>OY856415.1:422970686-423595686 GCA_963693085.1 Alisma plantago-aquatica
CCACCTCCTTCCATTTCCAATTCAATTTTGTTCCACCTTTATAATTACTAATTCACTTTTTCTCCCTCTATTTCCCCTCCACCTTCTTGCGTATTCTTCATTTCCTCTTCTACCACCCTATCAGCTCATCCACTCCACTCTCTTCTCCGATTTCTTCTTCTCCTCCAAGAATCCAGTTTAATTTTGCGCCTACAGCAATACATATTCCCTACTACTGATTCAGTTACACTTGTTGTCCCTCTTATGTACTGTTTCACTTTCTATTACCCCTTCTCCTCTAGGTTACTCCTTCGATTCTCCCTTCTATACATAACACTGAGCTTTTCTTAGCTGTATTTTAATCTGATTGCTGATTTAATGTTCATCTAATTTCATGCTCATTTAATTAGCTCTAGTTCCCTAATTGCCTCTTCATCTAATTGCTCGTGTAAGTGTTTGAGCATACGTTAAATTGTGATTATGTTTGTCTGTTTGATGTCTTTTACTTATTGTGTCCAATGTAATCATAAAATGTCTTGGCCAGTCCCAATTGGGACTAACACTTTAAATGAGTTGTGCTTCTTGTTACATCCTCATTTGCTATTATTCACTTTGTGTATATATATGCTTATTTATATAGGGCCAATATATAATCACAATTTTTATATAGGGCCAATTTATGTGAATATATAATCAATTTTTTAAAAAAGTCCAAAACCGATTAAAACTGATTATACTCCCGCTTATACTCCCACATACGGTATATACTCTATTCGGTACCCTATTCGCCCGTACACCGATTACCGCTTTTCAGAACACTGATGGTGACTAACCTTGAACTACTTCAAGGAAGCAACTGTGACAGCCTTCCTGCAAGCTACTACTTAGCAGAGACGGTTGAGACATGAGCTGGAGTCAAACGCTAATCAAGCAATGTCATGCCCATATTTTTTTTTCTAGCTTTTACCAACTGCATACGGCATGGATACGACATGGATACGATCTAGGAGTGTCTGATATGTATCCAAGAGTATCCACGGAGTATTATCAGATACGTATTGGATATGGGTACAACCCTTGTTTTGGAGTATCCGTGCTTCATAGTTTATGTTGTGTTTTAGTTATGGGCTTTAGATTTGTCTATTCTATTAGCCTTTCTTTTATCCCATATTGCTCATTTCTATATTTTGACTTACTCTCTTTTCCTATAAAAGAGAGAACACTGTATTTGTTTTTCTCATATCAAATAAAAATTTCCCATTCTATATGGTATTGGAGTCCTACAATCCACCCTAGCCTTTCCATCCCCATATCCATCAACCCTAGCGGTCGATACCCACCCCCAACTACCCTAGCCGCCGCCAACCCCCTTCACTTGCGCTGTCACCACTGTCGCCTGCCCATGCTACGCCATCCCCTCTCTTCCAATCCCTTCCCACCGCCCCCTCCTTCCCTCCTCTCCCTTGCCACCGCCTCCGCCCTCACCCACCCACCACCTTCTTGCCACCACCTTCCTCCCTCATCCTGTCGCCGCCTTCCTCACCACTAATTTGCCGCCGCTGCCGCCCTCCACCACTTCCTAAATCGCCGCCACCACCACTCCATCCCTTCCCTCTTAGGGGTGTAAACGGTGTGGGTACGGTGCGGGTTTGGCCATACCAATACCCATACCCATTTATTTTAGCGGGTCCGGTTCCGGTTCCGGTTCTAGACCCGTACCATACCATACCCGCGATAATAGCGGGTTAGCGGTGCGGGTACGTGGGTAAGCGGTTCTATATAACCATAATATTGTTTATGAAAGAAAAATTATGACTATGATCTATATATTCTAATACAATGAAACATAGCTATTATATAGGATATAAACATGCAATCATTATATTATATAATGTAATACATTGTAGATTGAAGATTAGTTGAGTTAATTATAATATTATATACATATTTGTAGTCATCGTCATAGTGCTTTAGTTATGTAGCATATCATGTAACCAAGGAAGAAAATGTCTGATTTCGATGCCGTTTCGCTGGCCACAGAAACAGAAATTTACCGAATTTCGACAAATGCGTTCCTAATGTTTTGACTGCAAAATCTACGAATTAATTTATGAAATTTTACCAGAATTATCTACTAGTGTAGATCTACTCAAATATGCAATAATATTTCATTCTGGATATGTATGTGGTGGTGGGGGTCTCCTCATGTGTGAGTGAAGGACCCTGATCTATTTCGATGGGGATTTCGATGGAGAATTTTGATGTCAATTTCAATGGCGAAATCAATGAATCAAGTCATTATAGTTTGCAAGCACAAGGTATAGACTTAAAGACACAAAACTGTGCAAAAAGAAAATGCTCTAGGCAATCCATAGTACATTAAAAAGAAAGAAAAATTTCAACGGTGCATTTCGATGTCCCATGGCCATCAGTGTGGAAATAATTGTGGAAATTTCGACAATTTCGTGAATATTTTAAACTATGCATGTAACTATTTTGATTTTAAGTTTACATATGTTCCTCATGATTGTAATTAGAATAATTAATTCTCAGTTAGATGACTAGTCATAACCTTATTATAATTAGAGTAATAAGTAAACTCAAGTATTATATTAATTAGACAAGTAAACTATGATATAATAAAATTTTATTTAATTAATTATTCATGTATAGCGGGTACACAGGTCTGCGAGTCAGGGTCCAAGCATACCCATCAGTGGACCTACTTATATGCGGGTCCATGGGTATGCGGGTCCACAGTTCTGGGGGTAAAAAAATTTAGACCTATGACAAGTTTTTACAGGGTCTAGATTTGCGGGTTCGCAGGTCTACCCGTACCCATTTACAACCCTATTCCCACTGTTGTCCCCTTCACCAAAAATTCCACCACATCCCCTCTCCACTATCTAGCCTCCAAATCAATCTCCTTTCTTGTAAGTCTCTATCTCCAGACATTTTTTAAAAATTGCACGTTGACGTTCTAACAGGGCTACACTCGTTGCCAGCCTGCGCCTCATGGTGGAGTAACTCTTTCTCCATGGTGGTGTCGGTCCTTCTCTGATCTCTCTGCCCCTCTACGGGTTTCTCGGATTGATGCTTCAGATATATTGCTGTTGCCTACTGCCCCGTTGCGGGTTTCGTCGGATCTGTTGATTTCGGATTTCTACTGCCCATGCCCTGGATTACTACTGCTGGTGCATGCTGAGTACTGACTACTGCTGCTATCGAGTGTCTCCTGCTGTTGCTCCGAAGTTCGGTCTCTTTCCTTCCTGCCTCGTGCTGATGGATCTGCCATCCGACATCTTCTTCTATGGCTTTTGCAGACTCACTCCGCTCGCTTGGCATTACTACGGTCAAGTTGGATGCCTCCAACTACCATACTTGGTCTGCCTCGTTTGAGCTGTACGTCAAAGCTCAAGGTCGTTACTCCCATCTCACAGTTGTTGCCTTGGCTGTTCCTGCCGAGAATGCCGATGATAAAACTAAACAAGCTTATGACCTATGGACAAAGGAGGTCATAGCCAAGTGTTATGACCTGTATGGTCAATATCGAGCTATGTAGTTTCATGTGTTTTCTGTTCATTTACTTTGAGTGTCATGTGCTTAGCATGTGCCTCACTTACTCTTTTTCTTATGTTGTTTAGTCCCATATGGGTAGCGCTTAATTTAGTCTCTTGTTATGATTGCTATATAAGAGACTCCTATGTAATCTGTTTTACTCATCCAATAAACAAGATTTCTTCTCTCTTCATGGTATCAAGAGCAGGTCCGTGTTTTTTCCCTCCCTAATTTCTCCCTCCCATGCCATAACAGCCCCCCCCCCAGCCGCCGCCCCCCCCCCCCCCCACAGCCGCCCCCCACCCCCGCCGCCACAACAGCCCTTCCCTCCTTCTCCCTCCACCCCTAACCCTATCCCTAGCCGCCGCCGCCCCCCCCCCCCCCCCCCCCCACCCCCCCCACAGCCGCCGCCCCTTTCCCTTCCAGCCGGCACCGCCCCTGCTGCCCAGCAGCGGCACGTTGCTGCTGCCACCCCCAACATCCACCCGCAATTTTTTTCCCCCTCCTTCCTTCCTCCCTCCTCTCCCTACCCTCTCCTCCATCTCTTCCACCCTCACCATATCCACCTTTTCCCCCTTTTTCTCCCTCCCTATCACCTTCTAACCCCTTACGTACAGCCTGTGCACTTTCTAATTTTTCTTCGCCTACGTCCGGAAATTTGCGGATTTGTGATCGGAACGACTCTGGCCTTCTAAGTTGAGAGTCTACTTTGTTCCTCCGTATTTCTGCCTGCGCCTCATGCTGGAATATTGATTTTTCCTCATGACGGCGTAGGTTTCTATGTCTTATCTGCCCATATTGGGTTCCTCTGATCTGCCTTGTCCGATCTCTGCTACTTCTGCCCATTAGGGTCACTGCTACATCTGCTTGTCCGGGGTTCTCTTACGTCTCTACGGCGTGGTCCTCTCTGCTGCAATGGCATATTCTGAGCCACCCTGATCTCTGTGCGTCACCACTGTAAAACTTGAAGGAGGCTCCAACTACCACCTGTGGTCTGCGTCGTTTGTGTTGTATGTTAAAGCACAAGGACGGTACCATCATCTCACTGCTGAACCCCCTGCTGCCCCTGCTACTGATGCGGAAAACAAGACTAAACAGGACTACATTCAGTGGTCCAAGGATGACTCCGGCGTCATGTCCTGGATTCTCAACAGCACCGAACCTCGGATCAGCCAGTCTCTACTCTGCTTGCATGATGCCAAGACTATGTGGGATCAATTGGCACATGTTTATTCCCACCAGGAGAATCCCAAGCGGGTGTTCGAGATTTTCAAACAACTTGCCAAGAAGGAGTTCTCCACTGACTTGTCGATCGACGACTTCTACAACCAATGTTCTGCTTTATGGAATGAATATGAGCTGTATCATCCGTTGACTGCCGATATCAAAGTTGCACAGCAGCATCGCAATGAACTTCGCCTGGTGCAGTTTTTGGCTGCGCTTCCTGACTCCTTCTCAGGGGTTGTCGATCAAATCCTATCCAGTGACCCGCTTCCTACTGTCCGGGATGTCCTCAAAAGAGTCCAGCGACTACCGTCACTGACTCCTGCTTCTGCTCCTGCACCTTCGGCTCTGGTTGCTCGCTCTGCTGATTACGGCCGTGGTCGTGGCCGCGGTCGAGGCCGTGGTGGCCGACCTCCTACTTCGAGTGGACGGGGAACTCCTGCACCTGGACGAAGCACTTCATCTCAACCACGTCACTGTGGCTGGTGTGGCCGTGATAACCATACTGAGGACCGCTGCTGGATAAAGCACGGTAAACCTGCTTGGGCCAACCAAGCAACTGATGATACTGCTCCTGCTGCTTCTTCTGTGGATCAGTCTGCTGCACCACCTAACACTGACTGGTTGCGCTCGGAGTTTGACAGAATGTTTCAAGAACGTCTGGCACAACTACCGTCTACCTCAGATTCATCAGCCATGCTTGCCTCGTCCTCATCTGGTAACACAAAGTGGTGCATCGACTCTGGTGCTTCCACACATATGACTGGTACTCGTCATTTATTTTCACAACTTACCAATCATTCTCCTATTTCTTCTGTCACTGTGGCCAATGATTCAAGAACTACTGTTAGTGGCGCTGGCACTGTTCCTCTATCAAAGGAATTATTTCTTCGTTCTGTGTTATATATCCCAAACTTTCCTGTCAATTTACTTTCGGTCAGCAAAATGGTTAAACAATTAAACTGCTCTGTTACATTTGACCCGTCTGGTTGTATTATGAAGGACCTCCGCACGAAGACGAGGATTGGTTCGGGCCGTGAGGGACCAGATGGGCTGTACTACCTGGATGGACCACCTACTCCAAAGGCGATGCTCTCTACCTCGGTGACAGATCTTCAACTGCATGTTAGACTTGGTCATCCATCTGCGGCGAAGCTAAAACATCTTTTTCCTGGAATTTCTGGCAATAGCTTTACTTGTGAATCTTGTGTAATGGGCAAACATACAAGATCTGTTTTTCCTGCAAAAAAATCTATTTCTTCTTCAGCACCTTTTGAACTTGTGCATGCTGATATTTGGGGGCCATGTTCTGTGCCCAGTCATTCTGGAGTGAAATATTTTCTGACTTTTATTGATGATTACTCCCGTCTTACTTGGCTGTTTTTGCTCAAAGGTCGAAACACTGTATTAAACTGCATTAGTACCTTTTTTGCTGAAATTAAAACCCAATTTGATCGGCCTATTAAAACCTTCCGGACTGACAATGCACTAGAATTTATGCAACAATCTGTGTCTCAGTTTTGCACCTCCCATGGCACACTTCACCAAACTACTTGCCCATACACTCCACAACAAAATGGTGTAGCCGAACGGAAAAATCGCCATCTTCTTGAGGTTGCTCGCACTCTCCTGTTTCATTACAAGGTGCCTCACTGTTTTTGGCCTGATGCAGTTTCGACAGCATGCTATCTTATTAATCGCATGCCTTCTTCTGTTTTGCAAAACAAAGTTCCCTACACTCTGTTATTTCCTGATAAACCCTTATTCTCTGTGCCTCCTCGCATCTTTGGTTGCACATGCTTTGTTAAAAACCTTCGTCCTGGTCTCACAAAGTTGGATGCCCGGTCTGTGAAATGTGTTTTCTTGGGGTATTCCCGTACTCAGAAAGGTTATCGCTGTTTTGACCCTGATAAGAAACAATGGTTTGTAAGTGCGGATGTTATATTTTTTGAACACATGCCGTTCTACTCTGCTGCTGGGGATCGTCTGAATACTGATATTTTGAATAATACTCCTCTTCCCGTGGTTGAAGAAATACCTTCTGTTCCTACTCCACAAGAGAAACCTCTACAGGTATACAAACGAAGACCAAAGCCCCTCACTGCCCCGGCTGAACCAAATCCTGCGTCAGCGGAGGATCCACCACAAGCTGAGGTATTTTCTGATTTACATCTTCCTATTAGTTTACGAAAAGGAGTTCGTTCATGTACTCAACACCCTATTAGTCACTTTTGTTCTACTGATCATCTGAGTGATAGTCTTGCATACTTTACATCTGCTTTATCTGTTGTGCACATTCCTCAAACTGCCGATGACGCTCTTCGCCACCCTGCCTGGAGACATGCCATGGAACAGGAAATGCAAGCCCTATATGAACAACACACCTGGGATCTGGTTGATAAACCTTCTTCTTGTCATCCAGTTGGCTGTCGATGGATCTTTACTGTTAAATATGAACCAGATGGCACCATTGCACGCTTGAAAGCTCGATTAGTGGCGAAAGGATATACGCAAACTTATGGTGTTGATTACTTTGAGACGTTTTCTCCGGTCGCCCGTCTTAATTCTGTTCGTATTTTGGTTTCTGTTGCTGTCAATAAAGACTGGCCTCTCTATCAATTAGATGTGAAAAATGCTTTCTTATATGGCGACCTTCAGGAAGATGTCTATATGGAGCAACCCCCAGGATTTGTTGCTCAGGGGGAGTCTGCTTCTCAAATCTGCAAGTTGCGCAAGGCAATCTATGGGTTAAAACAAAGTCCACGTGCATGGTTCGATAAACTCAGCAAAATCTTAATGTCCTTTGGCTTTCGACGGTCGCAGGCTGATCACTCTGTTTTCATACGCAAAACCACAGCAGGACTGGTTATTCTTATAGTGTATGTTGATGACATCATCTTATCTGGCAGTGACCCCACAGGGATACAAGCAACCAAGCAATATCTTGCACAACACTTCATTACAAAAGACCTGGGCAAATTGCGCTATTTTCTGGGAATTGAGGTTGCTCGATCCTCTGCAGGTGTTTCTCTCTCTCAGCGCAAATATGTTCTTGACTTATTACAAGAAACAGGAATGTTGGGATGCAAGCCAGCCACCACTCCTCTGGATCCCAATATGGATTGGGACAGTGATTCTTCTCCTGCATATGCTGACCGTCATCAGTTCCGAAGAATAGTGGGCAAACTCATTTATCTGACTGTCACCAGAGCTGATTTAGCTGCTGCTGTGGGATTTGTTAGCCGCTATCTTGATAAACCCCGGCAATGCCACTAGGATGCTATTATTCATATTCTTCGGTATCTTAAAAGTGCTCCTGGAAAAGGCCTCTTGTATAAGAAACATGGCCACTGTGACCTATCTGGTTTTTCTGATTCAGATTATGCAGGGAGTCGCTCTGACAGGAAATCCACTTCTGGATACTGCACTTTTGTGGGCGGCAATCTAGTTACCTGGCGCAGTAAAAAACAAACTGTTGTGGCAAGATCAAGCGCTGAGGCAGAATATCGAGCGATGGCTCATACTACTTGCGAGCTGCTATGGGTTCATAGTCTTCTGAAGGAGTTTGACATATCTCCGCCTAGCCCTATGCCCATGTTCTGTGACAATAAGGCGGCCATTTTCATTGCGAGCAACCCAACCTTCCATGAAAGAACCAAGCACATTGAGGTCGACTGCCACTTTGTCCGGGAAAAGGTTCTTTCAGGTCAGATCTACACTCCATATATCAGTACAGAACAGCAGCTTGCGGATATCTTCACCAAAGTGCTACCCAAGACTCGCTTTCGGAATCTGAGTTCCAAGCTGGGCTTCGTCGATATCTTCGCTCCAGCTTGAGGGGGAGTATAGAGCTATGTAGTTTCATGTGTTTTCTGTTCATTTACTTTGAGTGTCATGTGCTTAGCATGTGCCTCACTTACTCTTTTTCTTATGTTGTTTAGTCCCATATGGGTAGCGCTTAATTTAGTCTCTTGTTATGATTGCTATATAAGAGACTCCTATGTAATATGTTTTACTCATCCAATAAACAAGATTTCTTCTCTCTTCAGTCAACAATACTGAACCTAAGAGCTATCAGTCACTGCTTCGCCTTGAGACTGCTAAAGCCATACGGGGCCAACTCTCACATGGTTACTCTCATCAACAAAACTCGAAGAAAGCGTTCGAAATTTTCAAACACTTGGCTAGAAGGAGTACTCTACTACTGAGTCTGTAGAGGACTACTACAACCGATGCTGTACACTCTGGGACAAATTCGAGATCTATCACCCACTCTCTGCTGATATTAAAGAAATACGGCGCCAACGAAATGAACTTTAGCTGGTCAATTCTTTGTTGGTTTACCACACTCCTTCTGGCGTCGTCGATCAATTGGCTTCTGTTTCAATTAGATCTTAAAAATGCCTTTTTATATGATGATCTGCATGAGAAGCTTTACATGGAGCAACCACCCGGGTTTGTTACTCAAGGGGAGTCTTCCAAAGTATGTCGACTGCGAAAAACTATCTATGGCTTGAAACAGATCCACGTGCCTGGTTTGACAAACTGAGTAATATCCTTTAGAAATTCAACTTCCGTCGCTCTCATTCTGATCATTCAATTTTTATTAGGAAACTTCCTTTGGCCTTGTTATTCTGATTGTCTATGTTGATGATATGATATTATTTGGAAGTGATCAAGCAGACATCCAAGCTACTAAGGAATACTTAGAAAAACACTTTGCCACCAAAGATCTGGGGAAATTGAGATACTTTTTGGGTAATGAGGTTTCTCGCTCTTTTTCAGGTATATGCTTATCAGAGAGAGTATCTAAAACAGGCATGCTTGGGGTAAAACCTGTTGCTACTCCCTTAGATCCTAATACCAACTGGGATGATGACAGTTCTCCTCCATACCCTGATTATCAACGATATCGTAGACTGGTTGGTAAACTTATATATCTGACTGTTACTAGGGTTGATATATCTTCTGTAGTGGGCCTGGTCAGCAGATACCTAAATAAACCCATACGATGTCATTGGGAAGCTGTATGTCATATTCTGAAGTATCTGGAGAATTCACCGGGAAAGGCTTATTTTATAGAAGACATGGGCATTGTAATCATAGGCTATTCTAATATGATTATGCAGGCAACAAGATAGATCACAAATCTACATTTGGCTATTGTATTTGTGGGAGGTAATTTGTTATCTGGTGCAACAAGAAACAAATTGTAGTTGCCCGCTCTAGTGCTGAAGCTGAGTATAGAGCAATGGCTCATACTACTTGTGAACTATTGTGTGTCTATGGTCTCCTGAAAGAATTTGATATTTCTGATTTTGATCCTATTCCTATGATTGTGACAACAAAGCTGCTATATTCATTGCCAACAATCCTACTTTTCATGAGCGTACAAAACAAGTTGAAGTGGATTATCATTTTATTAGAGAAGTTATTTTATTTGGCCATATCTCTACTCCATATACTCGCACTTCTGATCAAGTAACAAACATCTTCACAAAGATTCTTTCCAAGGCCAGATTCACTATCATGGTGGACAAGCTAGTCATGATTGATATCTATGCTCCAGCTTGAGGGGTAGTATTAGTATATATGCTTTATTGGTTTGTGATGTTGTATTTTAGTTATGGGTGTTAGAGTTTAGACTTGTCTTGTCTATTAGCCTCTCTTTTATCCCATATTGCTTTTTCTATTTTCTGACTTACTCTCTTATCCTATAAAAGAGAGAGCACTGTATTTGTTTTTCTCATATCAAATAAACATTTCCCATTCTATACATTTATTAAATTGGTGTACAATGCAATTGCAAACTTTTCTATGTTGCCATATTTTTCTTTAACATTTGCAATGCCGTATCTTTGTCTGATATTTTGAAAAACTGCTGTATTCGTGTCCATGTTTAAAAAATTTATCAGTTTTCCTGGCTAGTTTCAAGTTTTTTAATCTTCCTGCTTGTAAAGCCACCAAGGTCCATTCTTGAATAATGAATCTGACCAAAGCTTGTCATGTTTTACTATCATTTAACAAATCTAGTGATGTATACCGTAGTGTAAAACCTATTTGTCATTATTTATATATTTTTAAGATTAACAATATTGCATATCAAACATAAGTTGATTTGGTTATCCTTAGGATCTGGCATTTTAATTCTCTCTTGCACTCCTTTCTCCTTCAACCCCCTTACCACATTCCAGGGTGATGTTAGATCACAATCTCCATCATTACAACTAAA
Organism: Alisma plantago-aquatica; assembly: GCA_963693085.1. Lineage (NCBI taxonomy): Eukaryota > Viridiplantae > Streptophyta > Magnoliopsida > Alismatales > Alismataceae > Alisma > Alisma plantago-aquatica. The sequence continues at coordinate 422,981,680 of OY856415.1, forward strand.
TAGTATGGGCTCTTGAATTCCCAATGGTTGTTTCTTCTTCGCTCATCATGCCTCTTCTCTGAACATTCTGCTGATCTCCCTTCTTGCCTCTAACAACACCTAAATGAACTGTTGCTAGTAGTGAAGAGCATCCTTTATGCTCTCTACCACAATAAATGCTAAATCTCACCTTTTTCAGTTGCATGATGGGCAAATATTGCTCCATACTGGTCCTTTTTGCCCTATAGCATTGGTAATGACTATATCTAGACACACATACCTCTGTTGGGAATTAAGCGTTGCTCGTGATAATTGGTGCATAAGTCCCAATGCTCCTTACTTCATGTACTGACATCCATTTACCTCCAAATCTCGGAAGGCAACAACATGGATAGTGAAGCCCACAAGTTCACCCTCAACCTCCCGAAAGTGGAGCTCCATCATCATCATATTCAAAAAAATTCGGTACGAGACACATTCCACTAGGCTGAAAAATTTGGAATTTGGGGTTATATCTATGCACATACATACACATATAGCTATATCTATATCTATATATATCTTTGTGTGTGTGATAAAATTTGCATTTTGGTCATAAATTTAGATAGTAGAAGATTTTGGAAATTTCGGCCAAATATTTAGAAAAATTTTGGAGAATTTTGGACAACACAATGCATATAGTTATACATACATATATAGGTGATTATTGGGCATAGGCCCATTTTCATGAGTTAGTATTATGTTTTCGATTCATTCCTTGTTACACAAGTGAGGATCCATTTACCTACTTGAGTGTATGCATGTAATCCCCAATACTATTTATAGGAGAGTCCTTGTACTATTAGAACTAATAATATTACACTCGCTTTCTACATGGTACCATAGCACTGCTCTAACCTAATCTAGGCATCATCCATGCCTCCGCTTCCTCCTTTTCTTCACATGAGACACAATAGCAATCCCAAGGCTAGAGGCCACCGGCCCTTAGGGTAGCAACCGCTGGCACCTAAGGGTCGGTAGTCGCCCCGCAAGGACAACCGCCATCGGGGCCTGGGGGTAGCAGTTGCCAGGGCCCAAGGGGTTACCAACAACCCGCTTGAGTGTAATAATGAATAACAACGATTTAGATTTCCCTAACAAATGGTCCTAATATGTAAATACCACTTGAGTGTATGGTATGATCTATACACTCAAGTGGATTCTAGCATGACTCTCTCTCTCTCTCTATATATATATATATATTCATGTGATGTCAGCTAGTAAAGTTGCTTGCCGTTGCCGGTGATCCACTAGCAGTGACGGGCCCACAACAAGCTTCTGCACTTGTTGTGAGAAGCGGTGGGCTCATCTAAAGCGGCGTGCTCCCTTGAAGCTGCTTTCTATTTCCATGGAAGAAGGGGGCTAGGTTGTCGGGTAAGGAGAATGTCGGCAGGGGAGGAAAAGGCCGTCAACTTGAAGCACGAGCTGAAGAGCTGGTGATGGGGAGGGGAGGAGAGGATTGCCAACCACCCCTATCCATCTTTCTTCTGCACAATGTTTTTTGCGCACATAGGTAGAGAGAGAGAGAAGGCCGGGGGGGAGGGTCTGGGTTAGGGTCAGGCTGGTAAGTGGTCGGTCTTTTTATTGCCTTGTACTGGATATTGAAAATCACCATCTTTCTTCTGCACAGGGTTTTTCACGCACATAGGTAGAGAGAGAGAGAAGGCCGGGGGGATGGTCAGGGTTAGGGTCAGGCTAGTAAGTGGTCGGTCTTTTTTAGTTGCCTTGTACTGGATATTGAAAATCGTCGATTAATGACAGCCTTGAAGTGTCGAGGCAGCCACATAATCGGCCATGCATGCCCAATTTATCTTAGGCGGCTTGGTCCACCTACCGAGCTGGAAAATCGACCAATTGTTTGACTGCTTAGGCTGTTTTTGAACACTTTTACTTGCTATACAGGCTGCTCAAAAGATAGATTGAAGACCTGCTGATTGCTGATGTTGACAGTACCTGCTTGAGTGGGAGTTCTTAAGTTCTGTACTGTGAGATTCAGGGGGGGACTTTTTCTTGTTATGGGATGTGCTTGTATGTATCTTTGTTTTTTCCCCTTACTTCTATTTGAGTCTGCATGTCTGCTATTTGGGCTTGAATTTTCTCCCATGCTCGAGCTTGAAGGGGAATGCTAGAGTACGAGGCATGGATAAATAGAGTCCGAGCTACCTGACCATTTACTGCCAAGTCAGTGTTTGGCCATGCGGCTCTCTCTTGTCCTATCTTATTGGGCGCTTAAGTGCGTGTGTGGCCGATTTGGCTTTTGCGGAGTCTGTACACTTCCCAATCTCCTATATATAGGACGTGTGGTCTTGTATAATGTATCCAGTTCTATTTCTCCCTACTGCAATCTCAAAAAAAGACAAATGATTTATTTGGTTAAGAGAAGATGGGAATGATGACATGAAGTGTGTGGGAAGAAGACTTACCTTAGATCAAGCCTCCATTGAAGTGGACTGAGTAGCAGCAAACCTAGATCACACTTGTTCCCTCTTGCCTTCTCCAACTGTGTGCATTTGTGTGGTATCATAATAGCGTGCGAGATGCAACTGTTTCATTATGCCACTTGTTTGTTTCTGGTGGATTTAGATTCAGGCAACAACTTAGGTTACTTATACAAATCCATGGAACAAATTTCATGAAATGTTGAAATTTCTGATTATATTCCATCAAAACGTATAAACGTAGGGATTGGGACACAATTTTGCAAAAATTTCGCCCCTAGGTGTGAAATTTTGCTAAACAGGGGCAAATTTCGCTATAAAAATCTCAGTTTGGGCCGTAATATTCCAAATGATACAAAAAACATTGTATTTTGAAAAATATGTTCCTAAGGCTGTTGCTACTACATCTTGGGTATTTTGGCGATTTTCTTTGAATCTCTTGCTTCCGGTGGGTATTTTTCTGGATTCTAAGGTATGTTTTCCATATTCCTAGCCCATCTACACCTATTCCTGCACTCTTCTATAGAGATCTAAAGAAGTACTTCGGACATAACAAAGTTGTAACTTGTAAGTGCTAGATCTTCACATGATCTGCAAACAAATTTTTTAGATCAATGAAATAATGGTATAAGGTATGTAGATCTATATAAACTTAAAAAATACTACACATATTATTTCATATTTATAAATAAATGTCTTAAAAAGTTATTTCGGGAATGTATTTATTTAGATCTATGCATCAGTGTTTCAAAAAGCGGATTTATGCGGGGCATATGCGGCCGCTTATGCGGTGCGCCCCTCTTGCCAGACCGCATATGCATATGCGGTCCTGTGCGGGGCATAAGCGGGGTATATGCGGCCTTTTTTTTATTAAAAGTTCTGCAGACTTTTTTTTTCAACTTAATTTGTTTCAATTTGATTTAAACTACTTATTTTCCCACACACCAACATGTACAGACGTATTTATGTATATGTATTAATATCTATCTATATTGTAGAGTAATATATCAATAGGATACTTACATTTAATACACAAACATTATCAAATGTGTAATATTCTATTTTATGTATATGTATTTTAGTATATATGGACAGGAATATTTGATATATATTAGCATCAACATACGTATTTCCGCATATATGCATATGTTGTATATACATTTACATGTCAATATGTATATATCTACATATAATACATATACATATTTCACATGCTATTTATGTGTACACATATATGAATAGTTAAATATATTATACATCTATATTTGTATGGAAACACTTATAAATATACATAAGCCTTTGTATTACAAACAAAATATATAATTTCTATGCTTAATGTATATATTTGTATGCTATATATAATTAATTTATTAAAAAAAGTCCAAAAACGCATATACTCCCGCATATTCTCCCGCATACCGCTTATACTCTATAAGGTGACCTCTCCGTACGCATAACACATACCGCTTTTTAAAACCATGCTATGCATAAATGTCTGATGTAACCTAATTAAATACTAACACCAGACTTATACAAGTTGTAATTTGTAAGTTTTTAGTTTTTCTTTAATAAATTTCATGAGGGAGGAGTATCATTCACCTAGTAATTTAAGTTTTTAACTTGGAATTATAAGTTTTAAGTTCTAAGTTGTAACTTGTGGGTTTATAAGTTGGTAACAGTCTAACGGACTAGACAGTTTTGTTCATTTGTGCACTCACTCTTTAAGACATGGTATCCCACCTATTCCTCTCAACATATAAATTTATTATATAATGTAATGTGTTTATGTCTAAACATTGTGTTTGCAAAATTTCAGTAACCTCATTCTTTCATTTTGCCATCGAAATTCTCATTGATATTGTATTGAAATAGTTAACCTTCTTAACTTACAAATGTGGATAACCCCCCTCCCCCACACATATCCAATATGAAATATTGTTGCATATTTGAGTAGATTTTGGCGTTAAGACCGTCCTGGTAAATTTTCACGATTTAATTCGCTCATTTTGGCGTCAAAATTGCCTGGGCCGCAAACATCGAAATTTCCACCGCATACGGCATAAAAAACTAGACATTTAATTCTACGTACAAATCTGGAAACTGATGTCTGATGCTGTGGCTATCGGTGTTATTTTTTGCCCATCTGCCTTTGAGCAAGACTCCTTTTGAAAAAATCTTGGATTATTTCAAACTAGCAATGGGCGAATAGCACCGAGTTAGAATTATTAACAAGATAATTGAGTTTGGGAGTTTTGCAGAAGTCTGGCAAAAGGAAATGGAGGATTTAATGAAGTCGCTAATTCATTTGGCAACTCATGCATATTGCGGGCACTGCTATTACTGCATGTACTTTGAATGACAACTTCTACGTGGTTTATCCGAACCATTCATTTCATTTTGCGACTTATACAAACCTCTACTAGTTTGCTAAATATTTCTAATTTGATCCTATATCCTATTATTTCCCTGTTAATCTGTATGAGTCTGGATATTTTTCCAAAGAATATCCGCTCCATATATTTTTCTATGTTAGCCTGATTTTTTTGGGTGGGACTGATTGAAAATGGTAACCCTATGATCTTGAGTGGTCATAATATCACTCCACAGAACATGCCGGTGGCGGTGAATCATTGAGTATTGGCATACAGATGTCTAGTCTACTGCAGTACTGCTGGTTCTGGGGCCCTGACCTGAGACCTTCCTGCAATTTGTAATCGATCATGTGAGTTAATTTATTAATTATGGTGCTTTAATTTGTTGCTTGCACCAACTGCTGATCATTGTATTGTACTGTGAAGATAATGTTGATTTGGTTGACTGGTTATATACACTAGCCCATAGAAGTCTCAATGGACCTATATACGAACATATTCTTTGAATAGAACTTTCCAATTGGGAGCCATCAATGCACAGCCTTCCTTGAGAATGAAGTGATAAGCATGTAGGTTTGGAGCTAGACCGACTACTACTGAGAGTACTCATCTTTGAGCCAGATTTGCTACAAAGAACACACCCGACATTGATTGGAAAAAGCAACCTCCAAATTTACGACAGGGAACAGTTTGCAGTGGCTATGAAATGATTTTCCTTTTTCCACATGATTCTTAGGAAAGGTCACTGATTTCACTGAATTCTCTCTGAATTTGAGGTTTAGGAGGGGTATTGTGTGACATAAAGCATGAAACTGTTAAGTGACATTGGAATCTGGCTCTAAGGTTGCCGTAAGAACATTGTAGTAGAGTAATAGCGTAAAATAGATTGAGTAGCTGTGGTCTTTTTAATCATGGTCTTAGGTCCTTGCTGTACTTTAAGATTTCCACAAAATTTGTGGTTTCCTCGAAAGACTCCTTTTTTAATTGATACTGTGTGTCATTATAACTCTCTTGAAGAATTCTCATGCTGGCATTAAGCCCTGGATGTAAGTCAATGTTGGCCTCATGTCCTGATTGCTATCTCTGTACGTGTTCTTTGTTGTTTATTATCTGTTCTGGATGCATACCTAATATTTTTGAAAATCTGTTGGTACCTTTTAATGCTGTTGGCTTTTGTAAAATTACAGAATGAACAAGACAATATAGACCCAGACACAGAAACATGGGAGCAGTCTACCACTCAGAGGTATCTTTTTTTTCTCTTCACGTTCAACCTTCTTCATTTCTTAAACACTTCTGCCATTCATAAATTGTTACTTTAAGTCTTCGTCTATTTTTTTTCCAATCACAATAGCTTTCATACTACTTTTCTAACTTATTGTTATATCTTGATTGATACCGATCATACTTGTGAAGACGTCAATGTGCAAAAGCTGGGCACCTTGACGCCCATGTATGCCTTAGCGACTTTTCTTTTACCAGCAATTTACCTATTTGTATATCTGCAGTTTATGGTTTTCATCAGTGAATTGAAAAATGGGCTGAGCCGCCCAGCCTGCCAGCCGCTTAAAAAGCCCCTTGAGTGCCAATTAAGCGGATCCGAAAAAATCAGTCTGTTTTTGCCCGCTTTTTTTAATGTACTGCTGTAAGTCTGTTAAATTAAGTAAATAATATGGTCCAAGTATTATTGACAATAACATATTAAGCTTATATCAAGGTTTTAAAACTCGACCCGGAGGTTGACCCGGTAAAGCTTTTGGGTCACGGGTCTCTGGTTCAACCGCCTGGTCGACACACCCGATGACGTCATCATGAAACCAAATGCATAATATTACTATATACATACATGTATACACATGTATGCGTATATATACATATAACATGTATATGTCCATATATATAGTTATACAAGTGGGTGTATATGTATGCATACAATTTACTATATAAAAGCATGAGATGATAAATTATGAAAGATCAAACATATAAAATAAAACATTTATTCATAAAGAAGCAAATAAATGGTTTTGCAATGCTCAAAACAAGTTAGAAAAAAACTTGAACACGTGAATATATCAATGTATAAAATAGTTGGGGTTGCGTGAGAGGACATGAAAATTAGTCAAATGGTAATTTAGGTAAGGTAAAATAAAATCAACAAATCCCACCCGGGTCTTTGACCCGAGGGCCGGGTCGCTGGGTCAGCGGTTGAACCGGTCGGGTCACCGGGTCAACTCTGGGTCTTGGCCAGAAATGGGTTTCAGCCCCACCCTACCCGGAAAACCTGCTGGGTGGTGGTTCAATTGACCGGGTCGGGCCAGGTTTCAAAACTTTGACTGATATACATTAATGTTCCATGATAAGCTGTAGTTCTAATTTAGAATGCATACTTGTATGCAAGCCGTAATGATAGGGTACTGCTGTAATGTATCCTAATAAATTATGTGTGACTATTATCTAATTCAGAATGCATTCTTTGATTAGATGTACTGCTGTAATGTATGACTAATTGATGAAATGCAAATGTAACAATTAAGTTAGTAATGTATCTATGATAAGTCATTTGTTTACTGTTTTGTTTAGCTATGTAAACATGTCATGCAGAAATTGTTGTTGCATCATGTATATACACTTATTGTTTTGTAGTTGTGTAGGGTGTTTTATCTATGGTTAGTCTATAGTTTACTATATTATAGCTCTAATCATTGTTTTTTCGCTGTGTAATAAACTATTTGGTTGTTTTATATTGTTGTGTAGATTGTTTAGATTTGTATAGAAGGTCCAAAGAATATAGTATTTATATACGTGTGTTACAAGGTGCTGTCCGCATGCTTACCGCTCTACACTTTTCAAAACTTTGGTTGTCATAAACATTCTCCTCTATGATTGATCCCCAAATATACATATATTCTATTTGTAGAAAACATAAACACTTACATTTGTAACACTTTATAGTGAACATTAATTTAAAAAACAAGATAATAGTTCCAAGCAATGTAAGAGCTGAGAATAAGTATATAAATAGAGATTTAATGTCAGAGTTCCAATTCTTCAGCAAAGTAATTAATAGCCCCATAACATAGCCCCTAACAGAGACGAATAACAATTCAGGAAATGTGCATTAAGAGTATTAATTTCATATTGAATTGAAATTTGACACAACTTGGACAACTGTATATAATTTGAAGATCAGGATAATAAAAAGGACATTCGACCGGCGAGAAATGAGATGCTGCCAAAAATTCCCGGAAAATGCAAAAAAGGCAGATTGGAGATCCCATCTTAGAGCGGGAATGGACTTGCTGCCAAACAATAGGGGTTTCAGCAAACCTATTATTATGTCCCAGCACTCATAAAAAAATCAAACGCGGTAACATAGGCGAGGTTCATTGTGCCTTGCTATACCATAATTATCAAGGCTGCCGCCTAGCCGTGCCTGGGTAGGGCTGTACATCGGTCCAAACCCAGACCGGACCGGACCGGACCAGACCAAGACCGGATCGGACCAGACCAAGACCGGACCGAGACCCGAATAAGCAAAATTTTTTGGACCGAGGACCGGACCGAACAAGAACCGGTCCGGTTCAGGACCGGACCGGAAAATGTATGGACCGGACCGAGACCGGACCAAGACCAAACCGACTTAAATTCATGCTAGTTAAAAAATATAAAAGAGTCATGTATTGATGTGATTGCTAACTTTTTTTTACTACTTTTAGTGAGAAAATTTAAAATCACACCTAATATAATTTATTTGGATGCTTTTGTACTTTCATATATCTGATGTAACAATCCTTGTTCTCATTTTATATGAATATACATTTATTAATAAGTGTGCTATGGTAGGTAATTGTATTTTCTTGAACAATTATTTTTGTACAAATATAACTTTACATATAATGTTATTAATAGTTATCAAACACGTTGATATGAAACTTAAGCTATCTACTTAACTCCATTACTTCTTCTCATGTCTATTTCAACAAGTATTTACTTCCAATATCAAGAGTAATAATATTTCTAATAAGTTACATATAACTTATTATTTATAAATCTCCCATCATGCACTCTGTTCCCAACAACTCTTCATAAACTTTAACAATAATATAAACATTTATTGTCTTTCACTCATAATAAGATGAGATTGTTTTATGTTATTCGTTCCAACCGGTCTAGACCGGCCTGGACCGGTTTTGGACCGGACCGGACCGAGGACCGAAATTGTGGAAAATAGAGGACCGAGGATCGGACCGAAATTAAAGTCGGTCTAGGACCGGACCAGACCGACTATTCGGTCCGGTCCGGTCCATCGGTATGGACCGATAAATCTACAATCCTACGCCTGGGCACCCTAGGCTCTAGGTGGGCTACCTTAATTGGACGCCTAGGCTTTCAGATAACTGAAGTGGTTGCCTAAGGCCTTTTAGGGCCCAAATTCAGATACTTAAAGTCCAAATTAACATGGATTGGGTCTGAATTTGGTCAAATTAGATCAAGTTTAGTTATTTTAGGGAAGAAATAGGTCTAGTTTAGGCCAAATTGGATTTAATTTGGAGAGATTAGGTTTGATTTGCAGGGAAATAGGTTGGATAGGGGGAAAACATGTCTTATTTGGGGGAATTTGGTATGAGGCCAAATTAGGTCTCATTTAGGTCAATGTAGGACAAACTAGGGGGAATTACGTCTGACCAGGTCATGTTATGTCAGGATGGTCTTATTTGGGGGAATTTGGTATGAGGCCAAATTAGGTCTCATTTAGGTCAATGTAGGACAAACTAGGGGGAATTACGTCTGACCAGGTCATGTTATGTCAGGATGGGTCTGACTTAGGCGAGATTTGCGTAGACTAAGCTAAATTAGGTCCAATTTAGATCATGTTAGGTCAAATTAAAGCCGAATAGGTCTAGCTTAGGTCATGACATGTGTAATGTAGGTGAAGTTATGATTGATTAAGCTCAAGGATAACCAATACAAATATATATAATGATGTATATATTTGAATATAGCTAGATGTATATGCAAAATCATTTATATATAGTAAAATATAAGCAAATATGAAGAACACCTGGAAACGCCTAGGCTCCCACCTAGGTGCCTAGACCCCCTAGGCTTCCCTTGGGTGGGAAAGGACCGCCTAGCCGCCTAGACAAGTATCCTTACCACCTAGGTCATCACACAGGTGCACCATTTAAAATCGGATGACACCAACAACAAGGCTCATGCACGTGTCTACATCATAATCTGAACATCTAAACTAAGGCATATATCTGTTATTCAGTTATTATATATAGGCTTTATATACTGTAGAAATGATGCTTTATTAAGTGTGTGTGAATATACATATGTACTGTAGAAAATATGTTTAATCTTGGGTTGATCATGTTTGTATCGTGATATATATGTAATTGAGTGTGAGGGTGAGGGGTGCTAGAACATACTCTAGTTGATTTACATATAATACTCATTTTTTAGAAACACATACTATTACTTTCAAATAGTAAATGTCATCTTAATGCCATACATTACTTATTTAGGCAGCCCATTCCAATAATTCTTTTTGTCATCATCAAGGCTTATAAAACATTGGAAGAAGCCATTATGTCTACAAATTTTGTAGCCCTTAGTTGCATAAGCCCAAATTTGGTTGGGTGGTATTTAAATGGATACCTATAAGACCTGTAACTGAAGTTTGAAAAATTGCTAAGACACTAGGGTGTCCAACTGACATCAACACACTCAAGCATGATTTAGCCCCCCCAACCAACCCCCACTGCATGAATGTCTAAATTTACTGAATTTTTGCAGAAAAGGTGTGGCAAAAACTAGCTTACGTGAAATCACTGACGTTTCATCTCCTGTTGAAGAGGTAACATAGTTTTTGCTACATCTTTCTATTGTCAAGCTAAAATGCTTAGCTATCCATTTCTTGATGCTTTACATTGCTTGGTACTAATATTACTAATAATGATTTGAGCTAGGATAGAAGGACGATATCTACTTGCAATGGTAGAGTTGGTGAAAATGATGGTACTGAGCAGGAAGAACTCTTTCCATTGGACAACGCGACAAGGACAGACAATAATATATGTGTCATCTGCAAGCATCCTGGGGAACTGCTGTGTGTAACGCTTCTGTTTGGTGTCATCTACGTTTCCTACTGATATATCTCCTCTTAGTTTTCTTTTACTTTCTCTTTCAAATGACAAGAAAGTTTTTTTTGTCTATGCCTTTGGATATGGTTTAACCTTTTATTTAGAAGCATCCTTCTGGATTTGTTGCATATGCTAGTTTGTTTCCAACTGAATGTTTGTGTGTGGAAGGTAGTAACAAATTATATTCTACAGGGACGGCTTCTTTATTTTATATGGGCAAACAGATTTTAGAAAAGTGATACTTAAAATAGCCATTCAAAGCCCCTTATGAAATAATGATTCACAAGGCCCTTAAGATTTCACTTGTCGGAATGGCTCTCATAGGATCACATCACTAGGGGAGTCATGAAGCCTAGTGACCATGAGATAAATATGAGGCAATCATAAAGATTCTTGGGCTTTCCAGCCATTCCTACGCACGTGTGAGGCAGTCTTGGAGCCGTTAGGTGGCAGAAGTCATGAGGCTCTCCATTAGGTGGGGGGTGTTGACACTACGTGTATCAAAGAGCCGATCTTTCATAGGGGGTAGTGTTTTGCAACCAAAGTCTGTGCTATTTGTTGTACCATAGGCTGTTTGGTGGAGAGTACCATGTGTTATGGCAAATACTGAATACGACCTGGATTGAACCACAGGAAGCTACGTGTTAGTAAACTCCCTTTTCCCCTTTATCCTATCTTCCTCTCCCTGTACCTTCATGGAGGACATGACCTTGTAATGGTTTGGTTGAATCTTTGTTAGGTCCAGCATTTGGAGCAATGCAGAATCAAGTTTATTGGATGGTTTAAAAGCTAGCACACATGTAATAGAGAAAATGATCAATTGATTAGGAGTCAAACAACTCATATTGAGGTATGTTGGAGCAATTCTTCAGCTCAAGGGATGTGATCCATGTTTTGTTGGCGAGGCTTGGATGCTAATGACGAAAATAGGGGTGAACAGATAATGGTCAAATTGGCGACTGCTCAATCTAGTTCTAGATTAAGTGCAAGTTCAGTCTACAAAGTTTGTGACATTGATCATCAGCTGATACCTACTGTACTAGACCAGTTTAAAACTGTGGTCTAGATTGAGAACTAATTTAAGTATATAAATAAATATGAAATGAATACTTTATGTTTCAATAATTGAATTATGCACAGTCATCATCATCATCATCATCATCAACTAAGCCTCAATCCCAACTATGTTGGGGTCGACTACATGTATCCTTCTTTTCCATTCAGCTCTATCATGGGTTATATTCTGGTTGAGATGTAGAGATTTAAAATCTCTCTTTATAAGCTCTTCCTGTGTTAATAATTGAATTATGCACAATATACCATTAATTTTACCATTTTAGTAATAGTCGAGTTCCATTATAATAGTGCTTAAATTGATTAAATTGCTACTAGTTTTTTTATTAATTGAGATAATGAAAAAAATATTATGTAATCAAACTTCAATCCAGCCAGTCCAATCCTGTTTGATCCAGTTTTTAACAAGACATCTTATTTCTGTGTAATTTTTGTTTCACCAATTTTTCCTAAATTATTCTTTGATCTAATCTAATTCACTTTTCTAGTGTGAACTGATAGTTGACAAGATGACTTGGATTATTTAGGGTTACATGGGTGGAGGTCAAGGGTTCAAGTGGCCTTGATGAATTGAAGTTGGTGCAACAATATCCCTGTTTTGTTGGATGTTTAGGGAGTTGTTTATCTCCATTTAGAATCCTTTACCTCTTTATTGGTATCGGGCCTACGTTTGAAAACATAGCATGAGGTTTGGGAAAAGATTCAAACTTGGTTTTCAAAGATTGGGGAGATCAATGTAAAGTGGCTTCTTCCGATGGGGTTTCATGTGCTCTTCTTATGGGCATTAAATACCATGGAGTGCTTGTAGCAACTTGGGAATTGTAAAGGAAGGCCATCAATGCTGGAGGCCACAAATATTTCTTCCCTAAATCCAAATAGATGTATGTTCAACCAATGTGACTTTTTTGGAATATGGGATCTTCTTTGCCTAAGATTCATGTTCATATCCTGAAGTGGTGAGCTCTCCTCAAGACTCATTCATGCCTATAGAAATGACTGATTATTTAATCGTCTCTGCCGCTACCTTCACCTCCAACTCCAACTAGCATTCCTACATTTGCTATAGTCTATCAACACAGGAGGCAATTTGATTCCTAATATCATGCTTCACCATTAGCAACTCAATCTGAGACATCCACTTTGCCAATAGCACTACGCAAACGTACTTGCTCTTGCACAGTTCACCATCGCATCTCTTACCCTTGTTGTCTTTCTATACTTGCCAAATATGCCAAAGATGTTACCCTTGCTTTGTATAACATCCAAATTCCTCCCACCTATTAAGCTCTCTAAGGCCCTGTTTCACACACTACATTGGTTGAAGAGATGGTTGTTCTGTAGCCCAATAATACATGGGCTCTTGTTTTTACTCTGCTAGGCCACAACATTGTTGATTGACATTCAGTGTTCTCAGTGAAGTATAATTTTGATGGGATAGTGGAATGTCTCGAAGCACGATTAAGTGCCTAATGCTCCACTTTGACTTGCATAATAGAGCTATGAGGAACATTCTACCCTGTCACTCATATTGCCTTAGTTTGAATCTCGCTCTCTGTGACAGGTTGTCTGGATTGACCATTGTATGAACTTAACATAAAAAATGGCTTCCCTACATGGTGACTTGGTGGAAAAAGCCTACATGCATCCACCTCTAGGTGTTGTTGATGAAGGTAAATCTGCCAACTACAAAGATCCATCCACGGATTGAAGCAAGTAGCACATGGTTCAACAAGCTTACTATTGGAATTCTTGGGCTTCCAACGATGTCATGTGCCCAAAGTTTGTTCTTATCAAAATCTACTTTCGGCATCATTAACTTCGCAATATGTGTCGATGTTATTGTCCTGTTGGCATCAGTGCAATTTTGACACTTAATTGTGTTATACGTGGCCTGGCCTGCCTCCCAAAACTAGGCTCCAGGCCTCAACAGGCATCTATGGGACTGGGCGGCCCTCCCAGGCACTACATGGGCCTGGCGTATTGGGCTTTTGAATCAAGTCACTCAACCCCTTCCCTATTTCCTGACCCCAATGAGAGATGCAAGCTGCTGCCCCCCTACGAGGCTCCTCCGTCAACACAACACGACAACAGTCTACAGGTAGATCCTCCTCCTCTTCCTCCTCCCCCCTCTTCTTCTTCCTCCCCGTCCTCCTCCCCATGCTCCCCTTCCTACTCTTCCCCTGCTTCTTCCTCCTCCCCTATTGTCGTCCTTGTCCCCCTCTTCCTTTTTTTTCATTCATGTTGTCATTCTCTCCTTGCCTCCTCCCCTCCTCTTCTCCCCCCCCTCTACGTGCTCATATAACAACATTTTGTTCTGTCCTTGTTTGCTATGCATGTTGCTTGTCCACTTCTATCCTTCTATTCTTTTGACATTGTTACATATAGGTTAAAATATAACTTATATAGTTGCTTGTAAACTCCTTGTGACTGGTGGTTGAGTTGTGAGGTAGGCTAGGCGTCTAGCAAGGAATGAGGTATCGTCGGTATTGTCGGTATTTCACCGAAATACCGATACCGAACGGTACTGAGATACATGCGTGCGTATCGATAGGATCGCAAATATCGATAATACTGACATGTATACCACCAATACCGCCATATTTCGAGGGTTTCGCTGCAAAATGTACTACTAGCTTCACTGTACCGATCGAAACTGGTGACATACCGATGGATATACACTTTTTTGCGAGAATGACTGTTGTTACTTCTTGGGAGGAGAAAAGAAGGTGCACATGGATGATTTTTGGTGATTGGAACTAATACCAACCGAAATCAAGGTAATTCTAACTAATCTCTTTCATTTTCTACCATTAGCAACCTCTCCATCTCTTTTTCCTACTTTTTTCTTCCACTTTCACGTATGAAAAGGTTATTTACCACCAAAGCCTAGTATTAGTCTAATTTTTATATGTTTATGCGAACTATACATACATCTATAAGTATATTATGTAGATCTACAATATTATCACTAGATCTACCTAATTGCAACACTATTGATTACTATTATGAATTATCCATGCAATTTATCTAAGTATATTACAATTAGTATTTATAATTAGTTACTTATTTATGTTTTGTAGAGGATGTTTTACTAAAGAGTAATGTGAATATAATAGAAATGTGTATTATACACTTATACAATATTGCACATGAATGAGCAACACAGAACTTCATACAACCAATCTTACATAATGTACATGTCACTGGAGCAATATGTCAACCATATCAACTCAATATTGTATGGAGAATCAATGCGTAACTCAGCATACAACTGATATGAGTTAGTAAGTCACTATGCTATTACTGTATTGTAAATTGGATATTACTGTAAAAGTGTGTGTATTTATGTTTATGGATTGTGCTAGTAAAATTCTAAATCTTAATTCCTACATTTTGTCATGAAAATCCTTCATCGAAATCCTCAGAAAACAGGACATGTTCCCTACGTCCCACATGATGGACACCCCACCCCACATACTTGTTATGAAAATTTATCGCATAAAACGATGCATGTAGGTGTAGAGATTACACCTGTAAAATTTCATGATTTAATTAGTTCATTTTGGCGTTGAAACATCGAGGAATGCATATGTCGATATTTCTGTTGTTATACCGACAAATATCTATTTCCAGGCTGTTGAAACGACATCAGTATAGATATCTTTTTCCTTGGCGCCTAGCTTGTCCGGGTGCCCCTAGGCAATGCCTAGCCGCCTAGACAACTATGACACCGAACCAACTCTCTAAATTCTCACATTCATAGTTAAGACTTGTAGAAATTCTAATATTCTTAGGGGTTGAGGTTCTTTGATCCAAAGGGGTTAAACACTTTGCAACAAATACGTCTTAAACCTACTTAGGTACATGAATGACAGGTTCCAAACCAATTACCTCCCTAATGGATTGCTATCAAAAACTTATTTTTGAGGGGTAATATTTTCTTGATCCAGAGTTGTATTTTCTACTAGTTGGCAAACACATATACCTAACCATTACTTGTCCTGATATCTCTTTTGTAGTAGGAGTGGTTAGTCAATTCAAGTGCAGTCCCTCTCAATGTCACTGCATAATGTTCAATTCAAAGAACCACATGTAACCTCAAAGGAGTCCCCGAAAAAGGTTTGCTATGCAAGTGCTTGCTCAATAAGACAATCTCCACTGCAAGTTATGATGATGCATACTGGGCATGAAGTGTCAATGCTAGGAAATTTGACTTTGAGCTTGTATATATTTTTGGGAAGTTGGGTGATCATCTTTGTGGAAAATAAGATGTGAGGCTAGTGAGATATTTCTTATTGATAAATGGCACACTCCTCTCCAATATATATGGAAGGAGGCAAGTATAAGGAAGCAAAACTTAACCCTAATGGGCCAAGACAATTATGCTCATATAACATAATAAACCAAATAACAATTACTCTTAACACTCCCCCACAAGCCGGAGATGGGTGAAACACATATCCAACTTGGATTTACAAGACTCAATTAGCGACACGACAAATAAAAAATAAAAAATGTCACTCCCAATGCAATATTTAGACTCCCCCTTAAACCTGACTGTCAAATTTAATAAATGATTTGATGATGCCTCTTTTGAAGTTATGTTTTGTAGGTTAGAAATACTTGAGCTTTGAAGAAGATCTTCTGAAGTGCATATGCCATATAGAATGAAGAACATCACCATCAATCTGGAGCAGACGATCAAAACACCATGACTACGCCATCTTCATTGGAAGGAATATGTGATTGGAATAAGCACAACTAACCCATCCTACGACGTAACCTTAGAGGTATTTTCAAACATGAATATAATGAGGTGATGATGATTGTCCAACTAGATCCATATGGAGTGTTGTGCCTCTAGGGAATTGACGGGAAATGAAAGACACCATCAAATAAAGCTGAAATAGATCACTACAAGAACCATCTTAGAAGTTTGGAAAAGATGCACCTTCAAAAAGGCATGAATAACATAGCTCAGTGAAGATAAAATCTGGACGAATCATCAACCTTGCAGTGGTAGTATTTATTGGCTTGATATTAATGAGCTTCTAAAAAGTAACCATCTTATAAGATGTAGTAGAATCACCAAAAAACTGGCACCGAAGGGAACAAGAGGTTGGAATAAGCACAATAAGCTATGTTCTAATGTGTGTCAATGATATGACTGAGATCCTTCAACTTGCATGAAAGTCGTAGCTTTTGAAAGTAGAGAACGGGCTTTTTGGTATATGGCCGTCGAACTGTTGGGGGTCCCGCTTTCACGTAATGGGCGAGAGTTAAGGGAAGGCCGCCCCTTGTAAGGAGATCATGCATAAAACTTATAAAAATAGGGTGGAAATAGGGAATTTCTGGAGATCTGGCAGTGGGCAACAATGGGTAACTGCGGTAGATAGGGAGATAACAAGGTAGCAATTGGCTGCATGGAGAAGTAGTTGAACAACGACTCGACCTTGTGGCTTCACAGCTACACTTTGTGGTGGTGATTGATTGCGGTTGATACATGGCGACTGCCCGTAATGGTGGTGGTTGCTACGCTTTGTGGCGCCCGACGACTATCTTCGGCCATGATGCTTCCGCTGCCCGCAATGATCTACGATAGTGTTGCGCTTGCCCCTGCTTTTGGCAGCTGGTGCAGTGCACTGTCGCTGTTTGGCAGTGATCTGTGGCTGTGGCACAATTGCCGCTGCTGTTGGCGGCACGCGATATTGTGTTGTCTTTGCAAGTGGATGGAGATTTGTGGGCGTCGATGTAGGGGTAGGAGGCGGGGAAGATGCGGGGAAGCGACGACTAGACGTGTCTTTGGGGAGGCAGATAATGTTGATAATGGTCGGGATAGAGAGAGTCGACATAGGGAATACAAAAGATTGTATTTTTATTAAAGAAGAAGAGAGAATACACCCATGGAGGTGGAATGCGCAGGAGGATGCTCTCTCTTTTTCTCCCTAGGGTAGGATTAATACTTTGATACCATGTTGCAAATAAGGTGAGAGGCTAATGAGATATTTCTTATTGATAGACGATACACTCCTCTTTTATAAATAGGAAAGGAGGCAAGTATAAAGAAGCATAACTTAGCCCTAATGGGTCAAGACAATTAGGCCATATATTATAATAAACTAAATAACAATAAAACAATCTTATCAGCTTGAGGACAACTTACAATTTGTAGTGGACTGGTACAATGTTGAAGAAGAATGTTGGGCTGTGGGCCATGTCTTTCGTGACATTCAATGGGTATTGTCAATCAAAGAAGATTATAAACCCTCTGTGGATACTAGAGGACATACAACTAGCATCTTCTCTAAGCCTCTTGCACTTTCTCTTTTTCTGCATATATTTAACAAGCTTGGATTACATAATGTGGATTCTCTACCTTAAGGGGGGCTGTTAGAGGTACAACTCTAGATTAATTTCTATATCATCTTATATGCTAAAAAATTGGTGTTAGAGGTATCCCTCCCAGGCAGAGCCACATTGGACCCATCTTAGCAGAGTAAACCTAGTGGCCGGTTCGTGGGAGGTGCTTTTCCCCAACATTTGTGTCAGAACGAATTCAAACCTAGACCCGCTCTTTAGTATAACCTAGGCATGCAATATTATACAATAATCTGATAAGCATGGTTCTAAATATCATTATAAATGTCGTATTTTTCTCTAAAATTTTAGTAAAATGACTATTGGGTATTGAAATGCAAGTAACTCAGACTTTTAGGATGCACAATTCAAAATTTTGGTCAAAATGTTGAAATTTCGACCAAAATTTTGGCCTTAATGGTGACCAGAAATAGAAATGGAGATACACCAGACTTTGTTCACAAAATTTCATTGAAAAGTTTGACATTTCTACAATTTCGACGAATTTCACCCATTTGAGCATGTATTTTGAGTAAGTTTGACAATTTTGACAAGTTAGTCAAATTATTTTAAAACTTGATGTACGTTGACTAATGTGTTTGTTATTAGCTGACTAGAGAGGGATACTGCGTCAGGGGTCTTATAGCTCTAACTAAGGCAAATAAGCCCTAACCTAACCTAATTATCGACCAGGAAAGCTGGTTTTCATTTCGTCTTCAGATGAAGCCCGAATGGTGATCAAGGAATTGTGGGAGGCATTTGAGAACACCCGCATGTCTGCCAAGCCTATAAACGAGTTGGGACTAGGGTATGGGATGGAAGCTATGTGGTATTGGGTTGAAGACATGCTTATTTCATGTAGGAATGATGAATAACTAGAGGAGGTAATCAACATAGGAAATTGCAGGTTGCACTACTATAGAACCGACCTTTGGTGTCGGTTATTAAAGGCCTTTGGCGACGCTTAAAAAGCGACACATATGTGGACGACACTAAAAGGTGAACCCTTAGGCGTCGGTTTGAAAACCGACGCCAAAACCCTTCGCGCCACCCAAAACGTGCCAGCAGGGGCACTATAGGCGTCAGTTATTAGTGGGAAAACTGACGCCAGAACCCTTCACGCCACAAAAAGGGCGCCAGCAGGGGCACTATATGCGTCGGTTATTAGTAGGGAAACCGACGCCCAAACCCTTCACGCCACAAAAGGACGCCATCTAGGACACCATCGGCGTCAGTTTCTTAGTAATAACCGACGCCATATCACCTGCCGCCACGACCGTGTTGGCCAGCACGACCGTGTTGTCCAGTACGGCTGTGTTGTCTGGCCACATTAGACGGCGGTTTTTTGCTATTAACCGACGCTGTAAGCCTTTGTTGTCGGTTTTCGACTAATAACCGACGCCTATGTTTTGATTTTTTTTCTTATCAGTTTGCAGGCCTGCTGTGTCTGGTCACAAGATGCAGAAACCTGCAGTTCAGTGGAACTGAACTGCAGGTTTACGACATCCATTGATATCAACCAACAACAGGCCACAAACCTGCAAATTTAACAAGATTCATTTTCACACATTTAGCAACACATGTAGAAAACATTTAGACACATGTAGAAACATTCATGTAGCAACCTGCAGTTCCATTCATTTTCACATTCACACGTGTATAAACATTCAGACACATGTAGAAACATTCAGACATGTAGAAACATTCACACATATGAAAATTCAGAAAAATTCATTTACAAAATATCATTCTTTAGTCATTATCGCTATCAACATCCCAATTATATTTTAAAACCCCTACTACTTGTATGGCTTTTGCCCATTCTTCTCTTACGTCATTTAATTCTTCCGTCGTATAGGAAGCATGTACATCTGATAAGGCCTTACCTGTAGTGGGGTCAGTTTTAAACACCTACAAAGAGAATGATGCGTAAGAGAATGATGTATATATATAATTAATAATATATAAATAAGATTGATATATTTCATATTATCTAATGAGACTATATATAATACCTCATGTATGGTATCGATGTCCACTGCGGCATATTTGATAATCATGTGCATAAATCGCATCACATAGTATGCACATGCCCAACCGTTGTCTTGTGTACCACACTATAAATTGAAACATACACAATATTAAAAAATACAACTAAGCACAGTTCACATAAATAATATATACATTGGAGTCGGGAACTTACTTCCACGTTCTCCCAAATTATTGGCTGGTTCTTTTTCCTGGGGACCTTTCCTCCAGCCTTTTTGAACTCATGTAAACCCCTACATGTTAATGTAACATAGTAAATTGCATAATTAAATAGTAATGTAATAACATATGTTAACAGATATAAAAATTAAACATTTCTCACCGGAATAATGTCATTTTCATTGCATGTCCATATTTTGGATTCAATTTAGTCCCCTTAGGATCTAGATAATAGACAGTGAACGTCCCGGGGACAATAACTAGTAACTCCCAATGTGTACCCCTAGAGGTAAAAAAATTAAAAATTAATAACTCGAAATCCACAATAAAAATATAATTTTCTTAAGTCCAAATTATAAGCAAAGTAAACTTACTCCACATTGAATGGAGCTATTATCACCGTCGTCTTATTTTGACCAAAATTTGTAAAAGCATCAGAGCAGTATTGTTGAACTGACGAAGGGTCTTTAGCTACTAGACTAATCAAAGATGGAATAAAAAATCCTACATGTTCAAATGAAAAATCTGCACATATCTTGTCTAAGTAACAGCAAATCATGTATTACGTATGCATTAATATATAAGAAACCAGATCACCGGATCCTACACAAGGTATATGGATGTATAAACAATATCTCACCTTATCCATAGCTCTATCACAGATGTATTCAGCCCATCATAGCGAAACAACTCCAAAATATCTTGTATAAATAGTTTGTTTTCATATGATAGACCTGCAACATCCGCATCTATAGAAACATTTATAGGGCAATTTATATCATGTTCGCCTAACCATACTGGCTGCCATACCACTACAATTAGGACCTAACGGGGCAGGTAGGTCCTGTGGAACCCAACTTGGTAATGTAGGAGGTGGAGGTGGAGGTCTAGATGCTCTGGGTGTCTTCGTTTTAACTTGTATATATAATTTCAGATCAATTGACCTCATATATACACTAACAATTTAACGTAATGTAAATTTACCATACAATTTCAGTATAGACGACATCCATTTTGGGCCACAATATCACTCCGCCTTTTGCCTCACCAAGCGTTTCACAATCTGGGTGGGCATATGGCAATAGAAGATCTATCCATTTGGGGAATATACGTAGCGGGCTCACACGAACCCAACCATCTGGTAATGGAGACCCATGAAACATTTCCCTGGAAGGGATGGGTAAGCCGACGCCTCTGCAACGACGTATTCATTACTTTTTAGACGGCATGACTTCAACCCCTACAAATTTACGTAAAGAACGTTATATACATATCATCTTGAAAACATATTATTTTGAAAAGACTAGCTACTATGTCATAAAAATACTTACAACGGATGTGCTAGGTGGTGGGTCTACAAGATTACTCCCAACCTCTGCAGTAGAAGTAGAGCGGGACGCCATAGGTACTGTCTGAGTGGCAGTCAGAGATGCCTGCCACTTGCTCATTGCTTCATGGTGTGTCTTATCAACTGCTTCCTTGACTCTCTTATCAACTACTTCATCGACTCTCCTATCAACTATCTTATCTACCTATACATGGATAAAAGGAACGTTAGCTTCTGATTATTGAATTCCCTTTTACAGTAGCATTCTAAAAAAAGAATAGGTTACCTCTTCTTGTGAAATTCCCGCTTTTGGGAAATGTTTGCGCTGGGATGGCCCAAAGAACGCTTTGATGCCTACACCAGCGCTTGCACTCCTAATACGTCCAGGATGCTCTGGGTTACCCAAAGCAATTGTCAATTCATCCCTTGTGCCCACATGGATGAACTTGCCTTGTTTCCTCAGCTCGTGCAGCTCCCGCTAATCGTCATCAACAGAAATTGGTAAGTAATCACCACAAATAATCAATATTCGAACGATTGCTGTAAGAGTTGTATTTTACCATTTTTGCAGCCACCTCAGCAGTTGCGGGCTTCTTTATTTCTCCCTTCTTGTTTTGCCTCCCAGCTATCCAGACATCATGGCTAGGTAGAGGTGCGGTGCCTATAGTAGAGGACTCCTGAGTAGCAGTAGACTGAGCACTACACTCAACCTGTAGTCTTTGGCGAACGCCTGCATAGCCCATTGGACCCATTGTGTGGTCATGCACATTCAGTGCACGCCTTGCTCTTTGCGCCTCACTGATAGTCTAGTAAGTATGCACATTGATTTGGTTAGTAACACTAAAGGTTAATCTTGAATAGGTGAATACAACGTATATTAATTAAATAGGGAGTAACACCTAATACCTTGAATTCATCAGTGTTTCTTGAAGCAACAAACGCGTCCCATTTTTCTGGGTCCAGGTTGTTCCACTGTTCAGTGGCTGACTTCTTCCTCTTCTCACCATCTTTTATGTATTCTCGGGTGAGATTTGTCCTATAGTTCCTTAGGACCCTCCCACAGTGTTGCATCACACATTTACGATGCAGCTTTTCATCCAATGCAAATATACTCTGTAAAATAGAATTGCTATTAACTAGTATCCAAAAAATTAGTAATCTACAAAACAGAATTGCAAATAATAATAACTCACGCATAAATCCTTCCATATTAAGTCTTTCTTCCCCTTAGGAACTTTATGCCAAAAATCTATCTTACAACCATAATGGCTACGAGTAACATACCCAAGATATGAAACAAACGAATTGCGGTTCACTCCAATTGCATTTCCTGTATTATCAAAATCTACAACCAGTTTGGGTCCATTGCCCCTTAGCACTGTTAACTTCATCATAGTGATGCCCCTTCTCTTGTCAACTTTTTGGTACTGCTCATCAAGTGCCTCAAGTGCTTCAGAGGGTACATGTGCATCATCAACCTAAAATTTGACAAAATAAACACACTTATATGATATAACTATAAATGGACATATAGATAGAAATATATGATATATTTTTAAAACTTACATTGTGAGACGACGCATTGGTATCCTCACCATGCTCATCATGGACATCATGGTCATCATGCCCATGCTCAGCCATCTGAAAATTTCATTAAAAAATCAAACATTGAAAAATGAAACATTGTATAGTTCACATATACAAATGAAACATAAAAAAATATAAACATGCATGCCTCTAATATTGCGATCGTTTATCAATTAACAATCCTTCATTGTGATCTCCGTGCACATACAAGTCATCATTAGCTTCAATATTTTGTGGTGTTGGCAACCCAACTGAGAATGGACTGGAGTCATCATACTTATCATAATACTCTTCTTCATCTAAAGGATCTTCAATGAACTGTCTTTTACCATGAAGTACAACCGACCATTTATCATTTGCAGGATCATTTATATAAAATACTTGTTTCGCCTGTGATGCCAATATGAATGGTTCAGCCTTCTCGCCAATCTTTTCAAAGTTCACTAAAGTGAAACCCAATTCATCCACTATAACTCCTTTGGTGTTATCAACCCAATTACATTTGAAGAGCGGAATTTTGAAATCTATGTAGTCAAACTCCCATATGTCTTCAATGACACCGTAATATGACATTTTAGCTTCACGTGGACTCTTATCCTTTGCACTTGCAAAAAACATAGTCGACGCTTGAAAGGTGACCCTACTATTTTGGACGACACTCTTATCATCTTGGCGGTTTGTATAATATGTGAATCCATTAATGTCATAACCTTAATAAGACATAACATTCAATTTTGGTTTAAAGGCGAGTCATTTGATAGTTTCGGTAATATCATCTGGTGTTTGAGATAGTTGATGTAAGACTTTATCTTCAAACCACTTAATAAATGTCTTGTTATGCAATCTACCAAGCCACATTGAATTTGCTCGAGGATATTGTTTCTTGATGAAATTGGTATGTTCCTCGATATAAATACTCACTTCGTCCATGTTGTGTAAAATATACAAGTGACCTTGTTCCAACTGCTCACGGCTGATTACTTTCACCCGTGATCCCAAAATTCCTTTTCCAAATTGCTCCTCAATATTCTTGTCATTGCCAGGAGTGTCATTACCACTCAGAAAGTCATTGCAAAAATCCATAACCTCTCTCGCCACATAACCCTCAATAATACTCCCTTCATGCCGATAACGGTTTCGAACATCACTTTTAAAAACGCTCATGTATCGTTCAAAAGGATACATCCAATGCAAGAAAACTGGTCCCAACATTTTCACTTCCCTAGTCAAGTGGACAACAAGATGTACCATGATATCAAAGAACGAAGGAGGGAAATACATCTCAAGCTGACATAGGGTAACAACCACTTCTCTTTGCAAAGTATCGAGAGTATCTGGGTCAATAACTTTGCTGCACAGACTGTTGAAAAAGAAACAAAGTCTGATGATTGCAAACCTTACATGCTTCGACAATATAGATCGAATTGCCACGAGCAATATTTGTTGCATTAGAGTGTGACAATCATGAGATTTAAGACCTATCAACTTTAGATCTTTCATTAATACCAATCTACGGATGTTGGATGAGTAACCCTGTGGCACCTTAACATTTACCAAGCATTCACAAAAAGCTTTCTTCTCCTTTCTAGACAACGTGTAACAAGCGGGAGGTAAGTATGTTCTCTGATTTCCCATTTCACGTAATTCTGTTAATTCTGACCTTATTCTCATTTCACGTAGGTCCAGTCTGGATTTTATCCCTCTTTAGTCTTACCTGGTATATTCAACAGAGTACCAATGACGCTATCACAAACATTTTTCTCAACGCGCATGACATCGATACAATGCCTGACTGTCAAAGAACTCCAATAAGGAAGATCCCAAAATATTGACTTCTTGAATAAAGATTTGTCACTTTGTGTGGCCATAGTACATTGTGATCTCTTACCAAATTCATTGACAAATATTTTACTCTTTCATAAACAACCTCCCCCGGTATAGGTTTAGGTACACTCCGTTCCTCATTACATCCATCGAATGTTTTGCGCTTCCTACGATACAGATGAAATTTTGGAAGAAACCTTCGATGACCAACATATACAGTCTTGCCGCCATGTTTTAGTCTTGTTGAATCAATGTTCTCTTCACATATAGGACACACTTTAGCTCCTTTGACACTATATCCAGATAAATTCCCATATGTTGGAAAGTCATTAATAGTGCAAAACAACATATCGTGCAAACGAAATGTCTCTCTTCGTGAAGCATCATAGGTCATCACACCTTCACCCAGAGTTTCTTTAAGTCATCAATCAAAGGTTCAAGATAAACATCGATATCATTTCTAGGTTGTTTAGGGCTCGATATCAACAACGACAACATAACGTACTTATTTTTCATACACAGCCAAGGAGGAAGATTGTATATAACAAGCATTACTAGCCAAATGCTATGTTGACTGCTCAATGTCCCGTACAGATTCATCCCATCTGTACAAAGCCCAAATCTTAGATTCTTGACTTCACCAAATTTAGTGTATAATAGATCAATCTTCTTCCACTGCGGGGAATCAGACGCATGTCGTAGGATCCCATCATTATTTTTCTTAACATCTGCATGCCACCTCAAATTCTTCGCATCTATCGGATTGGCAAACAAGCGTTGAAATCGTGATATTATAGGTAGATACCACATCACCTTGGCAGGAGAATCAGTTTTGGACTCCCCCGAAGTCGTCAATTTATACCGTGACACACCACATTTTGGACAATCTTTCAAATCCACATAGTCCTTTTGAAATAATACACAATCATTCGGGCATGCGTGTATCTTCTTGGCCTCCATTCCCATTGGACACAACAATTTCTTTACTTGGTATGTTGAGATTGGCAGCTCGTTTCCTTCAGGAAGCATTTCTTTCAACAAAGACAACAATGACGTGAAGCTTTTGTCGCTCCATCTATTGTTAACTTTCAGCTTATACAATCTCAACACAGTGCTAAGCTTCGTAAACTTAGTACAACCTGTGTATAACGGTATCTCAGCATCATGCACAATGTTTCTAAAAATGGGAGGTGGATCAGTGTGCTCTACCCCACAACTATCCAACATCGCATCAACGATGTCTAGTGGAACTGGTTCGTT
The DNA here is from genome assembly GCA_963693085.1 of Alisma plantago-aquatica. Taxonomy (NCBI): domain Eukaryota; kingdom Viridiplantae; phylum Streptophyta; class Magnoliopsida; order Alismatales; family Alismataceae; genus Alisma; species Alisma plantago-aquatica. Next base: position 423,008,294 of record OY856415.1, read on the forward strand.
CACATCTACGTCATCGGAGACAATTTCTTCTTCCACACAAACACTGCTATCGACATCCACTGGTTTTGGGTTTGAAATCTCTCCATGCCAGTGCCATTCTGTATAGCCTTGTACAATCCCGTTGCACATGACATGACTTTTGATTTCGTCACCAGTGTTGACTTTCAAGTTGTTACCGCAATGCCTACATGGACAGTAGAACCTATCTCCAGGTTGTTTCCTATGTTCTTCGACAAATCTAATAAACTGATCAAGACCAGAAATAAACTCTGGGTGCAACGATTGCGAATGGACATCCATGATCTATCCATTCTATAATCAAAGACAAAAACAAGTATATATTACAACAAGATTAGGGTCTAGGGTTAACAGATTAGAGTTTATGGTTAAAACTTTAGGGTTTAAAGTCTTATATATAATTAATGGTTAAAACATCCTAAGTGAGATTAAGTGTTTAAGAACAGTACCAAACCGGGGACTATCCAAGATTTTCTCCTAATGAGTAAATCTTGGACGGGTTTCGAGGCCAACAAATATATGTGCTGTCATTCTTATATATAATAAATGTGTACCACCTATTCCATTCTTGAACACCTAATCTCACTAGTAAGTGTATAATGTGTATTGGGTTTTCAAGAAAATTTCGGCAACATTTCCCCGCTGTTCTCCAAGTACATATGTACTTAGAGAACAAACAGATGTACTTGGAGAACAACGGGGAAATGCTGCAGAAATTTTCTTGAAAACCCAATGCACATTATACACTTACATCCTAAGTGAGATTAAGTGTTCAAGAACAGTCCCTAGCCGGGGACTATCCAAGATTTACTCCTAATGAGTAAATCTTGGACGGGTTTCTAGGCCAACAAATACATGTGCCGTCATTCTCATATATAATAAATGTGTACCACCTATCCCATTCTTGAACACCTAATCTCACTAGTAAGAAATTTCGGCAGCATACTTGGAGAACAACGGGGAAATGCTGCCGAAATTTTCTTGAAAACCCAATACACATTATACACTTACATCCTAAGTGAGATTAGGTGTTCAAGAACAGTCCCAAACCGGGGACTATCCAAGATTTACTCCTAATGAGTAAATCTTGGACGGGTTTCTAGGCCAACAAATACATGTATGTTGTCATTCTTATACCTACAATCTTAGTTTCATCATTCATATCCTAAGTTTTGTGTAACATCATTTAATCATGCTTGTCAGTAAATACTAAACAGTAAATAAACCATGATTCCATATATCAAAGATTTGAATTAAAATGAAGCCTAATGGCACATTGGGAGAGTGAGAATATTATACCTCACTTGAAGGCTGAAGAAGAATTATATGTAAATCAACTGCAAGTCAACAACACATGCAACAACACAAATGCACGATTCAATTCTGTTATAATGTATTAATTAGGGATCAATCTTGAAGTTTTAAGTAGAGCTTCATATATCAACATACATACTAGGTCATATTTCAAGTCAAGATTTAGGCATTTAATCACCTTAGGGCGCATACATGATTCACAAGGTATTTGGGTGCACAAAGAATAATATATGTTACTGATTTAGGAGTTCACATAATCATTTTAGAAATAGAAGACCCACATGTGGTTGAAATCCACAATTTCATTCTGGTCAAAATAGAAGTAATAATTTGCAATATACATATGATATATTTTCTTAGTATAAAATAGGTCAGTAGGGCAGAAATAAAGTGAATTAGTTGAACTTTTAAAATTGAATATTCTCCTTCAAACTTATGTGATCCGTCTCAGAACCAAGTCTACAGGGGGAAAATTAATGCCATGTGGGGTTTATTGAAAACCAGATTAATATTCATGTAAAATGAGATAGTTATATTTCTTTTTCTATTTTTAAGCTCGAAATTATTTTGAAAGGGCACTGTAAGAGTAGTAATCAGCCATTTGACAAGTCAAAAGTAATCAAGTCAGCTATACCCATCACCGTGTTTCTCGTCATTAAGTCAGTCATAAACCACCACCAACCCTGTTCTAGACAACACATGATAAGTGAAAAAAAGAAATAGTAGACAATATTGTTGTCTTCGTCCTTCTCCATTTGACTGTTAAGGATGAGCAGCAATACAAATTTATTTATGATTAAAGGGGAACAGAGATCACAACAAGACCTAATGAACTATAAGACCTAATGAACAGAGCTGCTTAGTAGGCCGGCGTGGAGAAAGAAGAGGAGCAGGCCGGCATGGAGAAATGTACCTGTCTGGCGGCGGCGAGCTCAGGTTCTGAGCGGCGGCAGAGGACGGCGAGCACCGGCGGAGGACGGCGGAGCACGGGCAGAGGATGGCGAGAAGCGGCGGGCGGAGGACGGTGAGCAAGTAGCGGCGGGCGTCGATCACAAGAGCTCCGACGGCGTCGAGACGGGAACAGAAGGGGGTAATTTTGCGATGTAACAGAGAATGGGGATAGAGTCTGTTTCTCACGGGGGTTATTAAGTTAACAAAGGCGTCGGTTATCTAAAAAACCGACACCTAATATCCATCAGCGTCGGTTGCCAGAAAAAATCGACGTCCATTGGACAATCTTAACCCTAAAAATTTTTGCGGGGGGCGGCAACGAAACCTTATCAGCGTCGGTTTTTCCACAAAAATCGACGACCTTTGGAGGTAATTTTTTTCGTCGTTAGGCGTCGGTTAGTAGATAAAAAACCGACGCCGTATGTGAAACTTTGGGGGTAATTTTTTTTCGCTTGAAAAATTGGATTTGGCGGGCTATTTTAGGCGTCAGTTCATTTTAGGGAGCCGACGCTAAATAAAAAATGATACCCGTGTCTGCCGGTCTTCAAATATAGATGTCGGTCTTTGTAATTAGCCGACGTTGTAGGGTTTGGGCGTCGATTTTTGGTAATAACTGACGCCTCTAAATGTGACGTTATAAGCTATTTCTGTAGTAGTGTTGTCTCAAGATGGAGAAGGACCACAGATGATGAAGCAGGAATTCTCCTTCGGATAAAGGCCTTCAATGAAGATGTCCTACTGTTTCTTACTATTTCCTACAGAGACAGACGCGCCATGACTAAACTCTCCAAGGTGGCGCTTCTGGAGGGTGGCAACATATCACTACATATGGTTGAATTGGGAAGAGAACTCACCATCCCACCCTTGGCGTTGCTGCAGGCTGCAATCGAATTATGCGGCGTACAAGTAGGCCCTAATCCCCCCTCACCTTCGCCTCACTAACCTCGGGTCCCCGACAACCATCATGACCAGGCACTTGGACTGGTTTGTCCTAACAACATGTGGGTACAAGACTAGGATGGGGTGCATTAGCAACTCTTGTCTGCCAGACTTACGGATTTCATCCATCCCCCATCTAGCTCCTGGATTGGATGTAGCTCACGAAGACCTCGTTGAAGGAGCAAATTCACCCTGGTGACTATGCGGACCATGCAAGGTCAGCGGACGATTGCTTAGAACGACTTTGGGGGACATAAGAAGACCTTGAAGGAGAGATCTCTGACAGCCCAATTCGGTGGTTCAGGGATCGGAGGTGCGAATTGTTCTAAGGAGAGAGACACAGTCCAGGATGCTCCTTAGGACCATGTTTAAGCACTTGTTCTGGAATCTACGGGGAGTGGCGAATGGTCCTAGAAGAATGTTTAAGCACTTGTTCTGGAATCTCTGGGGAGTGGCAAATGGTCCTACTAGAAGAGTGTTGGGACGGATCTGCAACTACCACAAACCTTTTCTTGTGGCGTTGATGGAACCTATGGTCTACGCGGTTGAAGTTGGTGACCTGCTTGATATCACCAAACTGGATTGCTGTGATAGCAATGCAGATGGTGGGGGAAGATCTGGCTATATACTGATGCTGCTATGAATCCTCAGGTCATAGCGTATCACAAGCAACATATTACCATCATGCTCATAGATGTGTAGGGGATCGACTCTATGTTATTGTAGTTTATGCTAGATGCCAACCTACTGATAGACATTATCTGTGGTCGTCTGCGGCTCCTTGCCCAATAGGTAGGGAAGAATAGATGGGAGATAATTAGGGACTTAGAACATCGTCTGCTCACCGGGGGAGCGTAGAAAGGGGAACCCCCTGACCACCAGGCTATGGAGCATTTTAATGCCTGGATCTTGAACCTTGATTTGTCAGCGATGTGCTTTGATGGTAGTTCCTTCACGTGGGTGGATAAACAACATGGGACTCCCACCATCTGGCAACGAGTGGATAGGGGATTTAACAATACCTCTTTCAAGTGGATAACTCCTGATGTGGTGGTGAAGCACTTGATGAGATTTAGAGTCCCATACCACTGTCTGCTATTGGGGATTTGCGGGAAAGGACAACCCCGTAGTTGACATAATTCCTTCTCCTTCTTGAATGTCTAGCTTTCTCATGAATCCTGCTTGGAGACCCACGCAGAAGGATGGCAGATAGAGGGGTGGGTTGACCGACCCTTCCTTTCGATTCTTTGCCAAGATGAAAAGCCTTCAAAAACGCCAAGTACTGGAATTTTGAAGTGTTTGACATGATTGAATACGACGAAAAAAGACTTGGGAGGACATGGTTTTCATCCTTTAGAAAGACTTCGACTCACAACCTTCTAAAGACTCCTTAGAGATGCTGAGGCAGTGTTGGAACAAACCCTAGACCAAGAGGAGCAAATCTGGAGGGACAAATCCCATGTTAATTGGCTTAATGACGATGAGCGTAACACCAAGTTTTACCATGCTGTTGTTGGAGGCAGGAGAAAAAGGAAGATAGTTAGGAGGCTTCAGTTGGAAGATGGTGCTCTTGTTACTGATGGTGAGTAGATGGCCAGCGCAGCTACTTATTATGAAGGGATCTTCTCGGCTCTCCCTCCCACCTCTTGAGCCACTGGTGACACACTCCAATCCTTGATCCTATTGAGGTTTCCACTGAAGACAACCTAACGTTGGTGGCTACGTCTTCGGAAGAGGAAATTTTGTATACCATGAGACAAATGGATAAGTAGGCAGCCCGAGCCTAGATGGGTTCTCTCTGGAGTTCTATTCGGCGGCTTGGCACATTATTGGGACATACATTCTTGAGTTGGCGAAGTTTTTCTTCCAGAGGGGAGGATGTGACATAAGCTTGTTTAGCTGCAAGCTTGTCTTAATTCCTAAAGTTGACGATGCCACAAAGTTGGGTCAAGACTTCTCTCTGATACCCATGGAGAACATTTGTATAAGCTTCCTTGCATGCCTCCTCAACAACCGCCTTGCTATGTTCTTCCCACACCTTATCTTCCCCAAGCATCGGGCATTCATTAGGGCCAGGGACACAACACTTCATATCAGATTGACTAGGGAGATAATGCATGACATTAACAAAGGGAAGAGGGATAACAATCTGGCTATCAAGGTCGGCATGACCAAGACTTATGATCTTGTGGATTGGGGTTTCCTGAGGCAGGTCCTGGGCAAGTTTGGCTTCCTCCTGGAGGTGATCGACATCTTGATGAGTTTTTTGTGGGCACCTGGCTTTCGATTCCAATGAACTACACTTCTACTCTATTTTTCTAGATGCAGAGAGGATTAAAACAGGGAAACCCCCTCTCGCCTTCCCTATTTATCCTCTTTTAGGAGGTTCTTTGTAAATCAGTCAAAGTTGTTGTACATCAAGGTATCCTGAGAAGATTCCACACGGGGTAGAGGTACACCCCCGACCTTGTTGTTATACGCTGATGATCTGATCATAATCTCCACTTGTGTGCCTTCATCCCTCCAGTACGTCGACGACATCCTCACAACTTACTGTTTGGCTTCTGGGCAATGAGTGAACAAGGAAAAGTCAGGCTTTATCTGTAATGGGGAGGACCAACATGAGATTCTAAGGCTGATGCTACCCTGGCCATTCAATTAATGGGGGATTTCTTCCTCTATCTTGGGGTCCCTATCTCTAAAGGTAGACTTAAAGTACATCACTTAGAGAGTATGCTAGAGAATTTAAAAACTAAGGTAGCCTCTTGGAAAGGTTGCATGATTTCTTTCGCTGGACATAAGACATTTATCACGCACTAGCTTAGCTCGATCACGTTGTACTTAATGACTACTACAAACATTATGAAGGTGGTGTGAAAGAGAATCAACTAGATGTTTTCGGCCTTTCTATGGCGCACTAGGGATGGCAATGCAAGGCCTACCTAGGTTGCGTGGGACATGGTTACCACCCACATAACTGAGGGGGGCCTTGGCAGTTGGCATCACCTCCCCTTTCCTCACGGCTAAGGCGTTCTCTATGAAGGCCTGTTGGGAGATCCTCCAGGGCTCATCGCTATGGGCTCGATACTGCTTCTCCAAGTACTCTTCTTCCTACCAGCAACGAGAGGGACTACAACATGATACTCTCAAGCTTAGTTCTTTTGCATCACCCTTCTGGCTTAAACTTTGGGGATGCTTTCCAAAGGTTCTCCCTTGGTGAATCTGGACGCTGGGTAAAGGGATAATGGAGTTCTGGGCGTCTAACTGGTGTGGACATGTTCTACTCCTTTTTGCACTTAACTCTGATGGCATTAGTGTTGACTTCAAGCCGAAAGGCTTGTGTTGACTTCCAAGCCGAAAGACTTCTGGAATGAGAATGGTACTTGGGATGCAATGGCCTTAGAGCATATCCTTACAGAAGAAGTGTGGGATACATGTTGGGGTTTGGATATGCTATTCCATAGCACAATGATGTTCTACGATGATCGCCGACAATGGATGATGACTTCACCACCAAATCGACAAAGCGGGTTCTTCACAATGAGCTAAAGATTGTATTGACCCCCAACAGGGATCTGGTACAATGACGCTCTCCCGAGAGCCAACGCGGTAGTTTGGAAGATCTCAAAGCTTGCGCTGCTGACTGATGACAATCTCCAACGCTGGAAGATCCCGATCGTGAGATGACCAAGGAGCTTTGGCATAAGATGTTTTGTCTGTTCCAGCCGGAGGCTATCAAGCCTACCTCCCTGTAGGCTATCTTCATGGAGTGTTGGGTGAAAGAATCTTCACATAACGTGAATGATTGGTTTTTTTCCTACCGCCCCCGCTATGATTTGCTGGTCTACTGGGCGACACTGATGTAGGGCCAAGTTCGAGGTGGCGTCCATCAATACTGACCTCTCACATGCATACATGTTGTTATTAATGAGATGGGTTATGTGTCTAAGATTTATCTGTGCTTGTGTGCCACAACCTTTTATTTTATTTAATGGCATGTATTTCTGTTGTTTAACACCTTTTGAAATCCATATTCTTTTATGCCTAGTTGGGTAGTCCTTTCCTTTTATTTTGGGAAGCCTTGCTTATTTGACATCCTTTATTTCATTACATTGCTCAATGCTCGATTTACTATGCACTTACCAACATTTTGTTGATGTGTCTACCTTTCTCCTTTTGATGGGGTACACTTCCAACCCCAGGTGTAGGTCAAGGAGAAGATAATCAAGTTGGACCAGGACCACATCAAGTATAATTAAAACCTTCTGCGAGACTTTCTAGAGGTGGTTAGGTGACCCTTAGTTGATCCTTTAGTTTGGCTAGTTTTTATATGTATCACCATGCCTGGTGTAGCGAGAGATCATGAAACCAACAAATGCGACAATCAAGAAGAAGTCCTTTAGGGACCGGGTGAACTTGGAGCTGAACCATAGAGTGGAGGCCGGGAGGGTCACGAAGCCAAAGTTTAGAATCATATGTGTCTTTTATCAAATGTTACCCCCCTGATGTATCAAATTTGAAGCTAAACATAGCCATTGGGGCCAAGAGAGGTGCTGTCCATGGTAAGGAGAGATGGACCGCGGGTGTTGTAAGGGACACAAGAGGCCATCTCGTGCTTGCCTATAGATATACGATGACGGCGACCAGCCATGAGGAAGCTTGTGCACAAGCTCTAGTGATTGCCTTACAGATGATGGATGACGAAAACCTTAACATTACGGGTTCTTGAGACTGACTCAAGACTGATCTATGAAATGGCTTGGGGTGAAGCTAAAAAGCCTTGGAGGACAACCCATTTCACTAGGGAGATCGTGGAGAAGGTGCAAGAGTGTTCCTTCATTGGCAATCTGATACCTCTGATTACCAATACGTCTGTTAGAGCTATTGGTAACTGTGGGAGTGTTGATAGTAACTCTTTTCTAACGAAGGAGCCTCTTTTCCTCCCCTTGAGGATAAAAAGACTTCTCATTTGGATATACAATGCTTACCTTACACAGACAGTGGGTAGATACTTGGATTAGGTTAGATAGTTTCTTTCTGTTTTGGATTAGTCTGGGAGGTTGACTATGGATAGGGCTGGAGGGGGTTTCTTGTTGCTGCTTAGGCTGCGGCCGACATGCAAAGGTTTGGTCCTCATTTTTGAATGGTTGTTGTTTCTTGCTTGATGTTTTTGCCTACATGAGGAGGGAGGATGAATAAAAGAACCAGGAGGTTTGAATAAAATAACCTAATTATACTACATTTTTTCCTTCCAATTGTACCCTATTTGCTGATAGCAGGTTCAAGGAATACCTTGCTGCTTGTTATTTGCTGATGATATTGTGTTGATTAATGAAAATCAATGAAAGATCGAATGATGAAGTTGAACTTTGGTGAAATGCATTAGAATAAATGGACTTAAGATCAGTAGAAACAAAAAGTATATGCATTGCGATTTAGATGGTGAGGCCAAGTTGGATGCAGTGGATGTACCAAAATGTTGGAAGTTTTGTTACTTGGATCACAACATGATATTCAAAATGGAGGAGTGTAACTGCAGCAGTATGTGATCGGAAGACCCCTCTTAGATTAATAAGTTAGTTTTATAGAACTATACGACAACCATGATACCAAGGAACAAGGTGACTGATATCGACATCGTTTTGGCAGTATCAGTATACCGAAAGAAATATTGATAGATGTAATCTTGCTCGTTTCGACCCCAAAATGAACGAATTAGTTTGTGAATTTTTTAAGGTGTGATCCATAGTTTAAAATTTCAATTTCGACGCCGTTTCCGAGCTCTCGGAAATAGAAACTTATAGAAATTGTGATGGAAATTTTGATATTATGCGTATTTTGACACAAGATTTCGACGACCAAATAAAGGAATTAAGATATGAAATTTTACCAGGATGATCTACATACATAAATACACCTATTTATGCAATACAATCATATATTGTTCTTGGTGGAGGGTCCTACATGTGTGAAAAGATTGAAAACTGTATCAAAGGGGATTTTAATAACATGTTCTTTAACATAATGAAGGAATTAGTTTATAGAGCATCATGTTAATAATCAATTTCAATTGATACTTTATAGCTTACCCTATAGATCATCAAAGAGTGAAAATGCTAAAGGTATTCTCAATTAGGGATGAGATTATTAAAAAAAATTGGGACAAATCGTACTATATGAAACAATCCGTTTTGGATTAGTCATGCAAATTTTCCAATATTTTATAAATTATAAACGCGTCCTTTGTATTTAAGAAAGCCCCACAGAGGGGGTTGGATGCTATTTTCTCTATTGTTTTTTGAAATTACATAGGGTCCCTTTCTGTTTACACCACACTTTTGTCTTTAATTTTTTAAATTATATATTATATCAGGAGACTCATCTATACTAACATGAGAAAGCCAGCGGAGGGGGTCAGATGCAATTTTCTCCATTATTTTTTAAATTACATAGGGACCAAAACAAGGCATTTTGGAATAGTCATGCAAATTTTCCAACATTTTTATAAAATACAAATGCGTCCTTTGTATTTAAGAAAGCCCCACAGAGGGGGTTGGATGCAATTTTCTCTATTATTTATCGAAATTACATACCGGTCCCTTTGTGTTTACACCACACTTTTGTCTTTAATTCTTTCAATTATATATTATATTAGGAGACTCATCTATACTAATATGAGAGCCCGTGGAAGGGTTGGATGCAATTTTTTCCATTATTTTTTAAAATTACATACTGGTCCCTATGTGTGTACACCACACTTTTGTGTTTCAATTTTTGAATTATGTATTGTATTAGGAGACTCGTCTATACTATATAAGAAAGGTCGTTGAGGGGGTTGGTTGCAAATTTTCTCTATTATTTTCTAAAATTACGTACTGGTCCCTGTGTGTACACCACACTTTTGTCTTTAATTTTTTAGATTTTATATTATCATAGGAGACTTATCTATACTATATTAGAAAACCCATAAAAGAGGTTGGATGCAATGTTCTCCATTATTTTTAAAATTACAAACTAGTCCCTGTGTGTGTACACTACACTTTTGTCGTTAATTTTTTAAATTATATATTATATTAGGAGACTCATCTATATTATATAAGAAAGCTCATGGAGTGCCAAAGATGTGGCATCCGAGTTGGTAAAGATGAGGTTGTACAACTGAGAGGTCGAAGGTTCTAACCTCGGTGATGGGATGAATAAATCACAAATTTTTAAAAAAGAAAAGAAAAAGAAAGCTCATGGAGTGGTCAGAAGCAATTTTCTCCATTGTTTTTGAAATTACATACTGGTCCCTGTGTGTGCAACAACACCTGTCTTTAATTCTCTACGTTATATATTATAGTAGGAAGCTCTTCTATACCATATAAAAAAGGCCACATTGGGGTTTGGATACCATATAAAAAAGGAAGCTCTTCTATACCATTACTTTTTGAAAAAAGCTCTTCTATATCCGAACCAGATCCGATCCGACCCGCATTCGGCCTGAACCTAACAAAATCCGCAAATAAAAAACCCGTAGTAACCCAATCCACAAAAATCCGACCCGATCCGCAAAAAACCGACCCAATCCACAAACAGTTAAAACAAAAAATACACTACATTAACAAATTTTACAAGTCTAAATATTACATATCGGCTACAAATCCACCCCTAATCCAGTCTGATCCGCAACCATAAAAAACATCATACATTTTAACTTGAATTTTGGTGTGTACGCACTAGGTGTTGTTTTGCTTGAATTTTTATCCAAGATCAGATCGAGGGATCAACAACAACTTGCTCTTTCATGTAGCGGTCATTACGGTAGGTGAGGGTAAATCCGTAGTGACAAGTTGAATCAGTGTGAGCGCGGACTCCGCTGTGAACGAATGGCCAACCGGTCTCATGCTTGTTCCACTCACGCTGGCTTTCCCTCCCCTCAGGTTGCTCACCCACCTCGTCGCCCGGATCCTACGCATCCTCCGGTCGTCAAGTTGGGCCTCCGCCACCGGCTCTACATGGTTCCGGCGCCGCGTCGTCAGGTTCCTTGACCAGATTGCCGTGTAAGAGGCCCTGTCAAAGTACGGGCGACGTGGGCGCCGGCATGCGGATCGCCGGGCCCGCCCGTCATGTACATCCTGCTGGGTAGGTTCTTGCTCACGGACCAATCGGTGTCCACCGACCCCTGCCACACTTCAGGCATCACGTTCTGGATGGACGACACGCTCGTTGCTCCGGCCGGGCACGGGGAGGCTCTGGGTATTTCTTCGACTGAGTCGCCGGGGTGTTGTTCTTCGGCGGGTCCATTGACGGGTAGGGCCTTGCGTAGCGGCTAGGTGTTAGACAGGGTATAACCTCGGTGACTTGCTGGATTTTGCGGATCAAACGAGTTGAAAGAGGATCCGCAGATCTGTCTGGTCTTGCTCCGCAGTGAGTCCGATCCGCAAGCCTAATTTGCAACCCGATCCACATTAGATGTAAAATCTGCAAAATCCGCAAATTGCGGTTTGGATCGAACCGGGTCGGATCGGATCGAATTGGTCTTTTTTGGCATCCCTAGTCCCTGTGTGTGTACATCACACTTTTGCCTTTAATTTTTAAATCATATATTATATTAAGAGACTCATCTGTACTATTTAAGAAAGACCGCAGTGGGGGTTGGATGCAATTTTCTCCATTATTTTTTGAAATTACATACTGGTCCCTGTGTGATTACACAACACTTTTGTCTTTAATTTTGTAAATTATATATTATATTAAGAGACTCATCTGTACTATATAAGAAAGACCGCTGAGGGGGTTAGATACAATTTCCTCCATTGTTTTTTGAAATTACTTACTGGTCCCTGTGTGTGTATGCCACACTTTTATCTTTCATTTTGTAAATTATGTATAGTAGACTCATCTATACTATATAAGAAAGCCCGTGGAGGGGTTGGATGCAATTTTCTCCATTATTTTTGAAAAAACATATTGGTCCATGTGTGTGCACACCACACTTTTGTCTTTGATTTTTTAAATTATGTATTATATTAGGAAACTCATCTATACAATATAACAAACCTGATAGAGGGGTAGGATGCAATTTTTTCCATTATTTTTGAGATTATACTGGTCCCTGTTTGTGTGCATCACACTTTTGTCTTAAATTTCTGAAATTGTATATTATATTAGGACACTTTTGTATTAATTTTTAAAATTATATATTGTAGTAGGAGGCTCATCTATACTATATAAGAAAGCCCCATAGGGGGTTGGATGAGATTTTTTGAAATTACATATTGGTCCCTGTGTTTTATTTTTTATATTATTTTTTTTCATTTTAAGGTCTAAATTCATATATAATTAATCCTCAAAATTAATAGTTGTAAATTATTGTTACAAAATTCATCTTTAAATAAGATATTTATTTGAATATTCAACATTTGTTAAGTGTTCATAATATATATGAATACAACGTTGAAAAAACTTTAAAAAGCTCATTTTGAAAATATTTTATCCATTATCTTGACAAATAGGATCTATATCAAGTTGGATTTGTAAATTCATTGTATTTATATGTAAATTTATAGCATAATTTGATAAATCCGTAAGTTAAAGTTGTAGTCTATCACTTGCAACTTTGAATTTCGTAGTAATCTTTGATCAAGATGGGGTAAAAGTGGAAGAAATAGATGTAGATGGGAAGGAGCAATGTTTTAGAAAGCGGGAAGCGGGAGGCGTGCAGACAACACCTTGAGGCCGCTTGAGCACCAAGCGGGTGCTCAAGCGACCGCTTTTTGAAAAGCGGATGCTTAATTTTCTATATGATTTTATACAAAAATACACACATTTGTATATATATAATATATTTTTAGAAACTTGTATACTTAATTAAACCCATGTGGCAGTGTAAAATTCACCCTATACAACGATATTGCTAGTTTTCTACTTGATAGTTGCTTACCTATAGATGAAACATTAAGATACATTATGTACAACAATATACTAGTATCATACTATCATGTAATCTACTTAACATTTAGTACCATATATAGATGAATTTATCACATACAGTCGTATACTAGTATCAACTATCAAGCCATGATATAATGCACTTAGTAGTTCGTATTATACAGTAGCACAATACTTCACAGTAATTTATATTGATTTTGTATTACATTTACACACTGGTTATTGTTTATTAGCTCAATGTTCTATACTTAGTAATCAGTACTATACAACAACACAATAATACTGATTTCATAGTTTTACATTACATATACATGGAATTACTTTCTATAATAGACTTAATGGTACATAGCCATTACTATTGTATAGTAGCAACAGAATCAGTGTAGATTTACACACTAGTTAGCTATGGTACAATATTTAGATATTAATACAATAGTATAATATTAACATGTTAGATAATGTTATCCAATATCAATAGTCTAATATTACATACTAAAAATAACATTACATTTCACTTTGGGCCCTAGGAAGTGGACCTAAATCCTATTTTTCACTTAAGCGGCTTAGGAGGGTGCTCCGAATTAGTGCTCAGGCGGGCGCTTGAGCGGGCTGAGCGGGCATGAAGCGGTCGCTTATTGCAAAGCCGCCTGACTGCCGCTTAAATGCTGTTTGGAGCGGCCAGGGGTCTGATCCGCTTGTACGGCTGCTTATGCGGCTGTCTGGGACGCTTTTTAAAACAATGGGAAAGAGAGAGAGTAAAATTACTTTGATCCAAAGAACAAGCCTTCAAGAGCAAGAGAAAACAAAAAATCACCAACGAAGTAACCCTCCAAGTACATCAGGCTTTGGGCCGTTGATTTTCAAAATTGTGAACCCATTTTGGTTGTGTTTCGAGAAATGCATGCCCAAACTATTTTTTTTTCAACGAAATTTCTGTATTTGTCAAAATTTTTACTATTTCTGGACATGTGCATTTCTATGTCTGATAATCGTTGGAACCGAAATTTAAACCAAAATTGTGAGCCATGGTGTAATCTCTACACCTAAATGCATCATTGTATGCAATAAAATTCTATATTGGGTGTGTGAGGGGTTTCCTTCATGTGGGAGGTAATGAATCCGTGTTGTTTCATTGGGATTTGGATGAAGGATTTTGATGACAAAATGTAGGAATTTAGATCTGAAATTTTACTAGCACAATCCACACTTAAAAATACACACAATTATGCAATAGTATATAATTTAGAACATATGAAGATCATATTTACTTACCGACTCACATCAGCTGTATGTTGAGTGTCGTGCTGGTTCACCATACAAGAATGAGTTGATATGGGTGAGATATTGCAGCCATGGCATGTACATCCTATAAGCGTGGTTGTATGTGTTGGATCTAGGGCTCTAGAGGGGGGGTGAATAGAGCTTCAAAAATTCTCACAAGATAGATTAGACCTTCAAATTATATCAAATTAAAACCAATAATTTAAGTGCAATTCGAAGTCCTAACTAACAAGCATAACAAGGATGAGAGGAATTGATAGCAAGCACTTAACAAGGTCATGTAGAGTGGTTCCACACTCCAAACTAGGAGAGAGTCAGTCCACTACCTCGAGAGGTCAGCCTCTAGGACTTTGCAAGTGCTTTTCTCTATATATTCATCAATAAGAGTTACAACACAAGACCACCAGAGGACTTATCCATCCAAGCACCAATAGTCTTCCACCTTACCAAGGACTTACCCACTTTGCAAAGAGTCTTTAGCCTTCTCCAAGGTTTTACCCACTCTTGCACAAGTCTTCCGCCTTCAAGGACTTTTCCACTCTTCTTGGATCTTCAGCCTTTGCCTTGTCCTTCACATGGCAAAGATCTTCACCTCTTCTTCAACCTTGAAGAAGAACAACAACAACTCCAGCTTCACTCAGAGTAGCTTGCTTCACCTTTGCTTCATGGAGGAAAGGGGTAGGGAAGATGGAGTAGATGAGCGCTTTACAAGCATAAGGAAGTAGCTCTCTTACAACATGCCTATCTCACTCATAATCACGAAATGAAGTGTAAACTAGAGAGAGAAAGGGGCTCAAGGAGTTGCAACACACTCAACTATAGCAAGGACTTAGAATAGCATGAATGAGCAAACTTGGAATGAACTCCAAGGGGTCCTATTTATAGCTAGGGGTGTTCCCTTGAGTGTGGGATCACTTGGGGTTGAAGTATAACCATTTTCCAAGATGCAACAGATCTATTTTCTCCCAAAATAACTCGCAAACGGTTATAATCACTTTTTCTGCGTTTTCCGCATAGTACATTCGGTTGAGTTTCAATAAAGGTAACTCAACTATCGGCCGAGATGAGCTAAAATTAGGTTTTCTCAGTGAGTCGGTCGGTTGAGTTTTGTGAATGTGCAACTCGACCGATGGGTCATCTTCAGAAAATCAATCATAGGAACTCGACCGATGAACAACTTGTGACAAATTTTCTAAATTGACATATGAGTGATTAAACCATGGAACATAACTTCGACGATTTTTGGCGAAATTTCGCCGAAACTTCGAACTTCGACCATAGGCGAAGTCGAATCCCAAATACTTCGGCCTCGTCCAAACTTCGGGGCGAAGTTTCAGTGATGTCGGCGAAGTTGACTTTTTTGTGTGTATTTTCGTCTCAACTTCTCCGAAGTTGTCGAAGTTTCCTCGAAGTTGGCGAAGTTGGGCGAAGTTTGGTCGAAGTTGAGACGACCTAGAGCATTAATCATAACTAGTGTCCCAAAGGCCATATAAGGCATGTGTTGCCTCCAATCCTCTTCACAACTTCTAATATCAACTCCTATGTTGTTTGTTGCCACTCTTTCCTAGATAGGGTGTTTTAGCTACTATTTGACTGTATATTGTATAGAATACATATGGTGAACTATATTTGTATATGTGTATTGCACATTTGACCCTTGAAACTAGGGCTAGAGAGTTGTGAATTGTGTTGTGTTAAATTAACATATATAAGATAGATGTATAACATATATAGTAATTTTCAATTAAAGTTTCCTTCAAATTCACATCATTTTCTTCAAAAAATGGCATCGAAGTTTGTCGAAGTTTGCGTCTAAACTTCCTCGAAACTTCCTCGAAGTTTCCACAAACTTCCACTTCCACACCTGGCGAAGTCGACACGAAGTCGAAGTTCTGCACCATGGATTAAACCTTGGAATTAAGTGTCTCTGATTTTTTCTCATCTTAGTTACAAGTCATATCATCAATACAAGTGATTACAAAAATCATCTAAGGTCATTTGGAGTGATTTCCCAAAACACACACTTGCATTGCATTTGACTTGAACTTGAACAAGCTAGGGCTTGCATAATTTGATCGTTTTCATATACCTAAAGCTTGAAATCAATCTTGAACAAACATATTAGATACATAGGATTGGAATGGTTGAGTCATTATCAATATATGGGCATTGTATAACTCTCAAGTCAACAATATGTAGTCACGTGCTCCTCATACACATCATCATTGGCAAGTTGTATCATCCCAAGCTTTGGAAAATGCTCTTTAAAATCTTTGAGATATTTTTTTCCTGCTCTCAGATTGAGTTGGAGGAGCTTGAGAGGTTGACAAGTTTGAGGAATAGGCTGAATAGCCAAAGGCACAACCTCAACCAATGAACTATTGGGACCGGAGAAATAGGAACAACTAAATGACCAACGCTCCCATCTTTGCTCACCATCCTTAGAGAATGCAACAGAGTTGTGCTGATAACTGCCATGTGGGCCCAAGGCATTTGCAGTATATGTATATCTATATGTTGTTCTACTTCTTTTGGTTGTGTTGGTGGCCGATTTTGATATCCAAAATACCCATACCCATATTGAGGGTAGGGCTGTGCATGTGTTTGCCCAAATAGCATATCGCCAAAGCCTAATGCTGAATCATGTTGAAATTGAGATCGAAAATACTCATGCTCCCAAATGAACCAGCAATATCAGAATAAAAATCACCTATGTATTTATAGAATCAAACACAATATTTTTTATGATTTTTTTGAATAAAAAAGATTTTAAAAATAACTAAAAATCTAAAATTATCTTTAAAATTATGAAATATGGTATTTACTTATTAAAAAGAAAGTGATATGTTACCAAATACTAATTTCATCTTATACAACATTAACAAACATAACTATATAGAAAAATGACTTTTGTTATTTTTAGCATTTTAATTAATAAAAATACCAAATATATACATTTTTTAAGTATATTTTTGTTTATATATGTTCATGTTGGTCTTTAATAGAACTTCTTCTACTAAACCTAAATTAGATACCTATAATTAATAGTACTAATTGTATTATTACTATTATTTTAGTTACATGGTAATGGTAATTATTAGTGTGCTAATTAGGTAGATCTAGTGATAAATCAGTAGATCTATACAATATAATCATAGATCTAGTGATAAATAATCAATCATATGTTGGAGTAGATATAGAATTTGGGGGTATTAGGTGAACTTTTTTGGTGAGAATTAGTGAGAATAGAAGGAAATAGAGAGGGGAGGGGTTCGAGATGGTGGGAAATGCAAGAAATTCAGTAAGCATACCTTGATTAGGGCTGATTTGAGCTCCAATCTAAAAAATCGCCTGGAATCTTAAGGTTTTCCACTTCAAACCGTAGCAACAACAAGAGACTTGCATCTGGCGGCGTATTGGGTGGTATACCGCCGATACAGTGGGTAAGTGGTGATTTTGCACCGGTACCCCTGATATTTGGGAATATTGGCGGTAAATCCACCTAGATATCGATATTTGTGATCCAAACGGTAAGTCACTTGTTTCTATACCCGACCCCATCAATATGGGTATTTCAGGTGAAATACCGTCAATTCCGACGATATCTCGTTGCTTGTATGCTATATGGGAGTGAATGTTGGGCGGTGAAAAAACAAGGTCTCAACAAAATGAATGTGGCCGAAATGCGTATGCTGAGATGGATATGTGGGAAGACAAGAAAAGATCTCTTGAGAAATGACTATATTAGGAACCGAGTGGGGGTGGTGAACATCGATGAAAAGTTGTGAGGGCTGTATTAGATGGTATGGTCATGTGCAACATAGATTGACTATCATACCTATTCAAAGCAATGCTATTAAGTCAAGCACAATATAAAGAAGAAGAGGCAAGCCTAAATTAATTTGGGAAGAGCTTATATAGAGTGATTTTAAATCTTTGCATCTTTATCAAAATTGACCCATAATTGAGCAGATTGGAAAAAAGGATCCATGTAGCCAACCCCAACATGGTTGGGATTGAAGCTTAAATGATGATGATGATGATGAATTAGTAGTTGCAACTTGTAACAATGAAGAATATTTGATATGAAAAGTCTTAGAATAAAAGGCTTCAAATTAGATGAGTAAAAACAATCACAGAGGTCTCTTTTTTTGTAAGATTTTTCCTCGTTATGTCATTGAAAATAGTATTGAAATCCTCAACACAACAGTTCGTTTTCTTTTCAGCCACATGTGTAGGATCCCCCCTATCAATATATGATTTAATTGCATAATATACGTGTATCTGTGCACGTAGATCATCCTGGTAAAATTCTGTGACTTGATTCCTTCATTTGGTCGTCAAAATCATGTCAACAAGAATGCAGTTCTCGAAATTTCTGTTTCTGGACCATCGGACATGGTGTCGAATCGGGCATTTTGAACTATGATCTCAATGTAATGGATTATAGTATGATACCATGGCTATGCAGTTATTGTGGCGTAGTGGATTGAATGAAAACTTCGTTATTAAACGATTCTGGTTAATTAGTTGCTTACCAGTACGTATACAAATAAACTTAAACTAATAAGTAAAGATTGTTTAATGTTATGACTATTTTGTTAATGTTGTATAGTAGTGGATTGGTTGAATTTAAACCTTATAATAAATGAAATTGGACCTTGATATTAATGTACTTGGCAATTGGCATCGTGATCACTATTGAGTTTGCTGGAGTGTAGGCAAACTCCAGGTGTCCAGCATACTTATTTTGATCTTTTCCACTGCTGTCATGTCTTTTTTTATAGAAGGACCATATGTTGGATTGGACCTGATTTTGGCACTTTGAAACAGATTGAGAATAGGCAGCCGCCTAGGAGGGTTGCTAATGTGAGATAAAATGGGGGCAGTCAGAAACATCCACTTCTTACCAAAAACACTTAACTATATCCTTCACGCATAGGTCATTGCCGGCAACCGCTTGAGCAGCCAATTGGGCTGTTTTTTAGTTAGAGTGTTGTAATTGCTAGGACCAACATAATACTCATCAAACTGCAAGAAGCTGTAGATCAGATACGTCAAGATGTTCTGCCCATAAAAGATTACAAGATAATCAACAACAAATTTAGTACACATCCTAACAAACATGATGTGTATGTTTATGTATTTGGCTCTGAATGAGGTTGATAATGTGTTTGAAGAGCTATGTGCATATAAACCTCTGCTCGATTTTTGTGGCTGAAGGCATTTGCTGCTAGACCTCTCAGCATGGTTCGTCTATTTTGGAATGCTCATCGCCATACCTATGTTGTGGTTCAATAGGCACTTTTGTAGTCTGTCATGCATGGCACGATTGCTTTATTTTTGGATATTTATTTTCAGCTTGTCAATAAGATGACCTATCATCAGATATGCTTGTTGTGCAAGTTGCCTAATGATCACAATTCCTTTTCCTTCCTCTGCAAGTGGGTGTAATTGTTAATCTAATTGTCTGTTACCTTGTAATTTGCTCTACAGGGTATTCTCAGAAAAAAAAAACTTCTCTCTATATTATGTTTTCGGCCTTTTGATCTTATTTCTAATATCTTATAGGTGTTGCGATGGAAAAGATTGCAAAAGGATTTACCATCTCTACTGTCTTGATCCACCTTTAAAAGAGGTCCCAGCTGGGCTATGGCATTGTCTTTACTGTGTCAGAAAAAAACTTGTATCAGGAGTTTATTCTGTATCTGAAGGAATTGAAGACATTTTAGATGTCAATGTGGATGATATATCTAGTTCTGATGGTAATGAATTTTCTAGGCTTTAATTCAAGCTTATTTTTGTGCTTGTTGCATATTATTGGATCTTAGCATTTTTTCTTCTTTTACATTTCTAAGCGCACGATGAGAAGCTATATCTAGTGAAGTATGAAGGACTGTCCCATGTCCACAACCGTTGGGTTCCAGAAAGTGAAATCGCTATCAATGCTCCAATGCTATTTACAAAATTTCAGACTAATCAGAAGGATAAGGTATATTATTTGTGTCGCTAATTGAAAGTTGCAGTCGTTTGATAGGTATTAGCACTGCAGGACATTAAAACTTCAATTCTGTTGAACAGGTTTCACATTGGAAGAAAGAATGGACCACACCTCACCGTTTATTAGGAAAGAGATTGATAATGCCTCTTGAATTGGCTGATGAATGTTTTCGACAGTATGCTGCTGTGGAACCTTGCTACTATGAATGGTTTGTGAAATGGACTGGCCTGAGCTATGAGCAGGCTACATGGGAGTTTGAGAACTCTGCATTCTTTAACTCCCCCGATTCTTCCAAACTGATCAACAATTACGAAATGTACAGAGCAGAAGCAAAGGAACTTTCTCATCCTGCTAGGGCAACCAAGGTACTTTTTGACTCGACTCCTCAATATTGTCTGACGACAACTGTCTCCGTTCTTAATCAAACTAAGCTAGGTAGTGGATGTACTCGGAGTAGAAATTAGGGTCAGTAGGATATAATTTTTTAACATTGCAGGTCTGATGCAGAGAATGGAGATAAACTTCTTTAATTCTGGACTGTGGAACTAATGAACTTAATGGAAAACACATGGACGTGCCAGAATACTGATTGATGTGTCATATAGATCAAAGTTAAAGCAAAATACCAAGCATAGGTTAAATACCGTCACCCCCTTAAAGTAAATGTAACAATTGCAAGTGGTTGTGACTGGTCTTCTTGAAGTGCTTTCAATATATCACAATGTGTAAGCTACTGAGCTTGTCTATCATGGGACATCATACATTCACTAGTCGAAATAGGGCTAGCAGCAGTATCTGTACAATAACACACATCCAAACATTCATACATGCTTATACTGGGTGCATTCATGTGTGCGTGCATGTATGGTGCCACATTCGATATTACACTCACTATGTTCGGTACGATACAATTCACAAAAGTAATCTCTCCCTTGGTTTTTCATATGCTCAAAAAGTTCAGCATGTCTGAAAGAAAATCAAAGGCTGTTTTTAGTGCAGGATTGCTACTTTTTTTGCCGTCTTAAGATATTCAGTAGTAAAGAAACATGTCGATCACATATATAAGTACATATTTGGTTATGCATCTAATACTGAATGATGTAATACATCTCCGATAGTTAATCACCTTAAGTGCATGTGTACTGTGGGAGGCTAACCTTATATTACATATGTTGTGCTCTAGAGTAGGGTTGAATAGAGCTAATGATAAACTTATGCAATTTCAAACATAAAGGAAGTTTAATTGCAACTTGCTTAAGAGTATATGGCAATGAAAATATAAAGCAAGTGTTACATAAAATGGTAACAATCACAACACAAAGATGTAGAGTGGTTCCGTCAAAAGGCGTCAGTCCACTACCTAGTTGTTTGCAATGATAATTTCCAATATGTATTTTATTCCTTTTCTATACCGATACAAAATACACAATTTACTGGTGTCTTTTGCGGCTCAAGACAATCTGCACAACGGAGTAGATCGCAATTAGCCTCTTGCCTAGACGCCGCCTTCTTGCAAGAAATAGTTGGAAGCAACAAGAACAAGTAAAGAGAACAAGAGAGAAAGAAGAAATTACAACTCTCACAAGATATACAATTTATAGCTCTCTATGAATAAGTTATGATTGACTCCTCACAAGGATTAGGCAAGGCTATATTTGGTGGAGTAGGACACTTCTATTAAGCTGAGACTTAGACTAGCTTGAGGTCAGCTGAAGATAGCAATGTAAAATTCTAAGCTTGGTGTAGGATAGCATGTAGTAGGCTGCTCAAGTGTGTTTGGGTTGTCCATAAACCACTCATATTCATAGAAAATACTTAGGAACAATTAAGAACATTTGTGGGATCATTTAGGATGAGATAAATGCTAAACCAGCCGTTAGAATGTCAAAAGTCAGATTTACAACGACAAGTAGATCACTCAAAAATTTGTCTGCAGACCATTCTCAGTCGAAATGTACTTCGACCAAATTTCATCTCGGTCGAAGTATAGTTTGAGAGATAGACTTTTGCCGAAGTTTGCAAAGGTTCTATGTCGGTTGAGAGGTGGATCGACCAAATGTATTTCGGTCGAGAAAGAGTTTGACCGAAATATCCGTGTAAATGCACTACTATATTTTTGGAAAACTGCTCAAATGATTCATCTAATAAAACCTAACTATCCTAAAGGCTTGATATAAGTGTGGAGTAAGGTTTAGGATAGTTTCCGGACATTCATCACTTGTTCTTACATCATTTCTAGTAAGTTGTACAATTTGCACTTGTACAAAGCATATACATGGTACAACTTGACCAACAAGTATCCAAACACATATTATAGCATGTTCTTTGTTGTTGGATCTTGTCTAACTTCCTTGATCACCTGAAACACTAAATGCACATGTTAGTGACAAATGGGAAATATTCACATCATCAAAATAACAGTATGGCATATCCAAAAAGCCAACAATTTCCTCCTTTTTGATGATAACAAATATTTTCATAAGATAATTTGAATAAGAATTTAGAGCATCATACGTTTAAATTGCTGTAGATAGCCAAATTTATCTTCATGGATTGTTCACCCCCTTTGTCGAAGTCAAAAAGGATTTATGATAGCCAAATTTATCTTCATGGATTGTTCTCTCCTTTTGTCGAAGTAAAAAAGGATTTATACTTACCAATGCTCCCTCAAGGAGACACTCCCCTCAACTGGATAAAATATATACCCAACAAAAGACTAGGATGTACCAATTAAAACGAGAAACCAATATGAATACACGAAAAGAAAATGGATGCATTTTAAAGTAGGGCGTGTAGACAAAATGCCATATTTGATCAAGGAACAAGAAATTGTCTAATTACCCATGAGAGGAAAGTTAAGTCCATGATAAAAAGATCCCATCTAGCACTATATATTAAAAAATACTCTAAGCCAATTGTAAGGAATGTTAAGTCCACCATTAATATAGAGATGTTATGAATAACACCAATTTTCTAAATGTATCTCAATATCAACGCAAGGAATGTGAAGTCCTCCGTAATATAGAGATTGCCATAGGATAAGACAAGATCAAGATTGATTTCTCAATCATTATTAAGGGATGTTAAGCCCACAACCGATATAGAGAATCCTTTAAAAACAAAATCGATATAGATATGCAAGTTGTATCATGTAACTTTGAGCTCCCCTTTAATCTTGTACTCTTAGAAAATGAGCTCAAACTAAAGAAAAGATTCACCGAGATGGAGACCATGTAAAATAATGTAAAATCAATCATTTTCAGATTTAAAATCTAAGAAATCATGTAATAAAAAGAATCTGAAAATCAAATTGAAGGATAATTAAAGAATTTTTTGTACAGTCATGTTTTCGGTTGAGCTGTACTTCGGCTGAACTGCCCCTTGGTTGAACTATATTTCGATCGAGAGATAGTCTGCTGGAAAATTTTATCCAGCAAGAAACCTTTACCTCTATCAAACGAAAAAAACGCAAAAAATAAAATCTTGTCAAAACTTAAAATTTTATATAAACAAGATCGAAATGATATCCGTTTAAGCACATGATCTTTTAAACCTCATTTAAAGAGAGTTTTAACAAAAATAGGTTCTTGCCTTTTTTTTAATATTTCTTGAAATATGACCCAGTCCATGAGGTGCCAACATGAGAAAGCAACATGTTATTCAACATATTTCTACTTTTTGAAAATTTATCCAAAGATCTCTTAAGTTTTTCATTTTCTTGGCAAGAATCAATGAGTCTTTAGTAGTAGAAAATAAGCATTTTTTAGTACTAGCAATGTTTTTTCAAGTATATCAATTTATCATTTAAATCATCATTTACTTTAAGAATTAGGTCATAATCAGAGTAGAAACTTGAGTTTACAAGGAAGTATTACAAATGACAAATTCATTTGTCTTTTCCTTTTCATTAACAAATTGACCATTTAGCTTACTAAGTTCTATATTCAGGGAATCAACAATATTTGTCAATTTTTTTTTCTTATACTTTCAACTTTATCCAAAGTAAGTTCAACAAGTTCAATAAACTCATCTTTATAAAAAGTGAGAGCGATATCTCGTCATTATTACCTTGTGTACCTTCTCGTAGATCATCGTCTTCATGTCCTTCATCACTTGCCTTCGAGTTTGAAGAATTACTCCAAGTAATATGATGATACTTTTCTTTGGTCTTCCCCTTTTTGTCTTCTTTATTTTAGAACACTCAGATTGCTAATGTCCTTTCTCTCTTCACGTGCGACATCTAGTAGAAAAAGATCTAATATTTTTGTTAGAAGAAGAATGTGTATATTTTCTACCTTTATGAGGTATTTTTTCTTCACTACTAGATGAATCACTAGAAGAAGACGACTATGGAGGTGTTGTTTTGAATGCCAAGCCCCTTTTCTCAGCAAGTTTTTCTTCTTCTTTGACTTTAGCCTCCTCTTGAAGCTTTACTTCATGTGTCTTCAAGTTTCCAATGAGCTGCTCCATCAACAATTTAGAAAGATCACTAGATTCTTCTATAGTAGTTACCTTTTCTTTGAACTTAGGTGACAAGGACCTAAGAATCTTTGAGAGTTGTTCCTCCTCGGGCATTTCTTTCCCTAAAGTACTTAAACCGTTTATAACAATAGCAAATCTAGCATACACTTCAGCAATGGTCTTATTTTCTAAGAAATAATTCAAATTTATGCTTCAACATATTATTTTTAGTGCTTGTAACTTTTTGGGTTCCTTCATATATGACAGAGTTTTCTCCATATATTATAAGTGGTTTCAAAAGAGGAAATTCTAATCAACTTACAATGGGATAAACAATATAAGATACTTATAGCTTTGGTGTTTAGAGTAGTCTTTCTTACTATATCCGGATCCCATATTTCCATCTCTATTGTTGGAGGTTCATATGGTAAGACATCTTTCAAATATCAAAACTCAAACCTTGGATAAAGTATCTTCTAATGTGTGTAGTTAGAATCTTCAAACATTGTTCTCTGAGTGACATGAGTTTCTTCAAGGTTGGGTTGGCCTAAGTGGTTTTCCCCAATCTTCAAGACTTGTTAAAGCAACTTGAAGCCTACTCTGATACCAATTGTTGTGCTCTTGAGGGGGGTTATGCAATTTAAAAGCACAAAGGAAGTGTTAGAGAGTCTATACTAGCCTATTTAGTTAATAGGTTAATTAGTTAGTGGGCTTTTGTATCTCAGCCCGTTTAGATTACTTGCGTCCTAAGTCTTAGGGTGTCTCCCCTCTCCTATATAAAGGAGAGGGCGTCCAATCTTGTATCCACCCCATTGCATTCAATCTAATCTTATTCTTTACATGGTATCAGAGTGGTGAACAGTAACGACGACGTGAACAGTAACAACGATGGTGAACAGTACGCGCACAAACAATACTCCGCGTGAACAGTACGGCGGAGTGAACAGTAATTCCTGCGTGAACAGAGCGCGTTCGCTCCTGAGGGAAGCCTAGCCGCCCCTCCTCCCTCTCCTTTCCGGCGCGTACGCAGCCCTAGCCGCCGCTTGTCTTTTCCAGAGAGCAACCGAGGGGAAGAACCCCTGCCTGCGGGCGGCCGCCGTAGCCATGGCTTAGGGCGACCGCCCGCCAGGCACATCCCGACCTCTATGGCTTCTCCTTCTATTTCTTAAAGATTTAATTTTTCTTTCCGTACGTCGGCGATCTCCGTCCTGGTGCAATCAACAATCATCGTCAAGCCGTTACCGGTTACTAACCATAGCCGCAACCACAACCTGCCAGGACATCAGTCTGCCAACGATAGCAGCAACTACTGCGGCCAGCAGCAAGCAGCGCCTAGCAAAGATCTCCATCCGCCGCTGAATCCATCCAGCAAGCCGACGACGACCAGTAAGAGTGTTACGGCCGACCACAAAAGTATGAGCAACCATCGCCGTTGCCGCGCCGCCCAGAAGCAGCCGCCATCCACATCCGTCGACAACATAATTGCCATCATAAGCGCCGCCAACCGCAGAAGCAACAACAATAATCGCCATAAAGCAGCAATTGGCCCCTGCTGCCTGCTAATGCGCCACCCATGCCTGCCGACCGTACGCCCGACGCAGTCAGCGCATAGCAGTAGCGCCACCGCCGCCAATCAACAACGACAACCACAGCCAGTGACAACCATCCCGTTGTTGCCAATCACGTCGCTACCAGCCGCTGCAATCATCGCCATCATTGTGTCCGTTCACTGCAGTGTTGCTGCCTCATTTAGCATCAACCGTATCCCCAGTCGACGATCACACTCTTCAGTCGATGTTGCCATCATCCAGGCCCCTGGCTTCTGCTCCATCATGCTGCCGCTGACATCCATTATCCATTGCCATCGTCGTTGAGTCCTCGCTGTTGCTGTCCCAACGCCATCACCTATCCCTGGCCAAAGCTCTCCACCATATTCAACCATGCCATCAACACCTAATCAGTATTGTCTTCTCCCAAGTATGAGTGACGTCCTCTATATTTTTTTATTGCCCGCAACTTCTCTATTCGGATCATCCTTAATCGGTTATATATTTGCTAATCGGATCCAATTTTTAAGCCTATTCAGATTTTTCACGGGGGCTCTACCCCCGCACCCCTGGATTTGTTGCCCTAACGGGCCAAACAAATCCCTTTTCGGGTCAGGATTAGATCCATTTAATTTTCTGCCTGGATCTTACATTGACCCATTTAGCATATTCTCTCCGGTTATCGATTTCATTCTCAACATATTACACATCTCCATATACACCAAATTCTCTCAAATCCACCAATTCCTTTCCCACCCACCCATCATGTGCCTTTTCCACGTGTGGGGGTCATATATCCATTTCTCCACACCAAACACTCACTCTTGTTGTATTTGGTGTGTGGGGGGATAGAGAGGAGAGGAAGAGATGAAAAGAGAGAGAGGGTGAGAGAATATGTATGAGAGAGAGAGTATGAGAAGAGATGATACATCATATATGTATTCAGGCTATATATGTTCCAGGCTATTATCTTCATGGAGCTTCGCATTGTTCAGCACATCTGTTCTCTACTTCCAGACAATAATGAAGGATCTTCATTCAACATCAACACCGAGCTATCCGCGTTCGTACCACGTTATGTACGTCAAGTGTTGATGGCGTACTTCAACTGCTTTCACATGAGACTGAGGGTGCTTCTTCAGATTTTCAAAAGCTCAGCGAGCCTGCCAATCTACTTCTGCAAGGTTGATTCATCCATTTTATCTTCACCGAGCTGCTTCATCATGTCTTCTCCGAGCCACATCTGCTATTTCGACATCACCTGTTGCTGATCTTCTTGGGACTTTCCTTGATGGATGATCTCCTTTCCCATCAAGCCCCCAAGGTTCATGCATTAGAGTTATGGTACCTGCATCGTATCACCAACACATCGTCCGTTTGTGTTTGTGCCACGTTATGCATGTCTTCTCAGACAATTCAAAGATTCCGCTACTGCTACATCAACATTGGGCATCCACGTTCGTGCCGCGTTAAGTACGTAATCCAATGAAGATGACGTAGTGATGGTGTTGAGGATCGTCTACTCCAAGTGGTGAATTACTGCTGTAGTATCATGTTCCATTCTTCAGATGCTCTTCATTACAGATGCACTTCAAAGACCTTCAAAGCTCGAGGATCTCCAGCCTGCAGAATACAATTTCAAAGAAGAGAGGCATTGTCACCACATGGTTCAGGGGGGAGTATTAATTAAGGGGGAGTATCAATTTTTTTATGGGGAGTGATATTTATTTTTTATCTTTCATTTATCATTTCTTTTATCGAGTCTTGTAACCTCTAAGCTTTGGACGCGTTTCACCCATGCTCCAGCTTGAGGGGGAGTGTTAGTCTATATTAGCCTATTTAGTTAATAGGTTAATTAGTTAGTGGGCTTTTGTATCTTAGCCCGTTTAGATTACTTGCGTCCTAAGTCTTAGGGCGTCTCCCCTCTCCTATATAAAGGAGAGGGCGTCCAGTCTTGTATTCACCCCATTGTATTCAATCTAATCTTATTCTTTACATGAAGGTTGATTGTAACTTGCTTAAGAGTATATGGCAGAAGAAATAAAAAACAAGTGTGAGATAAAACGGAAACAACTACAAGACACCAAGATGTAAAGTGGTTCCATCAAAAAACGTCAGTCCACTACCTAGTTCTTTCCAACTATGATTGCCAACATGTATTTCTATTTTATTCTTTTTCTATATCGGTACAAAATACACAATTTACTGGTGTCTCTTGTGGGTCAAGACAACCCACCTTTTCTAGCTCAAGCAGAATCGCACAACGGTGTAGATCGCAATCAACCTCCTAACTTGGTTGAAGCCTTTTCACAAGAAGTAGCTCCAAGAAGCTTTTCTACTACATTCTCGTAAGAAGTAGTTGGAAGCAACAACAACTAGTAAAGAGAATAGAGAAACTACTTAGGGATAGTTAAGAACACTTTTGGGAGTGTTTTAGGACGAGATAAATGCTAAACTAGCCATTAGCATGTTAAAAGCGGGCTTATAACGTCTAGTAGATTGCTCACAAATTTGTTCGGACTTCGGACACTGTTCTCAGTCAAACTGTACTTCGACCGAACTTCGTCTCGGTCGAAGTGTAGTTCGACTGATAGACAGACTTTTGCTAAAGTTTGCAACTGTTATATCTTAGTCGAGAAGTGGTTCAATCGAATATATTTTGGTTGAGAGAGCGTTCGACCAAAAATATCCTTATTAATGCACTACTATATTTTTGGAAAATGACTCAAATGGTTTTTCTAATAAAACCTAACATCCTAAAGGCTTGATAGAAGTGTGGAATAAGGTTTAGGATAGTTTCAGGCCGTTCATCACTTGTTCTTACATCATTTCTAACCAATTGTACAAACTACACTTGAACAAAACATATAAATGGTATAACTTGACCTAGAAGCATCCAAGCACATATATTATACATGTTCTTTATTGTTGAATCTTGTCTAAGTTCCTTGATCACCTGAAACATAAATGCACATGTTTGTGACACAAATGGGAAATATTTGCATCATCGAAATAAAAGTGACATATAAAAAAAGCCATCAACATATTTACTGTTGCTTTTAGTTGTTCTAGTGACTACTGAATGTTTCACTTATAGCCTCAAATACTGTACATCTCCGATAAGGGTTATAATTCTTACTTACAAATTCACTAATAATCCTTTCAGATATTCTATTTGAAAATTACTGTGCATATAAATTGGTTTACTTGGAACATGCAAATTTGTTGTTTTCTTTCCTTTTTGTTTATCTGTGTTAGTATTTTTTGAATGTATACACTAAGTTGAAATGATTTAGATGCAGTTATTCAAGGAGTCATTTTTATGGGCCAAATTAAAATCTCAAACACGTTTGCTATGCTTTTTTTTTTCTTCTTCTTGTTGTCCTCACAAGATTATTTGCATTTTCTATGATCCTTTTGTATATTTTTTATGTGATAACACAAAAGAGTTGAGTACTGCCGATATGTACGATACTAATATGTTAAAAAATGAATTTGAGAAAAACTCGACCCCACTCAGCATTTGGGCAAAATCATTGATTTAACAGTATCTGCCTGCAATGAATTACAAATTTAAGGACCAAAAAAAAAATGAATTACAAATTCGTAAAAAAATTAAGAAAGAAGATTAACAACCAATTATGATGTGGCGAGTGGGATCCGTTGACGCCCCAGATCCTCTCCACCTTTCTTTTGTTCATACAATGATGGATGATCCACAAAATTCTACTTTATAGAAGAAATGAGCAGAGATGAATTTCAACATTTTTGCTTTGACAATAATCATTTCAATGGAACTACAAGAAAGTATTAGATAGTATAGTGTATGTGGATGGGAAAAATGTGGGTTCCATGTATCTTGTACAATTCAATGAGCCCATTGCAAATACATTGAACAAGCCATATCATAATGGTGCTAAAAGCTTAAAATCATGCCAGAGGATTGTACAACATTTATATGTGAAGAGCTATAACCTAACTTCAAAATCTACTTTAAGTTGGTGAAAGGTGTGAGCAAACATCCTCAACATGTGAACTAAACACAGCCTTAGAACTTGAAGTGTTCCAACTTTTTTCTTGGAAGTTTTATAAGTATAATGTTACCTTTATCCCCCTCTAGTTCCATGAATTTATACTTCCAATCAAGGAATTTCATTGATAACAAGGAGACATATCAATTTGGCGGTTGCCCCTAGGCCCAATTACAACTTCGGAATTTCAGGTTGAAAATTTCTACATGGAATAATGTGTGAAATTTGTATAAAAATTGATAAAGTTTCAGTAAAGAAATATTCATTTGTTGTGCTATGTTTGCGTATTCAGTATTCACACATACATATTTGACTATATATGCACGACGGGAGGGAGCCTGCCCCCAACTGTGCTCCCCCCTCTCTCCAATGAAAGAAAGATGCTCTCTGTGGTCGTGGACATGGGGTACTCTGCCCCTACTGCTCTGTTGCTCTAGTCCTGGACAACACTTTTGTCACAACTTCTGGTCCCTCCACCCTCGCTGTTGCCCTAGACTTCTGAAGCCGCCATCGCCCGTTACGAATTCATAGGATCCAAGATATGCTGCTGATCTGCAGTCTCCAGACGTTGCCATCATGAATCCACCACTGTTTGTTGCAGACACCACTACCTGGAGCTGGTGCCTTTGCAATCTTCCCGTCACGTAGGGTTGCAGTTGGGCCATCCTACCTTCACTAGGTTACTGCCAGTCCTCTTCTCTTGCCATTGAGTGATTAAACTCTCCGAGGTGCAATTGTTTCTACCATCCTGTATCTGGATGCCCTTGTCGTTTTTAACCTCATTGGGAGGCCCGCGCTGGTCACTGACATCAAGGCCTCTGCATGGCTTCTCCAAGACAAGCAGCTGTCCTGTCATCTGCTTTAGAATCACCAGGTTGTCCAGTTTTCATCCTCTTAGAAGCTTCTGTTGCATACTGTATTTTCCTTCGTATGTATCGTTATCTTGCGCCGACCCCTATTGCTGTTGTCTCTTTGTTACAATAGCTACAGTCCTCTGGTTTGCTTCTTATTCAGACTCACTACAAATCTCTATTCCAAGCATGAAGTCATTGATATAGCAGTGAGAGGAAGTGTACATGTTCAATGCATGCCCACTTTTGTGACTTTGTCATGCGACTTACATGCATCTAGCTGTCGGGTGCTACTATCAATCAGTCAAGATGGTGTGCCAAATCACTGTACAAAGTATACTGTTGGTGGAATTTTATGCTTCCCTAGCTTCTGCCTCCCTAATTTAGAAGGCGGGACCATCAGCTTGTGTCTCTCGCGCCTGGAAGCAGAGATGTCATTTTGGGTTCTTGATTCAAGATCCACCAACACTATGAAAAGCTCTGCTACAAATGCTACTTTTGCTGATGCTCCCACGGTCATAATTGCAGTCTAGGAATTCGGTACAATTGAGCATTTGCTAGATACTTTCTCTTAATTCAACATTATATATCCTACATTCCCTTTTAGTGTGGTGTCCATAGCTCAATCCGCTAGTTCACTTAATGTTGCTAGGTGGTAATAGAGATAGGTTAAGTTCTTAGTCTAGCACATGCTTGTTTTGGGTTATTGTAGAGTCAAAAAAAGGTATACATGTTGGTGCATATTGTTACTTTTCTTCTTTGTCTCAATCAAGTTTACCATTTTTGGGGATACACTTTGGCTATCCCCTATCTGTTAAATAGGTCAGAGTGCTTGTCTCTCCCAATTTCCATTGAATCTGTTTAATCACCAATGACTGTCAGATGGTTACAAGCAATCCTGTTGATTTGCCCATCATTTCTTGAGGAAAGGCAAGTGATCTTGTAGCTCTCACCTCACTAATTTTTTTTTACTCATGATCACCTATTGACTTCATGCGTTGCTTTTATTCCCATTCCTACTGTAGCTTCAAAGATCCTAAGTTACTTAGGGTGGCGAATCACATTGAAGATGGCTGCTTTGAGGGACAACTAGACATGGTCCTTGTTCCATGCTTGCTAGGAAATTGGTTGGAGATGGGTCTTTTAATGAAGATTAGTCCTAATGGCTTCACTAATAATCTCAAGGCACGGTTGGCTACCCATGTCTACACTCTACACATATGTATGTGGTGAATATTTTTTGATCAGTTATATACGGCGAATATCATCTGGAAGTATTCTTCCCAATGGCAAAAGATTGCCCTAGTTCAAATTTGTTAACTCTAGATGCTAATTTTTATGACCTCTCGACCAACTATATGCCAAGAATGCATTTCTACTGACCATCTCGGTGAAGAGATAAATTGGATCAACCACCCAAGTTTGTTGCTTAAGGTAGTCTCATATTGTCTATAGGCTGCATAAATGGTTATATGGTTTGAAATTGTCATCCGCAACTTGTTTGATTAGTTCAGTTGTGCTCTTGTTTTGTTTAGTCTACAAAGATGTAGCTTAATTTGTTATGTTTTGCTGGTAGAATTCTTTCGTATGTATTGTCTTGACTGTGAGTGTTAAAGATACTCATCATTACTGAGTATTGATCAACAATTCAACACTTAATTTCCCACCTGAAAGTCTTCAAGGAAATTTTTAAACAAACTTAGGCAATTTCGTACTTATTTGGAATGATGTTTGTCGGGTAAAGGAAGATATTGCTATTTTGTAAGGGAAGTATGTTCAAGATTTACTTGAAGAAACAAGAATTCTAGAACCGTATCCTCAAACCAAATTGTTCATGGATCTAGGTGATCCACTTGTTGATCATGGATATACATGAGACTTGAGGGAAAGTTGAAATGGTTGACAATGACAACATTACTTTTGATTTTTTACTACTACAATACTTAGTTGATGGAGAAGCCTTGTTTAGGTCATAGTCTTGCATATTTTGAGGCGCCTAAAAGAACTCTTGGGGGAAGATTTCTTGTATTATAATCACAGTCTTATGAAAATCCAATAGTTCTTTGATGCAGATTGGGCAAGTTCCAGTTTGATAGGGGTTCCATCATTGATTGTTGTGTTTTTCTGGGTGGAAACTTGATATCTTAGTGGTGCAAGATACAAACAATTGTGGCAAGACCCCATGCAAAGACATACTTTAGGGCCATGGCACTCGTCACTCGTGAACTTCTATGGATCATAGTTCTTTTGGAAGTCGTAGAACTAGGCTTCTCCCAAACTGAACATATGAAGTTGAGGTTCATTGAGTAGATTGCTATCTACATAACTTCCAACCTTGTCTTTCATAAAAGAATAAACCACAAAGAGATATATTACGCCTTCTCAGAGAAAATTTCATGATTGGTTGACATGGCTCACTTCAGGACGGGTTGATCTAGCACACTTCAAATAGGTTGAAGATCAATAAGCGAATCTGTTCACTATATGACATGATAGTTGTTGGGTCATGTTTTTATGTATCAAACCATGTAAATATGATATATATATTTTTGGTTTAGGGCAAGTGATTCACAAACGTGTTTGTGTGCCAAGCATGGTGTATGTACACTACAATTGTGTTCATGTGTGAGGGTGTGTATGAAAATTGTCCTTCTATGCTATGTCTAGTAAGGAAATAAATATTGTTGACCTAAGTCAGGGACAAGGAACGAGGTATCCGATTTCGATGCCCTTTCGACAACATGGAAACCAATTTTTTTTGAAATTTTGACAAAAATTTCGATAGATGCGACCGTGCCCGTTTCGACAACAAAATAAGTGAATTAATTTATGAAACTTTACAGGCGTGATCTCCACACCTAAATGCATCGTTTTATGCAATAAAATTTGATATGGATATAGGTGGGGGTGTCCTTGATGTGGGAGTTAAGTGAACTTTACTGTTTCCTGGAAAAATTTCAAAACTGGGCAAAAAATTTCGCTGATTTCGACATGGCGGTACAACCGCATGATTTCGTAGCAGATGGCGTCGAAATCGGAAATTTCGAGCGAAATTTTGCCGATTTCGTGGAAACTTCATTCCTTGGTCAGGGAGACTTCCCCATCTTATGTGTCTTGAAAGTACCCATATGTACATATACACGATACACAAATTGGTCATTAGTTATATGTGCACACACATTATTTGCAAAATGATTCTCTATTGCCATATTGCCAACCATCAAATCGCATACCATGCTCTCATTTTTAAAAAGGAATAAGTTGTAAGTTATATTACTAAATTGAGAGTTAGACTTGTTATGTTGCAAATTTTGAAGGTCTACTCACCTTGCAAATGCTATCTTTGGCCGATGAAGTAGTGGACAACTGAATGTCCTTCAGTGATCATCAAGTCATTTGATTCTCAAATCAGTTTGTGATCCGAGAATAAATGGCAAAATCTAGAAATATTTGTGCCTTTGTGGTATGAGAATAATTTGCAAAAATTTGGAATAATTCTCTTATGAGTGGACATTACATGAAAATTTGTCGAATCATTTAAAAGGTTGACGGATTTTGTGACTTCTTTGTAGGAATTGGAGCGTGTAACACCCCACTGTTTCAAACACATATATATAGTGGGAGCATCAATTCTGTTCATTCTTAAGGGGAATGTCACAAATATGACTCATTGCCTAAAAATAAAGTTTCCATTCAACCAACACACAAAATTAACAATTCTTAACTCGAACGTTTATGCTAAACTATTACATGATCCTCATAAACTGAAATGAAATCAAAATAAATTGTCATATGACAGTTGGCACCCCACTAGAGAAAAATTTCTAGTTTTTTTTTGAGATTTAAGCTCCCTATCAAAGCTTCCTCATTTTCCTTTCCTGCGGAAATTTTGTCCTGAACCATGCAAAACAAAGAAAAATGTGTGAGTGGCACTGGCCAGTTAATAATTGAAAACAAATAACTTGGTGAAAATTGAAATAATGTGGAGATCTTAACTGGTTAAGAATGATTGATATAATAACATGGTTAGCATTGTATCATGAGCAATGTTCAAAATTTTGTCGAAATTGGCAAAATTTTGCTAATTATTTCGATGCCGCCAATGATCAGACATAGAAATGGCCTTACATGTCTGTACGTAGGGAATTTCTCTAGAAAAAAATTAAATTTCGACAATTATTTTGAATTTTGACGAAAATAGGTAAATTTCGATTAAAAAAAGGCCCATTTCGTCTGCATTTCGATGAAATTTCGAGAAACACATATATTTCGAGAAATGGGGTACGATGTCTGCAGATTTTACTATGTGATTCCTTGGGCTTGTTAGGGCAATCTAAGTTATGTTTCTTCTCTTCCTAGCCTAATTCTACTTCTCTTTCCAATTTCTTTCACTTCTATAAAGATCTACAAAGGAAATATTTAAAAATGTGTGTGGGAGTGATATCTATGACTATGATGACCCGCTAACTTTCATTTTTGAGGTCACATGATTTATGTTATAGTGCACAAAATTAGGATGACTATCGAGATATTTTGTATGTATGCCATTATCAATCACACCTCTAACTACATGGTTGCCTCCTATAGGTTCTCGCTACAAAAGCACACAACCAAGAATAAAGCTTTAGTTAATCCATTAGTATGCATTTTATCACTTGTAAGCATATGGAGATTTACAATGAGACACATCTATGCGTGTACAAAACAAAATAAACAAGAGCCAATATGTTGATATCTATAATCAACAAGGAGGATGACAACCATCATTGTTCAACTAGATGCATAAACCATAGTTGTCTCATGCTTCCTCTATACTCATATACCACTGCAACATCGTTTATGTGCTACGTCCGGTCATCCTATTGAGAGGTCCTACCATCCTAGATCATGCTATGTTTCCATAAATTTGTGTCTTTAAGTCTATATATTGTGCTTGCACACTATGATGACTTAATCCATTCATTTCACCATTCAATTGACCTCAAAATCTCCATCGAAATGCCCATCGAAATTGTTCAGCTTCCTTCACTCACACATGAGGATCCCCATTCCCTCACATATCCAATATGAAATATTATTGCATATTTGAGTAGATCTACACTAGTAGATTGTTCTGGTAAAATTTTGCTAAATAATTCGATCATTTAGTCGTCAAAACACCAGGAATGCATCTGTCAAAATTTCTGTTTTTGTGGCTACCGAAACGGCATCGAAATCGAACATTTTCTTCCTTGATCATGAGTTTTAAATGAATTAATATAGTCATCTCTCTTGATTTGCGTCCACAATGCTCATAAGGCTGGTTAAGGCTCACATAAGGCCGGTTAAAGGCTCAACCTAAGGCCGTGTAAAGTCTCAACCTTAGGTTGGTTAAGGCTCAACATCAGGCCGGTTATAGGAGCCATGAGCTATCACTATGACTCATTGGGTGACGATATCCTAGTCCTAGGTCAGTATGTGATGAATTATTTTTTGGGATTTTACTTCCATGGCGTTGCAGGATCTTGAAAATCCGCATTTAGGATTTTGCTTCCATGACGTTACAGGATCTTCATCCTGTTTGCGAAGCGGCTGTTAGTGATCGACTACTATTCCCTAGGTTGTCTAGGCGCGTAGGGGCGTCCGGACAACTTCGACACCTAAACATTTTCATTATATATATATATATATATATATATATATATATATATATATTAGTGATCTAGTGAGAAACATCCTTCGGTAAGAGCATGAGAGGCATTTGAATAACTAAAAATATATAGCTGTTTTTTAAAATCCAACCGTATAGATGGGAAAAACATTAATTCATTTACCTTTCCACAAAAAATCATTGCAATCAGATATTATTTACATGTCCATATGTACAATATACACTTTTTATATCCAACGGTCAGCTTGAAATTCAATATAGAGCGTTGAAATTTTTTCTCTTATTGTGAATGATATACAAATCGGATGATGATGAAATTTTTTGGGAGGGCATATATTAAGGTATAGTTTTAATCTATACGGTTGGATTATGAAAATTTACTCTCCATGGATAGTTATTCAAATGCCTCTCATGCTCTCACCAAGATATGTTTCTCACTCGATCGTTGTCCTATATATATATATATATTATACATTGACCTATGAGCAATACATGTATATGAATCGATAGTAATTAGGAAGAGGAGGAATGGAAACAAGGACATTGCTTGACTTGGGGAGGAAGAACAAATTTCAAAAAGAAATCAACAAGGAGGTTGGGGATTGATGAAGAACAAAGAGAAGAAAGAACTAGAAAGAAAAGAAAAAGTGAAGCATTATGCAGCAGTAACCTTGACGTATGGTAAAACCATGGAGGAAAAGAATAAACAGAAGAAGATTGGTAGAGGAAGAAGAAAAATTAACAAAATGAAAGTAGAAAAGAGGTAGAAAAGATGAGAACAACATACTGCTTATATGTATAGATATAAATAAATGAATACAATATAGGAACACTTGAGTAAGAAAACTGAAAATGCAAGCAAGAATTTAGCTTGTATCAATGTGAGTACATTCATACAAGAGATTTCAAAACATGTTATAGAAACCGGATGAAGAAAAAAAAGAAGCATGTAGTAAATCAGTAACTGAGCAGCAGTAAATGGATAATAGTACAGCAGTAGCAACTCAGTAAGATAGCAATCCCAATCCACAATGAATCGAATGAAACCGGAAGGCTTGCCCAAAATCTTAGTGCCCAATCCGCTCTCGCTCGCCACTACGGACGGGGTCTCGGTTGATTTCCCTTCCTATAGCTACGAAGATGTTTTAGTTCGCTAAGTTTTTCCGCTTGGTGGAGCAAAAATAAGAAACAAAAATAAAGAGGAATGCAGTAACATTGCAACAACTTTGTTGCTTGGTGGAGCCAATGTTCAAAATTTCGACGAAATTGTCAAAATTTCTGTTTCTGTGGCAATCGGATATCGAAATTGACTGATGAAACTCTCAAAACAGGCAGATCATCGATTTTTCTTCTTCTATGTTTTCATATACTATGTACTACCTTTTTTTGCACAGTTTTGTGTTTTTAAGTCTATATATTGTGCTTGCAAACTATAATGACTTAATTCATTGATTTCACCATTGAAAATTAACATAAAAAATCCCCATCGAAATGCCCATCGAAACAGTTCAGGGTCATTCACTAAAAAATGATGAGACCTCACCCCCACATATCCAATATGAAATATTATTACATATTTGAGTAGATCTACACTAGTAGATCATTCTGGTAAAATTTCATAAATTAATTCGTTTATTTTGCCGTCAAAACGCCAAGAACGCATTAATCGAAATTTTTGTCGAAATTGTCAAAATTTCTGTCGAAATTGTCGAAATTTATGTTTCTGTGGCCACCGAAACGACATCGGAATCGGACATTTTCTTCCTTGGGTGGAGCTATAAAGGAAAAGAAAATACAAGAGGAATGATTTAGGAGGAAGAATAGATATCAAAAGAAATGAAAAAGAAAAGAAACCAAATTTGCCCAGATTTAGTCCCACTTAAGCCCTGCAGGCGCCTAACGGCCGCCCAGGTCGCCCAACAGCTTAATTAGGGTGGGTGCCAGTGTTTTGGAGGCTAGGTGGCCGCATAGGGCACCTATGCTGGCGCCCGTGTATCTACTTATTGCATGTTCTTCTTGTATTACTTGTGAGTTTTGGAAACTGAACTAGTGATTTGACTGATTAGGCAACCGATCTTGGGTTTCATTTGCTAAAGATTTGTCCCGGTATACCGCTGTTGCCAGCACGGCATTGAAATCATTTTCATTAGTTGTTGATATAAGAAAAGTCCAGAAGAATCCAAAATCTGACAAGAAATATGAACCAGTACTGTATACTTTTTAGTGGCTGTTCCAATTGTTGATCAAATTATCTGTATCAAAAAGTTTCTGAAACAAAAGTTTCAGCAGATTCATGTTAATGGAAAATATGAAAATCAGGCCAAAAAATTTGGCGCAATGGATGTCTAGAGGGTTCCGTGAAAGAATCCAACTTAAGTGGTTAGGTATGCACATGGGTATAATAGTGGCTAAACATGTTTCAGAATACGTTGTGCGTTCATCTTATTTATTCTGGCCCCTGGGTTCAGCGGTTTAATGTGTTATTTGCAGGTTTTGGCTTTTTTTTAAGACTGGTATAGTATGGCTGACCGGACTGCGTTCCCTAAGAGTTCCCAGTTTTGACTACCACGATTAGCCACCTTGTTCTGTTTCTCAAAGCCATGGTTAATAGAAGATTAATTTGTTAGTGTTTCGCTGGATATTTTTTGTGTTGGTTATTATTTGTTTCTTCACATACAAATGACGAATTGTCAGGATGTGTCATCTACAAAAGAAATGAGTTCCTAGTTTTCTGTTTTCTCATATAGTTTCATCATTAGTATCTGTTTATTACACTGTTCTGTAGGATGTAACTCTTACGAAGTGACTTTGTCACACCTTACTTGCTTCCAGGTTCAGGAGATGAGAAAAAAACCATTCTGCATGCTTTCAGGGTTGCCTGATGGATTCCCTGATGGACTAGATTCTGGTTGCTTGAATTCTATAAACAGGCTTCGCGAATTTTGGTACAAAGAAGAGAATGCTGTATTTGCTAATGAGCAGGTAATAAGTTTGTTTAAGGATTACAAGGGAGAATGTTGTCTTTTACTCTCTTTTCCCTCAATTTACTTGTATTGGCTCCTTTAGCCTCTCAAGCATATATTGTGTTATGTAAATTATATAACTGTGTAAAATCTAGCTCTTGTACAATGATGAGACTATTTAGTCAATTCATTTTTGCACCTTTATCTAGGTAGTGAATAAACTAGGATACGCTTAGATCATCCGGCTTTCTCTCTCTCGTCAAGTAGCCTGGATATGTGGGATATCTAGCTCGTGATCTGGTGTGATGTTTTATGAGTTATGAGTCCTCTAACCCTATGCACACTGCCTGCAACCCTAGCTGTATCAGCCTTTTCTAGCTGCAGGCTGCACCTGCCACTCAACTTCCGAAGGAAAATGGGTTCTGATCGGAATTATTTACTAAAGGGCTGAAAGATAATCTATAGCCATGCATAATCACAAATGTAGTAGTCAGGACCTTTTCCAGACAATATAAAAAAATCAGATGTTGAGAATTCGGTGATGACTTTGCAAAAGGCAATACAAGTTGGGTAAAAGTGCGATCTATTATCTTGAGAAAATAAAATCAATCGAAAGAAATACCATATATTCACGCATTACTGTTACGTTATATGCTGTTCAAAATCAAGTAAATTAGACAAGACTAATATAAATATATAACATTTTATGAATGTTCTACATTCTTGTCCCACTAGAGTGCTAGAATATGAAGGGTTATCTATTGGCACACTTCATATAAATCTCCCCCGACATGCTTGCTCTCTCTCCTTCACCCCCCTTTCACTTGCTCCACCCCCAACTACAACTATGCAAAATAATTTTGCATAAGCTATGATGATATCTTCTAAGCCTACTACGAGATGGCAATCTAAACTGGAAACCAGAAAGAAATATGGAAAGAATATTAGACATCTGACATCCGGAGACCACGTAACACACCACAATTAAGAAAAAAAGAATAAAAGATGTCGATAGAAAAACTAAAGGAGACATAATTTCAAATTAGTAGGAACGATGAACCAAAATTAGTTAACAATGATAAGAAATTCACCGACAGTGAATAAGAAGGTAGCAAAAGAGAAATTTAACAATGAAGATTGAAGGATGTCACTCGAGAAATGATGAGTAAATGTTTATTAATGAAAATTAACAATTAACTATAAGTACTTTTCTTTGAAGAAAGTGTTTGTAATAATCTTAAAAGTAGACAATTTGGTAGTTAACATAAGACGTTATCATCCAGAATTGAGGCATGCGCCTCTTGAGCCTCAGAGCCTCAATGCTTTGAAGCAGGTCTCAGACTTCGTGAGGCCTACGCCTTAGTCCAGGAGGCTCGCCAAGAGGCGTAAGCCTCGAGAGCCTCAAGGCAGGTTTTTTATTACCATGAGTGGAATATGAATTGAATTTTGAGATTGTCGTTTATTTTCTTTCAATCTTCTTCTTCATGATGTGTCCCCCATCAAATGGTATCAGAGCCAAACCTGAAATCATTTGGGTACGGTCCCTCACCCTCACCGTCATCTTCTTTCCCAAGTCTTCACCCTTTCACCTTAATTCCAATAGTGAAACCACAGTTCGACTCATCCTCCTTCCGTCCATCTCCTACTCCCGCAAAAGCGAACCGCCTCCCTTCTCCAGCTAAACAATCACCCCCTTCCGCTTCAAAAAAACACCAACAACAAAAGCCTCCGCCCCACCTTCCTTTTGCTTTCTGCACTCTAACTGTGCTTAACACCAACTGCAGTAACTCCCCCGCTACCACTCCCTTTCTGTCCAGTTGTCGTGTTCGATGCCGCAGTCGCCAAGTCATGGCGTACTGCCCCAAAAGAGGAGGAACACCTTCACCGCTCCCGCCAACACACACTATCACCACCATATCTCCCTTCCTCTTTGCTTTTTCCCCTTCGCTA
The DNA here is from genome assembly GCA_963693085.1 of Alisma plantago-aquatica. Lineage (NCBI taxonomy): Eukaryota > Viridiplantae > Streptophyta > Magnoliopsida > Alismatales > Alismataceae > Alisma > Alisma plantago-aquatica. Next base: position 423,050,184 of record OY856415.1, read on the forward strand.
AAACTCTTCTTGGTAAACCACCTGTTCCACACATCCACCCCGAGTCCTTGTTCCTTACACCATCTCGATTCTGTCTTGCCACACCCAAAATCCCACACCACCAATACCCTACCTTCTCATCCGTTCGACGCTTCCGTACACACATGCACTGTCATGACAACGCCTCGACATATGCAAATCCATGCCGTCGACTCCCACTTCCCTCATGTCCAATCGCAAACCAACCACCCACGTCCTCCTTCACCCCTCTGCATATTTTGTCGGTTCTCTTAGAATCCAACGAACTTGAAGCCAGCCATATGCCCTCCCGCTTCTGCATCCGCACAACCTTTCCTTTGCTCTACTATCCCGACCAAATTACACTGCCTGTGGCCAGTCGACCTCATTGCCACTCCCCTACCCGCTTCCAGTGCCCAACAATACCCAACTTCAAGTCATACAGCTTATTGGTATCCTCCACTCTAGGCCCTTCCCCACGCACTGAACCCTCTCGCCCTATCACCAGTTGTCCCGCCTAATGCCCCCACGTAGGGCGTGTTTTGCGCATGGTACCCCCCACTCGCAAGCCTTCCACTTGCACCCGTATCGTCCCTGTACCATTCACACAATTTTCGAGCAATCTTACTTTTAGTCCTCAATTCCTGTGCACCAGGCATCATGGTGATTGCAAAACATGTCAATGGCCCGATTGATACATTTAGCACCACCCTCGCCCGAATTGCAACAACCTTAGGGGGTATTCAACTTTAAGACTATTTTCAACAACAAGAAACTCACAATGAGTGGATGAAAATCTACAACAAGCACTTTGGAATTTAGACTACTCTGTACCCCAATCACGTTAGGACTGCAATTGTCATGCAATCGAAGAATGATACCGAGCTTGAAGATGCACTCCCTTTGAGTGAGCAAAAACACAAATGAAAAGGAAGATGACGATGAAGATGCTGGTGAAGGTTTACTCCCGAGTTGTGATCCACAGACTGACAAGGAAAATCCCGAACAAGATTATTTTCTACTACCAACAGTTGATGGTGTCGCTGATCCTCACAACATAAAGAACATGCCAACACATGCCTTGATGCTTCCTTTAGTGGATGATGATGTCAACCTTACACCGCATCAATTGTCAAAGTCCTTATCATTCTTCACACGATACACTATCTGTTCTGTTTAAGTTGATGATAACTACTCCATCTTAGTGTATTGATGCTTATAGATGCTCCAAAGATAAATCCTGTACCACCGCTTCAACATTATGGCATTATTGAGGTTGACAATACCCAAACTCCGGTCAACATCATCCAATTTATGCATCCTACCATCGACCTCCATTGGAAGAGCCCGCGTAGGGTATCTACATGTCTCACCGAAGGCTTGTCTTTTGAACCCTATGGGAGTTGATGCAAGACAAATGTGTCATTATTATTATTTTTTCTTTTCTTTTGTTATTAGGGACATAAATGGAATTATCTAGTTATATGCACTAAGTTGTTAGTTTATTTGTTTTTGTTTAATTTTATATTTTTGTGAGACAATTTGTGCAATTGTCTTAGGCAAGGGTTTCATGTCTTTTAGTATAAATACCAGCCTTGGGGGCTTGTCCCGGGCAGTGGAATATGAATTGAATTTTGAGATTGTTGATTATCTTCTTTCTGTCTTCTCCTTCATGGTGTGTCCCCCATCACTATGCACATGGGAAAGGAATCTTTGTAGAATGTCTCTTGCCATCTAGGTTGTGGGCGCCAACCAAGGAGTGAACTTTCCACGAAATCGGCGAAATTTCGATTTCGACGCCATCTGCTACAAAATCATGCGGCTGTACCACCATGTCGAAATCAACGAATTATTTTGCCCAGTTTTGAAATTTTTCTAGGAAACAGTAAAGTTCACTTATCTCCCACATCAAGGACCCCCCACATATATCCATATCAAATTTTATTGCATAAAACGATGCATTTAGGTGTAGAGATCACGCCTGTAAAATTTCATAAATTAATTCGCTCATTTTAGCGTCGAAATGGGCACGGTCACATCTATCAAAATTTTCATCAAAATTTAAAAAAAATTTCGGTTTCCATGCTGTCGAAACGGCATCAAATCGGATACCTCGTTCCTTGGCGCCAACCACCACTTTTTGCTCATTAGAGAGGTGAAATGTAAACACCCGCCACTTCATCATCATCATCATCATCATCATCTAAGCCTCAATCCCAACTATGTTGGGGTCAGCTACATGGATCCTTCGTTTCCACTCAGCTCTATCATGGGCCATATTCTGATTGAGATGTAGAGATTCAAAATCTCTCTTTATAAGCTCATCCCATGTTAATTTAGGCCTTCCTCTTCTTCTATTTATAGTGTTTGGCTCAATAGCATTGCTTCGTATAGGCGCACTAGTAGGTCTGCGTTGCACATGTCCGTACCATCTGAGTCGGCCCTCACGCAACTTGTCCTCAATGCTCGCCACCCCCACTTTATTCCTGATATAGTCATTTCTCAAACGATCTTTTCTTGTCTTCCCACACATCCATCTCAGCATACGCATTTCAGCCACGTTCATCTTGTTGAGACCTTGTTTATTCACCACCCAACATTCACTCCCATAGAGCATGGCTGGTCGTATAGCTGTTCTATAAAACTTACTTTTTAACCTGAGAGGGATCTTCTGATCGCATAAAACTCCAGTTGCACTCCTCCATTTCAACCATCCTGCAGTGATCCGGTGACAAACATCATTTTGGACATCCCCGTCTATTTGAATAATAGAACCTAAGTAATGAAATTTGTCACATTTTGGTATATCTACTCCGTCCAACTTGGCTCCATCATTCACACTGCGAGATTGGCTGAAATTGCAATGCATATACTCAGTTTTGCTCCTGCTAATCATCAATCCATTTGATTCCAATGTCTTTCTCCAACATTCAACTTTATACTTCAATCCATCTTTTGTTTCGTCAATCAAAACAATATCATCAGCAAATAACATACACCAAGGAATATCATCTTGAACATTCTTTGTCAACTCATCCATAACCAGAACGAATAGATATGGGCTGAGTGTGGATCCTTGGTGTACCCCAACTATAATAGGAAAAGTTGGTGTCTCTCCTCCAGGAGTCTTGACACTTGCAGTAGAGCTATCATACATGTCTTTGATCAAGTCAATGTATTGGATATGCACACCCTTTTTCTTCAAAACCATCCATAACACTTCTCTGGGTACTCGATCATAAGCCTTCTCTAGATCGATAAACACCATATGAAGATCTCTTTTGCTTTGTCTATACTTCTCCATAAGCCTCCTTATCAGAAAAATAGCATATGTTGTTGATCTTCCAGGTATGAAACCAAATTGGTTGTTTGATACCTGCGTTATAGATCTTAACCTCTGCTCAATAATCCTCTCCCAAAGCTTCATCGTGTGACTCATCAGCTTGATACCGCTATAGTTTGTACAGCTCTGAACGTCACCTTTGTTCTTGTAGATTGGGACTATAATACTATTTCTCCACTCATCCGACATCTTCTTGGTCTTCATGATCTTATTAAAGAAATTTGTTAACCATGTAACTCCCTCATCCCCCATACTCTTCCATACATCAATGGGAATATTGTCTGGTCCGCATGCCTTTCTCATTTTTATCTTTTTTAAAGCATTCTTGACCTCAAATGGTGAAACTCGTCGTGTGTAAATGATATCTCTTGTATTCATGTCACACGAGTCGCTAACATTATATGCAGTATCTCCATTGAAAAGCTTATGGAAGTAATTTCTCCACTGGTTTTTGATATCATCGTCCTTCACCAATACTCTACCATCTTCATTCTTTATGCATTTTACTTGACTCAAGTCTCTTCCTTTCCTTTCTCTTATACGAGCCATTTTATATATATCTTTTCCCCTTCTCTAGTATCCAGCTTCTTATACGTATCATCAAAGTATCTAGACCTTGCCTCCCGAACCACCTTTTTAGCTTCTTTCTTTGCTTGCTTGTATCTTTGGAACGTTGCATCATCTCCAGATTTGGGCAAGCTCCTATAGATCTCCCTTTTCAGTTTAATAGCCTTTTGTACTTCATCATTCCACCACCAAGTCTCCTTCTGTGTTCCTTAACCTTTAGACTCCCCCAAAACCTCTTTGGAATTTTTTGTTATGCAGGAGCTCATGTTATGCCACATAGTGTTAACATCAGACTCCAAGTTCCAAGTTACCTCCTTGATGAGTTTATCATGAAAAGTCAATTTCTTTTCTCCTTTAAGATTCCACCACTTGATCCTGCTATCTTGGTTTCCGTTATGTTTGCCTTTATTGATCTTCATGTTAATATCCAAAACTACCAACCTATGTTGGGTCGTGAGTTCTTTGCCAGGAATCACTTTACAATCCTTGCATATGTTACGATCCACCCGCCTTGTAAGGAGGTAATCAATTTGGCTACAGTTGTGCCCACTCTTGAAAGTAATCTTATGGGATTCTCTTTTCTTGAAATGGGTGTTTTCCAAAATCATATCATATGCAACAACAAAATCTAATATCCTCTCTCCTTCTCTGTTCCTGTTGCCATATCCAAAACCACCATGATAATAAGTGGCGAGTAAACACCCGCCACTTATTGATCTTTTATTATGTGTGGATCAATAATAATATGAAATCGAGTAAACACACATTGCAATCTTAAATAATGACCCAACCATGATTTCATGGTGATGCTTACAAAATAACAACCATTTTCAAACTTATAAATTTCTAAATTCTAAATTAGGAAAAATAATGAAATAGAAACTAGAAATAATTAATTTAGTAATAGGTGAATTCATCAGTTATAAATTTTTTCCTGTAGCAAGGGTTACAACTAGGCCTGTAAACGAATCGAATTCGAATCGGATACATGCTTATCCGAAATCCGAATTCGATTTTTTTTATCCGATCCGATGTCCGACGGATTTTCAAACATCTAACCGAATTCGAATTTGAAATCCGGAGTTCGAATTCGGATAATATCCGAATTCGAAAACTTAAAATGTACTCGTATTGATGAGATTTAATATCTGAGATTTTGGTTTAAGTCAACTGTACTGCTTCGTATATATGGAAAAAGTAAATGTAATCATTTACAATGTATACACACTAAATCAGATAGAAAAGAAAGTCTGAATTTATTTATGTGCTACAGATTTACAAGAGTTTAACTCGTTTACAGCAAAAGAAATACCGACCATATGAACTAAGTACATTTTTAAAACAGTAGTGCATGAGTTATATTCACAAAACATGAGCATCGTTCTAGAACTAATGAGTATAGGAGCAGTTCTGTCATCTTGCACTTTGAAATTTCTTCAGAAGCACGTACAGGTAGAAAAACTTTCTTGTGCTACGCCCTCCAATTTTGAATCACTACAGCCTTTCATATCCGGCTGTTCAAAAACGTATCAAACATGCATTAGCTAGGAACAACTAAAACCAGATTGACAAAACTAGTCCACTGGACATATATATATATAACACCACTAGCATGAGAATATATAACAGATCGGCAGTCAATAGAGCAGAAAGTTCAAGAGAGAAGAAAGTGGAAAGTACAAGAACAATATGAGACGGTATTCAGTTCAGATTCAAAATAGAAAACTATATATGTCACTAGCCATTAAATCTCGGCCAAATAGTTTTGCATTTTATATAATAAAATATTTGTTATCAGACCTAAGAAGTTGGATCATCGTATCCAAAGTTCAAACAAAATCGGATAAAAGGCGAACGGTGGGCTAAACAAGACAAAAGAACTCAAACACACACAAACTGGCTTAGGTATTTTGCTCTAGTAATAAAAAGATCGATCTTTATACTTCACGTTTAATGAGTTCTCCTAATAACCAAAAGAAATGGAGTCAAGAAGAAGGAAAAAACGAGGATGGGAAGAAATAGAGACACAAGCAGATCGAGTACTAAGGAAGATTTTGGAGTAAATCTTTGATGACATACCTGAAAGCGATCTTGACCAAAGTTGCGTGCCTCATGCCTCACATGAAGAGATTCTTGCTACACGATGAATATGTTGTGCTTGTCTTCCGCAGATCTGGCCATGATATGCAAAGTCCCGCCGGATACGGTTGGGCAGCAGCAAGCACATGCACCTGGACGGCTGCCTTCAATGTCACGGGACTCCTCGCGCATAAGCCAAGCAGCTCGGACCTGAAGCTAGGTAAAGGCTACAAAGGAAGAGGGCATTGTGGCGGCTAGGGTTTGTCTGGAACTGGAAGCGACAGAATAAGAAAGACGAACGGGAGACGGGTGCGGAGAGTGGAGTGGGTCCTGGGGTGAGGTAATGTGCGGTAGACGGTAGGTGTACTGGAAAGGGGGAAAAGATAAATCAATTAATGCATCTGTCGCCTGCTGCATTCTGCACACAAAATGGAAATGACCTCACGGGTGTTGCCAAAAGTAATCGGATACGGATATTTCGGAGCGGATAGTAGTATATCCGAATCCGATCCGAAAATATTCGGATAGCATATTTGATATCCTAATCCAATATAACGGATGTCGAATATGAATATTTTTTTGTATTTTCGGATTCGGATGCGAATCGAATATGCGGATTTTGAATATCCATTTACAGGTCTAGTTACAACGCCATATATAAATGGTATTGAGATATCAAACTCCGATTGAGAAATTACATGAGGTAAATTCATAGAGGAAATCCTACTCTAAGAAAGTAGGAAACACGAATTATAGTCTTACTACAGTACATATGGAAATCTCATTGCCATTGCACAAAAGTATAGAATGGTTGTAGTAATTCCCTCGACTAGGAATAACTCGACATTGCTGAGCCAACACCTTGTACTCAAACAGGTCAACATCACACTTTTTTATGTCATCCAGGTTGCTTCTAAAAGCTGGTGTGAGAAGGAGATGGTTGCTGTTGTTTAGTGTTGTTTTTTTGTAGGCTACTGGGCGAAGGGCAACAAATCAAGGGGTGGCCTCTATCTACTAGGGGTTGTGGCTACCCTTTTTTTATCTTGCTTCCTTGGTCAACAATGATTGTGAAAATGAAGGGAATGCAAAGCAAATAATGGTTCAGAATTGATGATGCACGATTACACAATGTTGAGTAAGGGAATATTGGTGATTGTAGAATATGCCTTTGTAAACGTCTCTCAATAACTTTATACTCTTAACCGGTCTTGATGAGCAATGAGTGCGGATGAAATGTGTCTAAATTGTTCCCACAAAGGCTATAATATCAAACTAATGGAAACCTAGACAAAAACATATCTCCACTTACTGAAAACCAAAGGTTGCTTTGATTGAGGGGGAGAAGACCTCAGTAAGAGGTACATGGTTTTTTAATGAAGGGGCAATTAATTTTCCCTCCTCCCCCTTATGGTCAGAACGGAACCTAATAACAAATAACAATTATATGGAGCATTACAACAACCCCTTTGAAAAACCCTGCAAATGTGTCTATCTTGGTACAACCAGCATAATGTTCAAGGAATGTGCTAGATTGGAATTTTGTTCACAATTCTGAATGCATAGTCCATATTGCCACGCCATATTATGTAACTTTACTAATTGGAGCTGGCATTCTTTGCATATAATAGAAAAGAGTATCTGTTATTGAAAATGAATTTGATCAAACCATATTCTTGTTCCTTAGCATATTTTAAAATTTCTCCGAAATAATAAAAAAATTTTCGCTCAAAATTTTGATACGGAACCGATGACTGTCGAAATGCAGGTAAGTCAGACTTGGTACGGAATTATGAGAAATTTTGATGAAAAAGGCCCATTTCATCCCATTTTTCAGTGAGACACTACAGAATGATAAGCTACATTTTAAAACGGGGTACCATGTATCCAGATTTTACAATGTGACTCCTTAGGCATTTTAGGGGCAATCTAAGTAATGTTTCTTCTCTTCCTAGCCTAATTTTACCTCTCCTATTTCTCATACATATAGATCTATGAAGGCAATATTTAAAATAGGCTTGAAAGTTGTATCTATGGCTACGATGACCCGCTAGCTTTCATTTCTGAGATCACATGATTTTTATTGATTATGCACACAATTAGCATGACCGCCTAAATATTGTGTATGTATGCAATTATCAATCCCACCTCTAACCACATGATCACCTCCTTTACGCGCTAGCTACAAAAGCACACGACCAAGAACAATGCTGGAGTAATTGCATGAGTATGCATTTTCTCACTAGTACGCATAAAGAGAACACATTGAGACACTTCTATGCTTGTATAAAGCAAAATAACTGGAGTCAATATGTTGATAGAATTACATGCACCGACAATGGCGTTCACTACTACATTAAATCTAAGCCTTTTAACATACTTTTTATATTACCATATATAACAACCAAATAACTCCTAGTTACTCATTAATTTGTTTTATTTGCGTATTATTTTGCAAATTATTGTTGTTTTACTCCATTTTATACTGTCCGTTTTCTACTGTTTAAGTCACTATCTTAGTTTGGGTGTGTATCTATATGGGATATATGTACATACATTATGTATGTGTTAATATATACATATGTGTGTATGTCTGTGATATACATATTTATATACATACGAGTCTGTGTGTATATATACGTGTGTCTGCAATATATGTGTGTGTAATATATATTTGTAATTGTGCATACATGCATAGAGTTTATATATCAATGTAATATATCTGTGTACATAAATATGTATTATCATATATGCACATGATCTAGTTTTCCTTGACTATGCTCTAACGTTAACCGTACTTTTACCATTTCCCCCCTAAATTTCCCGCAAATTCCCTAAGATGGATATTCAGCTAGGTTGATAATGTCACGATACCGAATTTGTGACTGTGGTTTGCGGTTGTATAGGCAATACTGTCTTGGTAGAGCTACTTTGCTATACAGTCACTCACCATTTGTATAACTTACTTTTTGAAAGTATTCTAAGTTGTTGTTCATGTTACACTATCACTTGCCTTCTCTTTGCACAATGACCTTACATTGCCACTGAAGCTAAACAATTTCATTCAACCTTTTCCTTTTAGATGCCTCTAGTTTGTGGCCTTTTTATAAAACTTGAAGATGCACCATTCTACTTTAAAGTAGATATCGGTTTAGCTCATTTATAATCCAAGTATGATGAATGTAAAATGGATGTAAGATCAATTAGTTATTCTACATGTAATATGATTCTATTGTTTGTTCTTAGCATATTACCAAAATCGTCAAACGTTTTGAGGCATTGAAAACTTATGCTAACCGCTCCTTCAATGTTTTTTACATGCTTCAGACTCAGTTTGACAGCTCAACCACATCCCTAAGAACCAACTTTACTAAACTTAAAATATAATCCATGTGACTTTTGGGATATAAATTGAATAGAGCAAAATGGCCCATGATTATCCTTTTCTATGGGTAGAAGGTCCTCATTGCATGACGTCCAAATTCTTTCTTGTGTGGTGTGTTACAATGATATGCATCGAATGTATATATATATATATATATATATATATATATATATACACACACACACACATATATATACATATACTCAGGTTGGATTAACTTTGGTAGAAAGATTGATATGTACATATATGAATTTGGTCATATGGATTTGATTTTCAAAATTTCAAAACTACTAATTGACAAGTATCATTAATGTATCATTTGTTTATTGTCTCACGACCTTGCATATTACAAAATGTGTCCGAGCCTTATTCTCTATGTGGAAATTAAATGCCATCCAACATTTATGCACATTACCTCATTTGTATAAGCAACATTTGTTAAAGAATTCAGCCATCATCTCTCTTTCCTGGATTCACGTGAGGCGATGCTGCTATTGTTGTTTCTAAATCTGGTCAGGCACATGCCCAACTAGCTGGTACTATGAGTCTACGACCTTGCCCCTAGATAGGAGCAATCCAGTTCCAAAAAATAGAGTATTAATAACTAAGTGGTTTTCTATTAAGTGAGTAACACTGAGTACAATGCAGTGTCTTTTATAGGACAAGAGAATAAAACAGTATACACAATTATTGCTCAATATAGGATAAATAACACAAGTAACATGTAGAGTAGAGCATAGGTGAATGGTAAATATCAACATATCTTTGTCACGGAACTGTTTGTTACCTAAATCCTAACTCCGAATGACTATAAGGTCAATGGCGATAGAACCTAGGCGTCCATCCCTAGCATGGTATTATCAAAGTGCAAATGTGGAAGCGTAAAGCTTAGCATACATGAACATATAATAGGATAAAAGCACCAATCATAATCTCAACATTCAACAAGATATATTAAAAAAATTGTTTATTACAAACTTTCAATTATATTTGAAGAGTACAATTTTACAAGTCTGCTAATATGTACTAGGGATCTTACAACAAGAACACCTGACATAGCTCACCAAGCACACATCAACTTCTCGCCATCTTGAAACCTATATAAATACGTGAAACAATGCGGGTCAACACACGAGGTGCTGAGTACAGGACTAAAAGATACATATACATAAGCTTTGCATAATTTTAAAAGAGTTGCAGAATTAGACGAACACGAATAAACAAGTTAAGTATTTCTCAAAGTGAGAGCGCGTGTTTTATATCGTTTTATTCCAATTATACCAACAATATCATATATCATAAGGCCTCTGACTAACTTCCCATTGGAAAAGTCCATAAGGGTGCTCAAGATTAGCTAACCCTATATCTTGACAACTCAAGTAGGATGCCCAACCTCGTGTCCTTACCTCGAGAATACAGGCAGGTGCACAAGGTTTGTACAATGGAGTTTCTATATTATGTTTGCAAGTTATAAAACAACGTCACGAGACAAACATTGAGTGCAATAGTAAAGTACTACACGACAATATTTGAGCAAGTAAACAATCATACATATGTATCACATTTCAAACAAGAAAGCCATAGTCATATAATTATTTAAAGCCCATACCTGATTTAGAGATTCTTAACTTAACCTTGACCATCTAGATCTCAAGCAAAACATGGTTAAGCACAAGATTACATGCATGTATTAGACACACATCATTAATTCTAACTAAGATTCATTTTAGGGTTTTTGGCCGAGTTGGGTTCAAGGAATAAGATATCCGATTTCGATACCGTTTCGACAGCATGGAAACCAAAATTTATGGAAATTTCGACAAAAATTTCGATACATGCAACTATGCCCGTTTCGACGCCAAAATGAACGAATTAATTTATGAAATTTTACAGGCGTGATCTCTACACCTAAATGCATCGTTTTATGCAATAAAATTTTATGTGGGGGTAGGTTGGGGGGGTCCTTCATGTGGGATGTAAGGGAACTGTCTTGTTTCTTGAGGATTTCGATGACAAAGTATAGGAATTAAGTTATGCAATTTTACTAGCACAATCCATAAACATAAGTGCACACACTTCTCCAATAATATCAAACTTACAACATATCAATAATATAATAACTTACCAACTCAAATCAGTTGTATGTTGAGTGTCGTGCTGGTTGAGTTGGTTGTTCAGCATACTGTATTGTGTCGATATGGTTGACATATTGCTCCCAGGTCATGTACATTTTGTAAAGTGTGTTGTATGAAATCACATGTTCCTCGTGCACATCACCAGAAACGAACTGCATCATCCCAAACCTTGGAAAATGATCTTCCAGATCTCTAAGATATCGACTCCTGCTTTCAGATGGAGGTTGACGAGCTTGAGGAAAAGTAGCATGCATTGGGACTTGAGCAACAAGAATAACTGAGCTACCACCGCTCCATGATTGCCCCCCATCATCAGAAAATACACTACTGTTGTACTGATATGTTCCTTGCGGGCCCGAGACATTTGCACTATATGTATATCCAATATGATGCTCTAATTCTGCTTCTGGTTGTGGTGGTGGCTGAGTTTGATATCCAGAATACCCATAGTACGCTTGTGGGTGCCCTAACAATGTATCACCAAATGATTGTTGAGGATATAGAGAATCAGAAAGGCTCATGTTTCCCATGGATTCAACAATATCAGAAGTGGAATCAGTATAGTATTGTGAAGTAGGATAGGATTGGAATCCTATAGGTGTAGCTGTAGTTGTAGGAGGCCTATAGCATGTATCCTCATGTGGCCGTGGTGGTGCACCACTGTAGTCTTTTCCACCTCGAGTTTTCTTCCTCGGAATGGTTTTTTCAGCCATTGTGATATTTCTTTCCTGTGGAATATCCCTAGTGATATATGGACAATCATCATTCTGAGGATCAACTGGTGGAGGATACTTTGGAGAACGTTGACCACCACCTGCATTACCACCATCATCATCATCGTCGTCATCACTCTTAGACTTGGACCCAGATGATGTAGTAGTTATAGATTTTGAAGCACTAGATGCTCCACCCAATTCATCTTGCACTGCTCTGTCAATTTCCACATCAAGATCTACATGCTCAGGCTCTGGCTCAAGTCTTTCAGGTGGGCTTCTGTTTCTTCGTTCTTCCTCAAGTACAACACCCGAAGCATCTTCAAATTGCTCCTCCACATATGGATCTGGACGGCCAGAAGAAATATTGTCTAGAACTGGACGACCTATTTCATTCATCCATTCTTCTAAGGGATCTTCTATTGTACCGGTACCCTCATCATCACTATCATAAAGGCCCCGAAATCTATCTTCATGGAACGTGTATGCTGTGTCAATGGGATCATGCATTTCAGCAAATTGGACTTCTTTGTAGTTGGCCTCTCTTATGGCTCTAGCTCTCAAACGCATGTTGTAGTGGACATACACGAGATCCCTTAACCTGAGAGCCCCCAATCTGTTCCTTCTTTTTGAATGAATCAAATTAAAAGTGCTCCAATTCCTTTCACACACCTCTGCAGAAGTTGTCTGTGAAAGAATGCGTATGGCTATTTTTCTAAGTTGAGGGGCACCGTTCCCATTCCACACCCACCATTCACAAGGATCACCCTCTGCACGGTCGGCTACTGCATTGGGGTGGCCAAAGCATCCAAGGCCTTCACGGAATTGTCGTAGCTACAAAAAAGCCAACAAACATGAAAGACCACATTAATAGTTGTTAGGTTATAGATATTAGATAAACATGAAATACAATTATACAACTATTTGTATACCTGATCCAAAACCTGCATCCGTTCTTCTGTGGATGTAAGCAACTTATTGAGCACATCCCTAACCGCATTCATCAAGTCTGGTTTCATACCCAATTGTCGCGAGTAATGGTATCTTGGGTTCAAATAGTATGCTGTAAATAAATAATACAGAACCTGTTAATTTCTTAACATAGACCAATTAAATAATTATATACATGATACAATTACAATGATGCTCACCGACTTTGTGTAGTGGATGCAAAAGCATATCAGTCCATCTCTTTTTTATGATGCTCATGTATTGTGCATTGGATGTTGGAGCGGCTTTTTTCACATTCTCCACCATTGTTTCCATTGCGTCATATAACCAAGGCATGGTTGCAGCCTTGCCACCATCTACTAACCTCAACACTTTTACTATAGGAGCCATTACCTTAAGTACCTTGGTAACTTTGTCCCAGAAAGCCCTATTAGCAATTAGTTCTTCAATTCGTCGACCAAGTGGGGTATTGTGCTCCTTCATGGAGGTCCACTCTACTCCATTAAATAACCTCCTCAGTCCATCTCTTTTGTTCTTCAGTGAATCTAGAGCCAAGTAGTTGGTAGCAAATCTTGTTACCCCCACTCTAACTAGATCGCCTCCACAATATTCTGGGCGTCTCATTGCATTCAACAGAAAAGAATGATTATATATGAAACCTGTAATCAATTTTGCATCAATGGTCACATATTTGATGTACTCAAGTTTTCCCATATCTTTTAATATGAGATCTATACAATGGGCAGCACACGACGTCCAGTACACGGGGGATTTCTTCATTATCTTTCCCCCAACCTTCTTAAAATTTGATCCATTATCAGTAACAATTTGCACAATATTCTTAGGCCCAACAACTTTCATGTATTTCTTCATCAGCTTGTATAAATATGAGTACTCTTTAACCTCACCAGAAGCATCAACAGAATCAAGGAAGATAGTAGATCCACGACAATGAGCAAGGAAGTTTATAATTTGTTTCCTGTTGCCACTGGTCCACCCATCACACATGAGTGTGACCCCATACTCAGCCCACAATATCTTTTGCTCCTTAACCCACTGTTCTAGCTCTTTTTTCTGCTCGGGAAGATATTTATGCATAAGTTCATAAGCTGTGGGGGCCTTAGTTCCCCTACCAGACTCCCCTATCACATCAACCATATGTTGTAGATAGGGTTCAGTTGCAACATGTGCCAGGATTCCGTGAGCAAAAAAGAATTTACCTACAGCCTTTCCCACTTTCTCCTTTGCCCCACTGAACATGCCTTTAAGGGTTTTTTGCCTAGGTTCAACCTTCCTAACCCCTGGTTCATCAATATTTTTCAATCTAGCACTAGCAGAACGTAACAGAACATCAATTGTGCCTTTCTTCCTTTTTGTTTGAGCAAACACATCATCTTCATCATCCAGATCAACAACAGGAGGAACATGTTGACTGCGACCTAGTCCTAGTCCAGTCCCACTGCCTCCTCTGGTTCCTGATGGCCCATACCTCCGTAGTATTCTTGCAACTTCCTCCCTTTCCCACTCACTTCTTCTTGATTCTCTATATGCCCACCTATATATATGCCGACTGTAAGCAGTATCACCACAACCTGGAGGATACACCATATCATCATCAGACTCGGCAGATGAACCTGTGGCTTGTACATTGAAGAGAGTATCAATGTAAGATTTGTTGGCCTCAATACATTTGTCTTTCTTCTCCCTTTTGGATGCTATGATCTTTCTGAAATCATCCCTAACAGATTGCGGACACTTCTGGCATAAGGCAACATTCTTGTCTCCCCCAGTAATATGACGCTTAAACCTGGTGATGCCCCCTCCACCAATTGTCTTTTTGCAGAAGTTACAAACCACCTTTCCCTTGACCCCGGGAACAGGAGCACAATAATTCCAAGCAAAATCTACTTCCTTGGGTTTGGGTGCATTCTGCCTAGCACCCTCATTCCCAGACGAATTTCCATCAGAAGACATTGTCAACACTGAAATAAATAAAAAACAACATAGAATATGCAATGCATTAGGCCATTAGCAATCAAAACAATAAACGACATAAGCAAAAATTCATACAGATATGTAACTGATTAGGTACACTACTGAAATAGGAAATTAACAAGGAAGAAAAAAGGTTTAGAATTATTTTTTTTGTATTTTTAGGTCTGAATTATTTTTTATTTGTATTTTTATGTCTGAAAATATTTTTTTAATTCATAAATGCACATACTTATCAATAATTTGTACATATATGTAATGGATTAGGTACACTACTGTAATAGGATATTAATCAATACGAAAAAAGGTTTGTAATTATTTTTTATTTGTATTTTTAGGTCTGAAAATATATTTTTAAATTGATAAATGTATATTTAACAAATTATTTATACGTATATGTAAGTGATTAGGAGTACTACTGTAATAGGATATTTAAAACAATACAAAAATATCTTATTTCTAAAAAAAAAGAATATTTTATGATTTTTTTTAATTTTCGGATTTTTAAATAGTGTATATATAAAAAATATCTTATTTTTTACAAAAATTATTTTCCTTGTGTTCATATTAGTGTTTGTAACAACTTCTTCTACTAAACCTAAGTGAAATAACTAGTTATGATGAATATATATTATATATACTATTATTAGTATTTATAATCTAAAAAAGATATAAAAATTAGTTATTTGTGTATATTTATTGAAGATATATATAGATCCATGGCTTAGATGTGTGGATCTATGTTTAGAACACACAAATTTGATGAATAGTGGAGTAGATCTAAGATTTTAGTGTAAATTACGAAATTATGTGAAATGGAGAAATAGGTGTTCAAAATAGATGATAAAAGGAGAAATAGAGGTTGAAAATGAATGAAAATGGAAGAAAATATATTTATTTACCTTGTTCTAGCAGATCTTCAGCTCCAAATCGGTTTTCCCCCTCAAAATCACCTTCTTCTCGCAAAACAGCAGCAACAGCTAAAGAGCAGCAGGTTCTGAGCTCGGTACCGCCGGTTTCGCCCGGGTACCGCCACTTAAGATGGCAAAATAGCACAGACCCCCCTCGAATTCTGACGATTTCGGCGAAACCGCCGAAACTTGGCAAAATTTCGTTTTTTTTTTTCGCGAAATGCGAACGTCTCGAGACAGTCGCAAGGTTTCGTATCAGGTCCCAACGAAATCGGTATTTTGGACCAAAATTTCGCCAATTTCGGCGAAACCTTATTCCTTGGTTGGGTTCAATGTTGCTTATTGGTGCATTTGATGACCTTTTATTGATTTAGAGTCCATCGTAAGGGTGGGATTCAAGTCTCATGTCATTTAGGTCACTTGTGCACATTTCAAGGTCAAAAGACTCATAATAGGGTAAGCAAGACAAAGGTTTATCAAGTCATGAGATCTATACAAGATAAAAGACTAGATCAGCAAGATGTCATAAGAACCACATTCCAATATAGGTGGATGTCCCTAGGGTCTAGGCATGAAACAACCAACATGAGGTACCAACATTCTCACTTACATGCAAGTAATCAACATAGTTCACATATACAACTAGGGAACAACATATGGATTATGTGGGACATCCACATCCAAGTGATCATAAGGAGTAAACCAACTATGATTTGGAATGGGAGGACAAGATATAAAGTTCCTCATCAAGAATTTGAGCATAAAAGCATAAGTCAAGTCACATATGAGACATAAGTGCTCAAAATGGGTTTTTTGGGTTACATGTAATCATCATAACACAAAAGAGGTAAATCTTTATTAATAACATCTCTCAAAGTTATAAGGTTACTGATTTCAAGAGTCGGGAGGCATTTGGTGCACAATTTAGTCAAAAATATCATTTGATAAGGGCGTGATCATGCATCATCTTGAAGGGTCATATTCGTGCATGAAATGCCTTTTATCACAACCATAGCTAAAGGGGACAATGGGCTGATCCTTAAGATTAATAGGGGAACAAACAACTGAATTCAAGATTAGAGGGAGGTTTGAGGTCAAATAGGAGTAAGGCTTTATCATTTATCATTATCGTACATTAAAAGTCCTAAACAAGACAATTATGTGCATTAGAGTCAACCATAGAGCAAGAAAGGTGACTAGGGCTTCCATCATGTCCAAAAACACTTACAAGTTATTGATTTGCAAGTTAGGAGGATAGAGATGCATCAAAGATCGTCAAGCATTTGACATAGCCAATCAAAGTCAAAATCGTATTTTTTGCAAATCAGGAGAAAGAGAAGAATATTTAGGGTTTGTAAGTTGGTCCATGTTGTAGGTCTCGTCGAGACGGTCAATTTGGTATATAATTTCATATATATCCTAGAATGAGGGAGTTATCATTTTTGTAAGTTTGCATTCAAAACTTAGGGAAAAGAGCTAGGCATTACCGAAATATCATTTGATTGATCTGGGCCATTTGCCTGAGAGCCAGCGGCCGCATCTTCTGCCCATCACGTGCCTTGTGGGGGTGGGGGCGCCGACCGGGCGTTGCTTGGTAATGGGCCCGCGCTGCAATGCTCAACGACCCCTGGTCACTTTGTCGTTCGTTCCGACCGCCCACGAGCGCATCCTTGGGCCGCTCTTCGACTGCGCCTGACGGCACCCAGCGGTCCCATGCCGGCCGCCGCCGCCGCTGCTCCATACCACCATTCGACCGCGCCTGCTTGCGCGCGAGCCACCCTACCGTGGCGACACTTCGTGGTGTTGCTTGTCGGAGCGACCTGGCGAGGGAGTACGGGGCCACAAAACCTCTTGCAATCGTGCTGCTCAGCTCCATCTCTATGATGCAGAGTCGGCTATGGCTTCAAATTTTCCTAAGAGGGACTGGAAAGGAAAGCCCTAAAGGCAGCCGGGGGGTGCTGCCATGGACATCGCAGGTTGAAGAAGAAACAAGGGGCGAGTTAGGATGAGTGATGAAGATGGAAAGGATTGGGGAAGTGAGTGGGAAAGTTAAACGAACCTATTGGGCTTGTCAATTGCTCAAAAAGAGTCGAGAATGCAGCAGATTGGTTGCTCCAAAGCATCCTTACTACAGTTGTACGAACCAAGGTAGAGGATAACCTGCAGACCGTTAGATCGTGCAATCCTAGGGTTTTCACAAGCGAGGGCGGCGACTGGGCCGCATCCCACCCCAATTGGGCCCATTAAGGCCTAAAATCAAGTTAGATCAAGTAATTCAAGTGAAATTTGAGCCGATTTTGAAAAGCCATAACTTGGGCTACGAATGTCCGATTAGGATGGTGCTTGAACCGTTGGAAAGAGAATTGAAAGATCTACATCATGATATTCATTAGAAAGTAATGTTATTACACTGATGGTGTTCAATAATTCTTGCAGGGTGGTGACATGTTAAGGAATGATACTTAGTTCAAGAGTAAAAATGAATGGCACACCTTGTGAATTTGATCATTGGTGTGATCGAATTGAGGTTCACAACATCCAAACTATGAAGTTGACATCTAATTGAGTGATAAGTCACTTGATGAGAGAGGAAGAGCACAATAGAGGAAAGAGAAAAGTCAGGTTGTCACAGTAGAGCATAGGTGAATAGTAAATATAAGTATATCTCTTTACCCCCCCTCAAACTGGAGTATAGATGTCAAACATGCCCAGCTTGTCCTCTAGAGTTTTGAGTTGAACTTTAGGTAGAAGTTTGGTGAAGATGTCTGCCACTTGTTTTTCAGTACCGAGATGTGGGGTACAGATCCGACCAGAAAGAGCTGATTCCCAAACAAAGTGACAGTCTACCTCGATATGTTTTGTGCAATCATGAAAGGTAGGGTTGCTCGCAATAAAAATAGAGGCTTTGTTATCACAGAACATAGGAATAGAACTAGTATCAGATATATCAAACTCTTTGAGAAGGCTTTGAACCCACAAAAGTTCACTTGTAATGTGAGCCATTGCTTTATATTGTGCTTCTGCACTTGATCTAGCTACCACCATGTTCTTTTTGCTTCGCCAAGTAACTAGGTTGCCTCCAACAAAGGTGCAATACCCGGATGTAGATTTGCGATCACATCTACCCCATGCATAACCAGAGTCTGAGTAATCAGAAAGATTGCAATGGCCATGTTTCTTGTACAATAGACCCTTCCCCTGAGAGCTTTTGAGATATTTCAGAATGTGACAGACAACATACTAATGACACTGACAGGGTTTATCAAGGTACCTGCTTACAAACCCTACAACAACGATAATATCAGCTCTCGTGACAGTTAGATAAATGATTTTATCCCTGTATTGGAGGTTATCAACATAAGATGGAGAAGATTCATCGTCCCAATTAGTGTTTGGACTAGAGGAGTGCTGGTTGGCTTGCAACCAAGCATACCTATTTCATGCAAAAGATCTAGAACATATTTGCGTTGTGAGAGACATACTCCCACAGATGACCTGGATACTTTAATGCCTAAGAAATATCGTAGTTCGCCAAGATCCTTGGTGACAAAGTGCTGTTCTAGATATGTTTTTGTTGCCTGAATGCCTGAGGTGTCACTGCTAGATAATATAATGTCATCTACATAGACTATAAGAATGAAAAGACCGACTGCAGTTTTTTTGATAAACATCGAGTGATCTGAAAGAGAACGACGAAAGTCAAATTTTATGAGAATCTGACTGAGCTTGTCAAACCAAGCGCGATGACTTTGTTTTAGGCCATAAATTGCTTTCCTCCACCTGCAGACTCGCAAAGAATACTCCCTTGAGCAACAAAGCCAGGCGATTGCTCCATGTGAACTTCTTCATGCAAGACATTATAAAGAAAGGTGTTTTTGACATCCAACTGAAATAAAAGCCAATCTTTGTTCACAACAACAGAGATGAGGACTCTAACATAATTGAGTCGAGCTACTGGAAAAAAGGTCTCAAAATAATCCACGCTTGCCACCAGGCATGCTTTCAAACGTTCAATCGTGCCATCAGACTGGTATTTAATAGTGAAAATCCAACGACATCCAACAGTAGGACAGGCAGAAGGGCGATCCACAGGGTCCTGTCTTGCGAATAAAGAGGGCCTGCATTTCAACTTCCATCGCTTGTCTCCATGCAAGAATCTTAAGTGCCTCTGTAGCATTTTTCGGAATTGACACAACAGAGATTGCATCAGTAAAACACGCAAAGCTAGGACCCAAATTAGTAGAAGAACGGAAATGACTAATCGGATGTTGAGTACAGGAGCAACCACCTTTCCGAAGGCTAATTGGAAGGTGTAAGTCAGAGATTACGTGAGTTGTGCTGTGATCTTCCGCTGAAGGAGGAGTTGCTTGTTGAGGGGCCATGGAGGGGATAGCGGGCTTTGGTCTTCTTTTGTAGATTTGCAACAGTTGTTCTTCAGGTGGCAGCTTAGAGGGCAGGTAAATATCTACAATGTCAAGTAACAGAGTGGGTGCCAAAAGGTCACAAGATAAGGACGCCCCTTTATCAGAATAGTATGCAGATGTTCAAATAACACTACATCCGCACTAACATACCAATGTCTCATGACAGGATCATAGCAACAATATCCTTTATGTGTTTTGGAATAACCCAAAAAAATGCATTTGGTGGGGGGGGTCAAGTTTCATCATCCCTGGACGAAGGTTATTAACAAAGCAAGTGCACCCAAAGATGCGTGGAAATACAAAAAAAAGTTGCGCATCGGGAAAAAGAATGCTATGCGGAATCTGGTTTTGCAAAACAGGTGAAGGCATGCGATTGATAAGGTAGCAAGCCATAGAAACAACTTCAACCAAAAATACTGAGGGACATGATAGTGAAGAAGTATGGTGCGAGCAACCTCTAGAAGATGTCGATTTTTCCGTTCAGCTGCACTGTTTTGTTGAGGTTTATAGGGGCATGAAGTCTGATGGATCCTCCCGCGGGATGAGCAAAAGTAAGTGACATATTTTTGCTTAAATTCAAGAGCATTTTCGGTTCGAAAGATTTTAATGGGTAAATTGAACTGAGTTTGTATTTTAAAAAAAAGGTGGTGATGGTGTCCATACAGTGCTGCAATCTTTAAGTTAAAATAACCCTGTAGCTTGAGAAAAATCATTAATGGATGTCATAATATATTTAATACCAGAATTACATGTGACAGAACAAGGACCCCATATATCCGCATGAACAACATCAAAAATTCATTTAGATCCAATTCCGTTTCTTTGCAGGAAACACATACCGAGTTTGTTTGCCAAGCTGGCAAGATTCACATGAAAAACTCTTATCAGCTAAACCAGGAAATAAATGTTTCAGGTTTGAAGCAGACAGGTGGCCAAGACGGTAGTGCCACTAAATCCCAGTCACAGACGACGGTAGCATAGCAGTCAGTGATGTCTGTCCATCCAGGTAGTAGAGCCCATCTGGTGCCTCATGGCCCAAACCATTCGTCGTCTTTGTGCAGAGATCCTGAAAACACAACTCGATGGGTCAAACGTAATAGAGCAATGAAGGCTCCTCACAGTTTTACTAACAAAAAGAAGATTAACAGAACATCTTCGAACATATAAGACATATTTCAGATGCAAATTGCGATATAAAGGAATCATTGCTATACCATGAACTGCTGTCTGAGAAACATAAGCTATCGTTACTGTTGGTAGACAGGTGGATCTTGTTAGGGTAGAGAATAATTCAGAGTTACCGACCATATGGACTGAAGCACAAGAGTCAGTACACCATTTATTTTTACCAGTACATGGAGTTGCAAGCAAGGCAGACGAGCCAACCTTTGAAGTAGATGGTAGATTGGACATGCGTTCTTGAAAGAGCTTCTCAAACTTGGACTGGATCCAAGCAGGAGAGGGTTGAGATGAGTTGTGATCAGTAGCAGTAGTATCTTCAACTGCATTCGAGGTGACTTGGTTAGCCAAGCAGGCTTTCCATGTTAATCCAACACCGCTTTTCGTTATGATTGTCACGTCTACGGAAATTGCAGAAGCGAGGGCCAATGGGCTGATCACGACCTAGTGTAGTAGATGAAGTGCGACTAGAGGTAGGAGGTAGACATCCACCACATCCACGACCACGGCCGTGACTATTATCAGCAGAGCGTGCAACAAGAGCGGGGTGTTCAATAACATGAGCGTAAGTCACTATGGTAAACGTTGAACACGTTTGAGCACATCTCGAAGAGTAGGCAGAGGATCACTAGAAAGAATTTGGTTAACAACTCCAGAAAATGAGGAAGGGAGTCCGACAAGAAACTGGACAAGTTGTAGTTTATTGCGTTGTCGTTGAATTTCCTTGATGTCAGTAGATAAAGGATGATATATTTCATAATCATTCAAGAGGGTAGGGCACTGGTCGTAGTAGTCTTCAACCGACGCATCAGTTGAGAACTCCTTCTTTGCCAGGTTCTTAAAGATCTTGAACACCTTCTTGGGGTCTTGTTGATGGGATTTGACATGGGATTGCTGATCCCACATGGCCTTGACATCATATAGGCAAAGGAGGGACTGACTGATCCTTGGCTTGGTGCTATTGACGATTCAGGACATAACACTCGAGTCATATTTACTCCATTGTGCGTAGGCTTGTTGCGTCTTGTCATCCGCCGACACATCAGGAGGGCATTTAGGATTGGTGGTGATATGTTAGTAGCAACCTTGTGCCTTCAGATACAAAATAAAGGAGGTCGACTAGAGATGGTAATTGGAACCATCAAGTTTCACCGTGCTGACACACTGAGAATGTGGAGGCTCAATAGATGCCATGGCACACAGATCTGTAGCCAAGGTAGAGTAGAAGCAGTAGAAAGCAGAAGGCAACAACAACAGTCAGAAAATAGCCAGAAAAACCGTTGGCATAGGCAGTTAAAAGCCAGGATCAATAGATCCGGATAAACTTGCTACGGGGCAGTGGATGGCAGTAGGGATCTAACACATCAGATCGTATAAACCCGTAAAAGGGGCAGAGTAGATGGAAGAAAAACCTTCACCACCATGAGAGAATCAATACTCCACCATGAGGCGCAGACATATAGCAAACATAGACTCTTTAGGAAGTCAACGTGCTATTTAAAGATCTGCCCGGAGGCAAGGAGCACAAAAGAGGAGGATGGAAGGAGGGGAGAGGTTATAAGGTGAAAATTATGCTGTGTGAGAGGGGGGTAGCAGTGGAGAAGGGTCGTTGTGGGTGGGAAGAGGGCTGGAATGGGAGGGAGAGGAGGGGGATGGCGGCGGCAACAACAAGGGGGGTGGGTAGAGGAGAGAGAAGAATAGGAGAGGCGGGGCGGAGGAGAGGAGGGGGATGGCGGCGGCAGGGTGGTTGTTTCGACGATAGTGGAGGGGGTGGGAGTGGAGGGGGATGGCGGTGGTAGGGTGGTGGTTTCGGTGGCAGCGGTGGGGTTGGGGGTGGGTAGAGGAGAGGGAAGGGTAGGAGAGGGCGAAGAGGGAGGGCGGCAGAAAAGGGATGAAGAGAAGGGTGGTGGTGGTGGGGGGAGGGGGCGACATGGAAGAAAGAAAGGGGGACTAGGGTATTGGGGGGAGCATTAGGGTTGGGAGGGGAAGGGCTGAGGGGATCATGTTGCTGTTGATACCATATGATAACGGTTTTATATTGAGTAAAATTGAGGACAATGCATTCTCTTTTATAGGATTGGAGAATAAAACAGTAAACATAGTTAAGCAATATGAGATAAATAACACAAGTAACATGTAGAGTAGAGCATAGGTGAATAGTAAATATAAGCATATCTCTATATAGAGTAACATTACTACATTTGTAATTTTGGCAATGGAGAGTTGAGAACAATTTCAACCTTGTTTAGATATTAGAGGATTATTTCAAAAATATCAGTTCATATAAACCATAAAAAGTGGATGAGGCACATGCCTCATGTGGCTTTCATGTGGCTTCACCACTATCTGCAATGGTAATTGACGTGCTCATAAAGTTGGTTCATTAATTTGTTAGAACAAGCAAGTCTTAATCATACTAGGTCTTTTTGGGGTAGAATTCATTAGAGCACCATATGTACTCAATAATCAGTTGTATACAAGAAATGAATTTATGAGAAGTAAATCGGAATAATTAGCAAAGTAGTATTTGAGGAGGATATAAATAATGTTAGATTATATTGCTTCCCTTGGTAAAATCAATTTGTATTCTATCCGTCCATCTTTAATCCAACCATATTGGGGTTGGCTACATGGATCCTTCTTTTCCATTCAACTCTGTTATAGGTCTTAATCTCTCTATTCTAATAGATTTCAAATTCATTCAAAAAAATAATTTAGTAGTTACGTTTATTTGTCAATGATATTAAGAAAAATTTGATAAGATTGGTTGGAAGTCATCTTATATTGTTAACCTAGGAAGTACGAACACGGACGCTGATACAGACACTAGACATGGCGATTCCCGAAGACATAGGACACATATACGACGTTGGCCACAACAAAAAAATATACAAAGATATACACATAATATTTATTCAAATGTGTATAAATGTATAATTGTAGACATATTTAAGTAATCATGTATGCATACACATGAATTGGAATATATATTATACCATGGAATGGATAGAGATCATTCAAATAAATGAGACCCTGTAATAACCATTCTTGATCATATCGTGAAAGAGTCATTCATAGTAGATAACAACAATATTTGTCACAGGATACTAGGGGTGAGCATCGATCCAGAACCGAACGAGATCGGACCGGATTAACAAATTGATGGACCGTAGACCGGACCGAGACCGGACCATTTCAATGTTGGACCGGATCAGGACCGGATTGTTTGGACCACAATCTGACTTTTTATGTATTTCACACTTATTTAATATCAAAAAATGGATAATCTTAATTATTTTTAACAATTATATAATATAAAATCAAACATTTACACTAATAGTGTTCTAGAAGTTGTGGCTAATTGTCTTATTATTGAGATGATTAAAAATAGAGTACAGAGTTCTCTTTTATAAGACAAGAGAAAGACACATGGTTTAGATATAACCCATGTGGGATAAAACAAGACATAGGAATAACAAAGAAAAGAAAAAAATAGACTAAGTAAAAAAGCAGGAAAGTCTATATACTAATACTCCCCCTCAAGCTGGAGCGTAGATGTCTAGCATGCCCAGCTTGGATGTCATAGCAGTGAACCTCGTCTTTGGTAGAATCTTTGTGAAGATGTCAGCCACCTGATCAGATGTATGAATGTAGGGAGTAGAGATTTGGCCCGATAGAACAGCTTCGCGAACGAAATGACAATCCACCTCAATGTGCTTGGTCCGCTCATGGAAGGTAGGATTACTAGCAATGAAGTTAGCTGCTTTGTTGTCACAATACATTGGAATAGGAGACAAATCAGAAACGCCAAAGTCCTTCAGCAAGCTCCTAATCCAGAATAGTTCAGAGGTAGTGTGTGCCATGGCACGATACTCAGCTTCAGCACTAGAGCGAGCAACTACAGACTGCTTCTTGCTTCGCCAAGTGATAAGGTTACCTCCCACAAAGGTACAATAGCCAGAAGTAGAGCGACGGTCAACCTTGCTGCCAGCATAATCAGAGTCAGGATAGCCAAGGAGTTTGCAATGCCCATGTTTCTTGTAAAGCAGACCTTTTCCAGGAGAACTTTTCAGATATTTCAGAATATGGCAGACAACATCCCAATGGCATTGCCGAGGTTTATCCAAGTAGCGACTAACCAGCCCAGCCGCAGCAGTAATATCAGCCCGTGTAACAGTAAGATAGATGAGTTTACCAACCATTCTTCGATACTGCTGATTGTCAGGATAAGCAGGAGAATCCTCATCATCCCAGTCGGTGTTTGGATCCAGAGGTGTGCTAGCAGGTTTAGCACCTAGAAGACCAGTTTCAGATAGGAGGTCCAGAACATACTTCCGCTGAGATAAGTAGAGACCAGAAGAAGACCGGGACACCTCTATCCTAAGAAAATACCGTAGCGAGCCGAGATCCTTGGTGACAAAGTGTTTCTCCAGATAGCACTTTGTTGACTGAATACCAGCAAGATCACTTCCGGAAAGAATAATGTCGTCAACATAAACAATAAGGATAACAATACCCGCAGAAGTATTTTTCACAAAAACAGAATGATCAGACTGGGAGCGCCGGAAAGAAAATTTCTGAATAATATTGCTGAGCTTGTCAAACCAAGCTCTGGGGCTCTGTTTTAAGCCATAAATAGCCTTTTTCAGCCTGCAGACTTTAGAAGACTCCCCCTGACACACAAAACCGGGGGGTTGTGACATGTATACTTCTTCATGAAGATCACCATACAGGAAAGCATTCTTTACATCAAGCTGATACAGAGGCCAGTCAGAATTTATAGCAACAGAAATCAGAATTCTCACAGAGTTCAGGCGCGCTACTGGAGAAAAAGTCTCGAAGTAGTCTACTCCATAGGTCTGTGTATACCCCTTTGCCACAAGTCTCGCCTTAAGCCGTTCAACAGTACCATCTGGCTGGTATTTGACAGTGAAGACCCATCGGCAACCAACTGGAGAGCAGGCAGCAGGTGGATCAACAAGGGCCCATGTATTACGTTCTGTAAGGGCCTTCATTTCTTCTTCCATAGCCTGACGCCATGCAGGATGTCTAAGAGCCTGAGCAGCATTTTTAGGTACAGATATAGCAGAAAGAGCCGAAGTGAAGTTAGCAAAATTAGTACCCAGATTAGCAGTAGAGCAGAAATTCCCAATCAGATGCATAGTGCACATTCTTGTCCCTTTCCGCAAACTAATAGTAATATCAAGATCAGAAAATACCTGCGGAGGTGTTTGATCTGGCATAGAGGAAGAGGACGATGGAGAGGCCATAGAGGGAGCTGTCGGCTTTGGTCTTCTGTGATAAACTTTCAGAGGTGGCTTTTCAATCGGAGCATCAGAAGTATCAGGCAAATCATCCACCACAGGTAAAGGCGTGTCTACTAGTAAATCCGAAGTGAGCGCAGAACCGACCGAAGAATAGAAAGGCATATGCTCAAAAAATACCACATCCGCAGACACAAACCACTTTTTAGAAATAGGATCATAGCATCGGTACCCCTTTTGAGTGCGAGAGTACCCTAGGAAAATACACTTAGTCGCTCTAGGATCCAATTTAGTAAGGCCTGGCCGAAGATTCTTAACAAAACATGTGCTCCCAAATATGCGAGGCGGGACAGAAAAAAGAGATGCATCGGGAAACAAAATCTGAAAAGGAATCTGATTGCCGAGCACAGAGGATGGCATGCGGTTAATAAGATAACAGGCAGTGGCTATCACCTCGGGCCAAAAAACCTGGGGAACATGGTAGTGAAAAAGAAGGGTACGAGCAACTTCGAGAAGATGACGATTCTTGCGTTCAACGACACCGTTTTGTTGAGGGGTATAAGCACAGGAAGTTTGGTGGATGGTGCCGTGACGACGACAAAAAGAACTAACAGAGGCTTGCATGAATTCCAATGCATTATCAGTGCGAAAAATTTTGATAGGCTTAGCAAATTGAGTGCGGATCTCAACAAAAAATTCAGTAATTTTTTCAAGGATAGTAGATCTATCTTTAAGCAAAAATAGCCATGTTGTTCTAGAAAAATCATCAATGAAGCTCAGAAAATATTTAAAACCAGAAGTGCTTGCCACAGAACATGGACCCCAAACGTCAGCATGTATAATATCAAAAGGTGCTTTAGAACTGATACAAAATTTTTTGGAAAAGGTAGCACGAGTCTGCTTGCCAAGCTGACATGTCTCACAATGAAAATCAGAACTAACTATATCTGGTAACATGACTTTTAACTTTGCAACAGAAGGATGTCCCAATCTATAATGCCACTCGATGTCTGCCACGGATGATGTCAAATATGCAGCTGTCTTTGGCTCGTCCAAGTAGTAGAGTCCATCCGGTCCCTCATGGCCTGAACCAATCGTCATCCTCGTGCGCAGATCCTGAAACAAAACACCATCCAGATCAAACGTAATTGAGCAACGAAGGCTCTTCACAGTTTTACTGACAGAGAGTAAATTAATAGGAAATTTTGGGACATAAAGCGTGGAGCGCAGAGGCAGACTACCAGTAGGGCAAATATCACCAATGCCAGTAACAGGTGATTTAGAACCATCAGCTAAAGTAACAGGAGGTATAAAAGAAGTCTTGTGCAGTTTAGAGAATAAATCAGGATTGCCAGATATATGAGAAGTCGCACCAGAGTCAATCACCCAGGAGTTTTTACCAGTCGTAGTCAGAAGTGCGACACTACCATCATTTGAATCCTCAGTAGAAGATGCCAGACGAGCTTGTAGCAGTTTTTCAAATTCCGAGCGGATCCAGTCAGCTGTCGGCGGAGCAGGATCAGTCTGATCAGAAGTCACTTTATTGGCCCAGTCATGTTTGCCATATTTGATCCAGCAACGATCTTCAGTATGGTTGGTGCGCTTGCAGTGAGTGCAGTAGCGGGACTCAACAGGATCAGTTCCAGAGCCACGACCAGGAGCAGAAAAACGTCCTCCGCGGCCACGACCGCGACCACGAAAGGAATCACCAGAGCGGACAGCGAGAGCAGCACCATCAGAAGAGTCAGGCACGGGCTGGGACACAGAAGGTAGACGCTGGACCCTTTTGAGTACATCGCGGAGAGTGGGTAAAGGGTCGCTGGAGAGAATCTGGTCCACAACACCAGTAAAGGAAGCAGGTAGGCCCGCGAGGAACTGAACTAACATAAGTTCGTTCCGCTGTCGATTAAGTTTATCAATGTCAGTAGAAAGGGGATGATACACCTGGAACTCATCCCAGAGGGCACAGCAGGAGTTGTAGTAATCCTCGACCGAATCAGTAGTAGAATACTCCAGTTTGGCAAGTTGTTTGAAGATCTCAAAGACCTTCTTAGGATTCTGTTGGTGCGAGTAAACATGGGAGAGTTGCTCCCACATTTCTTTGGTAGTATGAAGACGGAGAAGGGACTGGCTGATCTTTGCTTCAGCGCTGTTGACCATCCATGTCATGACCCCATAGTCCTCCTTGGACCAGAGATCATAGGCTTGTTTCGTCTTCTCGTCAGCATCATCAGCAGGAAGAGACGGACCCTTGGTAGTCAGATGAGAGTAGCGACCTTGAGATTTAACATACAACTCAAAGGAGGCAGCCCATAGGTGATAGTTGGAACTATCCAGCTTCACCGTAGTAACACAGAGAGTGCGAGGAAGATCTAAAGGCGCCATCAGACCAAGTAGAAACAAGCAGGAGCACGGGCGCAGATAACAGCAGGCGTCAGCAGAGGGCAGCAGTAGAAGTCCAACACATGGACTAGAAGTAGTAGTAGGTAGGAGATCCAATCATGGACCTCAGAAGACCCTCACGGGGCAGAAAGGAAGAGCATGACCTACGCCAACATGGAGGAAAGATCACTCCACCATGAGGCGCAGGCAGGCAGAGGCGAAAAAAAGATTTACTCCTTCAACGTGCCAGAACTGGAAAAGACCGGGCTGTACGTAGCGTTGTCGCAAACTGAACGCAGACCGGAAAAGGAGCCTTTAGCCGGATGAGATGGTGAGCAAAGGTGTAGAGAAGATGGGAAGAGGAGAAGGGAGGATAGGGTGGGTGCTCGGGGTGGCGGAAATAGGCGGTGGTGGGGCTATGGTGGCGGCGGCAGGTAGGTGGAGGCGGCGGGCAACAGAGGGTGCTGCTGGAAAAGGAGGAAGAAGAGGGGGCTGCGGTGGAGAAGAGAGGAAGAGAAGGGGTGGGCGGTGAGGGAGAAAGGTAGGGATGGGCCTGTTGTGGTGTAGGCGGCACCAGGGAGGAGGGTGCAAGGCGGCGGCGGCAGACCAAGGGTGGCGGCGGCGGCGGCTGCTGCTGTGCGGCACAGCAGGGAGGAAAGGAGAAGGGTGGCGGCTAGGGTAGATGGGAGGGAAAGAAGGATTAGGGTTAGAGAGGATCGGGAGGCTCTGATACCATCTAGAAGTTGTGGCTAATTGTCTTATTATTGAGATGATTAAAAATAGAGTACAGGGTTCTCTTTTATAAGACAAGAGAAAGACACATGGTTTAGATATAACCCATGTGGGATAAAACAAGACATAGGAATAACAAAGAAAAGAAAAAAATAGACTAAGTAAAAAAGCAGGAAAGTCTATATACTAATAAGTGTTTACATGTGTGATGTGTTTGTACTTGTGACATAATATATATTCAAATATCAATGCATTTTACATACAAACCGGTTTATGGTTCGGAACGCGGTCGGACCGGTTTTTGGACCAGGCCGATTGTAGATCGAACTTCTAAAATTTATGGATTGTGGACCGGACCGAACTTAGACTGGTCCAGTACCGGACCGAACTTAGACCGGTCTAGGACCGGACCGAACTGAATAGTCCGATCCGATTTTGCGGTCTGGACCATCATTTGCTCACACCCCTACATGATACCATCACATTACAATGTCATCAATAATTATTACAATTCATATCCTACTCAAATGAGACATCATCATCATCATTGCCAACAACACCATCAATGAACACAGTGGACTCCATCTCTGGCTCATAAAGTGACAACTCAACCACCTCAAGATGTCATGCACTTTCAAATGAATCAAAGGCTTCACCTCCAATGTCCTATGTCTTAGTTTCTCCTAGAGTTTATTCTTGTTACCTCCTCGATAAGATGTGAAGATTATGTATACAAACGCTACTAAGTCTTCTCTTTTTGGACTGATTTTGTTCCTCTTTAGGGAATTCAGAAATGAATATGTGCTGCTGTTCCTCTTTATGGTTGTTGGAGTAGTCTACTTGCTAATTGTTGATGATCTGGGGCACGTTCTCCATGCACAAGCTATCAAATATGTGGCTTCATATTCTCTCTATTCGCTATTTATTCAGTATCTGATCGCTCTTTTTTGTGGGTCAAAATTAAACACAATTGTACAGTCAATGATATTGGAATTTAAAGTTATACTCGACTTCAAGAGACATCCGCAACTCAATACAGAGTTTGTAGTAGTAGTGCGGGGTCGAACACAGGGACACGGATAACAACAGAATAAAAATGGAATATCTTAGTTTAGTTTAGTTAAATCAAAGAGGTGAAGTTGGTATTCCAGTCAAGGAACGGATTTAATCTAATCAAACTGTAAATCTAAGTTATTAAAAATAAAAAAGAACATTTGTGGAACGATAAAAAGGAAAACTTGGATTGGGTTTTACCAATCAAATCAGCCACAACCATGTAAAACCTTCTCTTCCAATTTATATATGTTCTTGACATGTTTTGCAAACAGTCATAAAAGACATCCACTCATTCCTTCTCTTGAGATCCGGGTATATTTCTATCTAAAGGTATTTCCCGAGATTACCAAAGGAACAAGTATAACCATATGACTTTTGTTATAGTAACTCCTTACTCTCGTGTCTCGTTACTAACCTATACTCTAGATCTTATTGAAACCATTCTCTCGAATTAGTCCATATCAATCATTACAAGAAGGTAGCTAATCAACATGCGACACATTAAAACAAGTGTATAGAAACAAAACTGTAAGATCATATGTAATATATAGGAGGAAAAATTACATCGTTGGGAGGGCCTGACGGCTACTCCCAACCCAAATTATGGACTTTAGCCACTCATGGCACAAGAAGGAAAAGATTACAGCTTGAACCAGTCATGGTAAGAAGAGAAAAGAGAAAAGGTGTCTGGTTGCCAAGTCTAGAGGTCGATGGTCTCTAGACTTTTGCTTTCAATTTGGTGGCAGCCTTTCGGCTTGTTGACTCTAAAATCCAAGCCCCTTTTCTATGGTGGTGGCTGGGATCTATTTATAGTGTTAGTGGTTGTCGACCACTGGTTGTGATGCTTGGTCTTGCTGCCATCGACTTGGGAGGTTGATGGTAATGCTTTTGCTATCGACCATCGAATGTGACTCTTGGTCTCCCTGCTATCGACCTGGGAGGTCAACGACAATGCTTTCTTCATCGACCTATAGTCGTGATACTTCATAAGGTCGATGGCTAGCTCGATGGTTTGGCTGCTTTGAAGGACGCCGACCATGGAGGTCTATGGGTGTTTTTAAGAACCAACTGGATGGCTTGCTTGAATTGGAACTATTGACCTTGAGGTTGATGGGAAGAGATGAATGCAATAGCTTGATAGCATGGTGATCGATGGGACGGAGGAGCTCGATGGCCTCAAGTCCGATGGGTGGACCATCGGTCATTGAATGAAGGATGGAAGTGTCGATCATCAATTCTGAAGGTCGATGGGGCGATCAATGGCCTTGAAAATTATGGCTTTGAACAAAACTTAATAATCGAACTGCCTTTTGAGAGTGCTCAAAATCCTTTTTGGTTCGGGACCCCCTAGTCATTCTTGCTATAGAGTGATTATACTTAAAACATGCAAGGGAATCAAGAAAAGTATCAATTTCCTACAGCATAAAAACCTAAGTTGATCGAACAAAGCTATTTCTAAACAATAAAAGGCATATCATGGCTAATAAAGGTACAAAAACTAAGGTAAAACACATAGTAATATTTGGGTGTTATCAGTTTCCCCAAAATCTTAGATAAGAGTGGCAAATTTAGCAAACTCGATATTCACAAGGCGGTGTTCCTCTATATTAGGAAAATATTTTTTCAAGCATTTAGTCCTTTTAGCTAATATTTCCACATCCATGTCTGGAGCAACCCTAGTTTGGTTCACATTCAACCAACCTACATAGTACATATGAGAGAGTAAATAGCAAAAGTATAAGAACATTCAAAAGCAAGCATTATCCATTTTTTAATAATTTTGTATTAACGTTATCACCTAGGGTTAAATAAATTAGCCATGTAGTGGAGTGGACTGTTGCACTTGTTCCATCTGTCCGCGAAGATACTGTAGACAACAAAATAAAAGTTACAATCCTCTGAGGGCCTTTCTTCTCATGCTTGTAGATAGGCATGGCAAAACAAATCGATCCTATTCAGCCTGATCCGCTCCGGTCCGATCCAGCCTGTAAATATCGATTTTTTCGAGTCTGCGGGTTATCACGGATGCATTTCTGTGGAGTGGTCTGTTGGTGCTGATCAAGAGGATATCAATCTGCGGATTCTTGGGAACCCATTTTGACCCGCAAGCCTTAATCCCACTGGCGTCTCTCTGCCGTATACATTAATTCCACAGCAGACTCAGGCCAATATGGGTCCACCGTGAACCGCAACGTCCCGTCCAAATTTCCCTGCCATGCTTCACGTTCGAGCTCCGCTCTGCTTTCTCCCTCTGTCGTTGGAGAAACCCCACCCTTCCGACGAACACTTGTCAGTGGACTGGGCAGAACCAACTGTGCCACACCATGTGCCTGAGTAGTGTCGTTGTACTTGTCGTCCCAATTTTCATACAAGCAAACATTTCCTTCCCAACCGCCGGTGTTCAAGGACCTGCCATAGTCGACCATGAAAATGTTGCTATATTGTTTGAGGACGTGGGCTGGAGCAACATCAACTTGCATGACTGCTACAACATTATATATCCATCACTTGTGGACTACGACATCCACGAGTGCTGTCTCTGCTTCGACAAACTCCACGTCCCGATGTTGGCGTGTGAGTCTTGTGATCTTTTTGGATTCATGAGCTTGCCATCCTATGTCTCCGTGGCAGACTAACTAGCACGGATTCTGTCGGAACTTTGCGTACCCATCACACTGAATTGAGAGCATGATGCCAACATCCGACAAACAATCAATTAACGTCCTCTGATTCTCAATGAGTATGTTGTAATTTGTATGGTGAATGTTTTGCCCTGGAGGCCAGATATTAGTGAAATATTAAACTAGCCAATCAAATAATTAGATATATTTCGTTTTATTGTTTGCGGATCAGATCGAGTTATTGCGAATCGGGTCGGATTTTTGCGGATCGGATTGATGCAAGCTTTTCTTATTGCGGATTTTTTTGGTTTGGTTCGGGCCGGTTTTTATAATTGCGGGTCGGGGGTTCAGATTGGGTCAGCAAAAATCCGGTCCGTTGCCATGCCTACTTGTAGATAATAGTCTTGATTTTTAATATAGTGTCTTAGATATCATAAACTAGATGCAAACACGGATTATCAATATTGGTTGCCCTCAACATATTAGAGATGGGCGGCGCCCACCGCGTGTCCGCGTCCAACACGTGCTGAACACCGCTACGTCACTTCCCGGGAAGTGTTCATGCTTCTTAGTGCTAACTAGAGTAGCAATCTCAAAACTAGTCTCATATTATCTCTCGTTCACAACTTCTTGCTCCTGCGAAGCCTTCCCTCATGCTGCTGTATGATGCAACTACTATAGTAGTAGTAGTACAAGCATATATTAGAGGGTATGCTTAGGAGGAAGGAAGCAATGGAAGGGGGAAACAACACATCAAAAAGGATAGTAACCTTCAGATGTCGGCAAGAGAAAAAACTGAAAGTACTGCGACCTTTAGTAATGCAGTTGAATGCAATGTGGCGCAAACCAAAATATTAACCAGAAAATCCCATAATTAATAGTCTAAACCCAACTGGAGTTGAATTTGAGACATCTTGTTTAGTGGTATTTTCCGGTCATCGCTATACCACACCTTTGCAGATATTGGATTCCAACTTATCAAACGGGACACAAGTATTGACATTTTGATTAGCACAAATTATTGTTTTAATAAAAGGTGACCATGGGACCTGTGTTTTATTATCTCTTGAAACCTTAATTTTCTTCTTTTAACGCTAGCTAGCTGGCAGGCATTATTATGCTTACAGGTGGAAAAAAAGATGCATCCTTTTGTTTATACTCATGCCATCCTGTCTTTTTCTACCGTCGCCCACATTACCATATGGAAGCGGAAACAACTTGCGGCTGTCCCCATTTGTTTCCTCGGCAATCGAGCAGCCAAAGAAGTATTCCTCATGTAAAATTACTACTCTACAAAGTAATTGATAATAGCTGTTAATGTTATCTTTTAGTGCACAATATCTCTGGGCGTCGTTTAGATAAATAAAAAAGTTGTTCGCAAAAGTTTTAAAAATCAAACCAAAAAGTGTTGTTTGTGCCATACTTGTCTAGGCGGTCCTTCCCACCCAAGGGAAGCCTAGGGGGGCTAAGCGTTTGTAGGCATTCTTCATATTTGTTTATATTTACATATATATAAACGATTTTGTATAAGCATTTAACTATACTCAAAATATACATCACTATATATATTTTATCGGCTATCCCTCAGCTTAATCAATCATAACTTCACCTATGTCACACCTGTCATGACCTAAGCTAGATCTATTCGGCCTTAATTTGACTTAACATGATCTATATTGGACCTAGTTTAATTTATTCCGCCCTAATTTGGCCTAAGTCAGACCTATCTTGGCATAATATGACCTAGTCAGACATAACTTCCCCTAGTTTGTCCTACATTGACCTACATGAGCCCTAATTTGAAAAAATCAGACCTAAGTCCCCCAAAAAAGACATGTTTTCCCCGAATGACACCTATTTCCCCCTAAATCAAACCTAATCTGTCCAAATTTGATCTGATGTGGCCATAATCAGACATATTTCTTCCCTAAAATAACTAAACTTGATCTAATTTGACCATATTTAGACCTAATCCATGCTAATTTGCTCTTTAGTTGTCTTAATTTAGGCCTAATAGGCCGTAGCATCCACTTAAGTTATATGAAAGGTGAAATCCTAGGCGCCCAGTTTAAGGCGGTCCACCTTGAGCCTAGGGGGCCTAGGCGGGAGCCTGGATAACTATGGTTTGTGCTAATTGAGCGCTTGATATCAAAGGTGGTTATGGTAATTACAAGTTGGAATTTAGCCTAAATCTAAGAGAGGAAGAAAAACCAGCTTTCAGTTGGTGAAAATTTGTGGAATCCTAATGGATGGAGTAACTTTCCTTTTACTGGTTAATAGAATAGAATAATTGGAATTTTTCCACTTATATCCTTCAAATGAACAATGGCTTATCATGTCTTGATTTATGGATTATGAAGTACTGTGCTGATTGGTGGCTTATGATCTTTGCTGGTTGGGGGAAAATCAACCTGAAAATGATATATAATCTGATATTGTTATTTATAAATTTACACTGAATGCTAGCCTTAATATCATACACTGATTAAATTAATGGGGTTGTAATATATAATTTGAGCTGAATTATGTATGATGAATATTTTGATGGTATATTGCTGCAAGAAATTCCTGGTGACTGTTTATATCGTTGACACAGGATCATATTATCAAAGTCACCTTACTTGTTTTATCGTTGCTGCCTGATGTGTGCCACCCTGTCCTGTTAATAACCACCTCAGATTCTCTTCATTTATGGGAAGCTGAGTTAATGCGGTTAATGCCGTCAGCTAATGTTGTTATATACAGTGGGAGCAAAGAAGAAAGAAAAATTATTCACAAATTTGAGTTCTATGAAGAAGGTGGCTGTATACTCTTCAGGGTTCTTCTATCTCATATTGATGTCATTGTTGAGGTAAGTGTCTATTCTTTTGGTTAGCTAATTTCAAGATCAGTCTTTTTGGTCTTGAGTTAGGTTTTCAACTGATCTATGGATGTTTTACAGCTATACCTTTTTTATTTGCTGCACTTGCATTCTTGTGTTTTAAGTATCATAATTCTATGTACTTGTTTGTTTTGAAATTCTTGTCTTGTGTTTCTTTGGATTTACGGTATGAATGCCCTTTTCTTGGAGCTTGGTATTTAACTATTTATACATGGGACATACTCAAATACTATTTGAGTAGTGTTTGTGGTTGCAGGAGGAAACCTTTGGTTAGATATTTTCTTTCAAGGCGTCTAAGCGTCGGATTGTAATTATGGTAACTCGTTACTTGACCTTTCTACTCAGTTGTGCAATTTATAACATGGGATTGTATTTTAAGTGGACAACTTACATGTGTTTACAAGACTCTCATAAATTGGAGTTTAGACATGCTTAAACTCCTATACTAACAGATTTGGACTAAAAACTAAAGTAAGCATAACATAACATAGCCCAAATAAGTAGGCCCATAGAATTTGATCATGCCCCGCCCACAAACTGGGCATAGAATTTGATCATGCCCAACTTGTCAACTAGAGTAGAAAAGACTTTCCTTCCCAAGGGTTTTCAAAAAAATGATCAACAACTTGTTCTTTTAGTCGGTTAAAAGGAGCGTAGATTGTCTTGGCATGTATAACTTCAAGCAACGTGGCAATCGACTTCAAAGTGCCTCTTCCGTTCATGAAATATAGGATTACTGGAAGCCCCCAGACTGAAGGAGTCACTGAACTATTGCTGCACTTTTCTCGAAGAGACTGGGGGAGGCCCATCTCTCCAGGGAGGGGGTGAGAATAGATTATACTCGAAGTCCCATTCATGCTTTGTCAATTAGTGATGTTATTATTTGACTGGCCAAGTCCAGAATAAGATCACAGCTGGGACCGCTAGAAAGCAGTTCAAAAGAATATTGCCACATTATCATACCATATAGGCATGCATGCAGAATGAGATAGTCCATGCTAAAAAATGAACTGCTTGACTCATACCATCTCACACACAAGATGAACCCTATCTCCACATTCAGCCTCTTCACTAGAACGAGCGGCCACAACTTGCTTTTTACAACTCTAGATCACCACCTTTAAAAAGGTGCAAAAACTAGATATGGATTTTCTATCAATCTTGCTTCTAACATAAGTATAATGAGACTACCCCATAATATCACTGACCGTTCTCTTGGTAGCATCATCCTTTCCATGGACAACTCTTGAGATACCTGAGAATATAGCAATCTGCACTGCAGAGGTATTTTTGTGGCTTTTGTATATATCCTACTAACTAAGATGACAACAATTGAAATATATGGGACGGTTGTAGTTCAATATGTCTACCAACTATTTTTTCTATTTCTTGTTGTTAAGAGACGAGGATGGGGTTCACAATCACAGGGACAGTTAGCATGGAGCGTGCCTATTAGTTTGAGATTGCAAGTTGTTGAGAATGACGGAGGAAGAAGATGAAGAACACCGATTACATGTCGGCTGCTATGTGCAGCAAACGTGAGTAGGGTTAGTGCCTACACACTTGTATTTATACATTAGGGTAGAGTACATGAGATACAAGAAGAGAAAACAAATAAAAATAACATTTTATAACAAAAATAGGTCAGCCGCCGGTTTACTGTTCCGCCGCTGTGCCGGTGTCGATACCATCGACTTGTGTCGATGGTATCGACGGAGTATTCTCTTGCGCCTGAACCAATCTCGATACTATCGACATGTGTGTCGATAGTATCGACCAAGATGCGGCTTGCTCCATCATGAACCTGGACAGATCTCGATACCATCGACAGGATGTCGATGGTATCGACTTAGATACAGGTTGCTTCACACTCCCCCTCAAGCTGGAGTGTACACATTGTGAATACCCAGCTTGCCACATAAATTCTGGAATACTGCTGGACCCAATGGCTTTGTTAAGATGTCAGCTAATTGATCCTCAGACTTGACATATGGCGTCACAATATTGCCATTCTTTATCTGATCTCTGATGAAGTGACAGTCAACTTCTATATGCTTTGTACGTTCATGAAAGACAGGATTCTTGGCGATGTGTATAGCAGATTGATTGTCACACTTGAGTATCATGGGAGATTGAATCAAAATCTTTAACTCGAATAGGATAGATTTGACCCATTGTAATTCACAACATGCATGTGCCATAGCACGGTACTCAGCTTCAGTACTGGATCGCGCTACCACATGTTGTTTCTTGCTTTTCCATGTGATCAAATGGTCACCAAGAAAGGTGCAGTAACCAGAAGTAGATCGTCTATCAACTTGATTTCCAGCCCAATCTGCATCCGCATAACCTGTAAGAGACAAGGGTGATGAGGAACTCTTTGGTTTATAGTAAGTGATCCCCTTCCCAGGAGCACTTTTCAGATATCTCAGAATCCTGCATACAGCTGTCCAATGCGACTGTCGTGGTGTGCACATATGTTGACTTACTACTCCAACAGCAAAAGAAATATCAGGTCTTGTGACAGTTAGGTAAATCAACTTCCCAACTATTCTCCTGTAATGACCTGGATCTGAATATTCAGTATCATCGTCTACCTCCTTGATGTGATAATCCATAGGAGTGGATACGGGCTTAGAATCAGTCATACCCGTTTCCTGTAGCAAGTCAAGAACATATTTCCTCTGGGAGAGATTTATACCTGCATGGGATCTAAGAACCTCAATCCCTAGAAAGTATCTCAGCTTCCCCAGGTCCTTCGTGTGAAAGTGATGTTGTAGTCCTTCCTTCACACGTGAGATGCCTGTAGAATCGCTGCCAGTAATCACAATATCATCAACATAGACAGCAATAATGATGGATCCACCAGAAGAATTTGAATAAAATAGAGAGTGATCAGTCATGGAACGAGAGAAGCCCATCTGTAACACAACAGCACTGAACTTGTCAAACCAAGCTCGAGGAGATTGCTTTAACCCATAGATAGCCTTCTTCAATCTGCAAACTTTCTGACACTCCCCCTGAGCAACAAAACCGGGTGGTTGCTCCATGTACACCTCTTCCTGAAGATCTCCATGAAGAAAGGCGTTCTTGACATCCAGCTGGAAAAGAGGCCAATCAAAGGTAGTAGCTAGAGATATAAGGATCCGCACAGAATTGAGACGAGCAACTGGAGAGAAGGTCTCAAAGAAGTCCACTCCATATGTCTGTGTGTAGCCTTTAGCTACCAATCTGGCCTTCAACCGCTCAATCGAACCATCAGGGTTGTGTTTGACGGTAAAGACCCATCTACAACCCACAACTTTCTTGCCCGCAGGTAAAGTAACAAGATCCCATGTGCCATTGTCAATCAAAGCAGAGATTTCCACCTGCATTGCTTGCTGCCAGCCACTGTCCTTCAGAGCCTCTAAGTGGTTTCGTGGTATCTTAATGGAGTCCATCCCAACAGCAAATGCACGAGCCTGTGTAGATAAGTGTGACAAACAACAGACATTCGATATGGGATGTCGAATAGTACATGAACGTATACCTTTTCGGACAGCAATAGGAAGATCAAGGTCAGAAGCTTCTGCAGGAATCTCTGGAGTAGAAGATGACGAAGAAGGCTCATGGACTTGTGCCGCTACCTCATCTGGATCCTGTCTACCGCGCCTGTGATAAACCTGGTTATAGGGTTGAATGGTAGGTGGATCATGCGGTAAGTCCTCAACAATGATAGGTGGCACTCCCTCACGTTGAATTACGGGTGGCACTCCCTCACTCAATTGCTCCCCCTTGCTCATAGTATGTGCAAAATATGGACTGGTTTCATGAAAGGTGACATCCTTAGAAACAAACATACGACGCAAACTCGGGCAATAACACTTGTAACCTTTACTCGTACTAGAGTAACCAAGAAACAAGGTTTTCAAGGACCTAGGAGAGAGTTTGTCTTGTTTGGGATCAAAGTTATGAACGAAGGATGTACAACCAAAAACTCGAAGCGGAACATGAAACGGTTGATCCATAGGGCGTAAGACAGAAAAGGGAGTGCGCCCATGCAAAACAGAAGAGGGCTGCCGATTAATCAAAAAACAGGCAGTGAGAAGAGCCTCAGACCAGAAACGTTTAGGCACATTGGATTCAAACATGATAGACCTAGTGATATCCAAGAGATGGCGATTCTTTCGCTCAGCAACACCATTCTGCATAGGAGTGTGAGGACAAGAGGTTTGATGAATCATACCAACTGAACTGCAAAACTCATGCATTGCTTTCTGAACGTACTCAAGGGCATTATCAGATTGAAAAATTTTAATATTGCAGTGAAATTGAACTTGAATTTGTTTATGAAAATGTTTGATAATGGAAAGCACAGATTCACGACTTTTTAAAAGATAAATCCATGTCATGCGAGAGTAATCATCCACAAAAGAAATGAAATAGCTAAAACCATTATAACTCTGGTGTTTAACAGGACCCCATACATCACTGTGGACTAACTCAAACGGACTAGAAGCCCGATTATTGACACGAACAGGATAAGACAACCGATGGTGTTTGCCCAACTGACAGGACTGACACTCTAATGAGGACACATGAGCTAGATCGGGTTCCAATTTCTTCAAGCTTTCTAAGGAAGGATGGCCATATCTGCAATGCCACAACAAGGGGGAACTACTCAGCATGGCGGAGGAAACTGGAGCAGGAGGTGGATGGCGAGGTAGATAATCACCAGGAAAGAGGTAGAGATCACCTTTCCTAGGCCCCCCACCAATCATCTTCAAACTCTTGAGATCCTGTAAAACAAAACAAGATGGCCCGAAAGTTACTGTGCAGTTCATAGTGTCAATCAACTTGGCAACAGAAAGCAAATTGAATGGAAAATCAGGTACAAAATGGACAGATTTCAAATCAATATCTGGTGTAAGGGACACAGAACCACTAGCTACCACCTTCCTCACAGAACCATCTGCCAAGGTAACAGAGGGGTGAGGAATATATGAGTCAAGTGTGCGGAGCAATCGCCTCATACCAGTCATGTGCTGGGAGGCACCAGAGTCGACCACCCAGGGAGTTGCGGATCCGGAAGCCATAAAAGAGGTAGCCTGATTACCCGCTGTAGATGCAAGATGTGCTGTAGAAGCAGATGAAGCGCCCATATTCAAATGTTGAGTGGCCTGAATGAATCTGTCATATTCCTCCTGAGTAAGGGTGATGCCAGAGGAACTCGAGCTCGCAGTAGTAGAATCTGAAGTAGCACAATTGGCAGCTCCAACAGGTGGGGCTGCAGGTCTCCCATGTTTCTTCCAGCATTTCTCGACAGAGTGCCCGGGTTTGTCACAAAAAGTACATCTAGGGCGAGTCCCACGTCCTCTGCCCAAGCCAGGTCTGTCAGATGAAGTAGGTGCAGGTCGTCCTCCGCGAACTGCTGCAGCAATAGAGGCATGAGAATCTCCAGAAGGAACAATAGGAGGAGGACCAATGGACTCAAAGGTGGACTGTTGAATCCTAGAGAAGGCTTCTGCAAGGCTCGGTAATTTATCAGATGCAAGTATCACACTTCTTGCTGAACCAAATGAGGAGCTAAGGCCAGATAGAAATTTGGCAGTGACAAGATCATCTCTATCCTTAATCTGCTCAGCAACCTTCACTGGATGATAGTAGCTCAACTCCTGAGAGATAGCTTGAATCACACCGAAATACTCTTCAAGTGATCTATCACCTTGTTTTTCCGCAAACAGACGATCATAGATCATAAACTGGCGAAGAGCATTCTTCTCTTGAGCATAGTGTTGCTTGACGGCATCCCAAATCTCCTTAGCGGTGGAGTAGAACATGAACCTAGAAGCAATAGACGGTTCCATGCTACCCCATAACCAAGTCTTCACTAGGCTGTCAAGACGTTTCCACTCGGCATAGTCTTGGTCAGTGCTAGTGAGAGGTGCAGAATCAACAAACTTTGCTCGATCGCGCGATTCCAAGACAGTATGAACCGCATTCATCCATAGCAAAAAATTCTTCCCATTAAGCTTGATAGGAATAGGCGAGACCTCATAATAGGTCTTGTTCTCCATGATGCAGCTGGGATATGTGTGACGGGGTGATACACGTCACAAAAAAAAATTGAGTGGACGGATAGATACGCGTCCCGTGACGGAGAGATACACGTCACAACTGAACAAGATAGAGGATGCGTTACTGACGCATCAACAGCCTTCAAGAGAGAGGTTCCTAATCACACATGAAGGAGATGTGATTAGGAAGACACTTTGGAAGAGACGAGACCTCCGGTTTGGGCTTTAGGTGGCCGTTTGATCAACCGGAGATCTTCAAACCGGAGAACAACAGCTCTACCGGTTGCTGCGGCTGCGGCTAGTGGAGAAGAAGTTGCTGCGGTGTCGCCTTGTGGA
Organism: Alisma plantago-aquatica; assembly: GCA_963693085.1. Classification (NCBI taxonomy): domain Eukaryota; kingdom Viridiplantae; phylum Streptophyta; class Magnoliopsida; order Alismatales; family Alismataceae; genus Alisma; species Alisma plantago-aquatica. Next base: position 423,093,185 of record OY856415.1, read on the forward strand.
GAGAAGGTGTGGCGGCGCCCTGTGGAGAAGAAGAAGGGTAGGCGGCGCTTGGAGAAGAGGCGATGGACCGGTCGAAGTTACAGCTCTGATACCATGTTGAGAATGACGGAGGAAGAAGATGAAGAACACCGATTACATGTCGGCTGCTATGTGCAGCAAACGTGAGTAGGGTTAGTGCCTACACACTTGTATTTATACATTAGGGTAGAGTACATGAGATACAAGAAGAGAAAACAAATAAAAATAACATTTTATAACAAAAATAGGTCAGCCGCCGGTTTACTGTTCCGCCGCTGTGCCGGTGTCGATACCATCGACTTGTGTCGATGGTATCGACGGAGTATTCTCTTGCGCCTGAACCAATCTCGATACTATCGACTTGTGTGTCGATAGTATCGACCAAGATGCGGCTTGCTCCATCATGAACCTGGACAGATCTCGATACCATCGACAGGATGTCGATGGTATCGACTTAGATACAGGTTGCTTCACACAAGTGTCTCTAAGGAGGTCTAATACACACTTCGTTTGACATAGCTGCAGTGGTGGTATACACCACTTCAATCCCCAAAAATCATCTTAAATAGCTTGAATCTTTATTAACAAAGTCTTTGCATATTTTAGTTGATTGGATGCTAATAAGACTGTTTTCAGCAATGATTGTATCTTCAACATAGACCCGCAACGCCACTATCTAAGTGGTGTTGTTCTTTATAATTTGTTAACGATTAGCATGAGATAAGTGAAAATCCATTTTCGAAAGAATCTGGCTTAGTTTTCCAAACCAAGCATGAAGGCATTGCTTCAGTCGATACATGGCTTTTTTCAACCAACATATATCAGTACACCTCCATAGAGCAACAACTCCAGGAGGTTGATCCACGAATAAGATTTCCACTTAATCCCTGTATAAGAACACATCCTTAACATTGAGATGAAAGATAGACCAATATTGGTAGCTACATATATAATAATTCAACCAAATATAAGATGTGCAACTCGAGAGACAATCTCAAAGTAATCCACTCCATAGCTTTGAGTGTAGCCTTTAGGGACAAGCCAATATTAAAGGCGTTCGATATCTGAATCTGAGTTGTACGGGCGCTCGCCCAGGCAGCCCAGGCGTTCACCTAGGGTCCCAATCCCAGGCGCCCAGCCTAGTTAGGCCTCTGGGCGGACTGGGCGGACGCTTGGGCGGCGCCTAGGCACGCCTAGGCTGCTGCTGGACTTTTTTGTATATTTTTAATTAATATATTTACTGATTTGTGTTTATTTATGTAGGGATCTTGTTATTATTTAATCATCCACTTATTTTGTTATCTACTGATTTGTGTTTATTTATGTACTGATTCTGATATTATTTAATCATCTACTCATTTAACTTTATTTATCAACTGATTTAATTTTATTTATCAACTGATTTGTATTTATTGTATTTATTCATCTACTATTTGTATTTATTTATGTACTGATTTACGAATGAATTAATCATCTACTGATTTATATTAGTTTATAAACTGATTTGTATTTATTCATCTACTTATTTGTATGTATTCACCTACTAAATTTATCCGTCTACTGTTTTTTATTTAGTTATCTACTCATTTGAATTTATTTGTGTACTGCTTTTGAAATTATATAATCATCTAGTGATGTAACTTTATTTATCAACTGATTTGTATTTATTTATTCACTTAATTGTATTTATTCAATCATCTAGTGATGTAACTTTATTTATCAACTGATTTATATTTATATATCCACTTAATTGTATTTATTCATATAGTTATTTGTATTTATTTATCTTCGTTTTTTTATTTAGTTATCTACTGATTTGTGTTTATTTATGTTTTGATTCTGATATTATTTAATCATCTACTCATTTAACTTTAATTATCATAGATTTTACATGTATCCATGAAATTAATATATATAGGAATACGCCTGGAAACGCCTGGGCCTCTGCCTGGACGTCCCCAGGCAATGCCTGGTCGCCTAACCCCCTATACAACCATGATCTGAATGATACTTAATGAAAAACTCCCAACAACCACATGAGTACATTTGGTAGGGACTAGGGAGTCACTAGATCCAAAGTATGTCATTTAGACAAGGTTTCATTTTTTGCTTCCATAGCTTTATACAAGCCCTGATGCGAGTGAGCATCAACATGGTAGCAGATAAGGACAAAGTGAAGTAGGTGAAAGAGGGTTTGGGCCAGTCATTTGAACAATTTTGGCAATATCACAATGGACACAAGAGTGCTTGCCTCTTCAATTAGCAATTCATTTATTGAAATCAGAAATATCAAAGGGGAACAATCTACTTGTTGATCCTCGTTTGGAGGTGATGAAGAGGCGTGAAACTAGGGAGGGGGTTTCTTTACTTTTTTTGTAATACCATGTAAAGTGGCCTCGTGTTCATAACAAGATAATTGACATGTATTTACAAGACATTAAGACACTTACAAGTAGGAGTTTACACATGCTTAAACTCCTGTATAGTACTTGTCAAGAGAAATTCTTATTATATTCTGAGAGAGGTACAAGGAGTCATATATATAGACTCATCTCAAGGTACGGTGTACCGGAGACACAACATAACATAAACTAGACCAATGCTAATGGGCTTAAGTGGAGCCAACTCATTTATCTGTTATATAGATAATGAATAATATAAAATGCACTAACACTCCCCCACAAGCTGACGAGTACACATGTATTCCAGCTTGCCACACATAGGAGAAGGATGGCGGAAATGGCTTGGTGAAGATTTCAACCGTTTTTTCTCTAGTCTACACATATGGTGTGATGATCTTTTTGGCACAAATTCTCATGAAGTGGCAGTTAACCTCAGTGTGCTTAGTACGTTCATGAAAAACTGATTATTAGCTATATGAATAGCTGCCTGATAGTCACATTTGAGAGTTGTTGAAGATGAAAGAAGGGACCTAGTTTTTGAAGAATGGATGTCATCCATTGAATTTCACATCAGGGATGAGCCATGGTGTGATATTCTGGTTCAATGCTAGAACGAGCAACAACTGATTGCTTCTTACTCAGCCGATGCCAACTGATGGGATGACCTCCCAATAGTACACAAAAGCCATATATGGATCTCCTTTTGTTCACATCTCTAACCCAATCCGGATCACCATAGCACGTCAAAGAGATGTCTGGAGAAGGTGGTTTCTTGTATAGGAGACCTCGACGAGGTGCACTTTTCAGATATCGTGGAATTTTTTGTACCTAACTCTAGTGGCATACACGAGGTTTGGCCATGTATTGACAAACCACAGTTTCAACAAATGTTGTGTCGAGTTGGGTAATCATAACACAAATGAGTTTCCCAACCATACGTCTATATTGCTCACATTTGGAAAAAACTCAATTCTCAGACAAAATTTTAGAGTGTTAGTCCATAGGAGAAGAAACATGCTTAGAATTAAGCATACTAGAATCTCTTTGGAGATCGAGGAGATACTTACGTTGAGATAAATACGTGCCATGTCTAGAGTGTTGAACTTAAATTCCCAACAATTAGCGAACATGTCCTAAGTCCTTATATAAAACTGTAGTTGGAGTCATAGTCACAAATTCGGGATACGTACGTCCAAGTTGAAAAATTCGGAAATCGGGAATTATGCGGAAAATTTGGATAAAAATCGGTCAACGTACGGTAAAAGTTCGGTCAACTATTCGGAAAAAAGTCGGCAAAAAAGCGGAATATATATATATATATATATATATATATATATATAGAGTCAGGCTAGAATACACTCGAGTGTACAGATTACGCCGTACACCTCAATGGTGTTTGCCTATGTAGACCTTATCTTTCCAAAATCCAATCCGTTGATCTTCATGGTTATCATAATAATAGGCCAAATATAAAATTTGAGCTCATTTGGATGAGTGCAAGTCACTCATCCAAAGACAACAAAATCGACACACAAAACTAATTTGAAATGCATGATTCTTGCCTCCTTTAGATGCACGACCTATAAGTATCCAAATGAGCTAAAATTTGGTATATAGTATGTTCTTAAGATATTTAAGAAGATCAACGGTTTATATTTTTCAAAAAGTTACTACATCTTCGAAAATGACTGAGGTGTACGGTGCCTCCAGTACACTCGAGTGTACACTAGCTTGTCTCTCTCTCTCTATATATATACATACATACAAAATATATATAAACCCATACATAATGATTGAAAATGACTAAACATCGAACTGATTACTCTAATATTGGAAGAAGGGGAAGAAGTGGGAGCAGCAGGCACAAATCAGGGAAGAAAGGGGGAGAATGGAGGAGAAAGATGGAGCGTACATGTAGAATGTCGAGGGTTACTCCTCTTGGTGTGTCGAGGGATAGAGGAGGAAGGTTGGACGGTTTAGTGGAACCCTGCTACAAGTTAAAAAGGACATGGAAAAAATAAATGTGAAGCAAAAGTACAGAACTGTTTAAAACGACAAAAAAACGTATTAAACACGTTTAAAACGCAATACGCGAATTAAACACATTTAAAACGTATTATTCGGTTTGGAGTTTAAAATGGCCGTCATACACGTCACGTGAAAAATGCGCGTTTTAAACACGTTTTTTTTTTCAAAAAAATGGAGTATATTATGACTATGGTTGGAGTCCTTGCTTCAACGTCAAGATCCAAGGCATGGAACAAAATTTCGATTGGAATTGCGAAATTTCGCTTGAATTTTTTTTTTTGCAATCGGCCATCGAAACGTGTACGTAGGAATAGGTCCGAAATTTTGCAAAAAAATCGCAGCTACAGTCCAAATTCCGCAAATAGGGGGTATTTTAGTGCAAAAAAGTCCAGTTTGGGCCTTGATATTGCGAAATCAGTGCGAAATGCAGCACCTGTTTCGCAAAACAGTGTTCCGCCGACTGGATTTGCTGGGACTTTGATCTTTTAGCGATTTCATGTGATATCTTGCTCTCAAAGGCTGCTCTACTTGATTCTAAGGTATGTAATCCCTTTCCCTAGCCCATCTACTCCTATTTCTACTCCCTTCTAGACATGTCTTAATAAATACTCCGAAAATAAAATATTTCTAACATTTCTCTTAAGATTCTCAAGATCTTGAAGTGAACTTGTAAATCTAAGAAATAATAATGTGAAATACATATATGTATACTTATTTTGAAAATCTAATCAATATATTTCGTATTTATACACAAAATGGCTACAAAAGTTTTTTAATGGAAGTTCTTATATTTTTGTATTTTTCACTTATGTAACCCTAAATATAATATAATTGTAGCCTTATACAAAATGTTAAGTGTAAGTTATAACTTGTAACCCTAATTTTTTTTATTCACTTATGTAACCCTAAATATATTATAATAGTAGACTTGTACAATAAATATATTAACCTACAATATTGTAACTTGTAAGTTGTAACTCTTAAGTTATAAAGTCTAGTACTTTAGTTGTTTTAACTTGATGTTTTGAAGTTTGTAACTGTCTAACTGTCTAACAAACTTGACATTTCTTTTGATTTGTGCACTCACTCATTAAGACATGGATCTCGCCCTAACCTCTAAACATATAAATTTATTATACAATCTAATGTGTCTATGTTTAAACATTGTGTTTGCAAAATTTCATAACTTAATTCCTTCATTTTGTCATCAGAATTGCCATTGAGATTTTGTTAAAATTGTTCAGTTTCCTTCACTTACAAATGTGGGAGACCCCCCCCCCCCCCACACACATATCCAATATGAAATATTATGGCATATTTGAGTAGATGTTGGCGTTTAGATCATCCTGGTAAATTCATGATTTAATTCGCTTATTTGGTCGTTAAAATCATCAGGGTCGTAATTTGTGGGCCATCAGACATGACATCGAAATCATACCTTTAATTCTATGATCCCAGGAGGATCACTTCCAGTGATAATGATTTCATCAACATAGATGGTGAGGTAATGGTTCCAGCTTGTGATGTAGAAGAAATGAGGTTGTGATCACTAGAAGATTTGGTAAAACTCATGCTAGCGAGAACCCCATTCAGCTTTGTAAACCAAGCTCTCAGTGATTGCTTGAGGCCATGCAAAGAGTGTTTGAGATGACATTCACGTTGAAAACTCCCCTTGAGCACCAATCCCAAGGTCTGCTGCATATAGATCTCCTCCTCGAAATCACCATGGATGAATGCATTTTTGATATCAAGCTGAAATAGGGGCCATTCCATGTGAGTGGCAAGAGAGATAACTATCTAGACAGAAGCAATGTGAGTGACCATTTACAATGCTTCAAAGAAATTCACACCATATTTTTGGGTGAATCCTTTGAGAACATGACATGCTTTGAGTTGTTCCATAGATTCATCAAACTTGAATTTGATAGAGAAGACTCAATGACAACCAACAATATTCTTATCCGGAGGGGGGAGTGGAACAAGATATCAGGTCTCATTCTCATGCAATGCTATCATTTCCTTGAGCATCACAACTTTTCTACCAGGGTGCTGAAAGGTCTCATGATAATTTTCTAGAATTTGGATGCAATCAAGTTGTTGGGCAATAGGTTTAGCAATATGGGAAAGTTTGGATGTGCAACATGTATGAGAAATTGGATGGCGGAGGGTGCACAAACGTGTACCTTTGCGTAGCCACAGACGTGTTGAATCCTCATAACTGGACGATTGCGTCGGGTCTTACAGTTGGGGATTTGATTTTGGACGCAGTCGATAAACCTTGAGAAATTCAACCACAATGAGATGTGCCAGTGTTAGAGGAATGAAAAGAGTCACAAGAGGATTGAATATGGGTACAATCCACTAGGTCAGGAAAATCTAACTCAAAAAACTCATGTTGAGGTGGAGAGGATGATGAAGGAGAATCAAAGAACACATCAGATTCATGAAACTTGACGTCCGTGAAGACGTACATCTGACGGTTGCTTGGGCTATAGCAACGCGTAACCTTTTTGAAAGGTAAAGTAGCCATGGAAAATCATTTTGGAGTGGGGATCAAGTTTATCAGCCTTTGGATCAAAGATATCAACAAAGGTATTGACTCAAAAATATAAAGTAGGTGAAAATCCTTCTTAGTGGGGGAAAACATGCAAAAAAGGAGCCTTGTTCTATAGAACATAAGATGATTGTCAATTGATAAGGTAGCAGACAGTGAGGACAACTTTTGACGGTAGGATTTAGGTAATTTGGCTTGAAAGATAAGAGTGCAAGAAATGTCAAGTAAATGACAATTTTCACATTCAACAACCTTATCTTGATGTGGGGTGCGATTGAAGAACGTTGATGGATTGTTCCATTGCTAGAGCAAAACTTGGGTACCTAACCTGAAACATATTCCACCCCACATACTCACACCTTCAATGTCACTCACCCTTAGAAGAGCAATCGCTAAGGGAGAGACCTTCCTTGTCAATGCTCAGCCGCCATGCTTGTTTAGTCTATTGCCTAGGCATGCCTAAGCGGCCGTCTAGGCAGCAAGGCGTCTTAGGGGGTGCTCTTTGTTCTGAGCTTTGCCAAATTTGCCACCTTATGTTATTTTTGCGCATTTTGTACATTAATGATTTTTAATTGTCTAATTATGTGTCTTAGTATTCGAAACGTGCATTCTTGTGAATGTTTGTGCCAACTATCATTCATTATTATAATTATTTCTATTAATAAGCATTTATTTGATTTTCATATTTTGCCTTGTTGCCTTAAATTCATTTTTAGTTTAGTAGCTATGTTTTCAAAGATAGCCAATACTAAGCAATATATTAATCTTTATTTATGTACTAAATTTGGATCTCTTACATTATTTGGAATTATCTTCTTGTTTTGGCAATGCGAAGTAAACGTTTTTAGAAAATGTAATTTTTCATGCTCTCTTACCAAAATACATATGGATGTTGTTGAGCTAACCATAATTTTATGTATTTATACATATAATTGTGAAATGAATGTATATGAAGGGAGAAAACTTTATGAAGTCATTGGATATATGTATACCTGCAGGTTAAATGTACTAATATTTTAGCTTTTTTAAAGCCGCCTAAGCGACGCCTATTCACGACTAGTTGCAAGGCTCTCTGCCTGAATGCTGTGTCGCCTCTCCGCCTTGGCAAGTATGTCATCCGCTGAGGTGTATAGGGTCCTACCCTACCTCATAAATGCATGCACGACGTCAATGGCCGTGATGGTCTTCCTCTTAAGAGTATTTGGTGTAGTTGACGACGTTACAGATCACGTTTCAAGAAGATCTTCAACACACCACAAGTCTCCTCATAGATCACATTGCTGATGCGCTTCATGCTTCCCCCTTCAAACCAGGCGCTGGATCATTGGCGAGTCTGGCTTTGTGATACCCTAGATGTTGTCGCGCCACCTTTGGCTAAGCCCCTTACTGCCCTTGCAACGCCTATACATGGTGGGGATGGGAGGTGTTGGTGAACTGGAGGTTTACAGATGAGTGAAGACCGTCGAGGACATAGGAGTGGATTTGGGGAGTTGAATATCCTCTCTGTATACTTCATCTCCCACAAATTGCATCAACCTTAATTTTGAAAATATTGGTTAAGGACCTTCAGTTGGTCATCCTCGTCATATCCAATTACTCTTCATTTTTACAATTTGCAACCACAAAATGAAAATGTAAAGTATGATGTGAGTTCTAAGTTTTAAATTTACTATCAATTTGTTGTTAAAAAGCTACTTAAATGTGATACTACTTAGTCTAAAGCATTAAGTTGTAGACCTTACAAATATGGGTAGATTTACAACTTCTAAACCACCTACTTTAGGGCTGAAAGTTGAAGTTATTGATCCAATGGGGTAGAAGTAAAATATGATAATTGAATTAGGCGGGGATAGGGCTTTTGTGCTTTTGATAGAAGTTAGAAGACCCCGAAGCAGTAGCTCAACTCTAGTCAGCTAACACCAAATCATATTGTAAAATGTTCGATTTTGATGCCGTTTTAGATGGCCTAGAACTGTAATCTATGGAAATCTTGATGGTTAATCAACAATTCGCTTCCTGTTAACACATGATTTTGCCACACAATTTGAATGACCAAGTAAAATAATTAAGTCCCGGAATTTTATCATATATTAATCTACATATGATACTTATTTTTGGAATTAAATTATATATTGATATTGTGCCGGGGAGGCTCCTACATGTTTAGTGATAAGATACATAACTGTTTCGTTTGGGATTTTTGATTATGCAATGTGTACATAGAAATATACTTGTGCAATTATATATTATCTATTATAACTTGTATGCAATTCAACGATGGTGCTAGACAGGCACCTAAACTTGGGTGGCTAAGTGGGCTCCCAAGGTCTTTTATGTCAAAATTAAGCCACATGAAGGTCCAAGAAACATATATTAGGTTATATCAGGTCAAGTTAGACCAGCTCAAAACATTTTAGGATAGAAATAGGCACTATTTAGGCTAAATCAGTTCTACATTGAGAAAATCAGGTCTGATTTGGGAAAACGGGTTTGATTCGGGGGAATTAGGTCTGATTTGTGGAGATTAGGTCTGTTTGGCCAAATTTAGTTTCATTTAGGTCAACATGGGGCAAATAAGGGGATGTTAGGTTTGATTAGGTCTTGCCTTGTCAAATTAGGTCCGATTTAGGCAAAACTAGGGCAAACCACGTCCCATCATGCCTAATTTAGATCAATGTAGGTCAATGATGGCTGATTAGGTCTAGTTCAAGTTTTCTTAAGGTCTTGTTGTTATTGTTTCAACTTAGATATAACCAAATATTAATATAAATAATGATATATTCAAATATTAGCTAAATTTACGCATAAATTTATCTATATGTTTGTGAAAAACAAAAAAAATAAAAATGCCTACGCTATTACGTGCCCTAGGCTCCCATTGGGCGAGGAGGACCTCATAGCCGCCTAGACAACTATGGACTAGTTAGGTATGCACCTTTCTATATCAGACCCATATCGAAATGAAATTTCTACCAAAATTTCCTCTGTTTCATTGAAATTTTAAACCAAATTTGGAACCATGTACCCAACACATTAGTCAATGCACACCATTTCTAGAAATAGATTTGTGAGATTTGTTGAACTTGTCGACATTTTATGAATTGCATGTATAAAGTGGCCAAATTCATCACAATTAGCGAAATTTCTTTTGAAATTATATGGCAATGCAATTTTAATCTATGAATTCGGCTTGTTGCCATATATCATTGTTTAAATTGAATATTGATGTCCTTGCTCCACTTACCTCGCCAATTCCACAACAATATTCCTTGGAAGGATATATGTGATAAAGTAATACTGTATCATAATTGATTTGCTTTTTTGAACAACCGTTTTTCTATGATAAAGCTTCATCTGTTTCAATTTCATTTGTATATCTAGCACTTGTTCCATCTAATGCTCTGACAGGTTCTTTTGGATGGCTTGATAATAATGATCATATTTTTGGCAAGCCATTAATATTTCTGCCTTTAATACTAGAGTTTAATTGAACAGGACTTTGACATTCTCGATCGCATAAATTGGGAGGCCATTGTAGTTGATAATTGCCATGTCCCCAAAGTTTTGAAAAGTCTTGAGCAGCTCAAGAAACTTCCCGCTGAGTGGCGGCTATTACTTTTGAATGGGCCAATGAAGGTCGGTATTTGTATTTCCTTCATAATATTGCTGATTCTTGAAAAGAAAAACCTCACTTGGATCCTTCTATCAGGATAATGTTCCTCAATACTTGAATCTACTGTCCTTCCTCGATTCGGGAAGAAAGGGAAAACCTCCAGCTGCTGCTGCTGCTGTTACAGTCACCAATCTTGCTTCTGATCTTGCAGTTTTAAAGGAACAACTTGCTAAATATTATGTAAAGGAACGCAGACAAGATCCTTCCAGATTTGTGGAATTTTGGGTTCCTGTACAGCTTTCAAATGTGCAGCTTGAACATTATTGTGCTACCTTAGATTCTGGTGCGATGATCCTTAAGTCTTCTTCTAAAGTTGATCCAGTTGGAGCTCTTCGCGAACTTGTTCTTTCTGTTAGAAAAGTTAGTTCTGCTTTATATTTTCCATGCAACCTTTGGATAATTATAATGCGATTGAATTGTCGTTTATGGTCTTACTGTCTGCATGATATTCATGCGAATAGCAATTATTCAATGTGTGTACAAGTGCATAACATGGCATGACCATTATTTTCTCAGTGTTGCGAGCATCCTTATCTTGTTGATGGTTCCCTTCAAGGATTGCTGACAAAATGTGTGCCTGCCAATGAAATACTGGATGTTGGAGTAAATGCAAGTGGCAAGCTGAGGTTGCTTGATAGGATTCTTCAAGACATGCAGAGTAGAGGTTTAAGGGCTATCATTTTGTTCCAGGTGGGAGCCTGTTTAAGTTTTCTTTGCAAGGATATGTTTGAACTGCCTTTTAAACTAATTGCATAGATTTTATATATTCACTATTAATCGTTTAGATATTTTTGCACCAAGTGGATTTTAGTTGGGAGTCAGTGTCGTATGAATCCAGATGCTTGCTTTTTGTAGTGACTATTATTTTTGCTGGGCTCTTTCATTTTTCTGTCTGTATATCCTTTAACTGACATTTTTCCATAGATATATCCTTGAATAATTTTGTCATTTTAATAGTTCAAATAAAAAATACATACGCACCGGCAAATAATCTGATCTATATGAAACCATTTTATGTCATTATTATAATATTATATGTGTTGTCTCACTGATATATTCTCCAAATTTCCACTGTCAACGCAGTTTGGTGAAGGACAATCTTTATTATGACAGCACTCCTTTAGAAGGCCCTCTAGATGTATCACAATGCTAGGAGTTTTGCTGCTTGAATAAAGGAAAACTTTTGATTTGTCGAGTTCAAATTTAGAAGTAAATCAAACATAGCATGCTCTTAAGCAAACTGACAAAGCAGGATTTTTAGTCTAAGGCGTAATTTCAAGTTTTTTTTTATATTCAATAGTGAGCTCCTAAGGATTGCTGTTGGCTTAATTGTCAACAACAAGAGAGTTGCCTTGAGGAGAGCTCTTGGACAGTGGTGTTTGCATTAAGAGAGCTGTTGGACCAAAAACTTAGAGGATGTTCTTGACAAGGATGCCCAGAGTCTTTGGTATGACGCTGAAGGGTTGTTGTTGTAGCTGTCCTGACTGATTATCAGTGTGCCAATGACTAACAAGCTTTTATTTAAATCGAATCCCAGTTTCTGAAGTATTTGCTGGCGAGGCAAGAAAAAAATGTTTCAAGTGGTAGTGGTTTAATTTGGCTGGAGGATGATAAACTCCCCTCCTAACCTTTAGTAAGGTTATTTATCTATGCGATTGTAGTAACTATATGGTTGTGTGTCATACATATGTTGTATGCTCTATGATTTAAGCAAGGTGATATGCCTGCTTTTCCAGCTGCTCACTTCCGTTCTTATCCAAGTCCAATTGTTGTTTTGCTCTCTCTAACTTAATCCAAAAGCCATTTTGTAATTTATTATGTTACTCCATACCTTGTACGGATTCGGCCAAATGTAGGGATAAGCACCAGGTCTGGTCACCTCTGGCTCTAGTTGGCCCAAACACGTATTTCAAATGGGCTTTGGGCTGTGTCTAGGTCTGTATAGTATTCACCCGTGTATAACATGTCTAAAAAATATGGGTTCTGGGTTATATTGGGGTTAGCCCACTTAACACTAGAAAAGGAGATATTGCACAAAGAAATACGAAACTCATGTTCTCATACTGCCAAATAAACATATTTTATATAACATGAAACTTGTAGGCAAGTTAATACAATCAAAGATCTAGATATTATACGGGAATGATGTAATACATACTTGCATATGTAATATCATGCATTTATAATACATATAATACGTAATAGTAAACTGGTATTTAGGTTAGCAAATCTGGGTTTACCTTGACTCGGGCATGACCTGTATCAATATACTGGTATAAAATTATGGTTTGGCCCCCCCTAGACCTGTAACATAGCAAATGTTGTTATATCCGATATTCAAAATCTGCAAAAAAGTCCGATACAATATGCGATCCGATATCTGACGTGTATCATATGATAACTTCCGAATCCATCCAAATTCAAATATTCGGTCCAAACCAAAAAACATACATTTAATGTTAATAAATATAAATTATATATATGGAATATTAACATCATATTATATATATATTATAAAATGTTTATGTTATCCTATTTTCATATATTAAGGATATACTTTTGTTAATATATGTGTATATTTTTGAATTTGGGTTTTTTCTGGACTGGGTAAAGCAATATCCGAAATCTCCATTCAAATCGATAGATATCAGATTTTCTTTGAAATTTTGAACGAGAATCCGGATCGAATGTGCCCATTTACAGGTCTAGGCCTGTCTAGATAAATTATATTGGTCGCGTACATGAAGGGTTATACGGACCAGGTCACAGGTTTGATCAGGCTGGGCCCGTTTGTTGCCTATCCCTAGGCAAATGCATATTTACAAACTTAAGCACACATTTTACAAAAAGCCATCCACCTTTTTTCCATTTCATTATACACTACCAGTTAATATATTCTAAAATCTGATGCTCATAGATAGACATAGATTGATTTAAGGTGTGGGGAAATGGGTTCTAGGTTGGTCAATTAGTCTGATTGAGAACTAACTATATTCGTATAATTCATTGAACCCTCGTCTAGAGGGACCAAGTTGAAGTAGATAGCTCAACTCACAAAACATCCATTGTTGAAAAGCTTCCTGGAAGGACCCAATTTTGAAGTAGGTAGACCAAACCTGATCTCCCAACTGTAAAACAACCTACAATTTTCTTGAAGCATAAGGAAATTTAAAAATTGTATGGTCTTATATTAGTCACACAAGTAAAAATCTGTGTGTTAACCATTTAAACCAAGAGGTTTTTGACCAAGATTTCAAGTATGCTACCCAAAAACAACATGAACTTTTAACATATAACAAAAAACTAAACCGAGCTCCAGCTTTCCTATCTTTTAATCAATCCAAATGTAAACATCAAATCTTGCACAATGATTAGTATTTTGTCATTAGAAATTATAAAATGATAAGTTTCACATTGTTAACAAACTTTACATAGTTTAAAAATATTTGGAACTAAAATTATGTTTCACCTTTGACATGGATTTTATAAATATACTGACTCAAAACCATCCCAAATAGAGATCAACTTCCAATGTCAAATTCAAACATCTTAAGGTAGTAGGAGTTAGTCCAGTTCACGAGTTTGGATGAGGTAATTTTGTAGAAATTTACATTTGCCTTTTCAGCTGAGATAAAAAGATTTGATAAATGCAAACGAACGACTAAATCTAATCGCTTCTTTAATATTTTTTTAAATGGTTGAATTGAGGGCAAAATTAGTATATCTTTTCAAAATGGTCGCCTTGAAGGCACAAATTGGTAGATGCTTTCAAAATAGTTGCATTGAAAGCCTCAAATTAGTAGAAAAGGGGATATCATTTGTTTCCAAGCTTTTAATTTGGCATGTTACATTAGGTAACTACCACACTACCAGAATGTTTAGTCTGATGTAAATTGTTTTCAAATTTCGTAAGATGTATGTGTTAATTTGTATAAGTAATTGAAAGAGCAAGTGAGTAGTTTATTTTCCTAACATCTTGCTTCATGTCTTCATTTGAATTCTGCTTATGATTGGTTGTCAAATACTTTCTTCTACATAGAAAAATCAACTATACAACATTAACCTACCAATACATTTGTCCTTAGTCATGCGGTTCATTAGACAGTTTGATACTATCTGTTGACGGGAAAGAATGGACGATATATTCATTGTGTGTATTAGGTACAAGAGACACCCTTCCTACATATAGAAGAGGTGGACACAAGCCCTAGACCTGATGGATTGGCTGACTTAATGGACTGACTTATATGGGCTGATAGACACATGCCCTTATCTTCTTTTTTACTTGTAACACTCCCCCACGAGTTGGAGCATGGGGGAATCACATGACCAACTTGGACTAAGACAAGACAAACTTATAAAGAATCCATGCATATATGAAAATGAAGATAGTCTCTGCACAACATTTGCACTCCCTTAAATTTACACTCCTCGGACTTTGACATCTTGACCTTCTCAATGTCTTTGAATCAACAGGTGGACCGGAGAAGGATGGAGCTTTGACCATGTTGGAACTTGTATCTAGAGTAGAAGTTGTACGAAAGAACATGAATTGATCAGAGACTGAATCACCAACTAGGTGTAATTGTGGCTGAAGCAATTTCTAGATGAAGACTACTATCGAATGACACGTGTAGATAAGACGAATCTGCGCTGCAGGAAGATGATGTTGCAGCTGATAAACAACATGCTTGACATGGCACGAGCATTCAATCTAGAAACTTTGATGACGAAGCCATGTGAATGATCATCTGCGAAGGATAGGTGTGCATGACAACACATGACCAACTATGCAAATACTTCCAAGGCGCTTCCAATGCTTGATGACTATTGTGTCGCTTGATTGCTATGACCAAGACATAGCCAAGGGTGACATATGCGCCTGACATAGTAAACTGAAGAAGCCAGAGACAACCCACATGACAACCATCTTCTTGCCTTGACAATGGGAAGATAAGACCAGTGGCTGGCAAGTCAGAAGCTAAATGACGCCGTTTGACACCCTCCCTGAAATCTAAAGTCTAGAGATGCATGGACAACTTAAACCTCCAAGATGTAGACACCTGCATGATATAGACTAAGAGAAATTTCTTCTCTTGACTCGACTCTTCATCTCTTCTCTTCTCCTCATACTCATTCTTCTCCTCATACCCAATCTTCTCCTCATACTCATTCTTCTCTTCTCCTCTATATTTCCCCCGCACACCAACCATGAAGAGACAACAAGAGTGGTTGGGGTGGATAAAGACAAAGATAAACTCCCCTTTGACTAGTAGGGGATATGGGTTGCGGGGGACATGAGTGGATGAGGAAGAGTTGAACAAGACAAACTTGGCTTTGGTAGCAACAATGCACTTGAATGGACCAAAAACACTTGACTTTTGACATCAACAGTAGACCAGAAAATTGGTCGTGCTACAATACTCCGTCGGTGACAGTTGTTAAGGAGAACGACCAATGCTCCCTCCTCGGATTACCTCTGCCTGTGACCTTCTTAGGCAACATAGTAGGGTCAGAGGCGCCCCCTAGGACTAGATTTAAGGGGGAAAACAATTCTCTATACCTTCCTTAATTAAGCCAAAAGTTGTTGTGATAAAAGCTGTTGATAGCAGCCCATACTCTTGTTGATTTGGAGAAGAAAGAGGGACGTAGAGCTAGCCACAAGCACCACATGGAAGCTAGAACCAAGGGGAAGGTTGTCCCAGAAGGGCATGACCTAATACTAACAGGTGTGGTTGTCCATTACAATGACTGTCGTGCTACAATACGACACTGTAGCGACAAATGATAAACTCCAACCTGCCGGTGTTCCACATGATTGTAGTAGACCTTAAGAAGACTTCCTTGGAGAGATTGACGACTCCCCTTGGGTTTCCCTTATAGCTTTGACGTGGAAGACAACTGCCGAAGCTTGAAGAAGACCAAACTTAACAACAACCACAACGGAAGTTGAAACATAATGGTAGTTTCTTTGACGAGTAGAGCTGGAGACTACTAGAGACGTTGTCAGAGGAGAAACTAAACGACTGGATACGACAACCTACATGAGACGGAGGACTAGGTAAGCCACTCACCCACGGATATGGCCCTGCGGGGAGCCAACCATGACAGCGGTGGCTGCCTGCGGGCGGAGACTTCTTATCTCACTGTACCATCTAACCCTAGGCTTTGACACCATGTTGATTGGAAAGAATAGACGATATATTCATTATGTGTATTAGACACCCTCTTCTATATATAGAAGAGGTGGATACAAACCCTAGACCTAATGGACTGGATGACTTAATGGATTGACTTATATGGGCTTATAGACACATGCCCATAGTACATGATCAATATCTTCTTTCTACTTCTAACACCATCGACACAAACCGAGGTAAAATGATAAGTATTTTTGGGATTCCTTTTCAATACACTTTATGTTTTGTTAAAGAAATAATTTGGTTCATTTGATTTCTATGTTGATATATGAATTCTTGTCGCTTTAATATCCTTTCAATCTATATGGTTGGATAATGGCAATGAATTCTTTAATCTCTCTCCAACACGGTATAGCTATCCCACTTTTTAGCCAATACAAACATACTATCTTGTATTAATATCTCATACTTGTTACTATCTAGTAAGGCGAAAAGGCTACGTGCTTTGATGCCTTCGTGCATCTAGACACAATAAATGTTTTGTATACGTATTTCTCATATGTACACAACAGATATATGATTACAATGCATTTCCCCCTGTCGTATACAATTTTTTTGGTTCTATAAGTAATATACAAATATTATATTGTAAATTCTCGAATTAAACTCTTAAGTAATGTCAATTGCTCACCAATATACATTTTGTTTATCATAAAATTAATGTATAGGAAGAAGAAAACAAATTTAAGAGAGAAAGGAATGATAAAAAATTGGAATTAAATTACATGACATCTACATATTCCTTAAAACTAGAATAGACACATATGAGTAAGAGAAGGAACTTAGTCTTCAATAACTCAATGACATCCCTTCATAGTATAGTCCCTCAAATAGGCTAGCCATTTTTTAATTATTTATATCAAGTCTCACACCCACATATTTATTGGTTAGTTGATTACAATGCATTTCCTCTTATCATATACAAAATTATATTGTTAATTCTCAAATTAAGCCCTGAAAAATGTCAATTCCTCACCAATATACATCTTGTTTATGATAACATTAATGTATAAGAAGATGAAAACAAATACAAGAGGTAAATGAATGATAAAGAAATTGAAATTATATTACATGACATCTACATATTCTTCAAAACTGGAATAGACACATATGAATAATATTACAATACAAGGAACTTTGTCTTCAATAACACAATGACATTCCCTTCATAGCATTGTCCCTCAAATAGGCTAGGCGTTTTTTTAATTATTTAGATCAAGTCTAACACCCACATATTTACTGGTTGAAGTTAGGTTAAACATTGCAGTTAACCAATGTTTTTAAAAAAAGGCCGCACGGGCCGCATAAACGGCCCACATATTCTTAATTGCTTATAAGGCCGATTAGTCGGCAATCTTTAGATAGATATTTGTTATCTCGGCCCAAACTAGATTATATTTGTATTGATAACATTCTCTTGATGTACGATTTTGCTGTATGCTTTGTACATGAGAGACATGCTTATTTACTATGTGTTGTTTTGCATGTCTAGGACATGCGAGCATCTTTTTGTACGAAATGGTAGCTCTTATTGTTGTGTACTTGTGTTAAACCATTTCGTGTGTGCTTCGTGGGAGTTTATACTTAAATGATTATCGAATGCATTCTAAATGGTGTGTTGTTTTCCATTGAAACTTTGTATTTGAATTTATTTCAAGTTTTAGTGTACAAATATGTAATTGTACAAATTAAATCTGCAATTTTGTGATTAATTTGTTATAACAATTGAATTAAAAAATCCAAAACCACATATGCCCCACATACCGCATATACTCTATAAGGTGACCTCTCCGCATGCATAAGACATACCACTTTTTGAAACACTGCAGTTAACTGCAAACTACAACATCAAATAAAAAAAAAAGTGAATGATGAAGAAATTGGAATTTCAATTACATGAAATCTAACTATCTAAGTATTCTTCAAAACTGGAATAGACACGTACATGAAAAAGAGAAGGAACGTAGTCTTCAATTACACAATGACATTCCCTTCATAGCATAATCCCTCAAATAGGTTAGGTTTTTTCGTTAAATTATTTGTATCAAGTCTCACACCCAAATTATTTACTGGTAAATAGGCAGTTGAGGTTCTTTTGATTTTTTTAGAATTGCGGTTAGCTGCAAACTAAAACACCAAATGAAAAAAATATGTTAATATTCCGACCTCAACAAGAATTGAACCTAAGACCTCTAGCTAGTACTACAGTCCCCGCCCAAATACCACGGTTCTGTTGGCAATATTTTTAGCAGGTGGAATGCAAAGTTCCTCTTCCTGTTTTGTTTATGAGATATTGGTGCAGTTTTATTTTACACAATTCTTCTTTTACTTTAATTCATGATACACTAACCGGGCGGAGTTGTTCTTGTTGTACTTTAATTCCTGTTTTGTTTATGAGATATTGGTGCAGTTTTATTTTACACAATTCTTCTTTTACTTTAATTCATGATACACTAACCGGGCGGAGTTGGCCCAGCGGATTAGCTAACGAGCCGCCAATGAAGCGACCCGGTTTCGATCCCTGGAACCAACGACGATTTATCTCCCACCACTCATCCCAGGGTTTGGGTAGTTAATTGGGCGGCAGGGGGGTTACACCCCTTCTGTACTCGTTCAATTTTTAATTCATGATGGACTCCTTGATGCGCATTTGTTTTCTGCATTCCTTTCATTTATATAGGTGAAAAGCTTCAGTTCCCAGATCAATAAAAATTATTATGTTGAATGAGATTCTTTCTGTTCAGCATATTGTGTTTAGAACAGTGTATTAAAAGACGGTCCAGGCGGCCGCTTAATCGGCCAAGACCCCCATCCGCTTAATTTTGCCCTTAAGCGCCCGCTTCCTCAGTTTGAAGAAAAGCGCCCGCTTTTTTTCCCGCTTCACCCGCTTTTTCCCGCTTTTTTCCCACTTTTTTGCCCGCTTTTTTCCGGCTTTTTTTCCATTTTTTGAAAAAATGCTGCCGTAAGCATGCAATGTTAATTAATTATATAATCTAAGTAGTATTGAGTATAATATATGAAGCTTGTATACATTAAATGTTCTATGATATACCTAGTCCTACTTTAGAATGCAAACTTTGTATGTAAGCTGTATATAATAGGGTACTGCTGTAATATATCCAAGTAAATATCGTATTACTCTATTATACTTCTAATGGTTTTACTGATTTTACTGATTTTGTTGCAGATTTCGCTCATTACTAATTGATACTACTGGTTAGTATTACTGATTTCCTTAGAAATATATTTTTTATATACACACACATGTAATTTTTTATATAAATATATAAGATTTTAAACATCCGCTTTTTCAAAAATCGCCCGCTTAATCGCCCGCCTGCCGCTTAATCGGCTACAAGGTCCCGTCCGCACGCCTCCCGCTTCACGCTTTTTAAAACATTGGTTTAGAATGAAAGAATCCATATTGTATAATGCATTCTGTTGCATTTGTTTTGCATTGATACATATAGTTGGGGGCTTTTCTGATCATAATTGTCAATTATCAGATTCACCACAATGATTTTAATTGATCCATTGTTAGAAATCTGTATTATAGTGACTATTTCGTTTCATCAAATAATGGTATAACCATTTTCTCTGTATTTCCTAAGCACTAATCATGTCTTTTGACCAGTAATCAATATAAGAACAAAATTTTGCCTTGGTCCCTATATTCAGAGATCCTTTCATTTTTAATGAATAATGTAATTCCATCCATATTGATAATTACTAAAGTAATTACCTATTTTCTCTACATTGGACACACATGTTTAGTATTTTGACTGAAAGTATAAGAGCAAGATTTTGCCTACGTATCTGTATTTTCTGATTTGCTTTCTCTTTGTTATATAGTACACTAGTTTTGCTGGAGTCACAGGCAATGGTATATTTTACGTATGAATGATATGAATTAGATTGATTTTTTCTTTCTTTCTTGATGAATACTTTACTGCAACACAGTTTGTTGGCGGGGAAGGAAAGATTTCTATTGGAGACATACTAGATGATTTCCTCCGTCAAAGATTTAGTGCAGATGCTTATGAGCGAGTTGACAGTGGGCTAACCATGACAAAGAAACAAGCAGCACTTCAGAATTTCAATAACAAAGAAAGAGGGAGATTTGTTTTTTTGATTGAAAACCGGGCTTGCCTTCCTAGCATTAAACTTTCATCTGTAGATGCTGTTATCATTTATGGCAGTGATTGGAATCCTCTGAATGATATAAAAGCACTTCAGAAAATTAGCATCAAATCTCACCGTGGACAACTCAAAGTGCTTCGTTTATATACTGTTTTTACTGTGGAAGAGATGGTTTTGTCATTGGCCAAACAGAATACCACTCTTGATAGCAATATTACAAACATTACCCCTTCTGTTAGCCACTCCTTGCTCAGGTGGGGTGCTCATCTTCTATTTCAAAAACTTGCTGAATTTCACAAGTGTGACAGCCAGTCCACCATTTCTGTAAAGTCTGTATTTGAGAAGCCAGTTCTGCATGATGTTCTACTGGAGCTTAAAAGCATATTTGATGATTCTGGGACTGATGTCTCCTTCAGTTTCTCTACTATTTCGGAGGTTCAACCTGGAGTGGCATACTCAAGTAGCATATTATTGTTTGGTGAAAAGGAGCTAAAGGCTACTGATGACGATGCTTCCCACGTTTTCTGGTCTAAGCTTTTAGATGGAAGACCTAAGCATTGGAGGTATCAAACATCCCTTTCTCAAAGGGCCCGCAGGAAAACACAGCATATTGTTGAACCACATTTGCATATCAAAGATGACCTGGATGAAGCCAAAAAAAAACTTCGAAAAGCTGGAAGTTTAAGTGAGACAGTTGTCTGTCATCCAGGCTTACAAAGTGACCGACAGGAAACAGGTTCCATTAAGAATTACGTATTCCATACTCACTTCTGATGCAGATTTTCTTTTGTAATATTTTTGCAATGACCAGATGACTTTCATTAATTTCAGTTGTATCTACTTTTAAACGCTTCGTTGATCTTTCTCATCACTTGTATAGGTGCTCTGAGTGATAACAACGACATTTCACAGAAGCACATCTCAAATGATACTTCAAAAGTGGTTCGGGTTGAAAATGCCGATCATGGAGGTGGGAGAGCACGAAATTCACAGAAAGATCTATTACTTGTCTTAAAGCCAGAACTTGGAGTGCTTTCTGTAGTATTGGGCGTCTCGGTTTGTGCTCACTTTATACCCATTTATTTTCTTATTGTTTATGACAATCAATGATTTAAAAAGTGGGAGGTGGGCGGACATGACATTGTAGTCGCTTGAGCACCATGCGGGTGGTTAAGCTGGTGCTTTTTAACGGATGCTTTAGTTTTGGTATATTTTTACACAGAGATATGCATGTAATCATATATTTTTTCACTTCCATACATATCTAAGCCCATGCAATATTGTAAATGTTGATTTGCGTACAATTTAATAGTATTATTGTGGTGAGCCTACTTATATACATATAAAAATATGTCTTACAGCAACATAAAAATAGGTAATTAATTAATATAGCTGTTGGTAATGCAATATATTGTATATTATAACAGTGATATCCTAGTGTAAATAATACCAGTTTTCTTATATTTTATAAACTTACAATACCAATGTAGATAATATGTCAATACTCAGTAAGAATACAAAATAATATAGATAATACAAACATACAACCTAACACAAAAGTGCAAAACAACTATAGACAATTGATTACATAATGCAATAATGTTACATATAGTAATGTAGGGTTGTAGATATCCAACAGTAATAGATGAGACAGTAATATACGGTAGTATACTAGTAATGCATACTAATGTGGTAATATACATATATAATACTAAATATTGCTTACAATATCAATACATATATTCTATAGACAATCTTTCAATATATTATACATGAGTATTACTTGTACTAATATCTATTGCATATGTATAATAAATTTTTATACTTTATGCTAGTATAAATGTATAGAAGTACAAATAGAAGTGTGATTTAGAGATGTGGGGGAAAATATCTTGAGCTTAGCTTCTCGCTTACTTTAAGTGGCCCCAGGCAGGCACCTAAAAGCAGCCCTCGATCGGCCTGTTGAGCGAGCAAAGCGGGGAAAAAGCGGGCTTCTAACCGCCATCCTGTAGGCAAAATGAAGCCCAGGGACCTTGTTGTGCTTAAGTGGGTGCTCAGAATGCTTTTTAAAACACTCATGACAATTGACAGTCTCAAGTCAACAATGTTGGTTGGCTACTTGCATGTTCTTTTTCTTTCTGCCATGTTTTTGGCATGTTCTCACTGAATAATGCATTTGCTTGGATGATGTGAAGTTGTTGATGGTTATATTGGGCGATGAGTCATAGAATAAAATGCTGTACAATATTTTTTTTTTATGTTCTTTTTTATGGTATGAGGTGAGGGGGGTTCAACCTTACGATAGACACGAAGAAGGCTGTTGCTTTTCTGCACATCCCTAGTGCTCAGGTGGGGGTTCGAAGTCTCAACCTGTGGCTAGCAAACCGACATACTTACCAGTTGGGTTAACATACGAATGTAGATGCAGTACATTGTTGTTCACAAGTGTGCACAATTCACCACCCAGCAAGAATTTCACAATTGGGGGACAATCTATTTCAACTTCAATGGAAATTTTCCTTGGGCCTGCCTTATGTCACTTCTTTGTATATGTGGATGTTACTTTCTTTTAAGACACCCTTTTTTAATGACAATTCTTCAGTGACAACCATAGCCATACGGCTCTGTAGTCAGTTAGGTTGTTAATGTAAATTTTTCCCCCCCAAAAGTGGATGAGTGGGTAACAACAGACTTTGGGATGTAGAGGGCACTAATTGATTCCCTGGCGAGGCTCTCATTTGGTTGGATGCATAATATAGAAGTCCTCGTGATGAAGTTTTACAATTTGCAATTTGTTGTCTGCAAAATCAGTAAAACTTTGTGATTATCACAGTTGTAAAATTTTTATGATTTTTTGATATAGGACGATTGTAGCCTTTGGCATAGTCATTTGAGTAGCATTTATCATGTTTGATTAGTTTCCATGTGTTTAGATGTTATTCAATATATTCTCAGTTTAGTTTTATAAAACTTGTGATTTTCTCCCACATTGGGTACCTGTTTATTGGTTGGGTTTAAACGCCTGTATAGACTTTGTAAGCCTCCTTCTAAGGTAGACTTGATGATTAAAATCTTTTGATGATTATTTGATTATTTATTTTATATAAGTTTAGATTTTAATTATTAGGTTCCTCATTATTTCTGAGATCATTCCTTACCTAATCTGGCAAATTATGATGGCATGGAATGGATACTTAAACAAGTGAATATGGATATGCCAATGATTTCAGACAAGCTTGGTTAGAGGGAACACTCTAAGTGGTGGCTATCTTTTTTCTCCTAATTTCCTCTAACGTCAGATATCTGAAGACCTTATAGATGGCTAGATCAGCGCCCTTGCATATTGATACCTAGATGGTCGTTTTATTAACAGAAATTTCTTTGTGACATTCAGGAAGGTCTGTTTTCTGAAATCTAAATGTTAGCCAAAAACAAACTTATGCTAACACACTGTTATTTTCTTTAAAGACAGTTTGAATACTATTCATCTAATCCCATAGGCTTAGAATATATTATGGGACGTTCTGGTTACTGTTAGAAAATGAGATAATGGGAAATTCCCCTGTATGGGTTTCTTATTGCTAGAGGCAAGTATGTGACGCAAGAAAACACAAATGGACTAGGAGTCCAAGCAGTAATGGGGCAAATACTCACTTACGTACCACTCCAACATTGTTTATGTACTACGTCCTCTCATCCTACCTAGAGGTCCCATCATCATAGATCATGTTATGTTTCCACAAATTTGTGTCTTTAAGTCTATATATTGTTCTTGCAAACTATAATGACTTAATCCATTCATTTCGCCATTTAATTTGACCATGAAATCCTCATCGAAATCTCATTGATAACAGCTCAGCTTTCTTTACTCACACATGAGGAGCCCCACCCCCTACATATCTAATATGAAATATTGTTGCATATTTGAGTATATCAACACTAGTATATTGTTCTGGGAAATTTCATTAAATAATTCGATCACTTGTTCGTCGAAATGCCAGGAATGCATCTGCCGAAATTTGTCAAAATTTCTGTATCTGTGGCCACCGAAACCGCATCAAAGTCAGACGTTTTCCTTGCCATGTTGACATGTAGTTGGCCGTGTATTGTTGTTAATTACAATTGAGTGAGGACATGGATTTTTTTGATGTTTGAGCTCTGTTCAGCTTCTTGGCACAATACCCATATGCAATGAGGTTGAATATTGACATTTATGATACTTTTTCTACTGCTGCCTCATATCATTTAGTACGTAGTTTATACATTATTTCAATATGGTGGCCGCTTTTTTGAAAAGCGCCTTCTTCAAAACCCGCTTTCCGCTTAAGTGTTCAAGGTCTGGCCACTCGCTTAGCGCTTCACGCTTTCTAAAACCCAGACTTTTACACGCTTTCATGTGTTTTTTAGTTAAGCATTTGGATTTTGATAGTTGTTATTCTGATACAGGAGGATGTCAAGGGTCTTGCTGAAACTTTGCTGGAGTATGTAATGAACAATCTTCACGTCAGTCAGGATCAACAAACTCTTCTGCAAGCCTTTAAGATATCTCTGGTGAGAGATTTTTTATTTTCTGTTTTGGAAAAAGTGAATTGTTCAAGAAATTTTATTTCCGTTGGACTTCTGAAAGTAACACTAATTGGGCATTGTGGCAAAAGCACATCGAATTTGATGCTTACTTAATTGTATGTATCATTGCATTCCTATTTTGTTATTATCGATGCTCCATTGTAGTGTATATAGAATTGGTGTGGCGCGCTGGTTTTGCGCAAAGTTTTCAGCATCTAATCGGGGTCGGATCCTGATTGACTCAGCCAATCCCGGTCTGAACGGTGTTGAACCATGGTGCTTGAACATGCATGACCAAAAATAATGCCGACTTGCACCATCAAAATTGAGAACTAACACTAACCATACAAGCCACTTAGTTACAATGGTATAACAGGTCAACCCAATTGATATAGTTGTGCATGCATATATGCATAATACTCATAGATGCCATATTTCTGTAAATGGTTCTGTATGTGACCAATTTTAAGACATTCACTTTTACATATACAATATTGGATAAGTTACCATTTACGTGGTAAACCCATACCCAACATGTTCCATACTTGTTAAGGCGCACATCTATGCACCTTTGTTGCCGCCTTGAGCTATATCTATGGGTTTGAATGCTATATGTGATTTTTTATTGTTCATAAATAAAGAATGTTGCCTATGTCATGTGTGGAATATAATTTTCATTTGGAATTTATACTCTGATTGCATTTTCCGTAATTTTTCTTGTATTGTGCTTTCAAATCAATTGTATTGATTGATGAAACTAAAGATGGATTGAATGATAAAGTTGAACTTTGGAGAAAGGCATTAGTAGGAGCAAAACTGAGTATATGCATTGCAATTTCAGCCGATCTCGCACTGTGAATGGTGGAGCCAAGTTGGACGAAGCAGGCATATACCAAAATGTGATAAATTTTCTTACTTGGATTCTATTATTCAAATAGATGTGGATGTCCAAAATGACGTTTGTCACAGGATCACTGCATGATGGTTGAAATGGAGGAGTGCAACTGGATTATTATGTGATCGGAAGATCCCTCTTAGATTAAAAAGGAAGTTCTATAAAACTGCTATACGGCCAACCGTGGTCTATGGGAGTGAATGTTGGGCAGTGAAGAAACAAGGTCTCAACAAGATGAACGTGGCTGAAATGCGTATGTTGAGATGAATGTGTGGGAAGACAAGAAAAGATCGCTTGGAAAATATGACTATATATAGAATAAAGTGTGGTGGCTAGCATTGTGGACAAGTTACGTGAGGGTTGACTCAGATGGTATGGACATGTGCAATGCAGATCGGCTAATGCGCTTATACGAAGTATTGCTATTAAGTCGAGCACAATTAATAGAAGAAGATGAAGGCCTATATTAACATGGGAAGAACTTATAAAGAGAGATTTAGAATCTCTACATCTTGACTAGAATATGACCGATGTAAAAATTGAATGGAAGCGAAGGACCCATGTAGTCGACCCCAACATAGTTGGGACTGAGGCTTAGATGATGATGATGTGCTTTCAAATCAATTTTTATTCCGTGGCTATGCTAAATGAAGGATGGTCATTACTTTGTTGAAGACTTGGATCTATGACATAAATCTATATCTATTTGCTCACTTGTCTCTTGCATTGTGTATAATAATTATTTTCTTGTTTTTGGCATCATTTTTAATTAGTATTTATTACATGTGTAAGTTGATATGTCTTTATCTTTCCATATATAAATGAAATTTGGAAATACATCTATTGTTTCGGGTAATTTTTCCTGATATGTGTGTATTGTTATTATTATTATTAGTGTTTGTGGTTCCTATGTAAGGAAAAAGGTTTCTTGTATGTGTATTATGATGTTTCATGGAGCATCAAAGTTAATTTCATAACGTGCTGTCTAACACATAAATTAAAATAAGTCCTACACCAAAGCAACCTTGAAAATGGAGGTTAAGGAGAAAATTTGTTTCATTCAAACAACAAGACCCTGAAAGTGTTACAAAACCCAAACAACCTCTTAGACAGTTGGACCTGAAAATGGAACTTAGGGCACATAACACCATTTCCCAGTGGCGGTGCTTGCATGGTAGCTTATGATATGCCTTTGAAATATGGTTTTATGCCACTCAGGATCATAATGAGCTTTGCCTAGAACGAGCATTATAAGCAAGAGTCCTGATGGGTTGCAATGTCCAATGGTGGTTGTTCTTGTAAAGATGGTGTATAGGTTAGGATAAGAGTTTATTTTTGGATGATTAAAACACAATACAATAGACTTTTTTATAGGTCAAGAGAGTAAGCCAATAGTTAGAGATAGGCAATATGGGATAAAAGAAAAAGGCTAGAGAGTCAGAGACAAGTCTAAAGCCCATAACTAAGAAAATAACAAAAAACATAAAGCAATAAAACACATATACTAATACTCCCCTTCAAGCTGGAGCATAGATATCAATCATGCCCAACTTGTCAACCATGCAATTGAATCTCACCTTGGGAAGAGGTTTGGTGAAGATATCAACAACTTGATCAGTCGTGTGAGTATATGAAGTGGAGATAGCACCAGACAAGACATCCTCTCTGACAACATGGCAATCCACCTCAATATGTTTAGTCTGATCATGAAAGGTTGGATTTCTGGCAATAAAGATAGCAGTCTTGTTATCGCAATGCATAGGAATAGGACCAAAGTCAGATATATCAAATTCTTTTAGAAGACCACGGATCCATAGAAGTTCACATGCAGTATGAGCCATAGCTCTATACTCAGCTTCAACACTGGAACGAGCGACAATAGTTAGTTTCTTATTGTGCTAGGTGACAAGGCTACCACATACATGTGCAGTAACCACAAGTGGATTTGCGGTCTAATCTGCTGCCTGCATAGTCAGAACCAGAGTCCCCTGTGATTTTACAATGTCCATGACTTTTGTTAAACAAGCCTTTGCCTGGAGTATTTTTCAGATATTTCAAAATGTGACACAACATCCCAATGGCATGGCCTGGGTTTATCCAGATAATGACTGACTAAGCCCACCGCAGAAGTGATAGTAGCCCTTGTCACTGTCAGATATACAAGTTTTACCACCAACTGATGATATTGATGGTGGTCAGGATATAAAGGAGAAGCATCATCGTCCCAGTTTGTATTAGGATCCAAGGGAGTAATAGTGGGTTTTGCTCCAAGTAGTCCCGTTTTGACAACAAATCCAGAACATATTTCCTCTGAGACAAGCAAATACCAGAGGAAGAGTGGGACACTTCAATACCCAAGAAATATCTTAATCTACTCAGATCTTTAGTGACAGTTTTTTGCCAGATATTCCTTAGTGGCCTGAATGCTTGCTTGATCACTTCCAGATCAAATAACATCATCAACATACACAATCAAGATGACAAGTCCAGAGACAATTTTCTTAATGAACACAAAGTGATCAGAGTGAATGACGAAAGCTAAACTGCTAAAGAATGCTACTTAGTTTGTCAAACCAGGCACATCGACTCTGTTTCAGTCCATAGATTGCTTTGCGCAACCGGCACACCTTAGACTACTCTCCCTTAGTGACAAATCCAGGACGATAAATATGTAGAAGATAACAAGAAGCATAATCAGAAAGGAGGAGCATGACACATGGATAGTAACAACAGGAAATAGGAAGTAGAAATAGTCAACAGACAATAGAAGCAGCAGAAACCAAACACATGGACAACGAAAATCCTCGATTCAGTAGAACAACTGAGACCCGCACGGGGGCTGACAACATCTACAAGGGATCTGAAGCATCAGATCCAAGAAACCCGCTGAAGGGGCAGTAGAGAGCAGAGAAAAGCTTACGCCACCATGGAGAGAAAATTACTCAACCATGAGGCGCATGCAGATAACAAATGGAGATTGTGTCAAAACGTCAACTTAAAAAGTTCCTGTAGACGGAGACGAAGAAGAAAGGGAGATGGATGTGGAGGCTAGATGATAGTGAGGATGGTGGTGGATGAGTGGGAGAAGAAGAAGAGAGCAATAGAGAGAGAAAGATGGATGGAGGTGGCGACAGAGAGGGGTGGTGGGAGTGGGCAGCGACGGCAACAAGGTGGGGGTGGGAAGGGGCAGCGACAGCGCTAGGGGGTGGAGAGCAACAACGATAAGGGAGGGTGAGGGAGAGGAAGGTGGTTGCGACGACGGAAAAGAGTGGAGAGATGGGTGGAGGCACGGAAAGGAGGGGAAGAAGGCAGCGGCAACAGTTGGACGGCGACGACAGTAGGCAGGATGTAAGGAGGAAATATTTAGAAGATAGCGGGAAGCAGAATCAGGCAGGAGGAGCGCGACGCAGGGGTAGTAACAATAGGCAGCAAGAAGTAGCAATAGTCAACAGACAATAGAAGCAGCAGAAACGCAACATATGGGTAGTGGAAATCCTCAGTTCAGTAGAACAACAAAGACCCGCACGGGGGCAGACAACATCAGCAGGGGATCTGAAGCATCAGATCCAGGAAACCAGCTTAAGGGGCAGTTGAGAGTAGAGAAAAGCCTACACTACCATGGAGAGAAAATTACTCAATCATGAGGCGCAAGCAAATAACAAAAGGAGAATATTTTAAAATGTCAACTTTGAAAGTTTCCGCAGACGGAGACAAAGAAGGGAGAAAGGGAGATGGATGTGGAGGCTAGATGATAGTGAGAATGGTGGTGGATGAGTTGGAAAAGAAGAGGAGAGCAATAGAGAGAGAAAGATGGATGGATGTGGCGACAGAGAGGGGTGGTGGGAGTGGGTAGCGGCGGCAGCAAGGTGGGGGTGGGAAGGGGCAGCGGCGGCACTAGGGGGGTGGAGAGAAACAACGATGGGGGAGGGTGAGGGAGAGGACGAAGAAGGTGGTAGCGACGACGGAAAGGAGTGGAGAGATGGGTGGAGGCAAGAAAAGGAGGGGAAGAAGGCGACGACAGCAGGTGGACGACGTCGGCAGTAGGCTGGAGGTAAGGAGGAAAGGCGGGTTGGGGAGGGGTGGAGGAGAGGGTAAGGAAGGAAGGGAGAGGGCGGTGGGGTGGAGGAAAGGAAGGGCAGGGCGTGGCAGCTAGGGGAGGAAGGAGGAAAGGCGACTGTGGAAGGAGGGCTGGCGGTGGCTAGAAGAGAAGGGGTTGGGTGGCAACTAGGGTTGAGAAAGGGATGTGTGGCGGCTTAGGGTTAATGGAGATAAGGTTAGGGTGGATCATAGTGCTCTGATACAATATGGGTTAGGAAAAGAGTTTATTATTGGAAATGATTAGAACACAATACAATATACTCTCTTTTATAGGACAAGAGAGTAAGCCAATAGTCAGAGATGGGCAATATGGGATAACAGAAAAAGGTTGGAGACAAGACAAGTCTAAAGCCATAACAAAGAAAATAACAAAAAATATAAAGCAATAAAGTACATATACTAAAATTGTGCTGTAGTGTGGAGAGTCTTGAAGGGGAGTCTTCACTGGAGACCATACTCATTAGAGGCTTAGGCATCATAGCGATCCAAGGTGATGCACCTTGACATGCTTCTGGACTTCTATGCTACTTTGGTATTTTTGTTGGAACCTAGTCCTATACATGGGTATATATCTTATTTATAAGTCTCGTAACGTTCACATTAAGTATTTTAATGTACGCTTATTGTACAATATCCTTATTTTTACTGGAATTATACCCTTTAGTAATCATTCTATTATTTTTCTTGGTAGTTGTGTGAATCTGATTTCTATCTTGATGCATTTTCGTCCTTCATTTGCTCATAATTGCAATGTAAATAACCATACTATTACTTCTAAGTCCTTTCTTGCTTGGGTATATTTTGAACTTCAAATATCATTATTAGCAGCAAATATGTTTATTAACTAAAAATAATGCTAAAAAAAGAAGGTGAAGCTGCTAATGCTAGGTGAAGGCAATGCAATCCTAGATTCTTAGTCAGTTTTATAACCGATTTATGAAAGATTATATCACTTATATCAGAGCCCCTTTTTGTAGTGTACATAAACTTCAGATAACCGAAATAATTATTAATGGGTTATTTGTATGCATGGTCTAAGATTATATTTGCGATTAATCACAACATCTTTCTACATATCCAGGTATGACTATAAAATACATGCATATAACATCAAATTGCGATGTTCAAAATGTCGACGAAATTGTCGAAATTTCTCCAATTTTATCGGTCGCTGGCAATCAAACATCGAAATGGATTGACAAAACTCTTGAAACAGGCAGATCATCGATTTTTTTTCACTTTTTCATATGCTATGTACTTCCTAAAGCATTTTTTGCACAGTTTTGTCTCTTTAAGTCTATATATTGTGCTTGCAAACTATAATGATTTAATTCATTGATTTCACCATTGATAATTGACATCCGAATTCCCCATCGAAATGCCCATTGAAACAGTTCAGGGCCGTTTTCTCACAAATGAGGAGGCCCCACCCCCACATATCCAATATGAAATATTATTACATATTTGAGTAGATCTACACTAGTAGATCATTCTAGTAAAATTTCATAAATTAATGCGTTAATTTTGCCGTCGGAACGCCAGGAACGTAATTATCAAAATTTCTGTCAAAATTTCTGTTTGGGTGATCGAAACGGACATTTTCTTCCTTGTTAAATTGTATTTATCCAGAGGGGAAATTTATTATAACCATAAGTTATATGTAGGTAAAATGCTGTAATTTAAATTGCAAAAATCTTACCGTCTTAACA
Source organism: Alisma plantago-aquatica (assembly GCA_963693085.1). Classification (NCBI taxonomy): domain Eukaryota; kingdom Viridiplantae; phylum Streptophyta; class Magnoliopsida; order Alismatales; family Alismataceae; genus Alisma; species Alisma plantago-aquatica. The sequence goes on from OY856415.1 coordinate 423,125,468, forward strand.
AGCAACAGAGCTACAAACTTTGAATAGGGATAAGAGTGCAAGAAAACTTCCTTTTTGTGCAGTTATATAAACGTCATGATTGGGGATCCCAACATTTAAGTCATTACAGCGACACTTCTTGAACTTGGGTACACACCTCTTCGGTGAGTAGTCATCTCTAGAAGTGGGTGCTTCACTGCTGCTTTATGTTCTCTTATTCTATGATACACAATTTATGAAGTGTACCTCTTGAGGCTTACATCTTTGTGGACAAAAGGATTAAAGCTATCAGACCTGACCGTTGTTACTAACATATAGTAGGACCATTAAATCCCCTTTTCAGAACTGGTGTTCTCCTGCCTAGATGTATAATTATCAAAATCGCCTGGGTTTTTTTTCTCGACCAAGCACACCTCCCTTGTTCATCTATTTTAAGAGAAAATATTCTATACATATTTAATGAAACTCTACAGAGAGAAATTGCAAGATAGTTAACTCTACATAAAAACAATAAAAAAACAAAAGCATCTGCTGAATAAAGAGATGTCGCTCTTGTTTAACAACTTTCCAGATATCTTCCTAGTTTTTCGATCTCCATTCCGGAGTTAATAGTCGGGCTTTTGAAATTTCCAAGGTTGCATTTCTAGCAAATTGTAACAAAGTCTGTGCACTTTTGTTAAAACAACCTCAAACTTTGAGGAAGCAGCCAGTCCCACTGGCAACTGGCATTGTCAGATCTTACAACTTTTAGTTTGTATCAATTATCAAATTGAGTAAGAACCATGTTACAAGAAGTTCAAACTTCAAATGATGGTAGGGGCTTCATCTCAGGAGTCGGGATCACATAAAATAAGTAGGGCACAATGGAAAGTATTATAATTACAGAAAGAAATAAAGTATCAACACAAAAAAGTATCCGTTCATCAATAGAAGTGCTGAAGAATGATACATTAGTTAATATGTCAAAATGTAATCTGCTCTACTATTAAATACTGAAACTCTACAATTGAAAGCTGCATGAAACATAAAATAAGTATGACACAATGGGTATCATTGTTATAATAAAAGGAAATAAAATATCTCTGACCCATCAATAGATATGATATAGAGCCAATACATTGGTATGAACTACGTCAACACATAGTGTGCTCTACTATTCAATGCTGAAATGTATTTGCTCCTTGATTGAAAACTTTGCATTTTATTCGATGCTACGAAGATACTAACAGTGCAAAATAAAGCATGAAAAGTAAATCCCAGGCTAGGAAGTGCAAGCATTTACATGCTGTAGCCTCGATTATATTGGGTGCATGTCCAATCTGAACCAAGGAAGAAGATATCGACGATATCGTCGATATATCGATATCGACGCAATCTGCCATCGGTTCACGCAAGTCTGTCGTTAGGCTCGCAAATATCGGTAAACCCACTGGTTTACCGGTAAAACCGGTCGATATCGGCGGTTTTTGAGGGCTGCAGTGCAAAATTTCCCACTTAAGGGCGGTATCGGCGGTATGTCGCCCCGACATACCGAGATTTGCGAACTGGGGTCTGCTGTTGCCGTTGGAGTGAAGAAGCAAGGAGATTTTGGACGATTTCTTTTCTTGGAGCTCAAATCAACCCTAATCAAGGTATATTTTCTTAATTTCTTTCATTCTTCATCATTTCCAACCCCACCTCTCTCTATTTCCTTCTATTTTTTCCATAATGCTCTCCAAAAATCCCTAAATACACCCAAATCTTAGCTCCACTCCAAAAAATTTAAGATTATATGTTATTTGGGCAGACACTTCCATGCCCATCTTGGAGACTCAGATTTCTCAGTCCCAACATGGGTATTCTGGATATCAAGCTGAATCACCACTAAGATTACAATTAAAAGTTGGTTTGGGATATCATGAAGCATACTCTGTCCGTAGCCCTTATGGATGCTTTCGGGTGAACACCGAAGCATACTATAAAGATGGAGGGAAAACATGGAGTGGTGGGAATACTACAGTTTTTCCTATTGTCGATGTTCCATTACAACCTCCTTTTCCTCAACCTCAAGCTCCTCGAGCATGGGCACCTCCTTTCGCTTCTTCTCAGCCTCCCAGGAATTCAGCAAACAAGGAAAAATATCTCAAAAAATAGAAGAACATTTTCCAAAGATTGGGATGATGCAGTTTGTCAATCCTGAAGTGTATGAGGAGCATGTTGTTTCATACAACAAGTCTTATAGAGCTTTGATGACATGGGAGCAATATGTGGAACAATAATATCCATATCAGTAGCGTATGTACAGTGAACTAACGCGCCACTCAACATACAATTGATGTGAGTTAGTAATTTACTATGTTGTTATATGTTTGTTGTAAGTTGAATATTATTGCATAAGTGTGTAAACATGCGTTTATGGATTGTGCTACTAAAATTTCAGATCTTAATTCTTATATTCTGTCATCGAAATCTCCAAAAAACAGGACTAATTCCTTACCTCCCACATGATTGACCCCCCCCCCCCACACACACACCCAATATAGAATTTTATTACATAAAACGTTGCATCTAGGTTTTGAGACCATGCCTGTAAAATTTCATGATTTAATTCGTTCATTTAGGCGTCGATAAGTCCAGGATTGCATCTGTCGATATTTCCGCCGGTATACCTGTAAATATCTATTTCCACGCCGTCGATAAGGCGTCGGTATCGGCATTTAATTCCTTGGTCTGAACATGGTTTGCACCTGACTGAGACCCCGGTGGATATGGCTGCACCGGTTTTCAGCCTAAAAAAGGAGTGGACAGCCGGAGACATTGGCACGATATGTTAGGGATACAAAGACATGTCTAGTCTGCAGCTGTAATTGTTGTTGTTTCTCGTTTTGGCGCTGCTAATGCCTTTGCACAGCGGCTGCAACTTCTCTCTGCTTGGTTTTTCAGTTTTCATCATTGTCTTCTCTTGTTTCTATACAAGGTTATAAAGTGCGTCAGGCGTAATGGGGCCTTTTTGTCTCAATGAGGTGAGGTGTAAGCCTCAAAATATGAATGAGGCGGTCTTAATATATAGAAGATGTGTATATACATATTTGTATATATATAGTGATATATGTATATATAAATTTTCTGTATATGCGCGTGTGTGACATAAATATGTATATACAAACAAAACTAAAACGAATTATATGTGAAACATAATAAGGATAAAAAGAGATTAAAGACTATCACAATATCGAAGAATATACATAGGAAATAATAATAGTATCAATTATTATTTTCTATGTATATTCTTCGATATTGTGATAGCCTTCAATCTCTTTTTATCCTTATTATGTTTCATATATAATTCATTTTAGTTTTGTTTGTATATACATGTATCAATTAATTAGACTTTAAGATCAGAATATGTAATTAACAAAGCGTGAAGCGGGAAGCGTGTGGACGAGACCTTGTTGTCAATTAATCGCTAGGTGGGCGATTAAGTGGGCGCTTTTTAAAAAAGCGGATTTTACCAATTTTGTATCACATGTTTACATAGATGAACAGTAAACATTACATAGCTACCTCACAAAAGATTGTTACATTTGCACATCATCAATTAGTCATACATTACAGCAGAACATTTAATCAAAGTATGCATTCTAAATTAGATAACAGTTAATACATTACAGAAGTACCCTATTATTACAGCTTACATACAAAGTATGCATTCTAAATTAGAAATAGGGCATTGAATGTATGCTAGTTTAATATATTATTATCAATACTAATCAGACCATATAATGTACTTAATGTTACACGCTTACAGTAGTTTTTTTTAAAAAGCGGGGAAAAAGTGGGTGAGGCAGGCAAAAAGTGGCTGCTTTTCTTCAATCCACTCCAAAACTGCTTTAGGGGGCTTTTAAGCGGACATGACGTGTTGGCGATTAAGCGGCCGCTCAATACAATTTTTAAAATACTGAGATGAATAATCGACATAGTAAACAAGAAGGTAGCAACCAAAGATAAATTTAGCAATCAAAACTAAAAGACATCACTGGGAGAATGATAATTAAAAATTTCAGCAATGAAAGAATTATAATTGAATAAACCAACTCTGAATGTTATTTTCTGAATAAAGTATTTGTAATAATCTTATTAGTACAAAATTTGGTGGTGAACATAATACATTATCATCCAGAATCAAGGTCTGCGCCTTAGCTATGTGCCTCAGAGCCTCATACATTGTGAGGTGTAAGCCTCAGTCCATGACATAAGGCGTAAGCCTCGAGGCGCAAATGGGATGGCCTAACCTCGAGGCGTAAGCCTAAAGAGAGCCTCAAGGCGTTTTTTTAATATCATGTTTCTATATCATATTCTTTTACTGGTGTGTTAATACCTTGAAGTCTTGAACGCTAGTGGGTAGAATCACATTCTGTTTTGTCAACACAAATGGCATCTTCTGTAGTTGTATGTGGACTGAAACAGGTAGCCTTTTATAACTGAAAAGTATTATAACTGAGGTATGTCAATCACGGAGTTTACTACTTATAATTGGTTTTGGAAATGGCAACACTTATGCTGGTACGTACCTCAAGCTGTGTGGATAAATTGGCATGTTTTGAGTATTAGAGCAGTATGTCTGGTCCTAAATATAGGGTATTCTAGTGCATATATATTTTAACATAGTGTATTTTTTCTATTCCGTGTAGCATCTGTCATTTTCTTAGGAAATTGTCATGTCCTCGTCTTTGTCCAAAATCGTGTTTGCGCTTTATATTTCCCATGTCACAAAGATGACTCCCAAGCCTGTTATAACAAGTTTATATGTATGTTTCTTACGTCCTGCGTTGCTGTGTGAAGCAACAACACTTTTCTCATCTTGTGGAGTTTCTCACTTGACAAAATCTATCAATCATTCTGTCTCCCCAGTTATTAAAATACAAATGCTAGGTACTTAGCGAAAAAAACAATTCAAGCTCTCTCTAATTTCACGGATGGAGAGAATGTTCAATATAAGCTTCAAGTTCAAGGAATCTTGTCAATGATATTTTGAAACTCACTATACCCAGGGTTCCGTTGATATTATTTTGTTAAATGGCTGAACTGGGTATGTTTATTCAGGCCCAATAGTTGGTTTAGACTGGCTATATAGTGGCTTGGCTGAATATACAGCCGGCTACACTTCTGGGAGTTTCTGGCCCAGTCAGTAATTCTACCTAAAAATGGTTAAATGACCTGATAAACAAGAAGCATGCTTTTGTGTGTTCAGCAACACTGTCCTATTCTCGACAATGGAGTTGGCTCACTTTATAAACTCTACCATCATTCTCTGTCTCTAAATCAGCAAAGTACAAATGCAAAGGAAAGGAGGCAAAGCAATTTGAGTTCTCACTAATGTCACTGATGGAAAGAAGATACAAATTATGATCAGGATTATAAGAAGTGATGCTTTCATACTCAGGAATTCATGGGATACCCTTGTCTTAGAATTTGTTCTGTTTGAATGGTTAAACTTGGTATGTTTATCCCAAGGAAGAAAATGTCCGATTTTGATGGCCGCAGAAACAGAAATTTGAATATGTGGAGGGTGGGTCTCCTCATGTGTGAGTAAAGGACCCTAAACTGTTTCGATGGGGATTTCGATGAAGAATTTTAATGCCAGTTTTTAATGTTGAAATCGACAAATTAAGTCATTATAGCTTGCAAGCACAATACATAGACTTAAAGACACAAAACTGTGCAAAAATATGCTCTAGGAAGTACATAGTACATTAAAAAGAAAGAAGAATTTCAACGGTCATTTCGTTTCGACAGTGTATTTCGATATCTGATTGTCGTCGGTATGGAAATAATTGTGGAAATTTCATCGTCGAAATTTTAAACTAGGGTTTATCCGGACCTAACAGTCAGGAATACACTATAGAATATTTGGCCAAGTCAAGTATTTGAGCTAAGAATGGCCATTGACCCACTAAGCACCTGTCTAGCTCGAAATAATTGGTCATTCTAATCCTGTGGTCAGTTGTATCTTATGCAATCTTATTTTGGGAATGGCGTTACAAAGGATGCCAATTTTGTGTACCGGGCTTGGTGTAAATTTCATTACCATAGATTATGCAGTCTCATTTCACAGTTTTTGTTAGACATGTTTAATAATGCATGTCTATACTTTATTTTTGCATGTGGATATGTCGATTTGAACTACGTGTTTTCAAGGAATGCTTCTTTTTCAGCTTTTTAATCTACTGATAAGATATACTGACGTTAGACCAGGCACACCACCTTGCAATTCTGACATTATTGTATCATGATGTCAAAACCTTTTTCCCTGAATTTAGTCTCTTCTTGTTATATGTCAGTTCTTAGTTGGATACTGACATCTGATTCATATTTTAGTGCTGGCGGGCTGCATCATTATTGAAATGCAAAATGGATCACAAGGAGTCATTAGCATTGGCTCGAAAACATTTGAACTATGATTGTAAAGATGATGAAGCAGAATCTGTTTACGCAAAGTTACGGACACTTCCAAAAAAGTTACCACAATTAGGGAATATGAAAACAAATTCACTGGCTGCAGCTGCTGAACATGAAGTTGAAAAGAATGTTGGAACAGCTGTCAGCACATGCTCTGAACAATCAGCCAGGAATGATATGACGATTTTTAGTGGAACTACTACTGATAAGCTTCCGGATAATGCATGCTTATTGAAGGAACCTTTAATACCCAAGACTTTGGACCGAAATGATAATTCCAAATGTTTGCAAACACCAGGAATTGATACGTACAAATGTAAAGCATCTTCACCAATCTGTCAGGTACATTTACATTTATCCGTGACGTAACAAGTTCATTGCAGAATTGGTTGTTTCTAATACAATATTAACATGATTGCTTATGCGTGTCACCTGCACACTGTTTTTGATTTATCGTCACTCAGAAGCTTACTTGCATGCATGAAACAAGTAAATTGCTGGACTGGGTGATAATAACTTACTAAACTGTAACTTTTTTCTTTGATGCTTCATATTGATGTCAGTTAAATTGTGAATTGCCTTAATAAAAGCTATGTAGATGCCACTATATTGAATTGGATGCCCTTGTCTGTCTGAAGAGGCAGTTCTGGCAGGCTTTTGCAATCCATTTATAGTCTTGGATGAGTCTTAGTCGCATGTGGCTTATTCAAGTCTCTGTTTTTGTTTCTTTTCAAAAGGTAACATGCGCTGCATACCCCTAATATGCAGGAATAGTTGGTCATGGCGGGGATATTTTTGTCATTTTCTCATTGATTTGAAAGACTGTATGTCGTACATTTAGATGCAACTATATAAACTGCCGGAAAAAGGTAGAGGTGTCATTATCAATCAACCTTTGGGTATAATAAAAAACTTATAAACAAATTAATCAACATAAAATTAATGCGTCATAAATTTTTTAAATATGTCAATAAGTTGAGTTATCCATAGCCTAATTCATGCTGATAGAGACTTAATGAATTTGTCTGCTCTTTTATTGTATATATTCTCTTTGCCGATGTTTTTGTCTTCGTTTTCAAAATTTCATCCTGTATATTTAACAAATTGTAAACCACATAAGTAGAAGTAGTATTTTTTTTGCGTTTGCAGCTTCCTTTCTCGGGCAGGTTAGCCATGACATCACAGTACGGAGCATGAACTTTGTTTTGTAGACCCAGTGACTGCTGGTCCTTTGAAATGACTGAAAATCACTTACTTTATATTTATTCAGTTTTGACTGTTTATATATTGGATTCTGTGTTTTTAGGATTCCATTTTACCTGAATACTATTAAAATTGTATTGAGATAGCTCTTCCATTTTCCAGACACATAGCGATTTCCATGCCCAGTATGTAGTGTATGCTGGTTTTCCGTATTGCTAATATTTCTCTTTCAGGTATCTGAGACCACCAATGCACCTTTGCTCGATAGGTTGAATTGTGAACCTGTGCATAGCCTTGCTGGTAAAACGACCGATTCCTATTGCCCTTGTCTTGGTCTAGAAAAGCACTCATCATATCTAACCCGTGGCTTCTTCCCTTTCAGATGCGGCATCTGTTCCACGAACCTCTGATTGTGTATCTGAAACAAATAATGGGTTGATCAAGGGCACAACAGTGCCGTCATGCTATTATTCATCTACAGACCAAAATGCACCTTCAGTGATGGATACTTTTGCACAGCAGGCACCTGACCCTGATATAATAAGAAATTCTCAGCTATTACATCTGGATTCAATTATAACTTCCACACCTGGTGACCCCTCTCATGTTGGATCCCAATCTAAAGAGCCACATGTTGTGGCTTCTTCAACAGACTCAAACCCTGGCCAGCTGCAGCATCCTGCTGCTGATGTGCTCCTTACTGATTATATGGACACCACTGAAGTGCGCTTAAATATGCCCCATCCAAGTGTTGTTCCTGCTACTCATACGGCTGATGTATCAGGCAGCCACTCTGGTAGGAATGCAGCTTGCAGTGAAAATGATAGTCTTCAAGTCACTACATCTAGCTTGCCAAACTCGTCTGACCACCCAAACACTGCTTTCATGTCATTGGAAACTGTGCCAGCTTCCCTTACTGGAACTCATGATTGCACCCAGCTTGCTGTACCAACATCGCAGAGCCCGGGTGTTCCCACGCTTCCTGCTGCTCAAGGTGCTGGCATACTTGAGAACAGTGATAGTCTTTCATTGGCTAGATCTGTGTGTTCCAGATTGCTTCAACCTACTCAGGTCTATGCTCGTCTGCCTAACCAAGGGCTTCATGCAGATCCACTTCAGAATGAACTACTGAGGATAAGCATAGAGAAGGAATCATTGGCACACTTGCACAATGATCTGGTTTGTTGATTCTGTACATAATTGTGCTTTTTTTGTTAGTGATTCACTTACTTTAGTTGTCAACATTATTTATGTTGGTACTGGCAGAGACAAAAACTTGTATGTGAATACGAAGCCGAGTTGGAGAAGTTAAAAATGAAATATGAGGCCTCTCTTCATGAGGTTGAGTTGGTATTTTCAGAAAAGACAAATGCTCTCGATATCATATACAAGAAAGTTGATGTCAACCGGGTGCTGGCTGAGGAATTCAGATCCAAGTTCACTGATAGCAGAAGTACAACAACAAGACCAGCTAACTTGCAAGGTACCTGTAAAGTGAAATTTTATGTTTCTCTTGTATATCTTTTAGTAATTGTTGAGAGGTGTGAATAATGTAATGCGAAAATGATGCTTTTAAAACGAATACAAGCCACTCTCTTTTATAGGATAAGAGATGAGGTATTAAACAGGAATAAGAGATATGGGATAATAGGAAAAGGAAAAAAAAAGCAAGATTAAAGCATAAACATCATATAGTACATATATCATCTTTTATAGGATAAGAGATGAGGTATTAAACAGGAATAAGAGATATGGGATAATAGGAAAAGGAAAAAAAAAGCAAGATTAAAGCATAAACATCATATAGTACATATATCAATACTCCCCCTCAAGCTGGAGCATAGGTGTCTCTCATGCCCAGCTTGCCAGACTAACAAATCTAGATTTTCAGAAATAGCTTTGTGAAGATATCAACGATTGATTTTCAGTCCTGATATAGGTGAAGATGCGACTTGACATAACATATTCCCTGGCCGAGTGAAAATCTGTCTCGATGCGTTTAGTATGCTCATGAAAGGTCGGATTGCTAGTAATGAAGATGGTGGCTTTGTTGTCGCAGAACATAGGAAAAGGTTCTGGATCACATGTGTCAAATTGAAGTCTATGTACCCATGTCAGTTCACATGTAGTATGAGCCATGGCTCTATACTTGGCTTCAACATTAGAATGAGCAACACTTGTCTATTTTTTCACTGCGTCATGTGACGAGATTTCCCTCCAACAAATGAATAGTAACTAGAGTTGGACTTTCTATTACTTCTACTCCCAACATTGTCAGATTCAGAGTAATCACTAAGTTTACAATGTCCATGTTACTTATATAGTAGTCCTTTACCTAGAGAATTCTTCAATTATTTGAGAATGTGGCAAAGAACATCCCAATGTCATTGTCGAGGTTTATTTAGATATCTGCTCAAAAGTAAAGTCATACTGCAGAAGTATCAACTTGAGTGACAGTGAGATATATCGGCTCACCAACCAATCTTTTGTATTGGTGGTCGTCAGGATAGGGAGGAGACGACTCATCAATTTGTATTGGGATCAAGAGGGGTACTGGTGTGCTTAGTACCTAGCATACAAATTTGTATAGAGCACTTCTCAATGTATGGTAGATGTTCTTGGGTTTCATAAAAATGCTTTGTCAAAAAATGTTATTGAGTAAAACCTTTAAAGAATTGGACTTGCCGTGCAGTTGAAGGTCTTTTGCATGATGCTTAGTTGTTGCTGGACATTTGAATTTGGACTTTTTATGTTCAGCAATTGCCCACCCCTAAATTGATCAAGGGGATCATCCAAAATGGCTGTCTCGATATAGTCGGATGGAACTCGTGATGGACGTGATCTTGTGTTAACATGTCCAACTGAGTGGTCTAACCAATTCAACATAAATATGTGTATACCTATATATAAATAACAATACGAGTATGAGGGGTAATATTAAGGAAATCATAAAATGTGTATATCCTATGGAATTTCCGGATTCTGAAATTTTCAGCTCAACTAACCGTATCCTGAATATTGAATTTGTGACTATTGTAATCTGGGAGAAGAGGTCATCTTATTCCAGATTGAAATATCTTCTCCTTACTCTCTCTCAATTCCCTTCCTTTCAGTATATCACCCTTAGAAACTGTTTTTCTAAACTTCTTTGGCTATATCCGATGACTTTGAGCCCCTATGGTCACTATCCATGAGCTACACCAACCAAAGGGGTCGGTAAATGGCACTAGCAGTTCACATCCTTACTCTCGTATATGGTCGACGACAACACTTGTGTCTCTGCCCTTTTTAACGCTATCCAATGCCAACAAGGACCTATGGGTGGTCATGTCTAGGCCCCTCGCGTGCCCTATGGAAGAATGCATTTAATATCTCGACCATCGACAATTTGAGCATTCCTGGCCTTTTTACAGTTATGTGCAAACAATATAGGTTAGGTCTCGTGTCTTGGACATGGACTTTCTTTATTAGTTGTTGCATTATATGCTGTCCCTTTTTTGTCTATCATCTTCATCAGAATGTGGTGAAATAGTATGCCTAAGAAGAAAGGTTTATCCGCTTCACAATGTATTATAATTGGTGAAAACAAAGAAATCACCAATAGAAAGTTGACTGATCAATGAAGTACGATTGTCAAGTCTACTTCAAAGGTCAGGGCAAGTAAAACTGTGATGAAAATTATGGTACCATAGATGCAACTTTTTCAGTCACAGTAGAATAGCTTAACAATAATTTACTTTGCTTGTTGCAGAACTTCATAGAAGCACAGTTGTTGATATGCAAGGATTCGATGCACATTTCGACACACACCCATGGAAATGGTTATTGAATTTTGATAGAATTGGTATTACCACCGACAATCTATAATTCATAGAAACTCAATGTATCATGAAATTCAATACAAAACTATAGGATTTTCTTATTTACATAAAAGACATATATCCAACCCATAATATTCTTAGACTAACCACTTAAAACGAGTTTGACAACAATTTAAACTTGTGGACGGAGGCCTAAAACATTTAATAGTTTGTTGCTATGTATTGACTATTGAATGCTGAATACAATGTTAGCACGATATTATCAAATTAAATGTAACCACCCATAATTGACTATATTTTGATAGCTGACCTAATGTGATGATTTTGATTAAGTTTGTATTGCTTTGGCTGGTATGTTGAAGATTCTAGTGATGTCTGCATGAAATCTATGTCTGTTTATAGACCTAAACTCTTGCATGTTGCCCCTCGTGGAGGGAAAGTTTCACAGAATTAGATCTTTTCTGATGTGATAAACAGTTGCAAAATGTAAAGAAATCTGAGATCATGTAAATGTGATGTAGCTGAACAACATTTCTAGCATGCATGATATCACTGTGGAATGTTTGGGCTCGAACATGGAGATGCTTTGATGAAGAGACACGTCTAGCAGATGACTTGTATGTGATTCTCCCTCACAATGATGTTTTGATGATGTAGAAACCCGTGAACTAAAAAGCGCTCGGAGCGGCCGCTTAAGCGCCCGGCACCCCAGGCGGTTGTTTTTTAGGCTGAAGCGGACCTCTGAGCGTTTTAACAGGAAGCGACCGCCTAGAAACCCGCTTTGGCCCGCTTTTTGCCCCCGCTTAGGCGGCCGCTTCAAACAGCTTTATGTTAATCAATTTCTCAATGTATTGGTGTTATGTACTGCTTTGTTCCCTGCTATGTATTTCTATGTATTGCTCCACTCCCTGCTATATATGTATTGCTGGAGTTAATGCTTTTATTATCTCTTATGGTAATTTTAAAATATCGTAAGATATATTGTGTTAGTTCTAATCCCTGCTATGCTCTAGGATGGTAACTAGAAACAGTTGCTTTAATTTCATTATATGTAATCTGTAGATTCCTAATGAAAGTATGTGGTCACTAAACTATAGTTAGTGGCTAGATTTACTGTTTCATCATACTATGTTATTAATCTTGAATAACATCAGTAAACTATAGTTAGTGGCTGGATGTATCGTTTAGTCGTACTGAGTTATTAACCTTAGATAATATCAATAAACTATAGTTAATGCAGATTGTTTAGTCTTACATATTTATTACTAACTAATATCAGTAAACTAAATTAGTGGCTGAATGTACTGTTATGAATGTTTCTTGTAGAAAAGTAATTGATATTGTGTATTGTTGTGAACATGAGCAAGGACTCTGGATTTTTTTGATGTTTGAGTTCTTTTTAGCCTGTGGGCACAATATTCATATGCAATGAGGATGAACATTGACATTTAGTTTTATGATACTCTTTTTACAGATGTGTAATGTTATTTAGAATATAATTTATACCTTATCTTGAATATGATGGCCGCTTTTTCGAAAAGCGCCCGTTTCAAAACCCGCTTCCCCCCTTAAGCGTCCATGGAGGTCTGGCCGCTCGCTTAACGCTTCATGCTTTCCAAAACCTAGGTAGCAACCAAAAAAAGAGATGATGGTCATTACGATTAATATACCTTGCATCATGAGTACAAGTGGTTTGTTTGTGTTAAATATAAGATTGCTTGAATATGAATAGAAAATGTGATACAAAGACTGACGGCCTCTCCTTTATATAGGAGAGGAGAGACGCCCTATTACTTAGGACCCAAGTAATCTAAACTAGACGGGCCGGAAGATAAAGGCCCACTAAACTAATTAGCCTATTTAACTAATAGACTAATTTAGACACTTTAACAGTTTGTTTATTAAGACAGACATACCTTCTCAAGTAGAGGCTTTTGTATATCATGGTCTTTTGTGGAACCAAGACAAGCTGTATACTGCAATCTATCTGAGTGTGGTAGTTGAAAAATCTACCTTGGTGTCTAAATCTAATTCCGCTACATCCACTTACAATTGGATGTGTGGAGGATGAAACTAGTAGAGGGGAAGCAATGCCATTCGAGGATGTGATAGACTAGAGTGTACTCATGCGGGAAAAGGGAACTTTAAAGGAATTGGGATGAACTGCATGGTTTTTCTCATAAGACAACACATCTCTCTATCTGGGAAGGAAGGATTCCACTAGAGAACACAACTCATTATATCACAATGTCAGATGAAGAAGATAAGGACTGGTTAGCAGGCTTTTTAAGATGTTGCGATCCATGTTTAGGAAACAAATTTACAACCTGAATTGCAAGCAAGGAATGAACTATTGTCGAAACAACACAATTTTTTTTGTTTTTTGATATCGACAAGGTCTGCCACAAGGAAGGCTGTCACTAGAACGGACCACAACAAAAGGGGTAATCTATGCATAGCTATTCCATGTCCACACACATTGAAGATAGTTGTTATAAAATTGATAGAACCTAAAATGGATGAAACACCTGATAAATGAAGACTAAAAATTGCTAAATCAACTGCTCCTCCAGAATGGCTGGTAATACCACATAAGGGCGGATAGACCGTCTACCCAGTGCTGGTACCTATTTCTACTAAGGCTCAGCTTAATAGGAGCAAGAAACTTGGTGGCAACAACCAGAATGAAATGCTATTTAATTGTGGTAATGCCATCTCAGGTGCACCTATTAGAATCAGAACAAACCAATTACCAAATTTACCTGTCATCGCCGACATCACCATGAAAAAGATCATTAATAAAGCATGAGCCATTATTAAAAAATTATAAAGTTGATGGTTCCCACCAAGAATTTGATGTGTCTATAGGCTCACATCTACTGAGATTTCCAGTGAAATTTCACGGAGTTTCGTTGGGTTTCACCTTTTTTGATGAATTTTGAGTTTTTTATGTGCAAAACTCAGCACTGAAGTGTTGAAACCGAGTGATACCAAACAAATTTTGATGAAAAGTTCGACAATTGCGAGCCTTGTGTTCCTGCTGTTTGAAGAGGATAAAAGGTGGATTGGGGTAATTTCACCATTTGCAGCTCAAATCCTTGTAGACAATAGTTATTATATTTTCTTCCATTCTCCATCATTTCTAATACCTCTTTCCCCGTTGTTTCATACTTTCACCATAAGAAACAATTTTCACATCCTTGCACACACTAGATCTTAGCTCTACTTTAATACTTATACGTTTTATGTATTCAAGATATATATTCACACATTCAAGACATGGATCTACATATATAATCACTTTGATTTTAGCAATAGCTATAATAAATATATGTTTTAGTATTTTGGATCATAAATACTAATATTAGAATAATTAGTATATATTTTTTATAGTTAGGTATTCTAATTGGCTTTAGTAGAAAAACTTGTAACACAATAATATGGACACAAATATAATGTTACTTTAACCAGGCTGAGTTGGCCCTGTGGATCAGCTAACAGGCCGCAAATAAAGTGACTCAGGTTCAATATCACAAGTCCGATATCTGGGAATTAATGACGATTTATCTCCAGTCACTCATCCTGGGGTTTGGGTGGTTTAATTGGATGGCATGAGGGTCGTCCCCTACGGTTCAATTTTTAATAAAGTGTTACTTTGTCAAAATGTGAGCTTTTTTTTTGCTTAAATGTGCTTGTTAATGCGATATTAATTATGGTTAATATACTAAGACATTAATACACCTGTATATGTAAGATATTAGTTTAGTGTTTATTTTTCGTTAAAAACAGTTTTTGTCCTAAAAATAAAGAATCATTAATTTTAACAAAAATGTGGGATTGATTCTATAATACTTATATCTAGTATATACTTTTAGTATATCATAGTAGCATTGAATTTCTTGAATTTGGCAATTTAATGTAGTAAATACCAATGCAATGTATGCTTTATTTTGTTTTTTATTTTCTTCAGCATGAACCACGTCTTCTAATTGTGGTTTATCTGACATTGAGGGTGTTAGGCACCCGATCACTCCAAAAGTAGGGCTGTAAATGGGTAGGGTACTATCCATTTACCCGTCATCCATACCATGTAGGGTAGGGTAAGGATAAGCATATTTTTTACGCGCCACCCGTTTATCCTTTACCTGCTTTACCCACATCTAAAGAGGGTAGGGTAAGGGAGAAGGTTTACTTTACCCACTTTACCCATTTCCCCATTAGTATAAGTTTGAATTTACAGGTTTAGATTCTAATATATGTATTAATGCCTACTAAACACTCAACAAGCAATACTACTACTTTCTTAATTTGTACTATTATGATTCCCAAAACTGACTAAACAATGGGTAGCATGTAACACCTTATATAGTCATATGTTAGAGAGAAAAAATGGATTCATCAATAAAAAGAACATATTAAAAAAATTAGATCGTGCTTCTCAAAAACATTGGGTTAAATATTACTAATGATTGTTATATATCACCAAAAACATATTTTATTACTATCAAAAACTATTTTTATGAGTGTCATATGTTTGATGTAGGGGAGAACATTTGAAATAGTCGTTGAAGTATTGTTGTTTACCTATCTTCATACTATTTTACCCATTTCACCCGTTACCCTACCCATTTACCCTGCGGGTAAAAGGTTGCGGGTAAGGGGAAGGAAAAAGGTTTTAGGAAAAGGTTAATTGCCTTACCCACTACCCTCGTCTTTGATGTGGGTAAGGGTAAGGGTAAGCCTTTACCCTACCTTATCCTTGCCGTTTACATTCCTATCTAAAGGATAATGGTTTTGCTTGGAAATATTGCGCAATAATTCTTGGGGCCTAGGAAATGGTTGAATATTGAGTCCGTATCATCTGCAAACTGTCAACTCAAGCAAAATGTGTGGGGGGTGTCCTACATATCCAATATGTTATATTATAGCAGAAGTGCATAAATGCAGTGTTTCAAAAATTGGTCCGCATAGACACATAGACTCCACATATGCCTAAGCGGTCACCTTGCCGCACCACATACTGCTAATATGCCCAATAAGAGATCATGGGCCGCATATGCGACTGCTTGGCCGATTAAGCAGCCGATTAAATTCCACATTTTGAAAAGCCCACTTCTTATGCCTGTACATACATACATATATGGTTGAACACTTTTTATTTAATATTTATATATAGTCACATATTTATGTGTATTACAAATATATATAATAATACCAACACACATTTGTACATTTATATCTATACCTTTTGATACATTCATCTATATAGTGTACTTACATATACACACATTCCACACACATACTTGTACATTTATATGCACATTTTACATTCACATACGTACACACTACATAAATATTCATATATTTATATCTATAAATATCAATATTCACTCATTCCTTATATATATATATACTTATATATTGTTATATAAACATATCATGCATGCATATTAATATGCTACATCAAATTATATATATGATTCATTTTTTGCAATTTCAGTATTGTTTTAAAACTCAATATGTCCTTTTTATTATATATAATCAATTATTTAGAAAATCCTAAGCCACATATACTGCTGAATATATTCCCGCGTATCGTATGTACTCTATGCGGTACCCTCTATGCCCGTACACTGTAGATCACTTTTTAGAACAATGCATACATGTATATACATCATGCTTGTAAAATTTCATAACTCAATTCCTTCATTTGGTGACCAAATTTTGGTCATAGAAAACTCTCATTGAAATCCCCAAGTTACATCTCAATTTTGTTACATCACACATGTATGGACCTGCTACCTGCCCCATTTTATTTATTGCATAAATAAGTGTATTTAGGCCTTGAGGTCATGCATGTGGAATTTCATGGCTTAATTCATTCATTTGGCATCAAAACAACCATGATTGCATATGTCAAATTCTTTTAAATTTCTTCTATTTCTATATCATTGAACGACATTGAAATCATATACATCATTCATTGTTTGCCAGTCTTTTAATGGTGTTTTTTTTGTATCATGTGGCCAATACTCTTTTATGTCACTTCACCACGCACACTATGTAGTCATCCTTATCAAGTGTTACATTGGCTGATGGATCACCACATGTGCATGGTATTGGCTTAGTATATCTAGTATATATGCTTTATGCTTTCATGATTTTGACTTGTCTTTGTCTTTATCCTTTTATTTTATCCCATATCTACTATTTCAGATTTTTACATACTCTCCTGTCTTATAAAAAAGAGTGCCTTCTAATTGTTTCAGAAACATCAAATGAAGATTATTATTCTCTATATGGTATCAGACAATTATGACCCCTCGTAACCTCCCCATCTTTTCCCCTCCTTAAACCTAACGCTTCCCTTCTCCCCTCCATACCTATTCTTTCAATCCTACCCATCGCCCCTAGGAAGCATAGACATGAGCAGATGACACTACTATTTTGAAAATATAGGACATACATGACATATAATCGCATATACATATATAACATGAATGCATAAAAATAACATCCATCCATCCATCAAAAGCTATAAAGCAAGTCGTAACAAGAAACTTATAGAGGAAAATACAAAAGAAGGGAAAACAAACCCGAAGTTCATTTACTATTTGGTTATAATGTGGAAAAAATGATGACAGCTCGTGTATGTGTACACTATGACGTCAAGCAATATTTATGAAGAACAATTATTCCAAAACATAGATACAAAATCAAATAAGTGCATATGGAGAATGATAAAACAATAAATCTGCTCGTCGAATTCCTACAACAGCCTCTATAAAATGTCAAATTCATATCTACAATAATGATATATAATAGATTATTATCAGTCTAATAGGTACGGGAGGAGGCAAACAGACGGTGGTATAATGGAGGAAGAGGAGGGAGGGGACACAATATTTATATTTTCTTTTATTTGATGAGGTGGTTTATGTTATAGTGTATGTACCAAGTGTCCATGCCTTACAAATGGACATGTTTGAGCCCGTGTCCTCCGAGTGTCTAGCTGTGTCCACGACATGTCCATGTTCAACATGTGTCCAGGACGAACACGACAATCCCGTTGAAGTATCTGTCTTCATAGGTGATCTATGTTATAATTACCTTACATACATCTTGCATATTTTGTACTATCTTAAAAAACTCTAATAAATGATTGATTTATGAAAACAACATTCATGTGGTTGTGCATGGATTCTATGATGCAAACTAGATTTAGTCCAATAGTGATGGAGCTTTTATCACATAATATTGTGTTCTTGTTAAGGTGATATTGTGTAATGGAAGAACGAGAAGCAAGTTGGTCTGGCTAGGTCAAAAGTTGGAAGTATAGAGCTAGGTTGGGGCTACTTATGTATTGGTACCAATTAAAAGCTTGCTAGAAGAACTTGGTTTTACACAATCCAGCTCCTTGGAAGTTTAAGTGTGGCAACTGATTTACAATACATTCTTTTAGTCTTATTTTTCATGAGAGAGCAAAACACATTGATGTTGACTTCCATTTATTATGGAAGAGATTGTAAGGAGGTACAATCAAGTTAGCACACACAAAGTGTGAAGATCAATTAGTATACATGTTTACCAAGTTTTTACCTGGGACCTGGGTCTCAAGTTTAATTTCAGTTCTCAACTTATTCCATTTTGCCAAACCATGTCTCTTTTCTTTCTTTGGTCCTTTGTCCATATGATATATTCCACACAACATGTGAGAGGGAGTTTTACAATATGTAAAATCATGTTATAAAAAGCGTTTGGAGCGACCATTTGAGCGATTCAAACCCTCTACTGCCTGAAAAGGGCCTTAGGTGCCAGTCGAGCAGGCCAACAAAAAGCAGACGCTTAATGCCCACCTGATCCGCTTAACCGCCCACTTGAATGCCCTATTTAGGCACCTGCTTTGGCCCGCTTAGTTGAAAAGTGCATGCCAGACCCAAAATAAGGCCCAAACTTGTTGGCCCAATAGGGGGGTTAAAAAACTTATGAAAAAGCATTCCCGCCATTTATTCAGTGTATATACCTCATAAAGCATTCCCTCCATTTACCTCATACTCCTATAACATGTTCTTACGTTGAGCCTATTAGTAGGTACATTGTTTGTAAATCAAGGTACATGTATTTGTAAATACTAATTATAAACTTTTATACCTAATTGATTATATATGTATATAAGTGGTCTGTATGTATGTAGTAGTGCTCTACTATGTACTCTTAATGTACTACATGTCTGTCTGTATGCTATGTACTAGTAAATGTATGTACTAGTTATATACTATACGCTCTCTCTGTATGTATATACTATATGATTTACTATGTACCATTGATGTACTTCATGTCTACATACTAGTTCTCTACTATGTATTAGTATATGTATGTACTAGTTATATACTATACACTATATGTTCAGATATGTATGAAAGTTCCTACTTAATGATAATTTATAGTTATGCACAAATATGTTTAGTTTTATACTAAATTCTTACTTGTTGAGTCGCCCGAATAGTCAACAGGTCGGTTTTAGGGGGATTGACAGGCCCGACACTCACATTTGGGGACCGGTTTTTTGTCCGCCCAGGCCCAGTAGTCGGTGAGTCGCCTGACTAGTCGGCGGGTTGGCCAACTGGTCGGCCGCTGAATCAGGCAAGCCCGGACTAGTACTTAATTTTCTATTATGTTTTTATTGAATGTATAATAACCCCTCGACTCCCTATTTCTTGCCTCCGACGCACACACCTGACCCGTTGGCTCCCTGATGCTCATTTATTATGATCTTCGGTTTATCATGGAATGGATGATCACAACATATAATTTAATACACTAGTATTGTAGTACACTACACAAATTTATCATATAAATTTTATTGTAGTTGTAACAATTCAACAAGTACCGAAAGTCTGAATTTAACACTAGTATGTCTCTCTTCTTTTTCAATTTATATTTGTTCAATACATTAATTAATCTTCATTGAAAATATTTTGTTGTGTTTTATGAGATTATTTACTAAATATGGAAAAAGAGTTTGTTAGATAATTCATACACAATATAATAGACTCTTTTATAGGATAAGAGAGTAAGCTAATAGTTAGAGATAGGCAATAAGGGATAAAAGAAAAAGGCTAGAGACAAGACAAGTCTAAAGCCCATAACGAAGGAAAATAACAAAAACATAAAACAATAAAGTACATATACTAATACTCCCCCTCAAGCTAGAGCATAGATATCAATCATGCCTAGCTTGTCAACCATGCTATTGAATCTAACCTTGGGAAGAGGTTTAGTGAAGATATCAACAACTTTATCAGACATGTGAGTATACGGAGTGGAGATAGCACCAAACAAGACAACCTCTTTGACAAAATGACAATCCACCAATATGTTTAGTCTGCTCATGAAAGGTTGGATTGCTAGTAATAAAGATAGCATCCTTATTATCACAATGCATAGGGATAGGATCAGAGTCTGATATATCAAATTCTTTCAAAAGACCGCGGACCCATAGAAGTTCACATGCAGTATGAGCAGTGAATTAAAAAATGGCCCAGGCGGCCGCTTAATCGGCCAAGACCCTCATCCGCCTAATTTAGCCCCTAAGGGCCCGGTTAAGCGTTTTGAACATAATCGCCCGCTTTTTGCCCGCCTCACCCGCTTTTTCCCGCTTTTCCCCACTTTTTTCCTGCTTTGTTTAAAAATATTGATGTAAGCATCTAACATTAATTAATTACATAGTCCAAGTAGTGTCGACTATTATATATGAAACTTGTATACATTAAATGTTCTATGATATAGCTAGTCCTAATTTAGAATGCATACTTTGTGTGTAAGCTGTATAATTGGGTACTGCTGTAATGCATCTAAGTAAATATCATATTGCTCTATTATACTTCTAATGCATGATTACTTTTACTGATTTCCTTGCTGCTTTCAGTGATTAATGATTGGTACTACTGATTAGTTTTACTTTAGTGATTACTTTAAATCAATAATTCATAGTTTTTTTTGGTCAGCTCAATAATCATAGTTTGTTATTTACAATTACTGATCTGCTTGCTGATTTTAGTGATTAGAGATACTGATTAATAGTAAAGTATTGATGAATACTTAGTTAATTACTGATTTGCTGATTAGATATGTATAGAAGTTCCTTAGAAATATATTTTTTATATACACATACATGTAATTTTGTATAAAAATATATAAAATTTAGACACCCGCTTCTTAAAAAATTGCCCGCTTAATCGCCGGCCTACCGCTTAATCGGTTACATGGTGCTGTCTGCACGCTTCCTGCTTCCTGCGTTTTGATACCTTGAGTATGAGCCATAGCTCTATACTTAGCTTCAACACTGGAGCAGGCGACAACAATTTGCTTCTTACTGTGCGGTAACAAGGTTACCATGTATAAATGTGCAGTAACCAGAAGTAGATTTACTGTCTAATCTACTACCTGCATGGTCAGAATCAGAGTACCCTGTGATTTTACAATGCCCATTATTTATGTAAAATAGGCCTTTGCCTGGAGAATTTTTCAGATGTTTCAAAATGTGACACACCACGTCCCAGTGGCACTGTCTGGGTTTATCCAGATATTGAGTGATTGATCCTACCGTAGAAGTGATATCAACCCTTGTTACTATCGAATATATAAGTTTACCCACCAACCGACGATATTAATGGTGGTCAGGATATGGAGGAGAAGTATCATCGTCCCGATTTGTATTAGGATCCAAGGGAGTAGCAATGGGTTTTGCACCAAGTAGTCATGTTTCTGACAACAGATCCAAAACATATTTCCTCTGAGATAAGCAAATACCTGAGGAAGAACGAGAGACTTCAATACCCAGAAATATCTTAATTTACCTAGATCTTTAGTGACAAAGTGTTTTTCTAGATATTGCTTAGTAGCCTAAATGGCTTGATCACTTTCAAATAAAATAATATCATCAACATACACAATCAAGATGACAAGGCCAAAGACAATTTTCTTAATGAACATAGAGTGATCCGAATGAGAATGACGAAAGCTGAACTGCTGAAGGATACTAGTGAGTTTGTCAAACCAGGCACGCGGGCTTTGTTTCAGTCCATAGATTGCTTTGCGCAACATGCACACTTTGGAGCACTCCCCCTTAGTGACAAATCCAGGTGGTTGTTCCATGTATACTTCCTCATGTAAATAACCATATAGAAAGGCATTTTTAACATCTAACCAAAACATTAACCACTACAGATATAAGAACCCGAACAGAATTGAGACGTGCAATAGGAGAAAAATTCTTGAAATAGTCAATGTCGTATGTTTGAGTATATCCTTTGGCAACTTTCAGGCCTTCAATTGTGCCATCGGTTGGTACTTTACAATAAAGACCCAACGATACCCGACAGGGGAGTAAGAAGCAGATGCATCAACAAAGTCCCACGTATGGCGATCAGTAAGTGCCTACATTTCAATTTCCATAGCTGACGCCACACAGGATGCTGTAAAGCCTGAGCAACATTCTTGGGAACAAATATAGCAGATAAAGCAGAGGTAAAATTTGCAAAATTCATCCCCAGGTTAGCAGTAGAAGAAACTTTGCTAATGGGATGCTGAGTACAAGACCTGGTCCCTTTTCTCAGGCTAATAGGAATATCTAAATCAGAATATACCCGAGAAGGAGGCTAATCTGCCGACGGCGATCGAGGAACTGGAAATGGAGGGGCCATAGAGGGAGTTGTATTTCTCGGGTGTCGTTGATACACTTTCAGAGGCACGGATGGAGCCACATCGAAGAAGACAAGTCAATGCCAATCAACACATGTCGACATGTATCAAGTAACATATTGGATATTAATGTTGAACCTGCTGGAGAGTAGTTTGGAAACTCCTCAAAGAATACCACATCAACACTAACAAACCATTTCTTTGCTGTAGGATCATAGCATTTGTAGCCTTTCTGAGTCCAAGAATATCCCAGGAACACACATTTGGTAGATTGAGGATTAAGTTTAGTTAAACCTGGACGAAAGGTTTTGACAAACAGGTGCTTCAAAAAATCTAAGGAGGCAAATAAAAAAGAGGAGCATCGAGATAAAGAATTTGATAAGGTATTTGATTTCCAAGAAAAAAACGAGGGCATGCGATTTATCAGGTACATGAAATGAAAAAGAAGAGTGCGGACAACTTCTAAGAGATGCAAATTTTTGCGTTCGACAACCCCATTTTGCTGTGGAGTATATGAACTTGAAGTTTGATGAATAGTACCCAATTTGCGGCGAAACTGGATGGCAGATGTTTGCACAAAGTCTAAAGCATTGTTAGTGCGGATTTTTTTGATAGATTTATCAAACTGGGTACGAATCTCAGCAAAAAAGGTCATGACAGTGTCAAGCATGTGGGAGCGATCTTTTAATTAAAACAACCATGCAGTTTTAGAGAAATCATCAATAAAGCTCGGAAAGTAACGAAAACCAGAAGTACTTTGAACGGAACAAGGGCCCACACATCAACATGTACAAGATCAAAAAGTGCTTTGGACCCAATACAATTTTTCTTGGAAAAGGTATCACGAGTTTGTTTGCCCAATGTACAAGTTTCACAGTGAAAGACAGAATCAGAAATAGGAGTTAAATGCTTTAACTTTGCAGCAGATGGATGGCCCAGTCTGTAATGCCATTGGAGCCCAGTAACAGAAGCAACTAATAGATCTGTCAGCTTCGGCAAATCCAAGTAATACAACCGTCTGGTCCTTCATGGCCCGAACAAATCCTCATGCTCGTGCCCAAATCTTGAAAAACAACACCATTCAGGTCAAAAGTGATAGAGCAACGGAGGCTCTTCATGGTTTTACTAACAAACAACAAATTCAAAGGGAACTTCAGAACATAAAGAGCTGAACTCAATGGTAATTTCCCAAGAGTGCAAATATTTCCAATGCCAGCAACGAGCGTTGAGAACCATCAACAAGGATAACAAGTAAAAAAGAAGTTTTGTGTAGATTTGAAAACAAAGTATAGTTGTCAGATATATGTGAGGTGACACCAGAATCAATCATCCATGTGTCTTTACTAGAAGGAGCAGAAGATGCTAGAAGAGCATAACCTCCATCAGTAGGGGCATCAATAGTAGAGGGAGCAAGGCGGGCCTGGAGTCGCTTCTCGAACTCGGCGCGAATCCAATTCGTAGAGGGTTGAGTGAAGAGGATGGGTGAAGAGTCGGGCAGATCAGTAGTGACCTGATTTGCCCATGCAAGCTTATCATGCTTTATCCAACAACAATCCTCGGTATGATTTGTTCTTCTACAGAAGGTGCATTAACGCAGTTCGGAAGAGTTGGGGCCAGAAGAAGATGAACCACGGCTAGGTCCAATAGTAGAACGAGTATGACCACGACCGCGACCACAACCACGAAAGGAATCTCCTGAGTGAACAACAAGGGCAACATCTGAGTGGTCGGGTGGCAACGAGGAGACAAATGGTAGTCGTTGAAGCCGTTTGAGGACGTTGCGCAGAGTAGGTAAAGGATCGCTGGATAATATTTGATCAACGACACCAGGAAAGGAGTTGGGTAAGCCAGCAAGTAATTGCACCAGTTGTAATTCATTGTGTTGTCGTTGTACCGATGGTACTAAATGTCCTCGACATGGGGCGAAATTTTGCCGATAATGTCTACGTCGATGGTGAATCCATGTAAACATCCTTATATCACAATATCATCGACATTTCGTCGAAGTTGTCGACATTTCCTTATATGTCGACAAAGTTGACCCAAGTCCATTTAAAAATTCTGCAATGTCCTCGACATCTGTCGAAGTCGTCGAAGTTGGCGACATTCTTCTGGTGTTTTGTGAGTTTGCTGTGTGAGGGGGAAAAAGTGTTGGAGCTTGAGGTAAGATGATTTTGATGTTATTTTTTACTATTCTAAGCTAATAGTAATAGACCGACCCTCTCTCGGCTAAATCTACCATAGATTTACACCATTTTTATGTAGTTTGTTTAGTGTCACAAACTATATATATGGAAGAACTCTGTAGTTCTGAGACGACTGTATGTAATCATGTATTTATCTACATATGTAAACCTATATGGATGGCTATATGTAAACATATATTGTGTTTTTTAGTTAGATTTGATGAAATCTGTGGATTTTTATCACAAAATGACTATTTTTAGCTTAATTTTTGTTGAAGTTGCATCGAAGTTTGGTTGTAAAAATCCTCGACATTTCCACAAACTTTGATGTCCACACCTGTCGAAGTCGGCTCAAAGTCGAAGTCCTGTTCCATGGTTGTACCTTGGTAATATTAGTAGAGCGAGGATGATAAACTTCAAACTCGTCCTAGAGAGCAGAACACTAATTATATTAATCCTCCATAGAACCGGTCGTAGAATATTCCTTCTTGGCTAGTTGTTTGAAAATATCAAACATTTTCTTTGGATTCTGCTGATGAGATAGTTGGTCCCACATTGCTTTGGCAGTCTCCAGGGCGCAGAAGAGACTGACTAATTTTAGGTTCAGAATTGTTGACTAGCCAAGTCATGACACCAGAATCATCCTTGGACCAAAGATCATAGGTCTGCTTGGTTTTAGCGTCACCTCCTTCAACATGCATACCTATGCCTTCAGATATGAGATGCGAATAACGTACTTGAGCTTTGACATAGAGCTCGAAGGCTGCAGATCACAGTGAAAGTTGGAGCCATCCAACTTGACGTGGTGACACAGTGTCCGAAGCGGATCGGCGAACGCCATCAGAAGAATATGTTAGAAGGTAGCAAGAAGTAGAATCAGGCAAGATGGACCCGACACAGGGTAGTAGCAGCAGTCAACAGACAATTGACAGAGCAGTAACCCAACACATGGGCGAAATAAAACTCGGATCAGCAGATCTGGCAAAACCCACAACGGGGCAATATGCAGAAGTAGCATATATGGTGCATTACATCTCAGAAACCCACACAGGGGCAGAAGAAGAGATAAAGACCTACAACAACATGGGAGAGATACTCCACCATGAGGTGCATGCAGGCAACGAGCGAATGTCGAATAGAACGTCAACGTGCAATTGTTAGAAAATTATCGGAGACGCAAATAAAGAAGGGAGAAGAAAGGAAGGTGGATGTGGTGTCTAGATGGTGTAGAGGATGGTGATGGGTTAGTGGGTGAAGGAGGGGACAACAATAGGGGGGAAAAAGAGGGAGGGAGATGGCGGCTGGAAGGGGATGGTGGGAGGGGGCAGCGGCGACAAAAATGGAGGGGGAGGGTCAGCGGCGACGGGTTATGGGTAGTGGAGGGTGTTGGGCAGCGACGAGATTGAGGGGAGGGGCTGGAGGAGGTTTGAGGGAGGGGAGAAGAGGGGCGGAGGCAAGGGAAGGAGAGGAGGCAACAACAACAAAGGGAGAGGGAGGCGGCGACAATAGGGGGAAGAGAAGATTGGCGGCGACTAGGGGATTAGAGAGGATGGATGACAACTAGGGTTAGAAGGGCTAGGGCGTATCATGTTGCTCTGATACCATATAGATTAGATAAAGAGTTTATTAGATACTCCAAACACAATACATTAGACTCTCTTTTATAGGATAAGAGGGTAAGCCAATAGTCAGAGATCAGCAATATGGGATAAAAGAAAAAGGCTAGAGACAAGACGAGTCTAAAGGCCATAAAAAAGGAACATAACACAAACATAAAGCAATAAAGCACATATACTAATACTTACATTAGATCTTTTATATAATGTATTATATATAGCTATAAAATATATATAATTAATTATATATAAAAAAACTTATGACTGGGTGCCCAATTGGCCAGCCTGGTCGCCTGATGGAGGGGGACCGACTGCCCGACTTGACAAGTATGTATATATGCACATGTGTGTGTGTGTCTATATATATATATATATATATATATATATATATATATATATATATATATATATATATATGAGAGAGAGAGAGAGAGAGAGACCCACCTGCACACATGTACAGAGAGATGTTTATATGTATTGTATGGATATACGTAGCGGGCTTTTCGGAAAGTGGAGTTTAATCTGCCAAGCAGGATTATATGCAGCCCAAGATCGCTTAGTGGATTTATTAGCTATATGCGATGTGGTAGGGTGACCAAATAGGTGTAAGTGGGAGTATATGGAGTCATGCTGACCGATTTCCTGAATAGTGGAAGAAATACCTTACCTTGCCAACAATATTTGTACCAAACACCAGTATCTATGTACTACTACCTATTGCTCATGTTTATTTACTAAGTGTTAATACCTAAGATCGTCTGTTGAAATAGTACTAGGTACTAAATCTAAGTACTTACCATGTATCAAGTGTACTAATTAATTTCTTATTTAACATTTTTTACTAATATGATGGATGCTTCATCTTGATTGATTATGTTAACTATATATATCCATTTATTTCACTGTCCTTTTCAGAAAATGGCCGCGTCTCGCTTAAGCGCTCTGAGAGGGTTGACTGCTCTTATCTAAATTCCCACTTCCCTAAACTTAGTTTACAATATATTAAAGGATTATATGTAAATATCCTTTGTTATAATTTTGTCTGAAATTTAACGAAGTCATGTATAGAGCACTGTTTTCCCTAGTCATGTCTCTCACACTTGATTGAAAATCTTGTTTTCGATCTCGTGTCTCCAAACTCGGCTATTATTTGTTTGTATTGTAGGTTATCAAGTTCTTTGATGAGATTTTTGAGTTTAAAATATTCCATGTTATTTATGTTGCTCTTATATCTTTTTTTACTTTCCTCATAAAGTTGATCAAGCTTGAATGATTTTCTTTTGAACTTCCCCTTTCTCTCAAATTCTTATCTTTTTAGGCAAGGCGAAAAATCATTGAACATAAGAGTTTGTGGTTATGCTAGGAGGTGACTTGGATGGGTCCTCCTACTTGTCTCTAGTTCTACAGATTGAACTGGTCAATTTGGTGCGGTTCTGAAATTCTTAATTTTTTTCTTGTTGTGAAAATGTTGCTTTGTAAAAATGGCGAATGAAAAAGTGTGCTTGTTTGTTTTGTCAGGCCCAGTACTTATGCTGCCTTTATGCAAAAATTTAATCTAATGTAAATGATTGTTAAATCTAAGCCATATAAACACTTCAGTTCGAAATAACTTTGTGATGTCAGTGAAATAATCCTCAGGATTAAAATATCTAGAGAGAAAATAATTATGGAACCAACCACACTATCGCTTTTGTCTAATAATTATTATTAGAGTTGCTTTATTGTTCTTACTAGATTTGTTTTTAATTTGATTTAGCTTATTCAATTACTTATGGTTTTCATATATGCTATCATGCCATAACCCTCCATATGGTCTTTGGATATGAGCTAACCACCATCTGGACTATGTTAGATGTATTCGCTTTTCTAGCAAGGAACATTGACTAAAACATTCATCTAGACTTGAAGGAGATAGTTTATTAGGGCAACTTTTTGCTAGATTTGTATTTTTACATCTCGAATATTTGCTCCATAAGAGATCCGAATCTAGGTGACTGCTTGAGAAACAGTTGGAAACCTGTGACTAAATTGCTATGTGAATGCTTGCATGAAGAAGCAATGTAAGTATAATGTTTAGGCTACAAAAAAAAGTATGCAAGGATTAGGTGGAACATCAATAATGAATAGAGAAGGTGAGCTTCAATGAATGATGAAAATTGATAGAGAAGGAATGCAACTGTTTTAGGGCTATCGTATAGCGAAGATTATATAAAATGAACGAAGCATTTGTGGCATTTATTGTTATTGGGTGTCGAGGTGTTTGAAACATTAGCTTCAAGATTGTACACGGCCTATGGTGATACATAAGTTCCCACATGCACACGACATGTGGGGGCACACACATTGAGCTAAGCCACAACTAACAAATTTTAGAAGAAGGTAGTAAATCAATCATATATCAATGCTTTGAGTCACAGACACAAACATAAAGATGGAAGATAAAAGTTCTCTTAACGTTTTTTTCTAATTTGTAGAATAGAAACCGAACATTAATGCTTTGTTTCCAAACACACTTTTATGACACATTGTATGCAATGTGTGTAATGCAAGGAAGCTAGAAAATTTCCTATATCGATCTCAATTGGGCATCATTAATAAATATTTTTATATAATTTAGCCACATGGTTTGGAAGTATATGGTTTTGATTAGGTATCGTAAATATACCTAGAAGACAACTTTGATTTCTTATGTTATTACAATAATTTAATGGTAAATGGTATTTTTGATGGTTATCAGCGATTTGTATGTCTATCCAACAACTTTAGGATGGATGTGATGTAGATTTGTGATTTGAATGATTTTTGAAACACAGCATATCTACATTGTAAACTTCTTATCCTCTTGGATCATGCCAAAGTATTTCTAGTAGAGCAAAATGAGGTTTAGGCATATGATACTGAGAATAGTTTCTTCTCTCTCTCTATATTTATATATATGTGTGTATATATTGATGTAACTTATACATATTGGTCTTCAAATGGTACATGATTTTTTCCCAACAAAATCCAACCATAATTAGATGTCTTTTTGAAATTACAATTATATCTTGTGCATGGTACTAAACATCCTCGACATTTGGCTAGTTATCCTCGATGTTACATATGTCTACCCTGTCGATGTCGAAACTTGGTAAACTTCCATGCTCCATTGATTGCCTACTTGTTGACTGTGTCACTGAATTCAGCCTAGTTGGTGATGAAATCGACCCAGCTAGCTCAAAACCTCCCATCTTCTCGATGTTATTTGTAGTTAATATTGTTGCACACATAGTTTAGGCATAAACAAACTTGTAGGAAATCGTTTTTGATATTGAGATGACCATTTCCTTGGTTTCTAACTAGAGAGTAATGATGAGTTTATTCCTCTACTAGTTTTCCACAAGTTTTGTAAAATTTGGTATAGACCTAATACCATTTAACCTATCTTACTTTCCCACCTTTTTACAAATTGAAGTATTCAGCACTGCTGTACGGGCGCCCGCCTAGGCACGCCTAGGCGCCCTAGGCGGCCACCTGACCTCCAAAACCTGGGCACCCAGCCTAAGTAGGCTGTTGGGCGGCCTGGGCAGTCGCATAGGCGCCCATTGGGCCTAAAATCTGGGCTATTTTATCTTTTTTATTCATTTCTTTTGATATCTATTCTTCCTCAATCTTTCCTCTTGTTTTTTCTTTTCCTTTACAGCTCCATCATGCAGCAAAGTTGCTGCAATGTTTCTGTGTTCCCTCTTTATTTTTCGTTTCTTATTATTGCATTACCAAGCAGCGAATTGCTGCTATGGTATGGAGTTACTGTTGCTGCACTGTTATG
This sequence comes from Alisma plantago-aquatica, assembly GCA_963693085.1. Lineage (NCBI taxonomy): Eukaryota > Viridiplantae > Streptophyta > Magnoliopsida > Alismatales > Alismataceae > Alisma > Alisma plantago-aquatica. The sequence goes on from OY856415.1 coordinate 423,156,222, forward strand.
ATACTATCCATTTACTGTTGTTCCGCTTACCAGCGATTTAAAAAGCAGATGGAGCGGCCGCTTCAGCGGCCAGCCCACTCTACCGCATTAAAATAGACCTGAGCGGAGAAAAGGTGTTTTTAATTGAGGCAGGTGTTTTACGCCGCTTTTGCGGGCCGTAGGCCGCTTTAGCGGGATCCGACTTAGCGGCTAGGGCGGACGCTTCAGACTGATCTCCCCTCCCAACCCCTCGATACCCAAACCCCGGTCCTCACAATCACAGACCCCGACCCCTTTTCCTATCCCGATTGGGACGCTGCGCATGCAGCCATCGCATGAAATCCCGACGAGGGAACCTGGACGAGGCTAGAACTCCTCGACTCCTAAGCCATTGCCGTCCGCTGTGCTCTTATAAGAGCATGACTCCTGCGGTATCTCCTCATCTCCTCGAGCTCACGCTTTCTCCTCATCCCCTCCACGTCGCTCGTGCAAGACGACGGCAGTGAGTTGAGGCCTTCAAGGTGCACCGGCAGAAGGCTTCTCGGCAGTCGTATCAGGAGTCAAGGGGGGAAGGCACAAGGCAAGATACAGCAGCGGAAGCCTTCACGGAGGCAAGTGGTAGAGTCAAGGGGGAGGATTCTCGGTTTTTCTTCTCTATCCGCAGCACCAACAGTAGGTATGTTTTCTACTCTATTCTTCCTTGCTGTGTCTTCCACTAGTTCTTCTCCTTTTTTTCCCCTCAAGCTTCTCTACGCATGTTGCATATGATATGATTTTGGCAAACACCCATTTCAAGAAAAGAGAATCCCATATGATTACTTTCAAGAGTGGGCACAACTGTAGCCAAATTGATTACCTCCTTACAAGGCGGGTGGATCGTAACATATGCAAGGATTGTAAAGTGATTCCTGGCGAAGAACTCACGACCCAACATAGGTTGGTAGTTTTGGATATTAACATGAAGATCAATAAAGGCAAACATAACGGAAACCAAGATAGCAAGATCAAGTGGTGGAATCTTAAAGGAGAAAAGAAATTGACTTTTCATGATAAACTCATCAAGGAGGTAACTTGGAACTTGGAGTCTGATGTTAACACTATGTGGCATAACATGAGCTCCTGCATAACAAAAATTTCCAAAGAGGTTTTGGGGGAGTCTAAAGGTTGTGGACCTCCACAGAAGGAGACTTGGTGGTGGAATGATGAAGTACAAAAGGCTATTAAACTGAAAAGGGAGATCTATAGGAGCTTGCCCAAATCTGGAGATGATGCAACGTTCCAAAGATACAAGCAAGCAAAGAAAGAAGCTAAAAAGGTGGTTAGGGAGGCAAGGTCTAGATACTTTGATGATATGTATAAGAAGCTGGACACTAGAGAAGGGGAAAAAGATATATATAAAATGGCTCGTATAAGAGAAAGGAAAGGAAGAGACTTGAGTCAAGTAAAATGCATAAAGAATGAAGATGGTAGAGTATTGGTGAAGGACGATGATATCAAAAACCAGTGGAGAAATTACTTCCATAAGCTTTTCAATGGAGATACTGCATATAATGTTAGTGACTCGTGTGACATGAATACGAGAGATATCATTTACACACGACGAGTTTCACCATTTGAGGTCAAGAATGCTTTGAAAAAGATGAAAATGAGAAAGGCATGCGGACCAGACAATATTCCCATTGATGTATGGAAGAGTATGGGGGATGAGGGAGTTACATGGTTAACAAATTTCTTTAACAAGATTATGAAGACCAAGAAGATGCCGGATGAGTGGAGAAATAGTATTATAGTCCCAATCTACAAGAACAAAGGTGACGTTCAGAGTTGTACAAACTATAGAGGTATCAAGCTGATGAGTCACACGATGAAGCTTTGGGAGAGGATTATTGAGCAGAGGTTAAGATCTATAACACAGGTATCAAACAACCAATTTGGTTTCATGCCTGGAAGATCAACAACAGAGGCTATTTTTCTGATAAGGAGGCTTATGGAGAAGTATAGACAAAGCAAAAGAGATCTTCATATGGTGTTTATCGATCTAGAGAAGGCTTATGATCGAGTACCCAGAGAAGTGTTATGGATGGTTTTGAAGAAAAAGGGTGTGCCTATCCAATACATTGACTTGATCAAAGACATGTATGATAACTCTACTGCAAGTGTCAAGACTCCTGGAGGAGAGACACCAACTTTTCCTATTACAGTTGGGGTACACCAAGGATCCACACTCAGCCCATATCTATTCGTTCTGGTTATGGATGAGTTAACAAAGAATGTGCAGGATGATATTCCTTGGTGTATGTTATTTGCTGATGATATTGTTTTGATTGACGAAACAAAAGATGGATTGAATGATAAAGTTGAATGTTGGAGAAAGGCATTGGAATCAAATGGATTGATGATTAGCAGGAGCAAAACTGAGTATATGCATTGCAATTTCAGCCAATCTCGCAGTGTGAATGATGGAGCCAAGTTGGACGGAGTAGATATACCAAAATGTGACAAATTTCGTTACTTAGGCTCTATTATTCAAATAGACGGGGATGTCCAAAATGATGTTTGTCACCGGATCACTACAGGATGGTTGAAATGGAGGAGTGCAACTGGAGTTTTATGCGATCAGAAGATCCCTCTCAGGTTAAAAAGTAAGTTTTATAGAACAGCTATACGACCAGCCATGCTCTATGAGAGTGAATGTTGGGCGGTGAAGAAACAAGGTCTCAACAAGATGAACGTGGCCGAAATGCGTATGCTGAGATGGATGTGTGGGAAGACAAGAAAAGATCGTTTGAGAAATGACTATATCAGGAATAAAGTGGGGGTGGCGAGCATTGAGGACAAGTTGCGTGAGGGCCGACTCAGATGGTACGGACATGTGCAACGCAGACCTACTAGTGCGCCTATACGAAGCAATGCTATTGAGCCAAACACTATAAATAGAAGAAGAGGAAGGCCTAAATTAACATGGGATGAACTTATAAAGAGAGATTTTGAATCTCTACATCTCAATCAGAATATGACCCATGATAGAGCTGAATGGAAACGAAGGATCCATGTAGCCGACCCCAACATAGTTGGGATTGAGGCTTAGATGATGATAGATGATGAAGCTTCTCTACGCATGCCGGTTCTACCTGATCATGGCTGTGACAACAGTAATCCACATCCTCTATTTCCACTTAAGATCAAAATGCGAAATTTCTTCTGCTTACCCGGTTCCCTCTACCTTGCCCCATCTTCTCTGTTCTCTTCTCCGTTTTTCACATTTACTGCTGAACAGTATTGGCTGTAGCCGCATATTCATGTGGCGCGACATCATCTGATCATCTCAGTTTGGCACATGTACTGGTTTTATTACCTACATGTATAGAGGTCTTCATACATGATACTTGCACAAAATCTGTCAGTGCATCATGATTTCGGGAGATTTATCTTAAGCTGAAATTAAGACGAAAATACAATTGTATTCTTAATGAATGCAAGTAAACTATTATTTAGTAAGCTTTATATATAGTCTACTTGATTCCAGTTTATCACCTCAGTACTTCAGCTGTTTATGTGATGCTTGAAAGTTAATAAGATCAACGTGGCACTTTTCTTTGATGAAGTGCTTGCGATTGATTGTCCAACGGATTAGTCTTAGTTATATATTCTTGCTTACTGTAATCTTTGGGTTATGATCTTCTTTTGTATGAAATGATACATTATACATGGATTGATTTAGAGTAGGAGTAGGCTTATGGTGCATACACTATACGTTTATCAATGTGTGTTCTTCTCTGATATTACTGCTCTCAAGTTATCTTTTGGTGGTTAGTGAGATGATTCACACGGTCTTGTGTTGTTAAATGAATGTCATCTACTTATATACTACTTGGACCCTGTTGGAACTGAACGTATAGAATAGTTTAGTATAATTGGTGTACGTGGTTAGTATGTTATTAATATAGAAAAGTTTTCTAAAATTTTTAAAATAATGTGAAACGCTTTTTCAAAAAGCGCCCGCTTTTATCTGCTTCAAAACCCACTTCCCGCTTCAAGGGGGCAATCTGCACGCTTTGCACTTTGCGCTTTCCAAAACCTAGCCGCTTAAGTATACTGTGCAAGGTTAAAAAATGCGTAAGGCGTAACGAGGCATTTTTGTCTCAGTGAGGTGAGGCGTAAGCCTCGAGGCATAAGCCTCGAGGCATAAGCCTCGAGGCATTTGAGGCGTAAGCCTCAAAATATGTATGAGGCGGTCATAAAAAATAAATTTATACATGTATTTACGTATATATATATATATTTATTTATACATTATGTGTATGAATGTGTTATAACAAAAATATGTATATACAAGCACAACAATATGAAATAGTAATTATTTCTGAAACTTAATAATGATAATACAGACTAAGGACCCACCACAATACCAAAATAAATATAGAAAAATATCAAGATATCAATTCTTTATACTACTAGAATAAAAAATGTCAATAGATAAATTGAAGGAGATAGAATTTCAAATTAGTAGGAACGAGGAACCAAAATTACTTAACAATGATATGAAATTCACCGACATAGTGAATAAGAAGTTAGCAAACAAAGAGAAATTTAACAATAAAGATTGAAAGATGTAACTCAGAAAATGATGATTAAATGTTTATTAATGAAAAGTAACAATCAACTACAAGAACTTTGATTTGTTTGAAGAAAGTGTTTTTAATAAACTTAAAAGTAGACAATTTGGTGGTTAACATAAGACATCATTCAGAATTGAGGCGTGCACCTCAGCTAAGCCTCAGAGCCTCAGTGCTTTGAGGCGGGCCTCAGACATTGTGAGGCGTAAGCCTCAGTCCAGGACACTGAGGCGTAAGCCTCGAGGCGCATTTGGGATAGCCTCGCCAAGAGGCGTAAGCCTCGAGAGCCTCAAGGCGGGTTTTTTATTACCATGATACTGTGATTTTTTTCTTCTTCATCCTCCTATTTCTATAATTTCCTTACAAATCTCTTGTTTGAATGTACTCACATTAATACAATGCTAATATCTTGCTTGCATTTTCAGTTTCTACTCTAGCATTCCTATATTAGATTCAATTATTCATATCTATACATATATTTACTATTGTTTCTCATCTTTTTACCTCCTTTTTACGTTCATTTTTTTATTTGTTCTTCTTCCTCTACAATCTTCTTCTGCTTTATTTTTCTTTCTCCATTGTTTCACCACACGTAAGGTTCCTGCTGCATGATGCTCTACTTGTTCTTTGCTTTTTCATTCTTTCTTTGTTCATCGTCTTCCCCAACCTTCTTATTGGTTTCTTTTTGAAATTTGTTATTCTTCCTCAACTTAACCAATGTTCTTTTTTCCTTTTCTGTCCTCTTCTTAGTAATTCCTGTTGATTTTCTCATAGGTTAATATATAACTATCTATCTATCTATATGTATGTATGTATGTATGTATATGTATGTCTATATATGTAAAATATAAACATAAAAAATAATAACAAAACCTAGGAACGTCTAGGCTGTCCGGGCGTCCCTAGGCAAGCCTGGCCGCTTGGCTGCCTAGACAACCTAGGTATTTGGAAATAAACTAATGTTTTTTTAAATTTTAGAATGTGATCAAATTGAGATTTCTATAGATACTGGAAACCGCATATGTAGAATAGATATAAATTCTAAACTTTTGTGTAGATGATTTAAGATCGAGTATGACCACATATTTATAATAGATTTAAATTCTAAACTTTCGTATAGGAGATTAAAGATGGGGTATGTGTTTACCAAAATTTGCCAAATTCTCTCACAATCTCATAACCTTTTAGCTTGTTTTGCGTCAAAGTGTTAGTCCACAACTTCTTCAAAGTTTCCTTAGATTTTCCACAAACTTCTATTTTGCCTGTGAAAGTTGACATGAAGACGACGTCTTGTACGTTTGCATGTGACTGTGTGTTTCTACATATGTAATCCTATATGGATGGCTATATATAAACATATATTTTGTTTTAAAGCTAGATTTGATGAGATCTATCAGTTTTTATCATGAAGTACCTATTTTTAGTTTAATTTTTGTCAAAGATGCGTTGAAATTTAATTGTAAAAATCCTAAAGTTTCCTCGATGTTTCCACAAACTTCCACTTCTACACCTGTCGAAGTTGACTCAAAGTTGATATCATGTTCCATGATCTCACGTATGCATCACAACCATAGTTTAAAATGTCTATTTTGACGTCGTTTCCGATGGCCCAGAAAAAAAATTTACGTAAATTTCGATCGAAATATTTGATAATTCCGCTCCCGTCCACACAGGATTTTGACACAGATTCAAATAATGAAATTTTACCAAGATGATGTAGATACATAAATACACCTAATCATGCAATAATCTCATAGGTTGGTATTGGGTGGGGGGCTCTTACATGTGTGAAAAAGATTCAACTACTTTGAGGAAGATTTCTATAATTCAATGTGGACACTTACAAATTCTTATGCAAAACATGTTATATCTTATATTTTGCATTTGATTAAGTGAAGGGGGGTCTCCCATATTTTTAAGGGTTTTTAGATTTTGTTTTCAAACTTTTAATGAAATTACATATCACAAATTGTGGTGATTTTGTACATCGATGTTGGGGTCTAATTGTGGTCGAAATCGAAATTTCGTCCAAAGTTTAAAGCAAAATTATGACAAACTTATAGATCCTTGAATGGTTTCACCAATTTTTGCAACTCAGTGTTGATTAGAAATTATATCTATATGTTTGAATATGTGCTAACAATATCATAATCATGTGAAACATAAAATGCAATGTTCTCAGGACCGGGCCGGTCATCGAACTGGTGAGGCTATTGGTTCCCGGTTAATTGGTTTTCCTGCCGTTCAACTGGCGACATCAGTTATGTCAAAAAAATATTATTCATATATTACAAATATAGAAAATATAGGCAAAATATGAAGGTATAAGTACAATTCTAAGAACCAACAATGAATCATAACCTCATACATAAAAAATACTAACGTTTCACACAAAATGAAACTTCAAATTCCAAAGTTCATTAACACTATACGATCTAAGCATAATTTGACCCCCTTTCCATAAGGTGTAGCAGAAGTTCTTGTGAAAGTTCATCATCATCATCATCATCACCTAAGCCTCAGTCCCAACTATGTTGGGGTCGGCTATATGGATCCTTCGTTTCCATTCATCTCCATCATGGGCCATATTCTGGTTAAGATGTAGAGATTCAAAATCTCTCTTTATAAGCTCATCCCATGTTAATTTAGGCTTTCCTCTTCTATTTATTGTGCTCGACTCAATAGCATTGTTTCGTATTGGCGCATTAGTCGGTCTGCGTTGCACATGTCTGTACCATATGAATCGGCCCTCGCGCAACTTGTCCTCAATGCTCGCCACCCCCACTTTATTCCTGATATAGTCATTTCTCAGACGATCTTTTCTTGTCTTCCCACACATCCATCTCAACATATGCATTTCAGCCATGTTCATCTTGTTGAGACCTTGTTTCTTTACCGCCCAACATTCACTCCCGTAGAGCATGGCTGACCGTATATCTGTTCTATAAAACTTACTTTTTAACCTAAGAGGTATCTTCCGATCACATAAAACTCCAGTTGCACTCCTCCATTTCAACCATCCTGTAGCGATCCTGTGACAAACGTCACTTTGAACATCCCCATCTATTTGAATAATAGAACCCAAGTAACGAAATTTATCACATTTTGGTATATCTACTCCGTCCAACTTGGCTCCATCATTCACACTGCGAGATTGGTTGAAATTGCAATGCATATACTCACTTTTGCCCCTGCTAATCATCAATCCATTTGATTCCAATGCATTTCTCCAACGTTCAACTTTATCATTCAATCCATCTTTAGTTTCGTCAATCAAAACAATATCATAAGCAAATAACATACACCAAGGAATATCATCCTGAACATTCTTTGTCAACTCATCAATAACAAGAACGAACATATATGGGCTAAGTGTGGATCCTTGGTGTACCCCAAGTGTGATTGGAGAAGTTGGTGTCTCTCCTCCAGGAGTCTTCATACTAGCAGTAGAGCTATCATACATGAAGTCAATGTATTGGATTGAGACACCCTTTTTCTTCAAAACCATCCACAACGCTTTTCTAGGTACTCTATCATAAGACTTTTCCAAATCAATAAACACCATATGAAGATATCTTTTGCTTTCTCTATACTTCTCCATAAGCCTCCTAATAAGAAAAATAGCATTTGTTGTTGATCTTCCAGGCATGAAACCAAATTGGTTGTTTGATATCTGCGTTATATAGATCTGAGCCTCTGCTCAATAATCCTCTCCCAAAGCTTCATTGTGTGACTCATCAACTTGATACCTTTGTAGTTTGTGCAACTCTGAACATCACCTTTGTTCTTGTAGATGGGGATTATAGTACGATTTCTCCACTCATCCGACATCTTCTTGGTCTTCATAATCTTGTTAAAGAACTTTGTTCCCATACTCTTCCATACATCAATAGGAATACCATCTGGTCCGCAGGCCTTTCTCATCTTCATCTTTTTCAAAGCATTCTTAGCCTCAAAAGGTGAAACTCGTCGTGTGTAAATGATATCTCTTGTGTTCATGTCACACGAGTCTCTAACATTATTTGCAGTATCTCCATTGAAAAGCTTATGGAAGTAATTTCTCCACTGGTTCTTGATATCATCGTCCTTCATCAACACTTTGCCATCTTCATTCTTAATGCATTTCACTTGACTCAAGTCTCTTCCTTTCCTTTCTCTTATACGAGCCATTTTATATATATCTTTTTCTCCCCCTCTTGCGTCCAACTTCTTATAAATATCATCAAAGTATCTAGACCTTGCCTCCTGAACAGCCTTTTTAGTTTCTTTCTTTGCTTGCTTGTATCTTTGGAACGTTGTATCATCTCGTGAAAGTTGTGGCTGGAAAAATCAGGGGTGTGGGTTTTATGTGTCTATGCCCAAAAATGGGTCACATGCTGAGAGGTGGGCATGAAAATACAGTCGCCACACATTGGCTGAGACAGATCTTTGGGTTAATCAAACCGGTGCAACCTGTGGACTGATCACTTCTGACCGGTTGGGCCGGCCATCTTACTGGTTGGACCGATTATGCTATAACCGAACTAGAAGGGGCGTCGATTCATGATCCGACGTGTCGGACCAGACGGTCCCGCCGGATTTTGATATTGACAGAATGACTACATTTAGGTTACATGTTTCCCAATCCGACATTTTTGATTAATCCAATGAGAGAATGTACAGTAAGTTGCAGAATTTGCTAAAACCATTAAATTTTTGTTTCTTTGTATCTAATGATGGGCACGAAATATGATCACACAATTTTTGAAAAGACATCTAATCTGCAATTTGTTCAATTCCATATGGTTAGATTTAATGCACAAGTTCTGATTTGGTATATGATTGTCATACAATAAGTTATTTGAGATGGCAGTACACACACATACACACAGTCACACAACACACACACATGCGAACACACAACACACACTCACACACACTGTAGAATTTAGGGTTTAGGATTTTCAAAATAGATAAATGAGTCATTACTCCATTTATTACACCAACATATGAATCATGATAATTCATTTTAGTTTTACATGCCACCGTCCAAACAGATTTGTTGCAATTTTGATTAGATCTCCGCTTTGTGTTACAATTCCTCGGTGACAAGACGTACTTAACTACTAGATGTATGTTCAGAATGTATGATTTGAAATAGGCTACTGCAGCAGCAGCTGCCACAGCTATGGGAGTGTCTGGGCCGAGCAGCTGAGTCTCGGTTGAAAAGAAAGGCCAAAATGGATAAGACATCCTGGCCATTTCCAAACCATGTTCGGCTGTGTTGATGATATATATGTGTCCAAAATTTGTCTGACTTTAGGGGCTGTATAGAAATGTCTGTGCTTTCTAGTTATAGATTGATTGAGGGTCAAGGACTTTTAGAGCTTACCTATGAGCTGTGTCAGTTCAACCTACTGGTCAGGTTAGAAAGCCTTGTTTTCACTGATAGAGCTTACCCGACTTAAACTTGTATATATATAAACAAACTTCTAACTGATTGAAAAGTTAAAAGTCAAAAGTATCTGTAGATTATAGCACAAACTTATCCCTCAGTTCTTATTAACGTGCTACAAAACTGTAGGCTGTGGAAAAGAATGAAGTGCTGTACAAATAGGATGTGGGTAGCATGCAAGGGTATTATGTCATTTTTCTTTTTGTTATTTCTTGCTTAACAATGAAAGTTGCTAATCAGGCTTTTTGGTTTGTGAAATATTTACCTAATTCATAGTTTGAGGCATCTTTTTTTGAATCCTCTGTTTTCTAATATATGTTTTTTGTTGCTGTAACAGTGCCTTCTCAGTTGAGCTTCAGGCCACAACATGTGCCCCATGATCAGTTACCACAACGAGCATTCACTGTTCCATCTACTACTGTAGCTCCTGTTGGTGTTCCTTCTGTGATTGCTCCACCCTTTTCATCTACTGATGTTAGCTATCCCAATTCATGCAGTGGTTCCTTTGTGAATAATGATGATTTAACTTGTCGTCTAACGACTCAGCCTATGGCCGTTCAACCTACATCAACGGCTCCTTCCATGCCCCATCAGGTTGTTCACCAAGCTTCTGCACTATTCTCCGCTCCTGCCAGCAGGCCGTATGTTAGTTCAGCACCTGCTGTCCGTGGCACACATCGCTCCCCAGCACCCCATCTCCACACCTTTAGACCACTAAGGGTTCCTCACCCAGCATCCCAGCATTCTCAAAGTTCAAATTTGCAGCGGTCCCCTGACAATAGTGGGGTCGCTACTTTTGTTCCACTTCATATATCCACTCCGGTTTCATCCCTTGCATCACAAAATCCTGCTATAAGACGCGAACAAGATGAAAGTGCAGTTATTGCAACTGAGTGTGGTCAGCAGAATGTTTGCAGTGAGCCCCAAACTGATGCACCAATCCTTGCTGAGATTGCTCAAAGTCAAACTCTGACAGAGGTATTGACTCTGCCAACTTTTGCAGAACAAGGTCAACCGTCCCTAAGATGCTCATCTGATGTGTTATTAGAGGATGGATCGTCTTCACCAGTTTTGTCAACTGCTGGTGTTCAAACTGATAGCCTTTGTAAACCACCCCCTGAAAAATAGCCCATGCGAAAACCTTTTAAGTACACATAGAAGAGTTTTTTTTTTTTGGCTTAACCAATAGGGGCCTCTTGGTGTATTTACTGAAACAGCTTGTCGACCACGCTATTGGGTTGCTCGCGGCATACGACTGACAAGTAGTTTGCCATTTCTAACCTCACTTCGTCATCTAATTCTTTGCCCATATAGCGTCTCTCTCTTGCTGGTTACAAATTCCTTGTATATAAAACTTGTAATGAGTGCTACATTCCTTGTAAAAGGGAAATTCCTGAAGATGTAAACATTTATGCCGAGTTAATGCAACACGTTTATTACCATATTTTCAATGTCATGCAGCTGGTTGATGTTTCCAAATGTCAGTAATTTAGTAACTTAATTTCATATTGGATGGATATGGAAAGTTAAGCCTCGTTACACTATGTAATTTGAATCTCCTTTCGACTAAAAGATATACCTTATTTTACAACCCCAAATTTTGGGTTCTTTGGGTGAGAAATGTAATTTCTCCTATTAAAGATATGTGAACAAATAATGATATAATTTGTTTTGAATAAAATATTTCGTTTACAATAGCCTTGTTGGTTGTTTTGTGGGTTTTATTGGCTATTGGGCCCAATAGCAAGGATAAGATAAAAGAAACTCCATTATTAATAAGAAATGGAGAAAAGAAAGATGTAGAAAACCTCTAGAAGGTAAAAGAATATAATCCAAAGGTGGATTTTGTGCCTCTTGGGTTCCTTGGGTTCCATGGAGTCCAAAGTTGCAAAGATAAAGTAACAAGAAAAGAAAAGATCAATTCAATATTTCTTTATTAAGAAAAATTTAAAACAATGATAAAATGTGAAAAATAAGTGGAAAGAGGTATAATTGAGTTATCATTGGTGGATTTTCGTATCCATGAGGTTTCTACTATTAGAAGGAATTCCAATAAGGAAAATTAGATAAAGATAAATTCTCGAAAAGAGATATGTTACTAAAGAAATAAAAAGGATAATGAGAAATAATGGATATAGATACATTTAGAAGGATAATGGGTATCCACTAAAAAGGATTTTGAAATATTAGAGTTTCTTGGGGGTCCAAGGAGCCCCAATGGAGAAAAAAGAGAAAATACCAAATAATACAAAAAAAGAGGATAATGTGATACATAATTAATGAATTTGGTGGCATTGTTAAAAAGGAGGTATTTTCTACTAAAAGAAAATATAAATTCGTGCCAATAGATTAAAAGACAAACATAAAGAGAATAAGAGATAGTATTTTCGAATTCCTAAATATTCAAAGAATATAGTTTATCAAGGAGATAAATAGGAGAAGAAGATTACTTCTCATTGAAGGACCAGAGTTCCTATTGGAAAAAGAACTTATTAACTCGTGGGTGAACACCTTAGGGTGTGGATACCCTCCCTTATATAAGGGGTAGATCCTCTCGTTCGAGTTCAAGAGAGATCCCACGCAACCCTCTCTCTTCTCCTTCTTTCTGTACAAACCCTAACCAAGAAAGCGTAGGGCTATCTCGGGGGCAACTAGTGGCTGTGATGGGATCTCGGTGGAGGCACGAAGCAACCACGAGGATCTAGGGTGGTCGGCCACCTTTCCCTGCCCATCACCATCGCGCAACACCTGTAGCGTTGCTGTCAGGCTGGCCGCGGGTTGCAGGCTCGGCCAGCGTGGACTGGCCACCCTAGCTGCGAGCGGAGGGCACCACCAGTTGCGTGGAGGTACAACGGAGGGAGGAGAACCTTCCCTGGTGATCGTCGGGGTCGGGGAAGGGGTGGAGAAGTCGCGCCAATCGTGGCCAGAGCAGCAACGCTGGGCTTTCGCGAGGTTGAAGACGGAGGATCGCATTGGACGGTTTTACCCATCAGCTCTGTGAAGGATCGACAGCTTAAGCAGGGACAAAATGGTCTTTTGGTTATGTTTGAATCGGCCGCGGCTACGTGCATGAGTGGAATGACGTGGCAGCCTCCCATTGGCTCAAGTAAGTTTATTTTGTAAAAATTGTATCTTTTTATTGGTAGCTCGGATGAATGCGTATAAAATATGAAAGTTGCTCAAAAAAATGAGAGGAATTCTTTAAAAATATATTTAGAAGCTAATTCCTCTTGCAATTTGAAAAGTAGTGGAAGTTATCAACTTTAATGCTTTAATATTTAAGAAACCCTAATTTGAGATGATTAATGTATTAAGAAGGGTTTTATGGATGATTAAAGTTGATATTAACCTGTTAATCATAAAAAGATACATTAAGATAAAAAAGGATGAACTTTGCACGTAATTGGTTTACTTTAGAGTTCCATGTACATGAACAAGCTTTAATGGGGCTTGAAACCCTAATGATTAGTAATTGTGACTCTTAATGGCTTTAATTGTTCAAATTCATGAATAAGCTGAGATATGATGGTTCTAAGCTATTTCGAGTATAAAAGTTCCGAATTGTGGATAAATACCCTTAATATGTTAATTATGATTTTCTAATGGATAAAGGTGGTATTAATGATAAAAAGAGTTCATATGTGAATTAGATCATAATGAACTATGAGTTGTTAATCTGGAAGGAATCAAAGATGATAATTAGACCTAATGATCTTGTTATGAATTAAAAGGATAAAAATGGTAGTTTTAATGTAAAAGAACATAATGGACTTAATTGATGGTTAATTGTGCCTTTAATCCGAAATTAAGGTTATATGTTGTTAAAAGGTAACCTTAATATCTTTCGTGAAGAATAGATGAGATAATTAGGGTTTGTGAGTAATTGTATAAAATTAGGGTTTAAAAGAGTAAAAATGAAGATGAACCCTAATTGCAATGGAAACCCTAAAAGTGGACTAGAAACCCTAGGAAGCGAGCTAGGTTAAATAGATCTTGATGGCATGATCAATGATAGGAAATTGTATGCATATTTCAGGATCTCTTTATGTGCTTGCTTGCCTATTAGATTTCTTGTATTGATTGGATTAATTCTGTCTCAAATCAGCCTGACAGATATGTGGTTAATTATAGTTAATCACATTAGTTTCCCGAAGAGTTTCCCGGATGATTCATCACATTGAATGCAATTTATCAGTTTGGATGTTCGTACTTGCAAATCATAAAGTCACTGTGATTATCACAACAATAATAGAAGTGTGTATTCTTGCACCTACATGCCACCCTGATGGATGATGCCAAAAGGTCAAGCCCGGGAGGGAAGACCCATGGGCACCCTGAGTGGTGACCCCAGACACTAAGCTCGGGATTGAGAATGTGGCCTCATAGAATGACTAATGGGCACCATGAGAGGTGACCCCATACACCAAGCTCGGGATTGAGAAGGTGGCCTTAAGTCATTGGCAAAAGAGAAACCCTAAGGAGGTATGCCAGGGTTAGGGCAAAAGCGGTGGAGAATGTCGCATTGAAAGCGTAAATTGGCTTGTTAATTAACTTGATTGTGATATTTAGATTGTTAGTCATATTTGCGAAATTTTGGTTGTCCCCACATACCGACATATTCTTATATGCTGACCGGCGTTTTGTTTGTCGGCGTTTTAGGTACAAATTTGAAAAGGACAAACAGTAAAGTGACATATTGTGAAAGTAATAATTAAAGTGCAATGATGATTAGTTAGAATAAACTCCAATTGGGGATAGAAGTAGATAACCAAGTTTTTGAAAAAGGTATGCAAAGTTTTATTTTATACCAGATTTCAGTTTAGTTGGTAGAATTTCATAATTATTACTGATTAGTTGTCGAACCTTTGATCTTGTTAATTGGGATAACGACTCTGACCTTCGGGTCTCTCTTAATTGGGAGTTATCGGGAGGCGGGGTCGTTACGCCTTATGTTCCTGAAATCTGTCTCATAATCATGTGTGAAGCATAGCTAATTGTCAGTTCTCAACAGTTGTAGAATTTTTGTAAGCTAGTGTGTGTTGTTGACCTTGGCTGGTGATGGCACTGAGCTAAGACACATTTGGAGGTGCAGTAGCCGTGCTTAAACTTGCCACCTAAAAAGTGCTTTGTTGTAAGTTGGTCTCGGGATTCACAGCACGGGCACTTTATCTTGAAGCAATATTTCCGTCTAGAATATAGTCATTTAGCAATTGTTTGCGGCAACATAAAAGATTCCCCCTTTTAGTATCGTGGAACTACATATTCAGCTCAGTTAGAATTTTCATTATACTGAAGCACGTCATTATGAGGCTATTTTATTGTCCCAGTGTTTGACTGATCCAGCGAAGGTGGAGCCAAATATAATTTAAATGACATCGTGTAACCGGTTCTCCGGTAGTAATTCTCATTTCCCAATCTTGTTCATCTTTGCTGAATTGAAAGTGTGGTGTGCCCTAGATGAGCTTGGAGGCTGTGCATTGATATTATTGTTGTTGCATACGTTTGCATCAATGGTGTTCCCCTGAACTGAAGAGGCGCTCTACAATTCTCAATGAGGCATCAAATCTGGATAGACTTTCGTCTAGGGTCACTACCCCATAGTAGACACAGAACTGCGACTTTTGACCAAAATGAAATGGGGAATGATCTTCTTGATTTGGTCACTACTCACTTGGTTTTTAAACTAAAAGAGTCTTCACTTAGTTGGGCCAAGGGCTCTAAGAATCATGATGTTAGCGCCCCAAATGTGGTCTCCGTTTTGTGGATAGATGATGAGAACATCGACCTTGTCAATAGTGTAACCCTTTTGTGGTATCTTGCTTCCGTAGTGTGCCCTTTCAGTTTTGTGATATTATTCACGTATCTAAAGTAAGGTACCAATAAGGATGTGTGCTCCTTTTTGCTTTGCAAACATGTCTTCTACAACCCGCAGCAGCAGTTTAGGATGCCACTCTGACTTGGCCCATCAACTTAGTTCCTATAGTGGCACACAATGTGATCAGTAAATCTTGTCTTTATTGGGAAAAGTGTTGCTTTGTAGATTTTGTCTTCTCCTCCATTCCAAAGCATTAGGTTATTTCTTCATACGTCATGTGATGAATGCATGGACTCGTTGCAGACTACAAAATTTAGTGTTTGCCTCATTGATACAAAAGGATAGCTGAAGTAAAGATTACACAACCAAGAGCCAAGATTGTAGATGGGAAGGAGACAACACTGGTTAGAAATGAATGGCACTATATTACTAAGGAAATCAATCAATTTGCCTTTTCATGTTATGTTTTTTTGATCTTGTTATATGCCACAATTGTCCCATGTGGGTGATGATACAATTGTATCCCTTAGTGAATTGAATGGATGCTTTTTTTTGAAGGAAAATGGTGTTATGAAAGAATTATGAGCACTTCTATATGTGAGTGTGTTGTATGGATTTTGATGTTAAATAAATTCTAATGGTCTCACCTATCTTGATTACATATGACTTGTTATGGCATACTACAAATCATTTGCTATATCATACTCTGACAATGTGTAATCGTAGATAACTATAATACCTCATTGATAGACTGTTGAGTTAATTAGCATGACCAAGTCCTTTAATTTTCCTAAATACGAATACTTTAAAGCTACCATATGTTTATAAGACTTTGAATATCTAATTACCAACTAACCTAATATACAAAGTTTAATTCATACATTATCCCTCAATGTCTAGTTCACCAATATAGAACTATTTTGCACCAATACATGCAAAAAAAAAGAATGAATGGTTAGTTTAATAGAGTCATGGGTACAATCAATATACTAAGATTGTGCTTGAGATTGCCAAGTGGAGTTGCATATTTGGAAGAAAAAAATGCTTGGGGTTAGGTCATCATTAGTAGAGAAATCTAACACATGAGGTTAAATAAAGTCATTTAAGTGTAATTTTATGTCACTTACTTTTATTTATATAGACGACACGAAAGAGTATCTAAGGTGTTCAATTAACCGAGCCTACATATTTCCTATAATTTTGTAGCCAAAATATGTGTTCCCATATAGAGAGCCATCACAAACCAAAAGGAGGAGCAACGTTTTATTTGTGGGGAAAATATTAACTATCCTTATTGTCGTTGTATTTGCATCATGCCATCTACTACCCTGATTCTAACACTCTCTATAGTTTAGGAGGATCACATATTTTGCAATCATATTGAAGGATCACTAGATATGTGCATCTGTTGAGCAATGTTGACGTTGTGATGCAGGACCGCTGTTGAGTATGAGACATCACAAATGAGCACTTGTCCTTTAGAGAAGGGTAAGTCCCTTTCTAACCATTATTTCTCCACAATTTTCTCAATCACGATCCTTCCTTGTTCCTCCAATGTTCTACTACTTGGCATGATATAGACAAAAGTCCCTTTTCCAATCCTTTGTTGTTATTCTTTTCTTGGTTATAAGTTCTAAGCAGCTCATCTTTACATGGACTTGAGTGTAACATTGGAATCTTCATAGCTTATTATACCCTACATATCTAGAAACAATCAAAGCTTCATGCTTTGCTTCATTTTTGTCTAAATCTGTTGGACGCAGGAGTCTTTAATATATATCTTCGTGGTTGTAAATGACCTATATCAATCTATATAAATTCATCATACTTCTATTTGACAAATTCCATTCTAAACAGTTCACTCTTTCTTTTATGGCTGATTTTATGCTTATCCAAGATTGGAAAACCTAAAAGTTATTGATTATTTGTCATTACATGTACGAATTACTAGAATATTGATCTAGTTTAAACACAAACAAAGTTATGATTTTGTATTTAACATGTTAATGCACACATTCTAATCTCGATGCCCAACCTATCCAAAACAATAATTAGTTTCATAAATATATTTCAATCAATCTTCATACTACATCACTATTAATTATTATGACTGCATCTTCAAAAGAATTAGCCTAGACACCCATCAAAGACTTTTCATAATTACAACTTGAAAGTCCTCTTTCGGTATGTTCTTGAACACAATTGATTATATCAGATGGGAAAGTATTATGGATCTTTTGATTCTACATTTTTTGGCAATTAATTTCTTTGATGTTCTTTGTCTACATTTGCAAGTGAGTATTTTACACACTATGTATTAATGTACCTGTAGAGCTATGGGAAATGTTAGTTAATGTTTTCTTGGAATTAAAACTCACACAAGGAATTTGCCAATGATATGACATGTTGAAGAATTGACTGATTGGAGTGAGAATGATTAAATTTCATGCATATATATGCTTCCTCACCGCTCTTGATGAAATGTGTGCGACCTCAATGTTCAAACAAATATTTATAGGATTGGGATGGAAGTGGTACTCTCATTCAATTGTCTCAATGTTGGATGTGTATTACAAACCACATCATAATGGAGTTTAAACTAGATGATCAAGGGTTTACAATTTTTTTAGGAATAGAAAGTTACCTTTATTCTTATTGCTAATAATGTACTAAAAATTTGAAGGGTGATAGTTTTCAGAAACTTACAAGCTCATATGGTGTGCAACATGATTTGATAGACTTATATTGAATAATATTTGCATAGAGAAGATATCAATGAGATAGATGTTGCTAGTATAATCACAAGGAATAAGTTGATATATTAACATCTGAATGAGCCAAAAAAACATATATGTGATGTTGTGTAAGGAAAACGTGGAGATAAATCTATGGAGCCTCCTCTCATGTTGTAAAACTTAGATATTGGTTTTAAGAAACTCAGATATATGGGTTTCACTTCAAGTGACTTGTCGTAATCTAGAAATTGTTCAATGTCTATCATAACTCTAAGAAAATCAACAAAAGTTGCACATCTTTTCTAGTCCCATCGAATACAATTTAACTATCTTATTGTTGGCCCAAGGTAAATTCTTACATCCTATTATGATGAGTGAACCATTTTTATTGTGTTGCTCATACATGTTATTAAGTGTTTAGGGTTCCCATAAGCAAGCTCAAACAAAGTTAAATTGACAAAAGTATATTTTTATTAAATCAGTTGACATGTAAAATACATAAAATGATCTTCTTTGTATTCTTATAAAAGAACAATATATTTGTTAATCACAAACCTTAAAAAAGACTTATTTACACTCCAAGGGAACCAATCACATCCAAAATAAAATTACTATCAGTAAAGCCTTGAAAATATAGGTTACTAACCAACAAAATATATGTCTATCATCCAACACTTTTGAGTTAGATAGAAATTTTAGTTCAAAAATTGTGTCAATAAAACTATGGGCCTTTTTTTTGAACTCTTCCATTCATCATTTTTTTGGTTTTTATGCACCATTTTTGGATCTTCCCCTTCTTTGATCTAGAATTCTTAGAAAATCTCCCCCCCTGAATACAATGGGATTTCACACCTAGTGAATCTTTAAGTTTGATAAATACACACTAAATCAAAGTGTAAGTTGATTGATTGTCTTGGTCTAAGTGTATCCAATTGAAATTAGAGATGTTTGATATTATGGTATTTTATGCAAACACACTGCAACAAATAGAGAGTTTGAATTAGGAAGGTCAATCAACCTTGCTACTTAACTAGTAATTTGCAATACTTTCTTAACTATAAAGGCCATTTGACTCCCAACAATGACTTCATTTCTAGTCATGTAGAGCCCCTATACATAGTTGAGAAGTGGAATCATCTTGACAATAGTCTTGTGTATATTTTCATAGTGTAGTCCTAAAAGTTAGTCAATTTCGATATTCTCCCTAGACATAAAAGTACCAAAATAATATAATTTCTTATCCTTACTATGATTCTAAGAGTTGTGATACTTATCTGAACCCCTTTTGTCTTTTGTAAGTATAAATCCATATTGGCATCTTGTAAGATATTAATGATCTTCTAGTGTGTAAGGGAGGCATACCCATTGGTGTTCTCCTACAACAAGTAAACACAAAGAAGGTTTTCTTCCATAGGCCACAATAAAAAGGGAGGTAGTAATGATGTCTTGTGTCCACAAGATCGGATATAGTTGGTCAGTGCTCTACCACAACCATTAGAAAGGATAAATTTAGTCAATGGGTCACATTCTATTGAATTAATAAGGTTTATTGCAAAGACGAGTGGTTGAATAACCAATATGGGTGTATGTAGGACATTCATATCTCTTTCCATATCCTTTTGTCTTTGATTTTCCATACAACAATTTTGTTCTACTGGATTTATTTTTAAGTGTAAAATACTATATTGAGATTTGATTCACCCCCTCTAGAATATATCACTTGGTATCATACCACGAGTATAGGTCAATATTCACCAAGGAAGAAGAATTTAGGACAACATCCTGAAAACTTTCAACTTGGAAGGAGCTGACCATGCCAAGCCTCTAGTCTTTGATGACACCAACTACCTATACTATAAGAGAATAATGAAGATCCTCTAGTAAGGGATCAACTATGACACTGGAAGATGGTGGCACATGAGTACAATCCACTAACAACCACATTTGGGATTGGGACACAAAGACAACATTTAAATAAAAACTAATAACTAGTTTGTATAGCTAAGTTTGAGGATATTGACGTCTTTATGATCTAATAGTTGTCCTTGAAGTGTATCAGGACCATACCAGGATATACAATTCATAGGATGAAGTTATGATCTTGTTTGATATTAACTTTATAGCCCACATTTCTAAGTTTTTTCCATTTTAGATTAAGTTCTTGAAGGATCATATAACAATATTTTGGCATCGAGTTTTTGCTAAAGGTATATTTAAATATGTGTAACACGTGGTTCAAGTCTCATACAATTAGGATATACTGGAGAGAGTTATAAAGGTCTGAATTCTATAAAAGTAACTAACAATGCATACATGATGTATTATAGACCAAGGTTTTAGTTTTTTTAACAAAGGTACCAAGGATTTAGTTAAACTAGCCTAAGTTCTAATAGCTTTTTGAGTTAGAGGATCTGCATGACCAAGTGGTGGTCTAAGATATGCAATCCAGTGATTGTAGCCCTATTCCAGTAGTCACAGATGGGCTAAGCGGGATACAATTGCAGACCCTAAGATGCCCTACATACACCCATATTAGTTTCTCAACCATCACTCATCAAGAGCATTATATGAGAGCGGAACCTAAATGGGGGTGGTTACCTTCTCTAACTTGAGATGATTAGTATGATCCCTAAAAAAACATCTGGAAGATCATTCATTGATATTTGAAACCCCTCTGATTCTAACCTATCCACTAGAACCTACAAACCTTAACGTGGATGTGGCAAGGGATTCTGAGAGGGTCTAGAGAATATGAATCTTGGGGAAAAGGAACCAGGGTAGTAGGAGAAGCTATTAGAACAACTAATCCGTGTTCGTCATTGAGTCTGTTGAACTGTAAGCTGATAAACAAAAATTATTAAGCTCAAAGGTAGGCTATGAGGCTTTCCCTGTGATAACATGTTTATTTGGTGTAATTTTTGTTGCCGTTTGATAATGCACAATATTTACACCCCCCTTCTTCTATCTTGGTTGTGACAACAACTTGCGGCAGCAAGCTCCTCGAGCCTACAAGGAGGATCAACGAGCAACTTTTTGCAAGGACGACTGCATAAAGGAAGAGCTGTCAAACACTAGGGAAGATTCAGGTGTGGATGTGGATACCTGGACCGTTACAGTTAACAAGAAACTATTATTGGAAATTAGAGCCACGACATCACTTTCTCTAGAAACTGTGAATAAGAGAGTGTTGTGTCACGTGTGATCTCTGGAGCCTGAGATAGTGAGAGGAGAGAGAGGGAGTTAGATTCGATCTAGTCATCTAAATCATCCCAGCGAGCCCAAAGGCTGGCTTCTTGAATATTTGTAATCAAATATACTATTTGTAATCAATGTGAAATCAGAGGTGTATATGGTTGAATATTAAATCATATATTTTCTTCCTATTTCTAATTAAAACTAATTACATAAAATAAAATGTAATGAATATATATTGTCAATAAAGATGAAATCAGTACAACCTAAATGTGTGTTTGGAATGTTATTTGGAATTATTATACCACTACGACCCAAAATTTAAGTTTGTGTGGCAACAAATCTTAATACAAGCTATGAAACAATAATTTGAATAGTGTAGATAAGAATTTGGGTTAATGAAAAGATTGGAGATTGAAACTAATACTAGATCATGTGACTTAATTTAGAACCTATAATAAGTTACCTAATTCCAACACGATAAACAAGTAATGATGATGAGGATGTCCTAAATATCTAAGATAAATCCCAAAGTTAAGATAACTTGGTTTTATACTAAATTATGTAATGATTGAAAAGATCTAGAGGGGGTTGAATAGAGATTTATGATTATTTTAATCAAATGAAATTATTGAACTCAAAGTGAAACATAAATATGAAATAAAAGAGTCAACCATAAAAGGACACATAGATTTAGAGTGGTTCACTCTAAGACGCCAGATCACTACCTAGTTGTCACCAATCAGGATTTGCAAAACATGTATTTTCTTCTTTTTGTATACCGATACACAATACACAAAATTTACCAGTGCCTTTTTGTAGGTCAAGACAAACCCTTCTTTTCTACTCAAGGAGAACTATCACCTTCTTTGATGGCCGTCGGAAGGTCACCCTCTCGGAGAGGATCACAATCCATCTCCACCACCTTGGTTGCAACCTTTAACCTTGAAGTAGCACCAAGAGAGCTTGATGACAACCTTCTTCCTTGAAGTAGTGAGAAGCTGCAAGACACCATTATACAAGAACAAGAGAGGAATAAGGAGATTACAATGCTCTTTTCACAAAATGTACAATTAAGCACTATGAACAAGTGATGATGATCTTCTTCTATAAAGTTTAGGCAAAGTTGAATCTGGTGGAGAGGACACTCAAACTAATTCTAGGGCTTAGTCTAGATTGATGGCAATATTAAGTATAGAGAATGAACACTTTGAGAAGGATATCTAGTATGCTCGTGTATGTCAAAGTATACACAATTATTTATCAATGGACGTGTTTAAGTGTCCTAAGACCACTATTATTTATAGGAATGGTTTGCAAGTGTCTAGGACAAGTTTAGGAGTGTGTAGAGTGTTCTAGGTGGTCACTAGCCATTTGGACGAAGATAATTAAGATGCAACAACTAGTTTGATCGCTAATTAATTTTCAGTCCAGAATATTCCTCGGTTGACAAGTTTCTCGATCGAAAGTGTCTTTGTCGACTAGTTTCTTGACTGAGCATGTACCGAGTGCGCAAAAACTCCAACGTGTATATGTACGTCTAGATTCTTGGTCAAAGTGTCACAACAACACATTCTCGATCAAAAAAGTCTTTGACCGAATGTGCTTCCATCTACAAAAACTTTGACCAAGATTGACTCAGTACTTAATGTAATTTTTTTGTTTCTTGAGTCCTTGACCGAGCAGTGTCTTAGTCGAAAATACCCTCAACCAACTGGATCTCGTTCCAAAAGTTCTTTGACCGATAAGGACTCTATGAAAATATTTGCAATGTGACTCATATGAATTGTATCAACCCTAAAGTCTTCATGGGAGTGTAGGATAGTGTTTTGGGTAGGTTTCAGAAGATCATCACTTATCCTTACATCATGTCTATCAAGTTGTAGGAAAACACATGAGTACAGTTATATACATGGTACAATTTTATTTGCAAGTATTCAAACATATATATTGCAAGGACCTTGTAATTGGATCTTGACTATGTTCCTTGATCACCTGAAATACTTAAAAAACATAGTCATATAATTTGAGAAATATTTGCGTCATCGAAATATGAAATATGAGTGTGGCATATCCAAAAATACAACAATCTCCCCCTTTTTGATGATGACATATATTTCCATAAGATATATTGAAAGTAGCAAATTTAGAACTTCATACATTTAAATTGCTTTGTTGATAGACTATATATCTTAATTAAGGGTTATTCTCTCCCTTTTAGCAAAGTAAAAAAGGATCAATACTTACCAATGACCCCCCTCAAGGATACACCCCCCATCAACAAGATAGTCATTTTGGATAGGCAAAAACTTATACTTGATGTATTAATTAAAAAAGAATACTAATAGATGGGAAATCCAAAAAGATAGACATTAAGGCATAGTCAAAATCCAAATGGTCAAGGAACATTAAAAGGTTGTCTAATTTCCAATGAAAGGAATGTTAAGTACTTCATCAAAAAAAGATCCCATAAAGTGTAAATATAAAGAATAAACTCTAAAATAATGGTCGGGAATGTTAAATCCACAATGATGTAGAGATGCCATGAAAATAAAAAGAAAGAAAAAAAAATGATTTCTTAACCATTTTTAAGGGATGTTAAACCCAAAAATGATTAGAGAATCTTTTAAGCACAAAAATGAGGTCTAAAAGAGTATCTATAGATTAAATACAAGGAATGTTAAGCCCATATTAATGTAGAGAATCTATTAAGAGCAACAAGATATGCAAGTTATATCAAGAGATTTTCAGCTCCCCCTTAATCCCATACCAAGTAAAAAGAGCTCAAAGAAAAAGATTTACTAAAAGATAGCCATTTAAGATCTCAAAGTTTCATGATAAGACATTTATGTCATATGTAAAAACCAAGATGTGTAGGGTGATATCAAGATTTAATTCAAGCATGAAAGTAAAGTCCAAGTTTTCTTAAGGAATACAATGTCTTTTCTTTTCAAACATAGACTAGAATTTGTTAAAGTAAAAATAAACAAATGAACATTTATATAAAATATAAGCAAGTTAGCCTCAAAATTAGGTTGATATGAGAAAAATAATTTTATCAAATTAAGAATAAGTCAAATTTCAACATGTTCCTCTTTTCATTCGAAGTTGGGATTTTTGGGACCCAAACCATGTCAAGGGCTCATTTGTTTTGAAAATCACATGAAAAAGAATAATTATTGAGGACAATAGTGACATGAGATGTAAGATATTTCATTTCTATTTTCTATGAAATCATTTTTAGGCACATATATAGTTTTAGTCTTGGGAGAAAATGTCGTTTTTGTTCTAGGCATATGCGAGGATTGATTCTTTGGCACATATTGTAAACCTCTTCTTCCTATTTGTTTAGAAGTATTAACTAAGATGTTATCAAGAATTTTGTTCCCTTGTAATAATCTAGAAACTTTAAAATATTTTTAGTTACGTATAAGTTTACTTGAGAAAGATTTGAAAGTAAAGTAACTCTTTCTTATATCAAAGAACCATAATCTAAATGATTGCATAAAACTGGTTGAGTTTGATAATCATATAGTTTACCAAGCATGTCAACCTTTTCTTGAGAAAGAAGACTATTGTTATTTTTAAGAACAAGTATCTGAGTCTTATATCTCTTAAATATATTCTTTTAATGAACTATTTGAAGATTTTAAAGTATCATTTTTATAGCTAAGATCATCCAGATTAACATAGAGTTCATCGATAATTTTGGCAATTTTTTTTTGTTGATTCTTACAATTAATATATTTAACATGGATTTCTTCAAGACTATTAACTAATTGTTCCTTTGATAATTCAAAATTATCTACCTCATCAGTTTCTTCTTCATTATATTTTTCTATGAAACATTCTATCTCCTCCTCTTCGCTACTTTCATTATCATCGCTTGGTTGATCCCAAGCATCTGTGTAGGTTTTTCTCCCTTGAATTTATTTTTGGATGAGGACTCCTTCTTAAGATTTGGGAACTCATTTTTCAAGTGACCCTTATTTCCACATTCAAAGCACCTGGAATAAGAGGACAAAGCACTACGAGTTTCGTTAGAATGAACTCTCTTATATTTCTTACCATTGACAATCTTGACACTTTTATTACAATCATCACTTGTGTCACTGCTTTCTTGAATGATGTTTCTTGATGATGCTTTGGTGATGGATCTGAAAGCACGCTCCTCCCTTTTTCCTTTTTGTTGTTCATCCTCGATATTTTCTTCTTCTTCTCGAGTGACTTCATGTGTCTCCAGATTTCCGATGAGTTGTTCCATCTTAAGTTTTATAAGGTCATTGGATTCTTCAATAGCAACAACCTTTGACTTGTACCTTGTAGAAAATGATCTAAGTATCTTGGATACTTGATATTCCTTAATTATGTACTTTCCCAAGCCACAAGCTTTTTATAATGTTATAAAACCTAGCATACATTTCTGTAATACTTTCGTTAGGTTGCATACAAAATAATTCAAACTTCTATTTTAACATGTTGATTTTAGTATTATATACTTGTGTAGTATCCCCATAAGTTACTAAAAGTTTATTACAAATTTCAAAGGTTGTTTTACAAGTAGATATATGATTAAATTTTCTTGGAGATAAGGAACAGTAAAGTATGCTTACAACTTTTGCATTTAACTTTGCTTGTTTTACATTTCTGCATCCCATTGCTCTAGTTTGGTAGTTGAAAGTTTGTCAGATCTGGAAATGATCTTCCATAGATCAAAACTTATTCCTTGAAATAGAACTGCATTCTCCTCTTCCAGTAGGTATAGTTAGACCCATTAAACACCAGTGGTCTATTCACGTATGTTCCTTCTGTGTTGAGGTTGCCAAGTATGCCTTCTCCCATTCTTCAAGACCTGTAATGGCTCCTTGAAGAGCTTCTCTGATACCAAATGAAAAGATCTAGAGAGGGGGTGAATAAAGCTTTATTATTATTTTAATCAAATGAAATTACTCAACTTAAAGTGAAGCAGAAATATGAAATAAAAGAGGCAACAACAAACAGATACATTGATTTAGAGTGGTTCCATCTAAGACGCCAACCCACTACCTAGTTGTCATCAATCAAAATTTGCAAAATATATATTTTATTTCTTTTGTATATCGATACACAATACATAAAATTTACCGGTGCCTTTTGTCGGTAAAGACAAACCCTCATTTTCATCTCAAGGAAAACTATCACCTTCTCTACAGGAAAACTTAGCAATAACGGCGGAAAAAGTTGGTCGTAAATGTGAATAAGTTTGTCGTTAAAACTATTAGTGATGAGAAAAAAAAGTCGTCGCGTCTTGTCGTTATTGGTCTTGCCGTTAATAAAAATAACGACAAAAAATTTCAGTTCGTCGCTAATACAAATCACGACGACTTATATAGTTTGTCGTTAACAGTTTTAACGACGAAATTAAATTTCTGACGTTGATACTATTTGCGACCACACAAACTTGTCGCTGATACTAGTTACAGCGACTAACAGGCTTGCTCAAAAAGGTCAACAACGACGTCTTTTTTCCGTCGTAAATAGCTATAATGGCAAAAAAAAAAACTAAATTCCAAAAGTTGTCCATCATGTTTGCAACACACTTGGATCCTCACCTAAGAAACATGAACACGTACACAAGATGGATTTCTCCATAGACTACAAGTATTGAGCAATGTAATCACTATCTTTCATACGATAGCTACTTAATACAATCCGAATTGAAGGTGCAAACTAAGAAAAATCAAATCCATACTAAGAGTATTAGATCCAGTCACAAAAAGAGTATTAGATCCAGTTAAACCCAAAAAGAGTATTAGGTCCAATTAAAAGTGATATTTGGCACATAACATAGGCAAAAATGCTGATTTTGAACATTAGGATAGCCACATTAAACATTAAAATATGTCAATATACAACCAAACCCAAAAAACTAAGTCAGCTTGGCATTATAGAAAAAATTGTCTCGACTAGGCACAACCTTGGGATGTCTTACCGCTTAGGCACACACCTTGAAAAGTATGGTGTAAGTAATGGTGAACATGTACCATGAGGAAAAATGAGAGGGTGTAAGGAAATATGTTGGTGGTGATGGAGAAGATGAAAAATAAGGTGCCTTGGAGATTGAGAGGGAAAAAGAGAAGAGGCATACATTTAAGTGTTACTTAAGATGCACAGGCAAGAGACGAGGAGGGGAGATGGAGATGTAGAGAAGAAAGAAAAGAGGAGGCATAAGGATGACAACACTGGTGTAATTAATGGTGAACATGTACCATTAGGAGGAACAATGAGAGGGTGTAAGTAATGGTGAACATGTACCATTACAAGATGAAAAATAAGGTGCCTTGGAGATTGAGAGGGGAGAAAGAGAAGAGGCATACATTTAAGTGTTACTTAAGATACATAGGCAATTTGAAACTTCTGCCGTACGAATTATTAGCTGAGCAGACATCAATTCGTGTAGGAAGTGGTCGTACTGGCCACTTTCTTAATTGTTGGTCGTGTTTTAAAGAATTGTTCAATGCACTTAGTTAATTATAAGGTCAAATATCTTATGATTTAGACAGCTATGTTCTGAACAACTAAAGATGTGACTAAAAAATTATATAGTGTAGACAATTGATACGTGTAGCTAAGTGTATTCAACATAGATTATTATAATGTTAAAATACTAAATTTATATCAATTCTGGTAGGAAAAAAGAATGAGTACTCACAGTTGTATATTTTAATGAGTAAGAAAAGAGTACTTACCTTTTGATTGCACATATTTGGTTTATCTTGATCCAAAGACAATGAGACACTCGTAGTGAAGAATAAGTGGAAGAAGAAAACCATTTATAGCTAAATCCCATAATAGAGTGTAATATATAATCTGAATACCAATCACCATCACCATAAATGAAACCTACAAAAGAGATTTTAAGTATTAGAAACACAATTCATGGAATGCACATATCTCCGGATGTGCGTCGGACACATAAAGTCGAATGTGCAACGGTCACATATCTCCGGATGTGCAAACAGACACATTTTCCGCATGTGCAACAGACACATATCTCCGGATGTGCAACGGACACATTTTCCGCATGTGTAACGAGGCATATTTTCCATATGCTCACTCGAAAACCAAAACAACATATACATTGTGCGTTGAAAAACAAAACGGCATGCGTTTAGAAGTTTAGGGGATATGGAGGGGTTTCTAAGAAGTGTTTCAGTACAAGACTCCACTCAGTCTTTTAATGGATGTGACATTCTTTTCTTGCATCAAAGAATTTACTGTGTTAACTGAAGAATGAATCGAGAAGAAAATAATATATAGCTCTTTCCATAATGAGTGTGCACATATCATATGAATAGAAATCATCATCACATATATATAACTATGTACCTGCAAAAAAATGATATATTAGGGGCACATATCACTGAATGTGCAATAAACATATAACTTCAGATGTGCAACGAATGCATTTTCCGCATGTGCAACGGATATGAATGGCTTATACCGATACAACGAGTACTCACAGTTGTATATTTTAATGAGTAAGAAAAGAGTACTTACCTTTTGAACCAAAGACAATGAGACACTCGTAGTGAAGAATAAGTGGAAGAAGAAAACCATTTATAGCTAAATCCCATAATAGAGTGTAATATATAATCTGAATACCAATCACCATCACCATAAATGAAACCTACAAAAGAGATTTTAAGTATTAGAAACACAATTCATAGAATGCACATATCTCCGGATGTACGTCGGACACATAAAGCCGAATGTGCAACGGACACATATCTCCGGATGTGCAAACGGACACATTTTCCGCATGTGCAACGGACACATATCTCCGGATGTGCAACGGACACATTTTCCGCATGTGCAACGAGGCATATTTTCCATATGCTCACTCGAAACCAAAACAACATATACATTGTGCGTTGAAAAACAAAACGGCATGCGTTTAGAAGTTTAGGGGATAGGGAGGGGTTTCCAAGAAGTGTTTCAGTACAAGACTCCACTCAGTCTTTTAATGGATGTGACATTCTTTTCTTGCATCAAAGAATTTACTGTGTTAACTGAAGAATGAATCGAGAAGAAAATAATATATAGCTCTTTCCATAATGAGTGTGCACATATCATATGAATAGAAATCATCATCATATATATATATAACTATGTACCTGCAAAAAAATGATATATTAGGGGCACATATCACTGAATGTGCAACAAACATATAACTTCAGATGTGCAACGAATGCATTTTCCGCATGTGCAACGGATATGAATGGCTTATACCGATACAACGAGTACTCACAATTGTATATTTTAATGAGTAAGAAAAGAGTACTTACCTTTTGAACCAAAGACAATGAGACTCGTAGTGAAGAATAAGTGGAAGAAGAAAACCATTTATAGCTAAATCCCATAATAGAGTGTAATATATAATCTGAATACCAATCACCATCACCATAAATGAAACCTACAAAAGAGATTTTAAGTATTAGAAACAGAATTCATGGAATGCAAAAGTAAATTTAACGGATAGACGAATATAATAGCTATCATTAGCAAAAGTAAATTGTTTGTGAAATAGAAGATATAAGGTTAGATACCTTTAATATCCGTGGCAAGCAGAGATGACAGCTAGAAGCTCAGGCAATGATGATTTCATTGGTAGATGCTAGCAGCTATGATAGATGGAAAGCTTTGAAATCATGGTCGTCGGCTGAATGAAAATAATACCTAGCAACCTGTGAAGTGTTGACAAGATAGAAGACACAATGTCAAATTCTTTGTTGGACAAAGCAAGCAGCAATTACTGCTTTGAGCAAACATGATTTGTATAAGCAATCTTTATAATGATGGTCGTTGGCTAAAAGAAAAGAAAACCTAGCAACCACTGAACCATGGTCATTGGTTGACAGAGAGGAGAACTTAAGCCTGGTCCTTGAAAATCGGTTTAGATAAACAAAATAAGTACAAAATACAAATTATCTTCACCGTAGTGGATTGAGAATGAGAGTCCAATAATTTTACGTGACTTGGTGGACATTCAAAGTTCTGGCATTTAGTCGAGTACAATAGTAGATTTAATAAGATTATTTGTAACAGAAAAAATCATTGCTAGGGACTTCTAATAGGAAAATATTTTAAATATGTTTTGGCTCATGACCACTACCACAAGTAGAAATAACTAGAAAAAGATGGTGCCTTTGTTATGGTAAGTTTCCTTAGCTTCGTTTCAAGTGTATCCCTATCTCTTTGTGAAAGTCTTTCTCTCAACCCATTTGGATAAATTTTATTACTAATCTAAAGAGTTCATTTCTAGATTGAACTGCATGTGAATTATAACATGCATGTAAAAGCACAAGTGTTCCTACATTCTAAGGTTACAATTTAGATTTATCTTAGTTCACTCGATTGTCAAGGAAAATATAACAAAAGTACAACGCTAATAACACAACTAACAAAGTGCAGACGTAAAAGTACCATTAAGTTTGAATGACTTTCTGTTATGATGTAGCATACATCTATTAGATAGCCAGATATGCAAATAACATGCTTTCAACTCTACACCTTCATGAAGTTTGAGTCTAGAAATCAAAGGGTTACAATAATGCATACATGTTATATATCTAACTCATTCAACACATGGCAACATACACAGTGAGACACCACAAAGAGAATATATGTTACACATTATAATTGTATTTTGATTCTAAGTATAGAGAACTACCTTAGATTTGTTGATCCCTCTAAAGCCAGTAGCAAGTTGTTGAGCCGGTGGAAAGAGAAGGATGAAGGCAACCACACAAGGAAGAATGGTAGGTAAAGAATAAGATGCTATATTGGGCCTCTTTTGATTGAGATTTTTTTATTAACAAAATCAGTTGTTGGACATGTCGCTCTATTATAGCCGCAAGAAATGAGTTCTTTATTCAATAAAAATAGCTTATATGCTTTAAGAAATATCAATCACCAATCATTGTCATCCTTAAAACATAAAAATATAAATTATCAATACTACAATAATTAAGGGTATTCAATATTCTTATGTGGTAAATCATTCATGCCAAATGTTGGCACTCACATTTTCCCCCATGTTTTTTAAAAGTTCAAAGCGAACACATTATCTTCCAAACTTTGCAATTCCCGATAGCCTTTCAGATGGACCTCATATTACTCCAATCAGCTAGGCCGTGTTCTTTATGAGATGCCTCCTTTCAACTCGTAGTAAGAAGTTATCCAGTCATATATAATCTAGTCATGTCCCTTATGTCTAGGTACTTGAATTTTAAGGATGAATTTTGTTTTCTTTTGCAAATTTAACACCATATCTTTCTCATAGCACAACTACATCATTTACCTTGAGAGAGGTTCATCCCTGAAGAGAGGTGGGTTGAATGTGCATATGCCTAAGAGGAGTTCCCTTAGACTAAAACCACAAGGATATGTGTATTTTCTAGTATTTTACCTATTTTTATATGTAGACAAAAAATTTACATATAATTTTACTCATTTCTCCTCAACCAAGTGTTCAAAGTTTGATTTATTTTGCAACAATTTTGCACACCTTATCTAGATGAATGTAATTAAGAATACCTATCTAGGTTGCAACAATGTGAAAACATAAGGAACCAAGATAACATGAAAGTTTGCACCAGATATATTAATCACCACAAAATTAGAAAACATACCAACAAAGCACACCAATTAAATTATGATCATTACAATATATTGAGTAATATAATGAACGTAAATTTTGAAAAATACAATAAAAAGGTGAAGGAATGTACATTACAAGTGAAATTTATATAGACAAAAGAAAAGTGTCATGGAAGTAGTAATAACTGTAGTGAAAATTGTGTCCTTGTTGCAGCCTTTTGAAAGCCATCTCCTTATCCTAACACTAGTGGACCAACCTTGGACATTTGAGTTGATAAGACATATGAGTATCTTTATTGATTGGAAGTGAATATCTTCATTTGATGTATTCATTTAAATAAGAAATTAACACCAAAATCAGTAAATTATTAGTGCACACCGGTAAAAGACTTGGGTTTTTCAAACATGTGCAATGGTGTCTCGTCTAATCCCCTGCATCTCTGTTGAATAATCAAAGTATTCATGTATAAGTTGAAGTAATTTGATTTTGGTAACTTTTATACATTTATGACAAAGGTTGATAAAGAGGAAGACTCCATACTATATACTATCATGTATAATTGGTCGGTGGAACTCAATAGACTTGGCCGAAAATCAATCTTTTAACAAGAAAAATGGACCAACCCAAGAATTAATAAGTAATTTGGAAAGACTGGTATGAAAAGTTGTCATGCTATGTGCAAGAAGATCGAAATTGGGGTGGATTCAGCAGTGACAAAAAAGTTTACTTCCTACGTTCTTCGAGATGGATTCCCAAATAAAACTGAAAACCAATGCTACATATATAAAATGATGAACCATTATAAATTGTCACCTATACTACATATTACAAGAATCCACAACCATATGTCAATGCATTATTATGGGTAAGAAGAATTTAGGACAGAAATAGTGTTTGATTTTTTCATCTATACCTGACCGCTAGATCTTCTTCTTCCTTCATCAAAGTACGACCTGCAAGACATTAATAAAGAGATCGAGAGGACAGGAGATGCATAGGGATGTATGGATTTTTGCATATAGTCAAGGTTTCACTTACTTGCAGCCCAAAATGAAGAGGCGCAGGCGTGGCTTGGACAGGAGCGAGTTCAAAGCCACAACAGAGACATGGGTGAAGTCCTTGCTTCGGAAGGGGCGACGTCCTTGCTTCAGCAAAGGCCAGTTTGCAGAGATTCGAGGTTGTTTTGTTGATGGAGAAATAGGGAGAGAGGGGCGGCATTCGTAGCTCCAACAGGGACGACCAATCGAGTTCCAAGAAGCAATCTGGGTGTCGGCGGCTACATAGGGAAAGAGCGGCGGGCAGTAGAGGGGGGCGTTGTTAGTGGAGAATGATGGAGGGACGGGCGAGCAGCTCCAGCAGAGACGAGTTCGCAGAGGGGCGAGGTTGGGATACCGGAGGACCGAGACGGATGAGGGGTGAGGTTGGGGTGCCGGAGAGAGAGGGAAAGAGGGGCGGGCGCTGGGCAGGGTAGGGAGTCGGGATGTTTGGGGCGGAAAAATAAAAATTGGGAGAACGCCCTTTAGGTTGAAGCGGCGGATGATATTTGGCAAAGCTACCCGCCAATTAATTTGGGGAGCGGTTGGGCCAAAAAATTAAACAGGCTGGTAGCTAATACATACAAAAAAGGACCTTTTTTATATTGGTATTCCAGTGTAAACTGGCAACGGTAGTTAAATTTATAACTGGTAGTCAAAGGGGTACTTTGCTCTAGTGGGGTTTGGAAAACCCTGTCGCAATGGGTAGAATTAGACTTTGAAAAAAAAGTAAGTGGGCCGCATACTTCTGTTTAAAACATGAAAAAAATGAACTAATAGCGTTTAAAATGAATTATGCTTATAAAACACGTTTTAAACCCGTTTAAAACGTATTATACGGTTTTCAGTATAAAACGACAGTAACATACGTTGGACGAAAAATTCACCTTTAATATGCGTTTTTTTCTCTCTATGGGTACGAGTATGACTATACCCATTACTGGAACCGAGACAATACGTGTATGGGGGTAAACGGGTATGTGGGTCTAGAAAATTGGACCCGTGATGGGTTTTAGCGGGTATGGGTTTGCGGATACACGGCTATACATGCATGTACCCATTTACAACCCTAAATCTTATGATGAGTTTTAACGACGGAAAATTTGTACATTTTACGTCGGACAAATATTTTTGTCGCTAAAACATGTACCGATAGCGGCCATAAAAATTACTTGTCGTTGTTAGTGTAGCAATTACGACAACATAATAAAGCTGTCGTAATCTTTGACGTTAATACCCCAGTTTCTTGTAGTGTTTGACGGGCCGCTGAAAGGTCACCCTCCTGGAGAGGATACCACCTTGGTTGCAGTCTTCAAGCTTGAAGTAGCACCAAGAATGCTTCATCACAACCTTATCCCTTGAAGTAATGAGAAGCAAAAACACACTGTTGTACAAGAATAAGAGAGGAATAAGGAGATTACAATGCTCTTTTAATAAGATGTATATTTAAGCACTATGGATGAGTGATGATGATCTTCTTCGACAAAGTTTAGGCAAAGTTGAATCAGTAGAGAGGACACCCGAACTGATGCTAGGGATTAGTCTAGATTGATGGAAATATAAATTATAAAGACTAACCACTTTGAGAAAGATAGCTAGTATGCTCAAGTGTATGTCAATCTATATGTAATTTTTTCTCAATGGACGTGTTTAAGTGTCCTAAGACCACTACTATTTATAGGAATGGTTTGCTAGTGGCTAGGACAAGTTTATGAGTGTCTATAGTGTTCTGGGTGGTCAACTAGCTATTTGGACGAAGTTAATTAAGGTACAATGATTAGTTTGATCGCTAATTAATTTTCATTCCAGAATATTTCTCAGTCGACAAGTTTCTTGGCTAGAAGTGTCTCGGTCGACTTGTTTCTCGACCAAGCATATGCTGAGTGTGCAATAACTCCAATGGCTATATGTCCATCTAGCTTCTTGGTCAAAGTATCATAACAAATCTTTCTCGATCGACAAAGTCTTTGACCGAATGTGTTTCAGTCTACAAAAACTTCGACCGAGATTGACTCAGTACTTAATGTAAATTTTTGATTGCATGAGTCCTCGACTGAGCAATGTCTCGGTCGACAATATTCTTGACTAAGTGGATCTCGTTCCACAAGTTCTTTGATCGATAAATACTCTGTGTAAATATTTACAATGTATGTGAGGTCCTATAAATGACTCATATGAAATGTATCAACCCTGAAGACTTCATGTGAGTGCAAGATAGGGTTTTGGGTAGGTTTCGAAAGATCATCACTTGTCCTTACATCGTGTCTATCAAATTGTAAGAAAACAAACAAGTACAATTATATACATGGTACAACTTGATTTGCAAGTATCCAAACATATATATTTGCAAGGTATTTGTAGTTGGATGTTGACTATGTTCCTTGATCGCTTGAAATACTTAAAAAACATGTTAGTAGTACAATTTGGAAAATATATACATCATCAAAATATGAAATATGAGTGTGGTATATCCAAAAAGCCAACAATGATGGCGTGCAATCCATCTTTATTAGGAGTTGACTTTGGAGTTGCTTAATAATGTGAAACCTAGAATACCTTGATTAAGGTACAATTTACCTCTTACTGAACTTACTATATGGTATTAATGCATGATATGTGTACGAAGTACTTGGTATATCTTATTAGTTGAAATAAGTGTTCTTGTATTTTATCTTAGTTGATTTTATCTGTATATAGTTTTGAAAACATGAAAAATTAATATATCTTATTCCACTATATGAAAACACAATATCTCATTAGTAAGAATAGTGAATGTAAGTGATGTATGCAGTTGGTAAGTTGATCACCTTGTATAATGATATATCTCTTCAGTAAGTAGATTATAATAACTAAGATATCAAAGTCTTTGAAAATCAAGATAACATTTTATCTCTAAATTTTACCTCTTTGCTGATTTTAGGTGTTCTTTCTATATGACCACAATATTTCTAGAAAGTGTTGGAGTTGTAAGGAGAGTAAATGTACATATAAACCTATTTCCCAAAAGTTTATGTATAGTCACAATATTGTAAATATTTGTTATTCAACATGTAACCTCAATATTTGTAATAATGCTTTTAAATATTATATTTTATACAATGAGATTTTTGTTTGTGGTTTTTACTTGTTCATATACATGTACTACTAGTGTTTTCTCATGAGTATGTTTCCTTCTAACAACCTTTGGTTTTCTGCTTCTTGGCCTGGCGTGCATTGCCTGAAATTGGGACTATCACTTACATGAGAGCTTCAATTAGAACATTAAATAATAGTTCATAGTGTTGAAATTCTAGGCACATAATAGTTAGGATTTATTGCAAAATCAATTGAGTCATTTTCCAAAAATATGTGACTACATGGGACAATCTATTTTTTGGTCAAATTGCTTTCACGTAGATTTGTTTTCAATTGAAATGTAGTTCAACCAAGATATAGTTTTTAGGGCAGTGGATGTCAAGGCTCCATCTCAATTGAAATATAGTTCAATCAGTAAGATTTTTGGTCTAGATATAATTATGCTAACGTCTAGTTCATAGACACATCAATTATTGCACAACTAGTCTTTCTTTCCCAATCACTATTTTTGCCACTAAACGTATCCTAAACACTCCCAATAGTCATCTAGTATTTTCCTAAGTGTATCATATACATAGGAGTGTCATATGGACAACCACAATACACTTGAGCAATTGTGTCTTTATGCTACAGTTCTGATTACTACAATAGCTTGCAAATCCTAGACACTTCCAAGTTAGCCATATCTTAGCTGAACTTTTGTGTCCTACTCCACTTCATCTTTCCTTGCCTAAACCTATCTGGAGTTTCTCATAACTTGTTAAATGGTGATTCAATTCTAAATCTTTTGAGACTTGTACTTTCTTTCTTCTTTCTTATTCCCATTTTTGTTTCTTCCATGGGCTGCTTCTTCCAAGAAGGTTGCATTTGAAGGTGATAGGAGGAGATTATGATCTTATTTAAGGGATGTCTCTACAACTTACAATGTAGTGGTGGTAGTTATCATAATATTAGAGAGAGGTGAGGTTAGAGTTATGTCCCATCCTACTCTACTCTAGTCCATGTGCCTCCTCGTTGCCTCCAAACCAACTACACTGAGGGCATTTATGGGTGCGACTCTAATAATTTAACCTCACTGCTATCATCATCACATGTTGTATATCAAGAAGATAGTGTTGATGCCTTAACCTTTATTAAGCACTCCACAAGAACATCAAGTCCTCCATTAGCTTCACTTAATTCTAACTTAAACTATATCCCCATACAATCACTCTCCCTATATAATCATAGTAGCGCCTCAACCTATAAGCAACTCAAACCTACAATACAACATCATTGTCCTTCGTTTCCAAGTGCCAACTTCTCCCTATAGAAAACAAATACCTTCACCTCAATTCTCCCCATATTGCATGACTCAAGTAACACCAAGAAGCTTATGGATTGGTCCTGAGGCCCCTTCCTTGGAAATAAATTGATCAACAATGAATATTTTCAATGTGAGTTCTATATACTATTCCCAATTACATCATTTCCTACAAAACATACAACCACCTTCTCCACATCCTATGAGGTTTCCAGACAATGCCACATATTACTTCATCCCCATACAAGTCATAAAAGATGCTTAGACATGAAAAGACTCTCCTACAATATGTTTGCTTGCTTTTCTGTTGGAGATCAAACTCTAGAATTTTTGGAAACAACTGCATGAAGTTTGTTAGTTTTTTTTCTATTCCTTGAGCCAAATAATCACTCGGAACACCTCTTTTCAGAGCCATGGAGGCTCTGAGGTGAGGTCTTAACCAACCTATTTCACCAAAGATTGGCCAAACATGATCATTGTAGATCATATTCTACTTTGACCATCTATAGGTCTGAAACCTCCTCCTATGATTTAATTCTAAGAAATTAGTTAATAGAATCACCAATTAGATGATAATAAATATGATTAGGATATCAAAAGTGGTCAAAGTAGTAAATTAGATCACTTCATTTGTAATGCCTATTTTTTTATCAATTTAACATATATTAGACTCATTTATAATGTTAAATAAGATAATGAGTAAGAATAGTAGTTAATAGCAAGAAAACCCATAACTAATAACAATATATAATATTGCAAAATGTATACCCTAGAATTCTATGGTTTAATATTTTGAGAATCACAAACGATATATACATGGTAACTTCTTCTTGATTGGATTATTTCCCTTTACATGAAAGTCAAGAAAGAAATTATAAACGAATTCCTATGTTGATAAATATATTTACAGGTAACTTATAATTTGATATATAAACTAAAGCCATATTTAATTATGGATTGTATGTGAAACTATTTCATTTCAACCATCCACATACTAAAAATACACAATCATAATTATAAAAATATTCAAGTCATAGAGTTTATGTATCAATATCATTTTAGTAAGGTATGGTGATATAACTAATTATCATACTTCTAGGAAATTATATAGAATTATGGTGATAAACTGGAAGGATACATAATCATGATATGTTCTTACTACATTTGACTTTGATTGAATAATGTGAGTTATTTTTACTTGGGAAGATCAATTGTCATTAGAAGACCTAAATTGGAAAATATATCTTATTCCTTGGACACGTGGATAACTTTGACAAATATATATATATATATATATATATATATATGTATATACATACAAATATATACACTATATATATATACACACACACAGGTATATATACATACAAATATATACACTATATATATACACAAATATATACACTATTATATATATATATATATATATATATATATATATATATATATATATATATATATATATATATAATAGGCGGGTACTGCCTCTCTGCAGATCAATGTGCCCTTGGTCGGTGGGTATTTGCTCTGTGCATCTGATGGTTCATTTCTGGTTAGTAATGAGAAAGGAAAATATATGGAAATAAAATGTGATTTAGAATGTAATAACAAGATATCCTATTATACTGATGCAAGGGCAGAGCACATGACAATACACGATTTATACAAAAAAATGTGTGAGATAAATCGTAAGTATGGGTTCCACATATAAGGTGAATTCCATAATGTTTTGGTTGCAAAGAATCTGCACAAGGCCAAGCGAGAAAGTAACTATTTTACATAAATTGTAACTAATCTTTCCTAAAAGTAACTATGTAGCTGTCAGAGTAATTAAATCACATTAGAAAGTAACTATTTTGTACAAATTGTAACTATTCTTGTCCATAAGTAATTTACACAATAATTGTAAATAGGACATATAAAGTAACTATATGCTACGGAAAGTAACAACAAGATACATAAAGTAACTATGTGACACTAAAAGTAGTACGATGACACAAAAAGTACCTATCTGGCGCTGAAAGTAACACCATAACACAAAATAAATGTATTCTATGAAAGTACCCATCCAACACCAAAAGTAGCACCAAGACAAAAAAAGTAACTATATTGTATAAAAAGTAACTATACAACACCGAAAGTAACACCAGGATACAAAAAGTAACTATATGGTACAAAAAGCAACTATTTGATACTAAAAATTAAATCATGATACAAAAATTAACTATCCAACACCGAAAACAATACTAGCACTCTTTCTCCAGAATTAGAGATATCACCTTAAACAAATTTTTCAATGATCCTCGTTTGCACAAGACACTACCGTTTCTCTAGATAAACAAATTTTCCAATGAGCTCCCCTTGATTCCATACCCCACTATTAAGGTATAACCCTCTACATCAGGTCTGTGGACATGCCCACAAACCCTAAGGCATATGTCCTTGTAGCAGCTACCTTCCAAAAACTGAGGTGACATGGTTACAACTGTGTGTCATCGTCGAAGGGATGTTGACACAGATAAAGAACTAGAAAGTCCCACAATATTAACTGAAAATAACATCCTTGAAAGCTTCTTCGTTGGTCTGATGCCGCAGCAAGCAACCTATCGTTGTCGTCCCTTGCCACCATGCCCCAAGTAGTCCATCCATCGCCGCATCACAATTCACATTTGATAATATCCTTCACCAAAGAGAATACACTCATTCACATTTGATAAAATCAGGTCATCATTGGCATTGTAAATGCAGACGAATAAATGTTGATGATGATGACGGTATACATACTTTGGTGTTGTCAGAGTTGTCGTTGCCTTTGGCTCCAAAATCCAGCACGTTAAAGACAACACAACAACATCTTCCATACTCAAACAACATATGAACAATCTACATTATTACAAGATGTTGTTTATGATTGAGTATGTATTCATGGCAACAAATTGAATCACAAAGATAACTACCAACATTGAAAGTAATACCAGGACTCAAAACATAAGTATATGGTACAAAAAGTAACTATATGACACTAAAAGTAACATCATGACCCGAAAAGTAACTATCCGACACCGAAAGTAACACTAGGACACAAAAAGTAACTATATAGTAAGCAAAGTAACTATCTAACATTAAAAGCAAGAGCATGATAAAAAGGTAACCAATGACACTGAAAGTAACAAAGACATAAAAAATAACTATCTAACCTTGAAAGTCACATCAAGACACTAAAAGTAATTATCTGTTAAGAAAAGTTACTATCCGGTACTAAAAGTAACACAAAAATACAAAAAGTAATAAAAAGAAAAAGAAAAAGTAGCACCGATGATTTGATGTAATATCATATCTTAAGGAAATTTACTCGCATCATATTTTAGCAGCCTAACCACTTAAATGTGTGTCCACAAACGCTAATGTACTTCTCAGTATAATAACATCATATTGTAGCTGGTTGTATAGAGTAGACTTATTGGCTGGCCACTGATATTCAGTAGTATCAAGCTAGTTTTTTTTCCTCCGCCTATCTCTTTTTTGTCTACTTTGTATCTCTATTTCGCACCAGCCATACTCTATTTTGATTCTACCATCTCTGCTTTCTCGTTCTTGCTCGAGTTGCCCACACAATCACTATCTCTTCTCCTTTGATCAATTCTTCTGTTCTTTCACTTGATCGTTGAATTAGTTCTTGCTCGCTTCTTAATTTCTTCTTCATCTTCTTCTACTTGAACATCTGGTCACAAAATTGGTCCTTGACACATGAAAATAGGAGCTAGCCAATTCATCTTCGATCATCCCGATCGATCATGGATGGTAGCACCAGCGTCTCATGTCCAACTCCTGCTGAGGTAGCATGCTCGGGTTGGAAATGCCACTCGATCTACAAAAATAGCAGCTCCGACACCATCCACAACACCAACACCAGTACACCATCCACAACACCAGCAACAGTACCTACCCATTTCCTCCTCCATGACCACGAATACCGTGAAGCCACAACAGCTACACTATGATTGTTCTGGCTCAACCAACAACCATCTCTCCCTAATGTACCACTCTGCTGCTTCTGTGCAAGCAGCCAGTTATTACAGCAGAGCTGCCGGAGCCCTTGCATCGAAACCGGTGAAGCATCAGCAACAAAAAAATCAACAAAAACACCATTTTCAAATGGGAATGGCTATCAGTTCGGAGGTGGAAGAGCACGCATCAGCATATGCTGACCATGATTACTCTGCCGAAAGCGCCGGGAAGCAAGCTGCGCCATCGGTGGCTACACCTGCGATGTCGCCGTGGCTGAGGATGCCGGCGGCGGCCGCACCTGTGACATCGCCATGGCAGAGGATAAAGTGCACATACACCATGGTGAGACTCCTGATCATGATTGTGTATTACGTCAGTGACGAGAGCGGAGCCGACCATCCCACGTCATTGTCTGGGGAGCCGAACTCGAAGATAAAGATGACAAAGAAGGTTGATCCCATGGAGCTGAGAAGAAATCTACCGCCCTGCACAACCATATTCACTTGTATAACGTGAATCTAGACTACAACGAGAGAGTCTGCAAAAATTGACGGAGTAAGAGGGAGAAGAAGATTGCCTAATTTGAGATTGCGGATGGGAGACGGAGTCGGTGCTATTGCAGACTATTTACAATAGCTGCCATCGTGTTTTCAAGCACGGGCAGCAAAACTGAAGTACCCGCGCGGGCAACAAATAAACACCCATATATATATATATATATATATATATATATATATATATATATATATATATATATATATATATATATATATATATATATATACAGTGACAGAGATATATGGAGGCAAGGGAGGGAACATGACCTACCCTTCCTCCCTTGCTTCATATTGATCTTTTTAATGAATGAAATTTTTTATGTATACATTGTTCCTATTGCCCCATCCAATGTACTATTGTGATGCTTAAATTGTGCAATGTCCACCCATGCCAGATTTTCTAGC
Source organism: Alisma plantago-aquatica (assembly GCA_963693085.1). NCBI lineage: Eukaryota > Viridiplantae > Streptophyta > Magnoliopsida > Alismatales > Alismataceae > Alisma > Alisma plantago-aquatica. The sequence continues at coordinate 423,199,017 of OY856415.1, forward strand.
TCCATCTTTGTATACATACATACATACATACATACATACATACATATAACATACACTCGCGTCATCTTCCTTGGGTCCGTCTGGGCGATTTCCCGGCGACTCCAAGACTGAGGGCATGGCTCCCACGTTGGCGGATACCCCAGCCGTCAGCGTCCACTCCCAACCACCCTGCAAACCTACCACCATACCCCAGCCCATCCACACGCATGCGAACCAGGAGAAGGAATGGAGAAGCGGTGCTGACGACGCTAACCCTAGCGGCCAGGCACAGAACGACGGCCATCTGAAGGAACCCCTGTCCGCGGGGGATGAAACTACCAGGAAGGAAGGTCGGAAGATGTGGACGCAGGTCTTGAAGAAACCATCCCCAAGCAAGGAGATCGAGGAGAGTTTTCCGGCGCCAAGAAGGTCTGACGGTGAAATCCATGTCGATCTGATGGAGGACGAGTTCGAGCAGATAAAGAACGTGTGGGAATATGCAATCATGGCCTACGTTGTGGGAAAACGACCCTTCTATCCACACTTTCTATCCTGGATCAAGAGGACCTGGGGTCCCAAGGGTTCCTTTGATTTGATCTCGAAGGATTCCAGTGTCTACCTGATTCGATTCTCTACGGTGGAAGACAAATAGGCCGTCCTCAACCTCGGGCCGAGGTGGTTCGACGGGCAACTGGTTGTGGCCAAAGACTATCGATTTGGCGATGAGTTGAAGCGTGATACCTTTGCCACGATCCCCACGTGGGTCACACTGGGATCCATAGGCCGATCATGGACGAAGCGAGCGGCCGACACCATTGCGGCAGGAGTGGGCAGAGTTCTACACATCGACGAACGCTCCCTGCTGTTCGACGAAGCTAGAGTCTTGGTGGAGCTGAATGCGGAGGAGGAAATCGTGGAACGGGTATGGCTGAACGTTCACAAACGGGAGCCCATCCCTGTTCGGATACTATATGATCATAAGCCGCCGAGGTGCAACCACTGCAAGTCATTCGGCCACCCCGACGGTGCATGCAAAGTGAAGGAGGCGCCTAAGCCAGACAAGAATGAAGGGACCGGTTCCTCGCAATGGGTGGAGAAGAATCGAAGAAAACCAGTTGGTAATCCCACAGCCGTCGCTAATGAACCGGTTGTGGATGCTACGGCTGGAAACCGTACTGAGAAGGTGGGGAGCGTTGTTGCTGTCCGAGGAGAAAAAGGGAAGGGCGTGGGGCATAGTAAGGATGCCTCCACATCTGCTGCTACTGCTGAAGTTGGAAGCAGACATAAGGCATAGACAATTGCTGGGAACGCTGTGGATGTAGACACACCGTCCATGCCTACTTCTAATGTCGAGGAGGACACTACTAAACAGAGAGAAGAGGGGGAGTTTACTCCCACGTCAAGGAGAAGTCCAAGTGGAATACCAAAGACATAAGGGGTTGGTTCCATACTGGAGGCCACCAATAGGTTTGATGTACTCAGTGAATCCGATGCAGAAGAGCCTGAACAGGTTGAACCAAAGAAGAAGAGGGAAGGCAACAAGAAGAAGGAGCAGCCCAAGCGTACTCGGGCAAACAAAAACCTTTAATATGTCCATATTAATGTGGAACATTAAAGGGGGGTGCGATAAGAACAAGAAGAAGGAAATCCGGGAGTGGATTGCTGCTAGTGGTCATTCTTTAGTTGCATTGGTGGAGACGAAAATAAAGGTACAAAATAAAAATGATATCAAATATCTGTGTCCGCAAGGCTGGGAGCAAATATCCAATGTCGATTGTGGTGGGGTTGCTAGAGTTTGTGTGGCTTGGAAGCCTAATGCTTGGCAGCTTTCAGTTGTACAAATGTTAGATCAGCAAATTACTGTGGACTGTGTCAATTATGGAGGACTGCACATGTGGTTGACAGCTTTCTATGGGCACAATGATGGCAAAGCAAGATTGGATCTATGAGACTCTATGGTTTCCATCTCTAAACAAGCTGCACTTCCCTGGATGGTCATTGGTGATTTTAATACGGTGCGGTTGCAGGCTGAGAAAAAAGGAAAAAGACTTGCTATTAATGCTGAAGTGGACGCTTTCAATCGAGCCATTGATAAATCATGTCTTTTCGAGCTATGGTTGGTGGGGATATTTTTACCTAGAATAATGAAAGGGGCCCGGGTGACAGAATAGCAAGAAAGCTGGATAGAGCTCTTGTGAATGATGAATGGCTGAAAATTTTTCCTAATGTGCAGGTGAATGCTGAAGGTTCTGACATTAGTGATCACGCTTCTATTGCTATCCAGATTACCGAGAAAAAACATAAAAGAAGACCTTTCAGATTTCTAAACTACTGGGTGGACTGGAAAGGTTTTGATGAGGTCGTAAAACAAAGTTGGAGTATCCAGGAGACAGGAAACCCCATGTATGTCTTTGCAAAGAAGCTGTCAAACACCAAGGTGGCTATCAAAAAATGGGTGGAAGAAAAGGTGAACATTCCAAAGATGTTGAAGGAGACCAAGCAGGAGTGCAAAGACGTCTGAGAAAGACTGTTAACTGATCCACTAAATCCTACTTTAATAGAGAAAGAAAGGGAATTAAAAATGATGATTGAAGATCTAAAAAAGGCAGAGGAAAATTTTTTCTGGCAAAGAAGCAAGGAGAAGTGGATGGATGATGGAGATAGAAACACAAAGCTATATCATTCTGCGGTCAAAAGAAGAGAGGCAGGTAATATTATTTCTGAACTCATTAATGCTGAAGGGATGGTTGTCAACAAACAGGAAGATCTTGAAGAACAGGCGATTGGGTTCTACACGTCTCTATACAATAAGGCATTTTCTGACAATATTGATGAACAAGAGGAAATTGACTGGAAATTCAAACTCACTAGCACTCACAATAATATTCTTACCAGAAGAACTAATGAACAGGAGGTCAAGGATGTTGTTTGGAGCATTGGAAGCAATAAGTCGCCAGGGTCTGATGGTTTTAATGCTTTCTTTTACAAGAAAAATTGGGATGTTATTAAAGGTGACTTGCTTTCTTATGTGGACTAGTTTCTTCAAGGAGGGAATATGGTGAGACAGGTTAATCACTCATTTCTTGTTCTTATTCCGAAGAAGAAAGTTACGTCTTCTCTTGCTGATTTTCGGCCCATTGCTTGTTGCTCGGTACAATATAAAATTATTACAAAAATCCTAGCTGCCCGGCTGAAAATGGTCCTTCCCTTTCTGGTTTCTGCAAATCAAGGAGCTTTTGTTACATGTAGAAGCATTAGTGACTGTGCCCTTCTTGCTGGTGAATTTCTCCTAGACTTCAATGTTATGAGAGGTAGTAGGAAGGCTTGCTTAAAGCTTGACGTCTCCAAAGCTTATGACAGTGTACGGTGGGATAAACTTTGGTGGATTTTGCAACAGATGGGTTTCAACGAACAATGGATTGGCTGGATGAAACAATGTGTCGGGACTACCAGTTACTCAATTCTGGTGAATGGTACGACAGATGGTCTCTTTAGGGGCAGCAATGGGCTGCGCCAGGGTGACCCCCTATCCCCGCTTCTTTTTGTGATTGTCATGGAATACTTTACAAGGAGGATGCAGCGAGCTGAAGAAGAGAAGGAAATAAAGCCTTACACTGTACATGGCACAAAGGTAATGACACATTTAATTTTTTTGTTGATGATGTCCTGGTGTTCATTGAAGCCAAGTAGCATTACCTGGAAAATCTAAAAGGCTTACTGAGGGACTTCGGGAAGCAAATAGGGTTGTGCATAAACACAAATAAAACACATATCTTCTTGTCAAAGAATTGTCATCAGGTGGAAGCCAGATTTATGCAGGCAATGGGGGTTGAAAAGGGAATATTCCCAACCAAGTACTTGGGATTTCCGCTTGCAGGTGGCAACCTTCAAGTCAAGGACTTTACAGACTGCATGATAAAGTGGAGGAGATGATAAATAGATGGCCTACAGAAAGGACTTCTATGGATGGGCGTAGTACCTTGATCAAAGCTTCTATTGAAGGTCTCCTCATTTTTTGGGCACAACAAGGTGAAATTCCTGTCTCTGTTCTGGATAGAATTGAAATGAAGATTGCCAATTTTCTGTGGGGAAGTGAGCACCACCCTATGAAGTACTCCAAGCTAGCTTTTCCTAAGGATGGGCTGAATTTGAAGACTCCCAGAGATATTGCTAGATGGGGTTCCATGAGAAGACTGATTGCATTTCAAGAAGGTGCATCTACATGGGGCAAATGGATGAGGGATAGATATCCTAGAGGACTAGATTTTATTCCGAAAACAAGAGAAGGGTATTCTAGATCCATCAATGTCATGAGGGAAATATGGCCGCAAAATAAGCACATGTTTAATGTTAATAATTCTGGTGGATGGCAGATCATAGACAAGAAGATAAGCTTATGGGAAATGTCCCGTAACAGGAGAGCGAAGGATAGCATGGGAGAACAAATATGGATGGATATGTATGTGCCTAAATGGAGTATGTGTGTATATAAATTTTTGCACCATATTCTCTCCACTCTTGATAGAATAAAGAGCTAGAATTATGATATATCTAATATATGCCTGCTATGTGAGGATAAGGAAGAAAGTCACAATCACCTTGTGGGGGAATGTAATTTCACAAAGGAAGTTTGGGACCATTTATGCAAGGAGTTTAGGCTTCATCTTCAACTCATTGCTGAACCGAGAAGAATACTTGCTAGGTGCAGAAGAGATGTGAAGAAGAATCTTCTGTTTGCTGCCCTATGCTACCATATCTGGGAGGAGAGAAATGCTAGAAGACACCAAGGGAAGTCTATGAATGCCTCCAATATTGCTGTAAAAATATGTAAATGCATTAGACGTAGACTACGTATAGATTAAATGCGTGAGTTGTAATGCTGTTTTGGGTGTATGGCGTTGGGCCTACATGTAATCTTGACCCTCTAATATTTTTTAGGGGGGACGTCGGAATATATTTACCTGATTACGATACATACATACACATATATACATACATACATACATATATATAGGTTAGGAAGTGTGGACCGGACGGTACATGTAACTTACATGTACTGACCATTGAAATAGCACATGTGGAGTGTGTTGACAAAATCTAATCATATGGATTTTGATTCAACACTATATAGATTAGATGTGTTTGAAAAATCATAACCATATCTCATTTAGATCATGAGATATAGCAATATATCATTCAACAATTTCTGAATTTTTTGTAACTTACTGCTGATTAAAAAATACACATTTTCTTTTGTTGGATGATTCATAAGTATCAGATTATTATGAGTTTTTATACACATCTTATCTAAAGGGTATAATTTACATCCATAAGGTTGGATTATTCAGTAGAATGTTACAATCATCATAAATGAAGATGGGTGCATGTAAGCTACTTGTACTCAGGTAAATAAATATTTTTTTTGATAATGATGAACCCCTCCCGGGATCGACCACTATTGGATCCCACCCAGCCAAGGGTAAACCCTAGAACCAACTATGTGCATGGGGGCACCGCGGCGCGCTCAGTAACATGTGGCCTTGTTTCACCCCGAGGGTTACACAACCAAAGTTGAACCCGTGTCCCTTCATTTGGGATTTCTGAGCCGCACCACTGGGCTACTCCCTCAGCCCCAGGTACATAATTATTTTAGCCATATATATATATATATATATATATATATATATATATATATAAAGGTAATGTTTAGAAAATACTTATTTATTTATATTTTGGATTAGGTTCGTCCGTCGTCTTGCTCTGCTAGGGTTTCTCTGGAGGTGATATTTGTGATCCGTGCATGCGAGGTGGTGGCTCTGGAAGCCGGGGCAGCCGCGACGCAGACATAGGAGTTTTCAACCCCATCCATCACGGTGGTGCTACGGGAAGAGCAACCTCACCGGGTCCAGTAGGAAATGTCCCCACGTCGACGTCCGAAGAGGATGCCGATGCTATGATCAAAGAAAGTGTCACCGTATCTGTAAAGTTGGCCAATGACCCACCCTCTCCGCTGGTTTCATACTGGGATGCAATCTCAAATCGATCTGGTAACGCCCAGACCCAAATCGAACCCGCATCGCCAGACACGCTCAAGGCAGACGATATTCATATCGACTGCAGCGACGCTCTCCCCCACATCACCATCAATCCCGACACCCTCCCACCTCTTCTAGAGCTGTGGAAATATGCAGTCATAATCAAGGTTGTCAGAATCAACATTGGGTTCTCTGCATTGGTCAACCACATCATGTCTCTCTGGCGATTAACAAAATAGTTTTGGGTGGTGGTTCTTGAGATGGGGTATTGCATCATCCAACTCGGCAACCATGATGACTACGTCTGTGCCTTAACTGAAGGTCCATGGAGAATATTTGGGAACTACTTATCTTTCCAATCCTGGTCCTCAACCTTCCATCCCATAGATCTCATACCTCGCAAATTAGTGATATGGTTAAGGATTCCTGAGCTCTCGGTATTCCTTTACTAGTACAAACTGCTATCAAGTGTTGGTGATGTTTTGGGGAAGACGACCAAGGTCGACACCACAACGTTGTCTGGCCACCACGGGAAGTTTGCTCAGATGGCAGTATAAGTCGATACTACAAAACTGCTTCTACCTGGTATCTACCTCAATGGTGAATACTATAGGTTTGAATATGAAAACCTACCGATCGTCTGCATGAAGTGCAGTAGGGTTGGCCATGGGGACAAGGACTGCACGTTTGTGATGCCTTTTGCACCCCCCATGAATCCATCATATTCATCGGGTTCAACCCTCTTGAATACTGCTTCTTACACTCTGCAAATCCATGCGAAGAAACCTGAAAGACGTCCCCCCCCCATGAAGAAGCCTTCCCGAGAGCCATCTCATGTTGTGGAGGGCAACGTTGAATCTTCCGAGCAAGACAATCCACCCAAGACCGCCCCAACCCCACTGTCGGATGAGCCAAAGGATGACGAGGATGACTGCAAGTGGCTCAATCTAAGAAGCCGAAAAAGAGGAACACAAAGGACAGGTTGCACAAGCAAGCCAATCTCGGCTCCAACCTGCCACCTATTCCACCGTCGGGCACTAGCAACAACACCACAATTACCTTGGTTGATGATGACACCTGCTTGGGCAGATATCAAGACACTACTACCGACCCCCCTTTCAGTTTGCTGCCAATGAAAATTTGGTGGTGCTCAACCCTCCCCACCAAGGGTTTCATTGGGGTGATAAGGGGAGCGGAGGGGGAGTCCTCCTTAGAAGTAGGAAGGTTTTCTATCAGACGAGCAGTCCAGGAAGGGAGAGAAAAAAAAGGAAATCTTACCCAATTTGTGGGTAACATGAGTCAAGGTCTGCCTGCTAAGCGGGCCATTGACTTCAACGATGATTCTGTGGAGATCCCTGATGATGAGATGGATGACGACGATGGATTGATTGGCCTATGTGCAACCATTTCTTGATGGTTGCACCGCACAACCCCAATCGTTTCTTAATGCTTAACATCCTTTGCTGGAATATACAAGGTGCTTGCTTCAAGAAGAAAATTTGTCTTCTCAAAGACTACAAAAGGCATTATAGGTTGCATACGCTTTCTATAGTTGAACCACGCATTAGTGGTTTGAAGGCTGAGAATGTCATCCGACAACTTGGCTTTTCCTCCTCCCATCGTGTAGAGGCCATCGGTTTCTCTGGAGGCATCTGGATCCCCTGGGATGATGCCCGCTGCTCAGTTGATATTGTTCAAAATCACCATGAATTAATTCATTGCTGCATCAACAACTCTTGGCACGTGACAGTGGTGTATGGGAGCCCAAATCCTTCAAAAAGAAACTAACTTTGGAGAAGGCTGCATGAGATCTCCACCACTGTCCACGATGCATGGGTAGTGATTGGAGATTTCAATACTATGCTCGACACCTCGAAAAAGCTTAACGGTCGCACTTTTGATCGTTGGTCTTGTAGGAACTTTAACTTGGTCATTCTCCACATAGGCCTCGCTGATATGAAAGCTAATGAACCCTTCTTCACCTTCAAGCATCTCCAACTGCTCGACCGACTTGATAGGGTGATTGCAAATGACTTATGGATGACCCAGGCTAGTAGCACTTCCATCACTATCCTCCCGTGGCTCTACAATGACCACAACCCGCTCCTTGTGCATACATACCCTTCCAATGCTTGTAGACCTCGCCTCTTCTGTACTAAAGATAGCTGGTCCCTAACACCAACCTTCAAGAACTTTCTCAACAGCACGTGGGACCCTCATAGGAGCTTCTCTGACGCTCTCCCTGCCTTTCGTGAAGCTGCCATGAAGTGGGACGCTATGCACCAGCTCTCCAACAACAAATTAAAGAGCAAAATCATGCACAAGATTAATAAACATCAGGTTTCAGCCAAACTCTCCACTTCCTTTTCTTTTACTCTCACTATGGATAGATTGCAAGATGAATACAACAATATCCTCCTTCAAGAAGAGGTTGAATGGAGGAAATGAGCAAACATTAACTGGCTAAGTCTGGGCGATGAGAACACAAATTTTTTCAATACCTATGTCAAAGCTCGAAGACTGCACAACAAAATCTCTCACCTAAAATATGCCAATGGTAATTGGGTGGACGATCCTATTGTTGTGAAGGACATGGTGCACACTTTCTTCTTTAACTTGATGATGGCACCCCCAGCTCGGTCAAGATGCCCATTGACTGATGCTGACTTCATTGGTTCCTTCCTGCATCCGAGTGCCGAGATTTGCACCCGCATCAGTCAAATTCCTATGGGCGATGAAGCTAGGAAAGTCATGTTTATGATGACACCTAATAAATCGCCCGGTCCTGACGGGGTCTACAACTCTTTCATTAAAAAAATTGGGACTGTGTTGGACCATCTGTTATCCGCACGGTCTAAGATGCCTTCTACAGTGGTGTAATTGATGATTGCCTTGCCGAATCTCTTACTGTTCTGATTCTGAAAAGTAAGCAACCCCACGTTTGTGGTGATCTGCACCCTATCTCTCTGAATAACACATGTTTCAAGATTATTTCAAAGATTATGGTGGAACGTCTAAAGCCTCTCCTCCATGAGTGGGTTTCTGAAACTCAATCTAGCTTCATCCCGGGTAGAAGAATCACAGACAACATTTTCCTCGTCCAGGAAGTCATCCATACCATGCACAATAAGCACTCGGGCAAACCCATGGCATGCATCAAACTTGATCTAGCCAAGGCATTTGATAAAATGAGTTGACCCTTCATTCTTGACACTCTACAAAGGATGAGACTCCCAGAAAAAACCATTGGCATGATTATGCAAATTGTTACCAAAGGAAATATGTCTATTTTATGGGAAGGTGTCCCACTCGAGCCATTTAAAGCCACCCAAGGCATTTTCTAGGGTGACCCCATCAACCCTTATATCTTCATCCTATGTATGGAAAGATTGAGCCAAGCTATCCATAATTCATTGGAAAGAGGCGAATGGAAGCCAATCTGGATGTCTCGCTCTGGTCCTCCCCTGTCGTATGTCCTCTTTACCGACAATATCCTTCTAATGGCTGAAGCATCCACTACACAAGCTAGGATTATCAATAAGGTGCTCCAACATTTCTCAACTGCATATGGACAAGTAATCACTAAGGTGAAATCACGGTGCTTTTTCTCCCCTAATACTCCATGCCAGACTTCTACCTCCTTCTATAGGAGATTGGGTATACAAAGTACAATAGATCTGGGAAGATATCTAGGTGTCCCTATCCTGCATCACCAGGTCAATAAATCCACACACTCGACAATTATAGACACTATCAAGGACCGGATGTCTAGTTGGTCAAACTGCTATATGTCCCTTGCTGGACATATCACTCTTACAAAATCCACTTTATAGGCCATACCAAGCTATGCTATGCAGTCAGTTCAGTTATCTCCGTCTCTTTGTGATGATATCAACAAACATATCAAGAACTTTATCTGGTCCAGCGGCAGAGCACACCGCAACCTTTCTCTAGTCTCCTGGAAAGTCATCACTATGTCTAAGGACGAAGGCGGTCTAGGAATCAAAGATGCACGTACTCAAAACCAAGCTCTCATGCTAAAAAATGTATGACTCTTTATTAGTAACCCGCATGCTCTTTGGGTTTGTGTAATGAAAGCCAAGTATATGAATAGACAGACATTTTCTCAGAAGCCCTGCTCTTTGGTATGGTCCTTCATTCAGAAAAACTTACCAAGTATTCAACAAGCGTCTAGAATTAGTATCAACACAGGCAGTTCTACCAATGTTTGGGTTGCAAAGTGGTTGCATGGTCTCTCCATACGGGACCTAGACCCTACCTTCTCGCCGCCCCAATCTGGAGGATCTTTGTGTTGCATCTATGGCCTTGGATGATGGAAACTGGGACTGGAAATTCATTTATAACTATCTTCCTGAGCACTCGTGGCAGCATATCTGTCATACTCCTCCTCCAGTTGTGGCGGCATGTGATGATGAGTGGTATTGGCCTCTTACTGTGTCAGGGACGTTCACGGCTAAATCTGCCTATCACTAGCTTTGTAACAACTTGCACGCTGACATTGACCAGAATTGGCGATCCATATAGAAGCTACCACTCTCTGCCCGCTTCAAAACGTTTCTATGGCTTCTTCAACACAAGGCCCTTCTCACAAACGTTGAAAAAGTACGCCGGCACATCCCTACTGATGTTATCTGCCCCATGTGCAACAATGGCACAGACACATTGTTGCACTGCCTTCGAGATTGTCCCCCCAATAGAAGTGTTTGGATTGCTCTAAATGCTACTCCTCAATTCTTCTCACTCACTGAAGATGCTTGGCTTATTGAAATCCTTTCTTCTTTGTACACCAATGAAGAGTCTATCCTACAGTTTTGGCCATCTGTGCCATTTGGCTTCACCGGAATGAGTTTATTCAGAACCGACAATCCCACACGACAGTCCAACGCATTACTTTCATCAAGAACAAAGCCCGAGCTATCCCGAGTATCCCTGATGTTGTTCAACATATCTCTGCGGCCTCCGATGTGGCCATTCGACCACCAGTCACTCATAACATTCTGATCTTTGTGGATGCCTCTTTCACATCCCCGGCAGATACTGCAGGGATGGGTATCCATGTCGTAGATGGACATGTCAGACATATTATGAGCCACGACTCGCCCAGCTACGCCAATTAGGCGTTGTAAGCGAAAGTTCAGAGCATTCTTTGTGCCTTGGAACTCTGCAAAACTACGGGATGGAACTCCCCTGCCATTCTATCGGATGCTCTCACTGCAGTTCACATCACTGCTGAGATCACTCCTACAACAACCACACTTCGTCCACATATGAGGCATCTTCGGATGCTGTGTGAAGATGTCGGGAAACCATACATTTCCTATGTTTCTAGAAAGTACAATAGTGTAGCTGACTACATAGCACACCACTCAAAAAATTCTAGTAGTCCTTTTTCTTTCTCTTCTAGTACGCCTCCTTGGCTAAATATGGACTTGAATGTATGATGTTCTAAAATTTGGCCTGCAATAGAGAGCGGGATGAATGAAAGTTAATCTCTCTCTTCTGTAAAAAAAATTATTTATTTAGAATCTAATTTGTGGATTATAGTCACCAACCTAAATGTTAATGATGATCATGAATATCTTGAATGTTATATTAATAATCTATTGTGGTATTTTTTTTGGAATAAAAATGTATATGTAACACAATGTTCATATGTCTACCATTGAATACCTAATTTTGATATTTTTGACCATATATGACATGCATAATAGATTACCTAACACATTTTCTTACTTTAGAGTAAATATATAAATGTATTCTTTATACATTAGTAAGCTACTGATCAACGTGCACTCATATCATAGATTTAGAAACCCTTAATTAGAAATATGAGTGATACTATTGATCATTCACCTTTGGTAATAAGGAATTCTATCTATCTAGAATACATCTAACACACTTATTATGTATTGTCATGTATGAAACACAAATGCATTTAGGCACCAATGCAACTTAATGCAACCACCAATAGTAATAGGCAAGGAAAAAATGTATGTTAGTGGTGAAAATGTGGTTCAAGTATATCAATGGACCATGCTGGGTGGGTGGGTCACTGCTACATGAATGGGGTAGTTGCAACCTAACAACAAAACATGTCAGTCCAATGGGGAATCATGATTCTCTATTATGTTGATTGATAATCACTAGTACATAACCGACCTTTAGTGTCGGTTATTTAAGGCCTTTAGTGTCGGTTTTTAAGCGACACCTATATGGGCGCCGCTAAAAGCCCAACCGTTACGCGTCGGTTCTCAAACCGATTCCACAACCCTTCGCGCTCCACTGAAAACGCGTCAATAGGGGGGTATAGGCATCAGTTATTAGCTTTGAAACCGACGCCATATACCTTCGCGCCACAGAAAGGGCGCCATCTGGGGCACTGTCAGCGTCAGTTTATTAGTGATAACCGACGCCATCTCAGCCGCTGCCATGGCCGTGCTGGCCAGCACGGCCGTGGTGTCTGGTCCGCTTCCATGGCCGTGTTGGCCATCACGGCTGTGGTGTCTGGCCCGCTGCCATGACCGCGCTGGCCAGCACGACCGTGGTGTCTGACCTAATTAGGGAAATCGACGTCGGTTACTAGTAGGGCAACCGATGCCAGAACCATCAACATCGGTTTATTATTGATAACCGACGCCACATCACATGCATTATGCGCCAGTTATTGTTGTTTATCCAACACTATAACCATTTATCGTAGGTTTTATACAAATAACCGACGCCTATTTCATGTTTTTTTCTCTTATCAGTCTGCAGGCCTACTGTGGCTGGTCGCAGGATGAGAAACCTACAGTTCAATTATGAACTGCAGTTTTTACGACATCCATTGATATCAGCCAATAACAGACCACAAACCTACAAAATTAACAACATTAATTTTCACACATTTAGCAACCTGCAGTTCCATTTGATTTTCACACATGTAGAAACATTCATGTAGCAATTTGCAGTTCCATTCATTTTCACATTCACACATGTAGAAACATTCATATAGCAGCCAGTAGTTTCATTCATTTTTACATTCACACATGTATAAACATTCAGACACATGTAGAAACATTCAGACATGTAGAAACATTCACACATATTATAATTCAGAAATTCATTTACAAAATATAATTCTTTAGTCATTATTCGCTATCAACATCCCAATTATATGTTAAAACCCCCACTACTTGTACGGTTGTTGCCCATTCTTCTCTTACATCATTTAATTCTTCCGTCATATAGGGAGCATGTACATCTGGTAAGGCCTTTCCTGTATTGTGGTCAGTTTTAAACACCTGCAAAGAGAATGATCTATATATATAATTAATAATATATAAATAAGATCGATATATTTCATATTATCTAATGAGACTATATATAATACCTCAGGAATGGTATCGATGTCCATTGTGGCATATTTGATAATCATGTGCATAAATCGCATCACATAGTATGCACATGCCCATCCGTTGTCTTGTGTAGCACACTATAAATTGAAACATACAAAATATTAAAAAATACAACTAATTAAGCACTGTTCACATAAATAATATATACATTGCAGTCGAGAATTTACTTCCACATTTTTCCAAATTATTGGTTGGTTCTTTTTCCTGGGGACCTTTCCTCCAGCCCTTTTGAACTCATCTAAACCCCTACATGTTAATGTAACACAGTACATTGCATAAATAAATAGTAATGTAATAACATATGTTAACTGATATGAAAATGAAATATTTCTCACCGGAATAATGCCATTTTCATTTTTTGTCCATATTTTGAATTCAATTTAGTCCCCTTAGGATCTAGATAATAGACAGTGAACATCTCGGGGACAATAACTAGTAACTCCCAATGCGTACCACTAGAGGTAAAAAAGTTAAAAATTAATAACTCAAAATCCATAATAAAAATGTAATTTTCTTAAGTCCAAATTATAAGCAAAGTAAACTTACTCCACATTGAACGGAGCTATTATCACCGTCTTCTTATTTTGAGCAAAATTGGTAAAAGCATCACAGTAGTATTGTTGAATTGATGGAGGGACTTTAGCTACTAGACTAATCAAAGATGGAATAAAAAATCCTACATGTTCGAATGAAAAATCTACACATATCTGGTCTAAGTAGTTGCAAAACATGTATTACATATGCATTAATAAATAAGAAAATAGATCACCAGATCCTACACAAGGTATATGGATGTATAAAGAAGATCTCACCTTATCCATAGCTCTATCACAGATGTATTCAGCCAATCATATCAAAACAACTCCAAAATATCTTGTATAAATAGTTTGCTTTCGCATGATTGACCTACAGCATCCGCATCTATAGAAACAGTTATAGGGAAATTTATATCATGTTCGCCTAACCATATTGACATACCCCTATAGTTAGGACCTAACGGGATAGGTAGGTCCTGTGGAACCCAACTTGGTAATGTAGGAGGTGGAGGTGGAGGCCTAGATGCTCTGGGTGTCTTCTTTTTAACATATATATATATATATATATATATATAATTTTTGATCAATTGACATCATACACACACTAACAATTTAACGTAATGTAAATTTACCATACAGTTTCAGTATAGAGGACATCCACTTTTGGCCACAATATCAGTCCGCCTTCTGCCTCACCAAGCGTTTCACAATCTGGGTGGGCATATGGCAATGGAAGATCCATCCACTTGGGAAATATACATAGAGGGCTCACACGAACCCAATCAGCTGGTAATGGAGACCCATGAAACATTTCCCCTGGTAGGGATGGGTAAGCTGACGCCTCTACAATGACAAATTCTTTACTTTTTAGACGACATGGCTTCAACCCAGAGAAATTTTTGTGTAAAGAATGTTATATACATATATACATATCATCTTGAAAACATATCATCTTGAAAAGACTAGTTATTAATTATGTCATAAAAATACTCACAACGGATGTGCTAGGTGGTGGGTCTACAGGATTACTCCCAACCTCTGTAGTAGGAGTAGAGCGGGACGCCATAGGTATTGTCTGCTGAGTGGCAGTCTGAGATGCCTGGCACTTGCTCATTGCTTCTTCGAGTTTCCTATCAACTAGCTTATCTACCTATACATGGATAAAAGAAACGTTAGCTTCTGATTATTGAATTTCTTTTACAGTAACATTATAAAGAAAGAATAGGTTACCTCTTCTTGTGAAAGTCCCACTTTTGGGACATGTTTGCACTGGGATGGCCCAAAGAACGCTTTGATGCCCACACCAGCGCCTGCAGCCCTAACACATCCAGGATGCTCTGGGTTACCCAGAGCAACTGTCAATTCATCCATTGTGCCCTCAGAGATGAACTTGCCTTGTTTCCTCAGCTCGTGCAGCTCCCACTAATTGCCAAAACAAAAATTTGTAATTAAGTAAACACCACAAATAATCAATATTCGAACGATTTCTGTAAGAGTTGTATTTTACCATTTTTACAGCCGCCTCAGCAGTTGTGGGCTTCCTTATTTCTCCCTTCTTATTTTGCCTCCCATCTATCTAGATATCATGGCGAGGCAGAGGTGTGGTACCTATAGTAGAGGACTCCTGAGTAGCAGCAGACTGAGCAGACTGAGCAGTAGCCTCAGCCTGTAGTCTTTGGCGAATGCCTGCATACCCCTTTGGACCCATTGTGTGGTCATGCACATTCAGTGCACGCCTTGCTTTTTGCGCCTCACTGAGGGCCAAGTTAGTATGCACATTAATGATTTGGTTAGTAACACTAAATGTTAATCTTGAATAGGTGAATACAACGTATATTAATTAAATTGGGAGTGATGCCTAATACCTTGAATTCATCAGTTTGTCTTGAAGCAACAAACACGCCCCATTCTTATTGGTCCAGGAAGTTCCACTATTATGTGGATTTCTTCTTCCTCTTGTCACCTTCTTTTATGTATTCTCGGGTGAGATGTATCCTATAGTTCCTTAGGACTCTCCCACAGCGTTGCATCACGCATTTACGATGCAACTTTTCATCCAATTCACATATACTCTGCAAAATAGAATTGTTATTAACTAGTATCCAAAAAATTAGTAATCTAACAAATATAATTGCAAATTAATAATAACTCACGCATAAATCCTTCCATATTACGTCTTTCTTCCCCTTAGGAACTTTATTCCAAGAATCTATCTTACAACCGCAATGTCTACGAGTAACATACCCAAGATATGAAATAAACAAATTTCGATTCACTCCAATTGCATTTCCTGCATTATCAAAATCCACAACAAGTTTGGGTCCATTGCCCCTTTATGCTATTAACTTCTTCATCATAGTGATGCCCCTTCTCTTGTCAACTTTTTGGTGCTGCTCATCAAGTGCTTCAGAGGGTACATGTGCATCATCAACCTAAAATTTGAAAAAATAAACACACTTATAGGATATAACTAGAAATGGACATATAGATATAAATATATGATATATATTTTTAAAACTTACATTGTGAGGCGGTGCATTGATGTCCTCACCCTCACGGTAATCATCAACACGATCATCAGGAGAATGCTCAGCCATATGAAAGTTCACATTCACATTGTAAAGTTCACATTGTAAAGTAATTCACATTGTAAATCTCACATTGTAAAGTTCACATTCACATTGTAAAGTAATTTACATTGTAAAGTTCACATTGTAAAGCTCACATTGTAAAGTTCACATTCACATTGTAAAGTAATTCACATTGTAAAATTCACATTGTAAAGTTCACATTCATATTGTAAAGTAATTCACATTGTAAAGTTCACAATTAGAAAAATAAAACATATAAAAAATATAAACATGCCTCTAATATTGCGATTTTTTTGTCAATTAACAATCCTTCATTGTGATCTCCTCGCACATACAAGTCATCATTAGCTTCAATATTTGCTGGTGTTGGCAACCCAACTGAGAATGGACTGGAGTCATCATACTTATCATAGTACTCTTCTTCATCTATAAGATCTTCAATGAACTGTCTTTTACCATGAAGAACAACCGACCATTTATCATTTGCAGGATCATCGATATAAAATACTTGTTTCACCTATGATGCCAATATGAATGGTTCACCCTTCTCACCAATCTTTTCAAAGTTCACTAAAGTGAAACCCAATTCATCCACTATAACTCCTTTGGTGTTATCAACCCAATTACATTTGAAGAGTGGAATTCTGAAATCTATGTAGTCAAACTCCCATATGTCTTCAATGACACCGTGATATGACATTTTAGCTTCACGTGGACTCTTATCCTTTGCACTTGCAAAAAACATAGTCGACGCTTGAAGGGTGACCCCACTATTTTGGATGACACTCTTATGATCTTGGCGCTTTGTGTAATATGTGAATCCATTAATGTCATACCCTTCATAAGACATAACATTCAATTTTGGTTTAAAGGTGAGGCATTTGATAGTTTCAGTAATATCATCTAGTGTTTGAGATAGTTGATGTAAGACTTTATCTTCAAACCACTTAATAAATGTCTTGTTATACTCTCTAGCAAGCCACATTGTATTGGCTCGAGAATATTGTCTCTTGATGAAATTGGTATGTTCCTCAATATAAAAACTCACTTCGTCCATGATGTGTAAAATATACAAGTGACCTTATTCCAACTGCTCACGGCTGATTACTTTCACCTGTGATCCCAAAATTACTTTGCCAAATTTCTCCTCAATATTCTTGTCATTACCAGGAGTGTCATTATAACTGAGAAAGTCATTGCAAAAATCCATAACCTCTATCGCCACATAACCCTCAATAATACTCCCTTCAGGCCGATAATGGTTTCGAACATCACTTTTAAAAACGCTCATGTATCGTTCAAAGGGATACATCCAATGCAAGAAAACTGGTCCCAACATTTTCACTTCCCTAGTCAAGTGGACAACAAGATGTATCATGATATCAAAGAACGACAGAGGAAAATACATCTCAAGATGACATAGGGTAACAACCACTTCTCTTTTCAAATTATCGAGAGTATCAGGGTCAATAACTTTGCTGCACATAATGTTGAAAAAGAAACAGAGTCTGGTGATTGCAAACCTTACATGCTTCGACAATATAGATCAAATTGCCACAGGCAATATTTTTTGCATTAGACTGTGACAATCATGAGATTTAAGACCTATCAACTTCAGATCTTTCATGGATACCAATCTATGGATGTTGGATGAGTAACCCTGTGATACCTTAACATTTACCAAACATTCACAAAAAGCTTTTTTCTCCTTTCTAGACAATGTGTAACAAGCGGGAGGTAAGTATGTTCTCTGATTTCCCATTTCACAAAATTCTGTTAATTTTGACCTTATTCCCATTTCACGTAGGTCCAGTTTGGATTTTATCCCATCTTTAGTCTTACCTGGTATATTCAACAAATTACCAATGACACTATCTTAGACATTTTTCTCAACGTTCATGACATCGATACAATGCCTGACTGTCAAAGAAATCCAATAAGGAAGATCCCAAAATATTGACTTCTTCTTGAATAAAGATTTGTCACTCCATGTGGCCATAGTACATTGTGATATCTTACCAAATTCATTGACTAAGTTTTTTACTCTTTCATAAACAACCTCCCCTGGTATAGGTTTAGGTGCACTCCGTTCCTCATTCAATCCATTGAATGCTTTGTGCTTCCTATGATACAAATGGAATTTTGTAAGAAACCTTCGATGACCGAGATATACAATCTTACCGCCATGTTTTAGTCTTGTTGAATCAGTGTTCTCTTCACATATAGGACACGCTTTAGCTCCTTTGACACTATATCCAGACAAATTCCCATATGCTGGAAAGTCATTAATAGTGCAAAACAACATAGCATGCAAACGAAATGTCTCTCTTCGTGAAGCATCATA
The DNA here is from genome assembly GCA_963693085.1 of Alisma plantago-aquatica. Taxonomy (NCBI): domain Eukaryota; kingdom Viridiplantae; phylum Streptophyta; class Magnoliopsida; order Alismatales; family Alismataceae; genus Alisma; species Alisma plantago-aquatica. Next base: position 423,217,920 of record OY856415.1, read on the forward strand.
GGTCATCACACCTTCACCCCCGAGTTTATTTAAGTCATCAATCAGAGGTTCAAGATAAACATCAATGTCATTTCTAGGTTGTTTAGGGCCCGATATCAACAACAACAACATTACGTACTTATTTTCATACACAGTCAGGGAAGAAGATTGTATATAACAAGCATGACAGGTGAAGTGCTATGTTGGCTTCTCAATATCCCGTATGGATTCATCCCATCTGTACAAAGCCCAAGTCTTAGATTCCTGACTTCTTCACCAAATTTAGGGTACAATAGATCAATCTTCTTCCACTGTGGGGAATCAGACGCATGTCGTAGGATCCCATCATTATTTTACTTAACATCTGCATGCCACCTCAAATTCTTCGCATCTATCGGATTGGCAAACAAGCATTGAAACCGTGATATTATAGGTAGATACCACATCACCTTGGCAGGAGAACCAGTTTTGGACTCCCCCGAAGTCATCAATTTATACCATGACGCACCACATTTTGGAAAATCTTTCAAATCCACATAGTCCTTTTGAAATAATACAAAATCATTTGGGCATGCGTGTATCTTCTTGGCATCCATTCCCATTAGGAACAACAATTTTTTTACCTAGTATGTTGAGATTGGCAGCTCGTTTCTTTCAGGAAGCATTTCTTTCAACAAAGACAACAATGATGTGAAGCTTTTGTCGCTCCATCTATTGTTAGCTTTCATCTTATACAATCTCAACACAGCGCTAAGCTTCGTAAACTTAGTACAACCTGTGTATAACGATATCTCATCATCATGCACAATGTTTCTAAAAATGGGAGGTGGATTCGTGTGCTCTACCCCACAACTATCCAGCATCGCATCAACGATGTCTACTGGAACTGGTTCATTCACATCTACATCATCGGAGGCCATTTCTTCTTCCACACAAGCACTGCTATCGACATCCACTGGTTTTGGGTTTGAAATCTCTCCATGTCAGTGTCATTCTGTATAGCCTTGTATATCCCGTTGCACATGACATGACTTTTTATTTCATCACCAGTGCTGACTTTCAAGTTGTTACCGCAATGCCTACATGGACAGTAGAACCTATCTCCAGGTTGTTTCCTATGTTCCTCGACAAATCTAATAAATTGGTCAAGACCAGAAATAAACTCTGGGGTGCAGCAATTGCGAATGGACATCCATGATCTATCCATTCTATGATCAAAGAGAAAACAAGTATATATTACAACAAGATTAGGGTCTAGGGTTAACAAATACATGTGATGTCATTCTTATATATAATAAATGTGTACCACCTATCCCATCCTAACACCTAATCTCACTAGTAAGTGTATAATGTGTATTGGGTTTTCAAGAAAATTTCAACAACATTTCCCCGTTGTTCTCTAAGTACATATGTACTTAGAGAACAAATGGGGAAATGCTACCGAACTTTTCTCAAAAATCCAATACACATTATACACTTACATCCTAAGTGAGTTTAGGTGTTCAAGAACAGTCCCAAACTGGGGACTATCCAAGATTTACTCCTAATGAGTAAATCTTGGATGGGTTTCTAGGTCAACAAATACATGTGATGTCATTCTTATATATAATAAATGTATACCACCTATCCCATCCTTGAATACCTAATCTCACTAGTAAGTGTATAATGTGTATTAGGTTTTCAAAAAAAAATTTGACAACATTTCCCCGCTGTTCTCTAAGTACATATGTACTTAGATAACAAATGGGGAAATGCTACCAAAATTTTCTCGAAAACCCAATACACATTATACACTTACATCCTAAGTGAGATTAGGTGTTCAAGAACAGTCCCAAACCGGGGACTATCTAAGATTTACTCCTAACGAGTAAATATTGGACGAGTTTCTAGGCCAACAAATACACGTGCTGTCATTCTTATACCTACAATCCTAGTTTCATCATTCATATCCTAAGCTTACATCATTTAATCATGCTTGTCAGTAAATAATAAATAGTAAATATCCTAAGTTTACATCATCAAGATAATCATTACACACAAATTTAGGTATCCTATTGAGCAATATAGCACAAAATCATCAAGATAATCATTACACATATAATTGAGCAATATAGCACAAAATCAGCCACCACGGTCGTGCTACGCAGCAGGACCGTGCTACCAACACGGCCGTGCTGCCCAGCACGGCCGTGCCAACCTGCGATTTCACAAGAAGATGTACCATGCATGGTGGAGAAGAGGAGGAAGAAGGTACCACAAGCATCGAGCAGGTCATAGGGTGGAGGCGGCAGCGGCGAGCGGGCGGGTGGGTGGCCAGAGCAGCAGCAAGCAACAGGTGTCCAGCAGAGGCGGCGGCATGGCGACAGTGGAGGCGGCAGCCTGAGCGGTGACGACGATAGGTGTGGATGCAGTGGCAGTGAGCATCGGCAGAGGTGGCGGCAGTAGAGGCAGCAGCCTGAGCGGTGACAACGACATGCGTGGAGGCAGTGGCAGCAAGCAGCGACGGAGGTGGGGGTAGAGGAAAAATTGCCGGACCAAACCCTAGAGTAGCACGAGAATGAATGAAACAGAGAAAGGGGAAGAGTCGGGCTCGCGCGAGTGCTGTTAAGTTAACAATAGGTGTCGATTATTAAATAAAACCGATACATGAAACTAAAGGTGTCGGTTCTACAAACACACCGACACCTATTCTCACTGATAGTCGTCGTTTTTTACTAGAAAAAACTGACGTCTATCTATATATGCCGATTAAAAAAATTGTTCTCGGTTAGTGACCATAGTCGTCAGTTTCTTTCGAAAACTGACGCGCAAAGGGTGTGAAAAATTTCCCGAGAACAACGCGGGAAAACCCATAAGCGTCGGTCATTGTAGGAAAACTGATGACCAAAATGTGCCCAATTTCTATCTCGCGAATAACCTTTCGTCGTCGGTTTAATAGTTAATAACCGACGTCATATTTTAAATTTTGGAGGTAATTTTTTTCACTGGCATTTTTGGATTTGACGGTTAATTTTAGGTGTCGGTTTATTATTCGGGAACCAACACTGAATAAAAGCGATACACGTCTCTGGTCACCCTTCACAGATAGATGTCGGTTTTTTTATTAAACTGACGCGTTAGGTTTTAGGTGTCAGTGTATTTATACAACTGACGCCTTTAAAAGTGACGTTATAAGCCATTTCTGTAGTAGTGAATAACATGCACTCACACTCTTTACATCCTTTGAGATGTTCTCCCACAACACTACCTTTACTCAACGTTGAGTTCCTCAAAGCCTGTAGGATAGGAAAACAAACATCTTGCTATCAATATTCACTTTTCTATTAGAGGTCAAACTCCAAAATTATGAGAAACACTTGTGTCAAGCATGTGAAACCTATGATCTACTCCTCAAGTTGACCAATCACTTGGAACATCCCCAGATCGATCCATGGAGGCTCCAAGATGAGGTTTTGATCAACCTTTATCACCAAATATTGACAAAGAACATGACCAAGACAAGATATTACTTGGACTATCTACAAGTCAGAAAACCTCCTCCTATATTTCTCATTCTAGGATATCAATAACCAATTAGATGATACCCACAATGATGAAGATATAAAATTTGGTAACATTAATAAATTAGATCACTTGATTTGTAACACCTAACTCTTTTTATCATATTAAATTATTATACTCCTCTTATATGAGGGTATAAAATTTGGTCTACTTCTCTTGCATTTAATAATTGATAAAATTATAGTTAGTAATTTTAGTAAAATAATATCAAGAAAAACTCAAATTAGTAATATTATATTCTATTTCAAATTAGTAATATTTATATTCTATTTTTAGGATCACAATATATATATATACATATATTTTTGTTTCTCTCTCTCTTGATATATATAGATGTCTATATATGATGTTTTGATCGAGATTGTCCTATTTTTATTTAAATGAGAGTTGAGAAAGAAATATAAAGGAAAATCGAATATGAATATATATATATATATATATATATGTTGATAAACTTATATTTTAAAAATATAATTTTTAGTTGTGGATCATATGTAAATTCTTTGTCTAACAATGCATGAATTTATAAATATTTAACGGTAACTTAAATCATGTTTGAAACTTAACATATTATATATCCTTTTATTTTTATTATGGTATAGCAATATTATTTCTATCACATTCATAAAGGATAAGATGAAATTATGTTGATTAATAGGAAGGATACCTAATAATTAATCTTTTTCATAGCTTTGACTTTGACCTAGTGAAGTTATTTTTACATGGAAAGATAATTTTTCATTTTAAAAATATATCATATTCCTAAGATATATGGGTAATTGACATATTTAGCGTTATATTGATACATATAAAATTTGTAAAGGTGGTATTTATTTAAAACTTAATTTTTGAAATATGACAATAAATAACATAAATACTAAATAATGTATTATGGTATCTTAATTTGAAATAAAAATGTATATGTAAGACATTGTACATATGTATACTAATGAATACCTAATTTTACTATTTGTGACCATAATTGACATGCATCATAATATATGAACTAGCATATTGCCTTTCTTTGATACAAATGTATGTATATATTATATTGTAAATTAGAAAGTTAATGATTGGGTATACACTTACGTGATAGATCTAGATACCCTAGATTGGAAATAAGATGATATGTTAGTTACAAGATGTGGTGTTTTATAGTTATATCATAATGTTTGGGTTGTTTTCGTGAGTAAATGAAACTATGATGATATACATGATTATGTTACATTGACATAGTCAGAAACCCCAAATATGAAAATAATGGAAAGATATGAATAGTACTAAGATGGAAAACCTAATGACTCATAATATTAATAGTCACATACAATTTAACAATTCAAGATTATAAGTGAGAAATATTTATTTGCTCTTGTAAACATCTCTTCAAACAACCTTGGAGCTCTATTCATGAAATTCGAAAATTATGTATACTTTTCATTCAATGCATGATATTTCCTTTTTATGTTTTTAGCATATTTTCTGTAAATAGTATACTTTAATGAGGAATGTTTAATTAAATAACTATTTATCATGTTCTCAGGGGATATAATTGAATTAATCAATGAATTGGAATGATACCTAATCATGAAATGTCTCAACTACCTTTGAATTTAGTTGACCATTTTTGAGTTATTATGACACGTAAAGATAGTTTTTTATTGAAAGACCCAAATAAAAAAGCATATCTGATTCCTTAAATATATGGGGAACTTTAACATATTTATCCTTAGATCAATAAAGATGAATTTTACAAAGAGGATATCAAAATCAAACTTAAATTGTCAGTAATTATCATAAAAAACTTGGATATAATAGATGATGTATTATCTTATATAATTTGGTAATATACATGTATTTGTAACAGGTTTTCCATATGTATACTAGAGAATACTTAGTTTTGATATTTGTGACATTAAATGATATGTAAGTAATATATGACCTATAATAATGCCTTACTTTAGAATACATGTATACAAATATAGTTTTGCACATAGTAATATAATGATTTGGTATATGCTCACATGATAGATCTAGGGACCCCAAATTGAAAATATTGGTGATAATATACAATACTCACATTTGGTAATTTGAATTATATTTATCTAGAATATTAGAGACAAATTTGGTCAATATAGATCGATTGTACGTTGGTTATGTAAAGTCAGATATAAAACAAAATGTATCCTCGCGATGGTGAAACTTAAAACAAAAAATCCACAACATTGTGCATGACAAAAATGTATGTTGATCAAGAAAATGTGGCTCAAGTCCATCAATGGACCATGGTCGATGGTTGGGTAGCCGCTACACCAATAGGGTAAATGCAACATAACAACATCCGAAAGACAATCAGATGGGCAATTGCATATTCCCTATTAAGTTGATTAATGAAGGAACATATTGCCATATTTTATGTACTTTTTCTTGATTTTGTGTACAATCATTTGGTAAGTATTTTATGTACTAGTTATGCATTCTTGTATACTTTTTTGTCATATGTTGTGTAATTTTTATCTGTTTTGTGCACCTTACCAATACAACCATTATGACCTTACAACTCAATTACAACATAATATTCCAAAGGTCTTTCAATATATTGTTTTGATATATATCGTGTACTAGTTGTGTATATTGTGTATTTTAGGTCATATATTGTACCTTTCATGTATATTAGTATGTACATATTTTTTATACCAATTGTACATTCTCATGTACACTTAGTCATATTTATGTATATTTACTCTAGTTTTCAATTCATATCTTGACCTATGTCAGGGATGATGTTGATTTATTTGTTATTCATGTCATTGCATCTACAATTGTAGGAGTTTTGGTTTGTAATACTCAGTTCCTCCATTAAAATGGAAATGATCCTTCATTAAAATGGCCAGTATCCGTTGAGAGGAAAAAGCATCCGACGACGCCTCGACTCAATACCTTAGCAGAAACATCCAATAAAATAGTCCCTATTACACTGGCATGTATGATGGATGAGGACTGTGTCTAAGTTCAATTCATTGAATACACAAAATATGCAAAACTTTTCAATCTATGTATGAAATTTTCCATCTCTAATTGGAAATTTATTTCTATTTAGAGATTTTAATTATAAATAGTATACTTTTACTTATTAAATTTGATAGAGATAAAATTGAATTATGTTGATAAATTGGAAGGATATGTAGTCATGAAATGTTCTTAATACCTTTAACTACAAATAGCTGATTTGAGTTATTATTCCATGGAAAGATAATTTGTCATTGAAACATCAAAATTATAAATTATATCTTATTCCTCAGATGTTTGAGTAACTTTGACATATTGATGCTTAAATTGACAAAGATATATTTTACAATAAGGATATTGATTCAAAACCTGAATTATGGCATGTGGTCATACATATTTTAAATATTATGTTATGGTGCTTTATCCTATATTATTTTTGAACAAACATGTATATTTTACACATTATCCATATTTATAATAGTAAATATGTAATTTTTATATTTGTGACCACAAATTAGATACATTTGAAATATGGGTGCTACGTTCATCATTCACATTGGTAGGCCAGAGTTATATGGATCTAGAATAAAAGATATAACGTTCATCCTAAGCATCAAATAACAATGGATAAGGAAAAATAAATGCCAAACTTATGAATATAGCCCAAATCCATCAACGGACAATGGTAGGGGTGGGTGTGTAGCCGCTACATGAATTGGCTAGTTGCAACCTAACAACAATAGAAGGCCAATACAAGATAGTATGGATACCATTGACAAACTCTCTTATATACTATATATATATCTAATTATGATATTTGTGACCATAAATATCATGCATAGTACTATATGACTTAACATCTTGCCTTGCTTTAGAATTAATGTATACATATAATATTTGTGCATTGGTAAGCTAATGATTGGGCACACACTCACATGATACATCTAGAAATCCAAAATTGGAAATATTGGTGACAACGTCGATCATTCACGTTCGTTAGTTCAAATTATTTCATGTTCGTTAGTTCAAATTATATCGATCTAGAATATAAGAGATAGGAGTTTGTCGTGGTACATGAAATACATTGATTATGTAAAGTCATCTATAAAAGACTGATGCATCCTTGTCTGAGTGCATCATAAGCCTAACTATATATAGTATTCGGCTAGGAAAACAATTATGTCAATCATGAAAATATACCTCAAGTCCCACCAATGAACCATGGTGGGTGGGTGTGTAGCTTCTACACGACTGAGGTAGTTGCAACTTGATAACATGTGAAGATCAATCCAATTGCAATTTCTCTCTTACGTTGATTAATAAAGGAAACTATTGCGAATGAAAAAGGTGCGTCATACACTAGTACGGGTAGGTAGAGGTATAACTAGTCAAAGGCTCGTGACACAGATTTCACTCAGGCAAGTGCCCACCAACTAGACACTCATCTTCCACGACAATGTCGAGCAAGATCGAGGAAAGGGAAAAGGCAAGGCGAGACCAAAACCTTGACGACGGCTCCACGGGCAAACATCCTCCACCCAACCAGGACTCAGGGGCGAATCTAGGGTGGGGGGGGGGGGGGGGGGCTGCCGGGGGGAAATCGTTTTAGATATATGGTTAATAGGTGAAAGTAAAAGGACCGTTTGATAATTTAGTATGTAATTAACCGTTCGAGAGAACCGGGGGATAGAAACTGCCGACTGCGAGTCTGCGACGTTCCTGATTCCTTCTGAAAGTTCCGATCGTTCACACCACTGGTGAGTGTACATGCAACCAAGTCTAGCGTTCAATCCGATCGTTCTGCCGACTGCGACGTTCCGGAAGTTTCAATCGTTCACACATCTGCAGACAGCAGTTCGTGTCCGCTCCGGTGGCGGTGTCCGTCTGGGCGATCGTTGCTGCGGAGAATCCGAGACTCCGAGTCGCCGAACAGGCTGCCGCTCAAGTGCCGAGAGAATGTAGCGCCAGGCTTCCCTAGCAAACGATCACATGGAAAGCTAGCCTGCCCATTCCACAACTCCTCCGTGGGGCGGTACTTACTGAAACAACAAACGAGCAGCCACTGGATACTTGTTATTGGTGTTGGCCGCACAAGCATCGCAACGCGGATATCCCTTGCGTTGAATATCCCTGGCCCGCTGGGCCACTGGCCGTTCCCTCCCTCTCGGCTACTCTGTTAAACGATTTTTGTTGTCATCTTCACAACTCAGTGGTGGTACTACGGGCTGTGCCGGACAATCAGACTTAACTATTGTTGCCCAGTACATTGTACACGATGACTCAGTAAGTCACTACAAAGAGCAAAGACGTAACGACGGATCTTCATCACGTCTACATAGTACAAGAACAACCCATCACACTTGGCTTTTGGGAGCAGTGACACCAAACAAGATTTCCATCCTTTGAATTGATAACTGATCCAAGACTCCAATTTTTTTATCTCCATTCTAAGTCTGCCGCCTGCCTATATCTTCCTACTATCTTAGAGGTATGCAACCTGCTAAAAATAAATTCAGTCTCTTATATTTTTTTTGCGATTGAGATGTCAATATTGAATTGAATCTTATACCAATGTATGCATTTTCGAATAAAATTGAGTATGATCATGGATAGTCAACTAATAAACCAACTACTAAATTTGTAAAAGTATATGTCTTATAGGTATTGATACTATGTCTTCCTTTGTCTCAAATTTATCTCTTGAATCGTGCCTTGTATTATAAAACTAATCCAGGACAACATATTATATTTTAATTATAGTAGATGGTGACTTTTATGTGGTTTCATAAAATTAAAATTTGACATACCTCTTCATTGTGTATAGAAAATGAAGAAGTTCTATAAACCTATCACGCCCAATGACGAGCAGGTGGGGAGTTTAATATCTGGTATGAATACATCTTCACCAAAGAAAGCTCGTGTAGATGTTGAGTTCAATAGAAATGATATTATAATTGATCCTGGACTTCGAAAACCAATTGAGCAGTATAAAATAGAAATTCGAGAGCAAGTGAGGAGGGAGTATTTATTGTAGGGTCTAAAACAACCGGTTGGTCATAACTTCCCTAGCATTAGTGGTGGATCCAGAAAATCATTGTAGGGGGGGGGGGCTAAGTGAAACACGTCATGATTGAAGTTGTTAATTTTTTTATCATGTGAATTAAATGAGTATGTACAAGTAAACATTTTCGAGTATATTGCTAATGAATATATCTAGAAAAATTCCTCACATTAAAAAAACAAACAACAAATACACAAAAGTGATCAAAATTAGTGTGAAAAGTCAATAACATTGTTTGAAATTAAAAATACCTTTGAAACATATGATTAATTTAAACGAGAGAGTTGAATCCGACGTGTCTTCATATTCTGAAAATGTTGCAAAATATTTTCTTCGCTAACTCCCCTAAACACGTCTCTCTCAATGTAGCATACCATCAAGTCATTTAACCAATCGTCACTTATCTTATTACGCAGTTCTGTCTTGACGATGTTCATTGTTGAGAAAGCTCTTTCCACTGTTGCAGTTGCCACTGGAAGTATCAATGCTAGTTCTATAAGACGGTAAACTAATGGAAAAACTAGATGTTCTTCAGTTTGTACCATCTTCATAGCAAGGCTAGCGAGATCATTGCAACCTAAAAGTTTCGGCCTTCTTCTCACAACATGAATATATATGCCAAGTTGATCTTTCAATATCACATGTTCACATATAGAGAAATCATCAGAGTAAATTTCAGCAAGTCGAACAAGCTTTTCAGAATCAAATCTAGAGAAAGAATCTCTTGGATCTAGATAAGAAATGCATCTTAACAACTCTGTAGAAGTCTCACTGAATCGGGTATTAATCTCAACAAGTATTGAATCAATCACAATATTAAAAATCTCAACATGATAATGGTGTTGATAAGTTACCCATTGTCCCCCACGCCTTGAAGATCCTCTTGATGGTATTTTATCTTCCATAGTTGGTATTGAAATGGACTTCATGACACAAAATTTGTTTACATCTTCCAATAGGGAACCCCAACCACAATCTCTCAACTCTTGTAATAGTTCTTTAATTGATGCAATCAACACCATGGCATTAACAATATTTTGATCCTTTCTTTGTAAAGCATGGGACAACTCATTAGTTAAGGACAACACCTTCATCATGAGAAACAAAATAAACACAAATTCAAAAGTCTCCATTTTTTGTATCAATCCTGAAGCTTTGCCTCTACTAGAAGAATCGGTTCCATCATGAGAAATATTTTCTAGTACCTCAATCACCGAACCCCACATTGTAAAAATTCGGACTAGGGTTGTATGATGGGATCCCCATCGAGTATCACCAGGTCGTGCTAGACTGGTTTCTTGGTTTTTGCCTCTTCCTGGAAAAATTTCCTTTTTCTCCAATTTCTCCATAATGCTATCATGATGTTTTTGAAGTAATGCATCTTTTCTTTTACAAGAAGAACTAGCCATGGTTACAATCAAGGTTGTATAACTAAAGAAATCACTAATAGATAGAGTGTCCTTTGCAACAGCAACAACCACCAATTGTAATTGATGGGCAAAGCAGTGAATATAAAATGCATATGGATTTTCATTTAGTATTAGTTTCTGTAATCCATTAAATTCACCTCTCATATTAGATGCTCCATCATATCCTTGTCCTCTCAGTCTAGACATACTTAATCCATGACAAGCAAACAAATTATCTAAAGTTGTCTTTAGTGAAGAAGCCGATGTATCTGTAACATGTTCAACACCAATAAACCTTTCGATAATTTGTCCTTTCTTATTTACAAACCTATATGAGCAAATTTATATGAGTTACAAATTGTATTATTATCACGGAAGTTTAAGCTTTAAATTAAATAGCATATAAAAGGTACTAACCTCACAATAACAGCCATTTGTTCTTTTATTGACGCATCTCGTGATTCATCAACAAGTAGAGAGAAATAACTATCGCCAAGATCTTCAATAATATTTAGTATTGTTTGCTCTGCACAAGCTTTTACCAAGTCATTTTGAATGATTGAAGATGTCATTTGGTTATTTCCAGGAGCATTTTCATTTAGCACACATGCAACTTCATAGTTATTAATTATCTTTGGTATACTCCACCAATGCTAGAAAATTTCCCCTATTGCTTGAACCGAAAGATTCATCATGACCACGAAAAGCCAGACCTTGCAATAGGAGAAATCTAACTACATGTAATATCGTCGTCAAACGAGCTCTATATGAAATCTCCATCTCTCTACTATGAGTAGTTAACAAGTGTGACATACTTTGTCTTTGATTCTTAAAATCCTCACAATGCAACATTGCCCTACAATGAGCACTACCAGCCACACCCACATGTTCATTGAAAATCTCAATTGCTTTCTTCCAATTACTGAAGCCTACTTTTGTGAATGCATCATTCATAAAAGTGTCACCTCTCGATTGATTAAAGAGATAACAATAGAAACAATACCAGCATCTTTTTCCACACTATATTCCAACCAATCAAACTTCTTAAACCATGTTTCTTGGAAGCTCCTCCTTTGCTTTCCATATTGTTTGCTAGAGAAGTTATGACCAACTGGTTGTTTTGGACCCTGCAATAAATACTCCCTCCTCACTTGGTCTTGAATTTCTATTTTATACTTCTCAATTGGTTTTCGAAGTCCAGGATCAATTATAATATCATTTCTATTGAACTCAACATCTACACGAGCTTTCTTTGGTACAGATGTATTCATACCAGATATTAAACTCCCCACCTGCTCGTCATTGGGTGTGATAGGTTTATAGAACTTCTTCATTTTCTATACACAATGAAGAGGTATGTCAAATTTTAATTTTATGAAACAACATAAAAGTCACCATCTACTATAATTAAAATTTAATATGTTGTCCTAGATTAGTTTTAGAATACAAGGCACAATTCAAGAGATAAATTTGAGACAAAGGAAGACATAGTATCAATACCTATAAGACATATACTTTTACAAATTTAGTAGTTGGTTTATTAGTTGACTATCCATGATCATACTCAATTTTATTCGAAAATGCATACATTGGTATAAGATTCAATTCAATATTGACATCTCAATCGCAAAAAAAATATAAGAGACTGAATTTATTTTTAGCAGGTTGCATACCTCTAAGATAGTAGGAAGATATAGGCAGGCGGCAGACTTAGAATGGAGATAAAAAATTGGAGTCTTGGATCAGTTATCAATTCAAAGAATGGAAATCTTGTTTGGTGTCACTGCTCCCTAAAGCCAAGTGTGACAGGTTGTTCTTATAGTATGTAGACGTGATGAAGATCCGTCGTTACGTTTTTGCTCTTTGTAGTGACTTACTGAGTCGTCGTGTACAATGTACTGGGAAACAATAGTTAAGTCTGACTGTCTGGCACAGCCCGTAGTACCACCACATTTTGGACAATCTTTCAAATCCACATAGTCCTTTTGAAATAATACAAAATCATTTGGGCATGCGTGTATCTTCTTGGCATCCATTCCCATTGGGCACAAAAATTTTTTTACCTAGTATGTTGAGATTGGCAGCTCGTTTCTTTCAGGAAGCATTTCTTTCAACAAAGACAACAATGACGTGAAGCTTTTGTCGCTCGATCTATTGTTAGCTTTCATCTTATACAATCTCAACACAGTGCTAAGCTTCGTAAACTTAGTACAACATGTGTATAACGATATCTCATCATCATGCACAATGTTTCTAAAAATGGGAGGTGGATTCGTGTGCTCTACCCCACAACTATCCAACATCGCATCAACGATGTCTACTGGAACTGGTTCATTCACATCTACATCATCGGAGGCAATTTCTTCTTCCACACAAGCACTGCTATCGACATCCACTGGTTTCGGGTTTGAAATCTCTCCATGTCAGTGTCATTCTGTATAGCCTTGTATATCCCGTTGCACATGACATGACTTTTGATTTCATCACCAGTGCTGACTTTCAAGTTGTTACCGCAATGCCTACATGGACAGTAGAACCTATCTCCAGGTTGTTTCCTATGTTCCTCGACAAATCTAATAAATTGGTCAAGACCAGAAATAAACTCTGGGGTGCAGCAATTGCGAATGGACATCCATGATCTATCCATTCTATGATCAAAGAGAAAACAAGTATATATTACAACAAGATTAGGGTCTAGGGTTAACAAATACATGTGATGTCATTCTTATATATAATAAATGTGTACCACCTATCCCATCCTAACACCTAATCTCACTAGTAAGTGTATAATGTGTATTGGGTTTTCAAGAAAATTTCAACAACATTTCCCCGTTGTTCTCTAAGTACATATGTACTTAGAGAACAAATGGGGAAATGCTACCGAAATTTTCTCAAAAATCCAATACACATTATACACTTACATCCTAAGTGAGTTTAGGTGTTCAAGAACAGTCCCAAACTGGGGACTATCCAAGATTTACTCCTAATGAGTAAATCTTGGATGGGTTTCTAGGTCAACAAATACATGTGATGTCATTCTTATATATAATAAATGTGTACCACCTATCCCATCCTTGAATACCTAATCTCACTAGTAAGTGTATAATGTGTATTAGGTTTTCAAAAAAAAAATTTGACAACATTTCCCCGCTGTTCTCTAAGTACATATGTACTTAGATAACAAATGGGGAAATGCTACCAAAATTTTCTTGAAAACCCAATACACATTATACACTTACATCCTAAGTGAGATTAGGTGTTCAAGAACAGTCCCAAACCGGGGACTATCTAAGATTTACTCCTAACGAGTAAATCTTGGACGAGTTTTTAGGCCAACAAATACACGTGCTGTCATTCTTATACCTACAATCCTAGTTTCATCATTCATATCCTAAGTTTACATCATTTAATCATGCTTGTCAGTAAATAATAAATAGTAAATATCCTAAGTTTACATCATCAAGATAATCATTACACACAAATTTAGGTATCCTATTGAGCAATATAGCACAAAATCATCAAGATAATCATTACACATATAATTGAGCAATATAGCACAAAATCAGCCACCACGGTCGTGCTACGCAGCAGGACCGTGCTACCAACACGGCCGTGCTGCCCAGCACGGCCGTGCCAACCTGCGATTTCACAAGAAGATGTACCATGCATGGTGGAGAAGAGGAGGAAGAAGGTACCACAAGCATCGAGCAGGTCATAGGGTGGAGGCGGCAGCGGCGAGCGGGCGGGTGGGTGGCCAGAGCAGCAGCAAGCAACAGGTGTCCAGCAGAGGCGGCGGCATGGCGACAGTGGAGGCGGCAGCCTGAGCAGTGACGACGATAGGTGTGGATGCAGTGGCAGTGAGCATCGGCAGAGGTGGCGGCAGCAGGGGCAGCAGCCTGAGCGGTGACAACGACATGCGTGGAGGCAGTGGCAGCAAGCAGCGACGGAGGTGGGGGTAGAGGAAAAATTGCCGGACCAAACCCTAGAGTAGTACGAGAATGAATGAAACAGAGAAAGGGGAAGAGTCGGGCTCGCGCGAGTGCTGTTAAGTTAACAATAGGTGTCGATTCTTAAATAAAACCGATACATGAAACTAAAGGTGTCGGTTCTACAAACACACCGACACCTATTCTCACTGATAGTCGTCATTTTTTACTAGAAAAAACTGACGTCTATCTATATATGTCGATTAAAAAAATTGTTCTCGGTTAGTGACCATAGTCGTCGGTTTCTTTCGAAAACTGACGTGCAAAGGGTGTGAAAAATTTCCCGAGAACAACGCGGGAAAACCCATAAGCGGCGGTCATTGTAGGAAAACTGATGACCAAAATGTGCCCAATTTCTATCTCGCGAATAACCTTTCGTCGTCGGTTTAATAGTTAATAACTGACGCCATATGTTAAATTTTGGAGGTAATTTTTTTCACTGGCATTTTTGGATTTGACGGTTAATTTTAGGTGTCGGTTTATTATTCGGGAACCGACACTGAATAAAAGCGATACACGTCTCTGGTCACCCTTCACAGATAGATGTCAGTTTTTTTATTAAACTGACGCGTTAGGTTTTAGGTGTCAGTGTAATTATACAACTGACGCCTTTAAAAGTGACGTTATAAGCCATTTCTGTAGTAGTGAATAACATGCACTCACACTCTTTACATCCTTTGAGATATTCTCCCACAACACTACCTTCACTCAACGTTGAGTTCCTCAAAGCCTGTAGGATAGGAAAACAAACATCTTGCTGTCAATATTCACTTTTCTATTAGAGGTCAAACTCCAAAATTATGAGAAACACTTGTGTCAAGCATGTGAAACCTATGATCTACTCCTCAAGTTGACCAATCACTTAGAACATCCCCAGATCGATCCATGGAGGCTCCAAGATGAGGTTTTGATCAACCTCTATCACCAAATATTGACAAAGAACATGACCAAGACAAGATATTACTTGGACTATCTACAAGTCAGAAAACCTCCTCCTATATTTCTCATTCTAGGATATCAATAACCAATTAGATGATACCCACAATGATGAAGATATAAAATTTGGTAACATTAATAAATTAGATCACTTGATTTGTAACACCTAACTCTTTTTATCATATTAAATTATTATACTCCTCTTATATGAGGGTATAAAATTTGGTCTACTTCTCTTGCATTTAATAATTGATAAAATTATAGTTAGTAATTTTAGTAAAATAATATCAAGAAAAACTCAAATTAGTAATATTATATTCTATTTCAAATTAGTAATATTTATATTCTATTTTGAGGATCACAATATATATATACATATATTTTTGTTTCTCTCTCTCATGATATATATAGATGTCTATATATGATGTTTTGATCGAGATTGTCCTATTTTTATTTAAATGAGAGTTGAGAAAGAAATATAAAGGAAAATCGAATATGCATATATATATATATATATATGTTGATAAACTTATATTTTAAAAATATAATTTTTAGTTGTGGATCATATGTAAATTCTTTGTCTAACAATGCATGAATTTATAAATATTTAACGGTAACTTAAATCATGTTTGAAACTTAACATATTATATATCCTTTTATTTTTATTATGGTATAGCAATATTATTTCTATCACATTCATAAAGGATAAGATGAAATTATGTTGATTAATAGGAAGGATACCTAATAATTAATCTTTTTAATAGCTTTGACTTTGACCTAGTGAAGTTATTTTTACATGGAAAGATAATTTTTCATTTTAAAAATATATCATATTCCTAAGATATATGGGTAATTGACATGTTTAGCGTTATATTGATACATATAAAATTTGTAAAGGTGGTATTTATTTAAAACTTAATTTTTGAAATATGACAATAAATAACATAAATACTAAATAATGTGTTATGGTATCTTAATTTGAAATAAAAATGTATATGTAAGACATTGTACATATGTATACTAATGAATACCTAATTTTACTATTTGTGACCATAATTGACATGCATCATAATATATGAACTAGCATATTGCCTTTCTTTGATACAAATGTATGTATATATTATATTGTAAATTAGAAAGTTAATGATTGGGTATACACTTACGTGATAGATCTAGATACCCTAGATTGGAAATAAGATGATATGTTAGTTACAAGATGTGGTGTTTTATAGTTATATCATAATGTTTGGGTTGTTTTCGTGAGTAAATGAAACTATGATGATATACATGATTATGTTACATTGACATAGTCAGAAACCCCAAATATGAAAATAATGGAAAGATATGAATAGTACTAAGATGGAAAACCTAATGACTCATAATATTAATAGTCACATACAATTTAACAATTCAAGATTATAAGTGAGAAATCTTTATTTGCTCTTGTAAACATCTCTTCAAACAACCTTGGAGCTCTATTCATGAAATTCGAAAATTATGTATACTTTTCATTCAATGCATGATATTTCCTTTTTATGTTTTTAGCATATTTTCTGTAAATAGTATACTTTAATGAGGAATGTTTAATTAAATAACTATTTATCATGTTCTTAGGGGATATAATTGAATTAATCAATGAATTGGAATGATACCTAATCATGAAATGTCTCAACTACCTTTGAATTTAGTTGACCATTTTTGAGTTATTATGACACGTAAAGATAGTTTTTTATTGAAAGACCCAAATAAAAAAGCATATCTGATTCCTTAAATATATGGGGAACTTTAACATATTTAGCTTTAGATCAATAAAGATGAATTTTACAAAGAGGATATCAAAATCAAACTTAAATTGTCAGTAATTATCATAAAAAACTTGGATATAATAGATGATGTATTATCTTATATAATTTGGTAATATACATGTATTTGTAACAGGTTTTCCATATGTATACTAGAGAATACTTAGTTTTGATATTTGTGACATTAAATGATATGTAAGTAATATATGACCTATAATAATGCCTTACTTTAGAATACATGTATACAAATATAGTTTTGCACATAGTAATATAATGATTTGGTATATGCTCACATGATAGATCTAGGGACCCCAAATTGAAAATATTGGTGATAATATACAATACTCACATTTGGTAATTTGAATTATATTTATCTAGAATATTAGAGACAAATTTGGTCAATATAGATCGATTGTACGTTGGTTATGTAAAGTCAGATATAAAACAAAATGTATCCTCGCGATGGTGAAACTTAAAACAAAAAATCCACAACATTGTGCATGACAAAAATGTATGTTGATCAAGAAAATGTGGCTCAAGTCCATCAATGGACCATGGTCGGTGGTTGGGTAGCCGCTACACCAATAGGGTAAATGCAACATAACAACATCCGAAAGACAATCAGATGGGCAATTGCATATTCCCTATTAAGTTGATTAATGAAGGAACATATTGCCATATTTTATGTACTTTTTCTTGATTTTGTGTACAATCATTTGGTAAGTATTTTATGTACTAGTTATGCATTCTTGTATACTTTTTTCTCATATGTTGTGTAATTTTTATCTGTTTTGTGCACCTTACCAATACAACCATTATGACCTTACAACTCAATTACAACATAATATTCCAAAGGTCTTTCAATATATTGTTTTGATATATATCGTGTACTAGTTGTGTATATTGTGTATTTTAGGTCATATATTGTACCTTTCATGTATATTAGTATGTACATATTTTTTATACCAATTGTACATTCTCATGTACACTTAGTCATATTTATGTATATTTACTCTAGTTTTCAATTCATATCTTGACCTATGTCAGGGATGATGTTGATTTATTTGTTATTCATGTCATTGCATCTACAATTGTAGGAGTTTTGGTTTGTAATACTCAGTTCCTCCATTAAAATGGAAATGATCCTTCATTAAAATGGCCAGTATCCGTTGAGAGGAAAAAGCATCCGACGACGCCTCGACTCAATACCTTAGCAGAAACATCCAATAAAATAGTCCCTATTACACTGGCATGTATGATGGATGAGGACTGTGTCTAAGTTCAATTCATTGAATACACAAAATATGCAAAACTTTTCAATCTATGTATGGAATTTTCCATCTCTAATTGGAAATTTATTTCTATTTAGAGATTTTAATTTTAAATAGTATACTTTTACTTATTAAATTTGATAGAGATAAAATTGAATTATGTTGATAAATTGGAAGGATATGTAGTCATGAAATGTTCTTAATACCTTTAACTACAAATAGATGATTTGAGTTATTATTCCATGGAAAGATAATTTGTCATTGAAACATCAAAATTATAAATTATATCTTATTCCTCAGATGTTTGAGTAACTTTGACATATTGATGCTTAAATTGACAAAGATATATTTTACAATAAGGATATTGATTCAAAACCTAAATTATGGCATGTGGTCATACATATTTTAAATATTATGTTATGGTGCTTTATCCTATATTATTTTTGAACTAACATGTATATTTTACACATTATCCATATTTATAATAGTAAATATGTAATTTTGATATTTGTGACCACAAATTAGATACATTTGAAATATGGGTGCTACGTTCATCATTCACATTGGTAGGCCAGAGTTATATGGATCTAGAATAAAAGATATAACGTTCATCCTAAGCATCAAATAACAATGGATAAGGAAAAATAAATGCCAAACTTATGAATATAGCCCAAATCCATCAACGGACAATGGTAGGGGTGGGTGTGTAGCCGCTACATGAATTGGCTAGTTGCAACCTAACAACAATAGAAGGCCAATACAAGATAGTATGGATACCATTGACAAACTCTCTTATATACTATATATATATATCTAATTATGATATTTGTGACCATAAATATCATGCATAGTACTATATGACTTAACATCTTGCCTTGCTTTAGAATTAATGTATACATATAATATTTGTGCATTGGTAAGCTAATGATTGGGCACACACTCACATGATACATCTAGAAATCCAAAATTGGAAATATTGGTGACAACGTCGATCATTCACGTTCGTTAGTTCAAATTATTTCATGTTCGTTAGTTCAAATTATATCGATCTAGAATATAAGAGATAGGAGTTTGTCGTGGTACATGAAATACATTGATTATGTAAAGTCATCTATAAAAGACTGATGCATCCTTGTCTGAGTGCATCATAAGCCTAACTATATATAGTATTCGGCTAGGAAAACAATTATGCCAATCATGAAAATATACCTCAAGTCCCACCAATGAACCATGGTGGGTGGGTGTGTAGCTTCTACACGACTGAGGTAGTTGCAACTTGATAACATGTGAAGATCAATCCAATTGCAATTTCTCTCTTACGTTGATTAATAAAGGAAACTATTGCGAATGAAAAAGGTGCGTCAGACACTAGTAGGGGTAGGTAGAGGTATAACTAGTCAAAGGCTCGTGACACAGATTTCACTCAGGCAAGTGCCCACCAACTAGACACTCATCTTCCACGACAATGTCGAGCAAGATCGAGGAAAGGGAAAAGGCAAGGCGAGACCAAAACCTTGACGACGGCTCCACGGGCAAACATCCTCCACCCAACCAGGACTCAGGGGCGAATCTAGGGTGGGGGGGTCTGCCGGGGGGAAATCGTTTTATATATATGGTTAATAGGTGAAAGTAAAAGGACCGTTTGATAATTTAGTCTGTAATTAACCGTCCGAGAGAATCGGGGGATAGAAACTGCCGACTGCGAGTCTGCGACCAGGGGCGAATCTGGGGGGGGGGGGGGGGCTGTCGGGGCTGATGCCCCCCAGAGTTCTGGAAATCGTTTTATATATATGGTTAATAGGTGAAAGTAAAAAGACCGTTTGATAATTTAGTCTGTAATTAACCGTTCGAGAGAACCGGGGGATAGAAACTGCCGACTGCGAGTCTGCGACGTTCCTGATTCCTTCTGAAAGTTCCGATCGTTCACACCACTGGTGAGTGTACAGGCAACCAAGTCTAGCGTTCAATCCGATCGTTCTGCCGACTGCGACGTTCCGGAAGTTTCGATCGTTCACACATCTGCAGACTGCAGTTCGTGTCCGCTCCGGTGGCGGTGTCCGTCTGGGCGATCGTTGCTGCGGAGAATCCGAGACTCCGAGTCGCCGAACAGGCTGCCGCTCAAGTGCCGAGAGAATGTAGCGCCAGGCTTCCCTAGCAAACGATCACATGAAAAGCTAGCCTGCCCATTCCACAACTCCTCCGTGGGGCGGTACTTACTGAAACAACAAACGAGCAGCCACTGGATACTTGTTATTGGTGTTGGCCGCACAAGCATCGCAACGCGAATATCCCTTGCGTTGAATATCCCTGGCCCGCTGGGCCACTGGCCGTTCCCTCCCTCTCGGCTACTCTGTTAAACGATTTTTGTTGTCATCTTCACAACTCAGTGGTGGTACTATGGGCTGTGCCGGACAGTCAGACTTAACTATTGTTGCCCAGTACATTGTACACGATGACTCAGTAAGTCACTACAAAGAGCAAAGACGTAACGACGGATCTTCATCACGTCTACATAGTACAAGAACAACCCATCACACTTGGCTTTCGGGAGCAGTGACACCAAACAAGATTTCCATCCTTTGAATTGATAACTGATCCAAGACTCCAATTTTTTATCTCCATTCTAAGTCTGCCGCCTGACTATATCTTCCTACTATCTTAGAGGTATGCAACCTGCTAAAAATAAATTTAGTCTCTTATATTTTTTTTGCGATTGAGATGTCAATATTGAATTGAATCTTATACCAATGTATGCATTTTCAAATAAAATTGAGTATGATCATGGATAGTCAACTAATAAACCAACTACTAAATTTGTAAAAGTATATGTCTTATAGGTATTGATACTATGTCTTCCTTTGTCTCAAATTTATCTCTTGAATCGTGCCTTGTATTATAAAACTAATCCAGGACAACATATCAAATTTTAATTATAGTAGATGGTGACTTTTATGTGGTTTCATAAAATTAAAATTTGACATACCTCTTCATTGTGTATAGAAAATGAAGAAGTTCTATAAACCTATCACGCCCAATGACGAGCAGGTGGGGAGTTTAATATCTGGTATGAATACATCTTCACCAAAGAAAGCTCGTGTAGATGTTGAGTTCAATAGAAATGATATTATAATTGATCCTGGACTTCGAAAACCAATTGAGCAGTATAAAATAGAAATTCGAGACCAAGTGAGGAGGGAGTATTTATTGCAGGGTCCAAAACAACCGGTTGGTCATAACTTCCCTAGCATTAGTGGTGGATCCAGAAAATCATTGTAGGGGGGGCTAAGTGAAACACATCATGATTGAAGTTGTTAATTTTTTTATCATGTGAATTAAATGAGTATGTACAAGTAAATATTTTCGAGTATATTGCTAATGAATATATCTAGAAAAATTCCTCACATTAAAAAAACAAACAACAAATACACAAAAGTGATCAAAATTAGTGTGAAAAGTCAATAACATTGTTTGAAATTAAAAATACCTTTGAAACATATGATTAATTTAAACGAGAGAGTTGAATCCGACGTGTCTTCATATTCTGAAAATGTTGCAAAATATTTTCTTCGCTAACTCCCCTAAACACGTCTCTCTCAATGTAGCATACCATCAAGTCATTTAACCAATCGTCACTTATCTTATTACGCAGTTCTGTCTTGACGATGTTCATTGTTGAGAAAGCTCTTTCCACTGTTGCAGTTGCCACTGGAAGTATCAATGCTAGTTCTATAAGATAGTAAACTAATGGAAAAACTAGATGTTCTTCAGTTTGTACCATCTTCATAGCAAGGCTAGCGAGATCATTGCAACCTAAAAGTTCCGGCCTTCTTCTCACAACATGAATATATATGCCAAGTTGATATTTCAATATCACACGTTCATATATAGAGAAATTATCAGAGTAAATTTCAACAAGTCGAACAAGCTTTTCAGAATCAAATCTAGAGAAAGAATCTCTTGGATCTAGACAAGAAATGCATCTTAACAACTCTGTAGAAGTCTCACTGAATCGGGTATTAATCTCAGCAAGTATTGAATCAATCACAACATTAAAAATCTCAGCATGATAATGGTGTTGATAAGTTACCCATTGTCCCCCACGCCTTGAAGATCCTTTTGATGGTATTTTATCTTCCATATTTGGTATTGAAATGGACTTCATGACACAAAATTTGTTTACATCTTCCAATAGGGAACCCCAACCACAATCTCTCAACTCTTGTAATAGTTCTTTAATTGATGCAATCAACACCATGGCATTAACAATATTTTGATCCTTTCTTTGTAAAGCATGGGACAACTCATTAGTTAATGCAAACACCTTCATCATGAGAAACAAAATAAACACAAATTCAAAAGTCTCCATTTTTGTATCAATCCTGAAGCTTTGCCTCTACTAGAAGAATCAGTTCCATCATGAGAAATATTTTCTAGTACCTCAATCACCGAACCCCACATTGTAAAACTTTGGACTAGGGTTGTATGATTGGATCCCCACCGAGTATCACCAGGTCGTGCTAGACTGGTTTCTTGGTTTTTGCCTCTTCCTGGAAAAATTTCCTTTTTCTCCAATTTCTCCATAATGCTATCATGATGTTTTTGAAGCAATGCATCTTTTCTTTTACAAGAAGAACTAGCCATGGTTACAATCAAGGTTGTATAACTAAAGAAATCACTAATAGATAGAGTGTCCTTTGCAATAGCAACAACCACCAATTGTAATTGATGGGCAAAGCAGTGAATATAAAATGCATATGGATTTTCATTTAGTATTAGTTTCTGTAATCCATTAAATTCACCTCTCATATTAGATGCTCCATCATATCCTTGTCCTCTCAGTCTGTACATACTTAATCCATGACAAGCAAACAAATTATCTAAAGCTGTCTTTGGTGAAGAAGCCGATGTATCTGTAACATGTTCAACACCAATAAACCTTTCGATAATTTGTCCTTTCTTATTTACAAACCTATATGAGCAAATTTATATGAGTTACAAATTGTATTATTATCACGGAAGTTTAAGCTTTAAATTAAATAGCATATAAAAGGTACTAACCTCACAATAACAGACATTTGTTCTTTTATTGACGCATCTCGTGATTCATCAACAAGTAGAGAGAAATAACTATCGATAAGATCTTCAATAATATTTAGTATTGTTTGCTCTGCACAAGCTTTTACCAAGTCCTTTTGAATGATTGAATATGTCATTTGGTTATTTCCAGGAGCATTTTCATTTAGCACACATGCAATTTCATAGTTATTAATTATCTTTGGTATACTCCACCAATGCTAGAAAATTTCCCCTATTGCTTGAACCGGAAGATTCATCATGACCACGAAAAGCCAGACCTTGCAATAGGAGAAATCTAACTACATGTAATATCGTCGTCAAACGAGCTCTATATGAAATCTCCATCTCTCTACTATGAGTAGTTAACAAGTGTGACATACTTTGTCTTTGATTCTTAAAATCCTCACAATGCAACATTGCCCTACAATGAGCACTACCAGCCACACCCACATGTTCATTGAAAATCTCAATTGCTTTCTTCCAATTACTGAAGCCTACTTTTGTGAATGCATCATTCATAAAAGTGTCACCTCTCGATTGATTAAAGAGATAACAATAGAAACAATAGCAACATCTTTTTCCACACTATATTCCAACCAATCAAACTTCTTAAACCATGTTTCTTGGAAGCTCCTCCTTTGCTTTCCATATTGTTTGCTAGAGAAGTTATGACCAACTGGTTGTTTTGGACCCTGCAATAAATACTCCCTCCTCACTTGGTCTTGAATTTCTATTTTATACTTCTCAATTGGTTTTCGAAGTCCAGGATCAATTATAATATCATTTCTATTGAACTCAACATCTACACAAGCTTTCTTTGGTACAGATGTATTCATACCAGATATTAAACTCCCCACCTGCTCGTCATTGGGTGTGATAGGTTTATAGAACTTCTTCATTTTCTTACACAATGAAGAGGTATGTCAAATTTTAATTTTATGAAACAACATAAAAGTCACCATCTACTATAATTAAAATTTAATATGTTGTCCTAGATTAGTTTTAGAATACAAGGCACAATTCAAGAGATAAATTTGAGACAAAGGAAGACATAGTATCAATACCTATAAGACATATACTTTTACAAATTTAGTAGTTGGTTTATTAGTTGACTATCCATGATCATACTCAATTTTATTCGAAAATGCATACATTGGTATAAGATTCAATTCAATATTGACATCTCAATCGCAAAAAAAATATAAGAGACTGAATTTATTTTTAGCAGGTTGCATACCTCTAAGATAGTAGGAAGATATAGGCAGGCGGCAGACTTAGAATGGAGATAAAAAATTGGAGTCTTGGATCAGTTATCAATTCAAAGAATGGAAATCTTGTTTGGTGTCACTGCTCCCTAAAGCCAAGTGTGACAGGTTGTTCTTATAGTATGTAGACGTGATGAAGATCCGTCGTTACGTTTTTTCTCTTTGTAGTGACTTACTGAGCCGTCGTGTACAATGTACTGGGCAACAATAGTTAAGTCTAACTGTCTGGCACCGCCCGTAGTACCACCACTGAGTTGTGAAGATGACAACAAAAATCGTTTAACAGAGTAGCCGAGAGGGAGGGAACGGCCAGCGGCCCAGCGGGCCAGGGATATTTGATGCAAGGGATATCCGCGTTGCGATGCTTGTGCGGCCAACACCAATAACAAGTATCCAGTGGCTGCTCATTTGTTGTTTCAGTAAGTACCGCCCCACGGAGGAGTTGTGGAATGGGCAGGCTAGCTTTCCATGTGATCATTTGCTAGGGAAGCCTGGTGCTACGTTCTCTCGGCACTTGAGTGGCAGCCTGTTCGGCGACTCGGAGTCTCGGATTCTCCGCAGCAACGATCGCCCAGACGGACACCGCCACCGGAGCGGACACGAACTGCAGTCTGCAGATGTGTGAACGATCGGAACTTTCGGAACGTCGTAGTCGGAAGAACGATCGGATTGAACGCTAGACCTAGTTGCCTGTACACTCACCAGTGGTGTGAACGATGGGAACTTTCAGAAGGAATCAGGAATATCGCAAACTCACAGTTGGCAGTTTCTATCCCCCGGTTCTCTCGGACGGTTAATTATAGACTAAATTATCAAACAGTCCTTTTACTTTCACCTATTAACCATATATATAAAACGATTTCTAGAAATCTGGGGGGGGGCTTCAGCCCCGGCAGCCCCCCCCCCCCCCTAGATTCGCCCCTGGTCGCAGACTCGCAGTCGGTAGTTTCTATCCCCCGGTTCTCTCAGACGGTTAATTACAGACTAAATTATCAAACTGTCCTTTTACTTTCACCTATTAACCATATATATAAAACGATTTCCAGATATCTGGGGGGGGGGCTTCAGCCCCGGTACCCCCCCCCCCCTAGATTCGCCCCTGCCTAGCAAACAATATGGAAAGCAAAGGAGGAGCTTCCAAGAAACATGGTTTAAGAAGTTTGATTGGTTGGAATATAGTGTGGAAAAAGATGCTGCTATTGTTTCTATTGTTGTCTCTTTAATCAATCGAGAGGTGACACTTTTATGAATGATGCATTCACAAAAGTAGGCTTCAGTAATTGGAAGAAAGCAATTGAGATTTTCAATGAACATGTGGGTGTGGCTGGTAGTGCTCATTGTAGGGCAAGGTTGCATTGTGAGGATTTTAAGAATCAAAGACAAAGTATGTCACACTTGTTAACTACTCATAGTAGAGAGATGGAGATTTCATATAGAGCTCGTTTGACGACGATATTACATGTAGTTAGATTTCTCCTATTGCAAGGTCTGGCTTTTCGTGGTCATGATGAATCTTCCGGTTCAAGCAATAGGGGAAATTTTCTAGCATTGGTGGAGTATACCAAAGATAATTAATAACTATGAAGTTGCATGTGTGCTAAATGAAAATGCTCCTGGAAATAACCAAATGACATCTTCAATCATTCAAAAGGACTTGGTAAAAGCTTGTGCAGAGCAAACAATACTAAATATTATTGAAGATCTTGGCGATAGTTATTTCTCTCTACTTGTTGATGAATCACGAGATGCGTCAATAAAAGAACAAATGGCTGTTATTGTGAGGTTAGTACCTTTTATATGCTATTTAATTTAAAGCTTAAACTTCCGTGATAATAATACAATTTGTAACTCATATAAATTTGCTCATATAGGTTTGTAAATAAGAAAGGACAAATTATCGAAAGGTTTATTGGTGTTGAACATGTTACAGATACATCGGCTTCTTCACTAAAGACAACTTTAGATAATTTGTTTGCTTGTCATGGATTAAGTATGTCTAGACTGAGAGGACAAGGATATGATGGAGCATCTAATATGAGAGGTGAATTTAATGGATTACAGAAACTAATACTAAATGAAAATCCATATGCATTTTATATTCACTGCTTTGCCCATCAATTACAATTGGTGGTTGTTGCTGTTGCAAAGGACACTCTATCTATTAGTGATTTCTTTAGTTATACAACCTTGATTGTAACCATGGCTAGTTCTTCTTGTAAAAGAAAAGATGCATTACTTCAAAAACATCATGATAGCATTATGGAGAAATTGGAGAAAAAGGAAATTTTTCCAGGAAGAGGCAAAAACCAAGAAACCAGTCTAGCACGACCTGGTGATACTCGGTGGGGATCCCATCATACAACCCTAGTCCGAATTTTTACAATGTGGGGTTCGGTGATTGAGGTACTAGAAAATATTTCTCATGATGGAACTGATTCTTCTAGTAGAGGCAAAGCTTCAGGATTGATACAAAAAATGGAGACTTTTGAATTTGTGTTTATTTTGTTTCTCATGATGAAGGTGTTGTCCTTAACTAATGAGTTGTCCCATGCTTTACAAAGAAAGGATCAAAATATTGTTAATGCCATGGTGTTGATTGCATCAATTAAAGAACTATTACAAGAGTTGAGAGATTGTGGTTGGGGTTCCCTATTGGAAGATGTAAACAAATTTTGTGTCATGAAGTCCATTTCAATACCAACTATGGAAGATAAAATACCATCAAGAGGATCTTCAAGGCGTGGGGGACAATGGGTAACTTATCAACACCATTATCATGTTGAGATTTTTAATATTGTGATTGATTCAATACTTGTTGAGATTAATACCCGATTCAGTGAGACTTCTACAGAGTTGTTAAGATGCATTTCTTATCTAGATCCAAGAGATTCTTTCTCTAGATTTGATTCTGAAAAGCTTGTTCGACTTGCTGAAATTTACTCTGATGATTTCTCTATATGTGAACATGTGATATTGAAAGATCAACTTGGCATATATATTCATGTTGTGAGAAGAAGGCCGGAACTTTTAGGTTGCAATGATCTCGCTAGCCTTGCTATGAAGATGGTACAAACTGAAGAACATCTAGTTTTTCCATTAGTTTACCGTCTTATAGAACTAGCATTGATACTTCCAGTGGCAACTGCAACAGTGGAAAGAGCTTTCTCAGCAATGAACATCGTCAAGACAGAACTGCGTAATAAGATAAGTGACGATTGGTTAAATGACTTGATGGTATGCTACATTGAGAGAGACGTGTTTAGGGGAGTTAGCGATGAAAATATTTTGCAACATTTTCATAATATGAAGACACGTCGGATTCAACTCTCTCGTTTAAATTAATCATATATTTCAAAGGTATTTTTAATTTCAAACAATGTTATTGACTTTTCACACTAATTTTGATCACTTTTGTGTATTTGTTGCTTGTTTTTTTAATGTGAGGATTTTTTCTAGATATATTCATTAGCAATATACTCGAAAATAGTTACTTGTACATACTCATTTAATTCACATGATAAAAAAATTAACAACTTCAATCATGACGTGTTTCACTTAGCCCCCCCTACATTGATTTTCTGGATCCGCCACTGCCAGGACTATATAAGCATGGCGTTGCTCTGCAGTTAACCTCAGGACAATTCGAGCTCAAAGCCGAATTCGTCTTCAACAAGTACCATTTGGATAGTGAGCAGAACATCAATATCTTCACAAATTTTTTGAATGAATTAGACAATTATATAGCATGCATCCTAAAAATTGTGAATTGTAATGTATTGCTATTTCAGCCAATCAATATATTTTGAATGGCAAGCTAATTATTGGGTGTACACTCACATGATGGATCTTCAAGCTCAAAATTGGAAATATCGGTGACAAGGTCCGTCGTTCACGTTCGATGATTCAATTTTTGTCAATCTAGAAAATAAGAGACGAAGTAGGTCATTGTACATCAAGTACATTGGTTATATAAAAGTCATTTATAAAACATAAGCCTCACCATCAATGATAACGGGCAAGGCAAACATCTATGTCAATCGTGAAAATATGGCTGAAGTCCACCGGTGGACCATGGTGGGTGGGTGTGTAGCTTCTATACGAATGGGGTAGTTGCAACCTAACAACATGTGAAGACCAATCCAATTGCAATTCTCTCTTAGTCGGTACACTAGTAGGGGTAGGTAGAGGTATAACTAGTTAAAGGCTCGTGACACAGATTTCACTCAGGCAAGTGCCCACCAACCACACACTCATCTTCCACGACAATGTCGATAAAGATCGAGGAAACGGAAAAGGTAAGGCGAGACCAAAACCTTGACGACGGCTCGGTGGGCAAGTATCCTCCACCCACCACCACATCAGGACTATATAAGCATGGCGTTGCTCTGCAGTTCACCTCAGGACAATTCGAGCTCAAAGCCGAATTCGTCTTCTAAGCTACCTATACTGCTATACATCCTCCGGTTCATCTTCTCCTGTACACCTGCAAGCAATCTTCACCCACCACAGTTCTCAGATTGTTTTCTGGTCGACCTGAGTGCGGCTACATCAGTTAATCAGCATCATGGAATACTGCATTACCACACAGGCTCCGGCGGATCAGCTCAACGCCAATGGCACGCAGGACCCGCTCAAGTGGGCCGAGGCGGCTGACAGCATGAAGGGTAGCCACCTAGATGAGGTACGACAGATGGTGGAGGATTTCCGCTCACCCCTGGTGTGCTTGGGTGGAGCCGGGCTCAAGGTTGGGCAGGTGGCCGCGGTGGCAGCCGCAGCAGGGGAGGTGGATGTTGCCGTGGAGCTAGACGAGGCGGCGCGTGCAGCAGTGAAGGCCAGCAGCGATTGGGTGATGGACAGCATGGGAAAAGGAACTGACAGCTACGGAGTCACCACTGGGTTTGGAGCTACCTCTCACCGCAGGACCAACAAAGGGGCGGCTCTGCAGAAGGAGCTAATCAGGTTCCTGAATGCTGGAATCTTCAATGCCGGCAGGGACTCATCCAACACGCTCCCGTCCTCAGTGTCACGTGCCGCCATGCTGGTCCGGGCAAACACTCTCCTTCAAGGCTACTCCGGCATCCGGTTCGAGATCCTTGAAGCAATTGCATCGCTGCTCAACAACTCCGTCACCCCTTGCCTCCCACTCCGGGGCACAATCACGGCCTCCGGCGACCTGGTCCCACTGTCCTACATCGCTGGCCTCCTCACCGGACGCCCCAACGCCACCGCTGTGACGGCCGACGGCACCAGGGTTACGGCAGAAGAGGCCTTCCGGCTGGCTGGAATTAAAGGTGGGTTCTTTGAGCTCCAGCCAAAGGAAGGTCTGGCCTTAGTCAACGGCACCGCCGTGGGGTCAGCGCTTGCTTCAATCGTCTTATACGACGCCAACGTGCTGGCCTTAGCAGCAGAAGTGATTTCGGCGGTATTCTGCGAGGTGATGCAAGGGAAGCCAGAGTACACTGACCATCTCACCCACAAGCTCAAGCACCATCCTGGCCAGATTGAAGCAGCCGCCATCATGGAGCATGTTCTTGCCGGTAGTGAGTACATGGCTGCTGCCAAGAAGATCCACGAGCTCGACCCCCTCCAGAAGCCCAAGCAGGATCGCTATGCCCTGCGCACATCACCCCAGTGGTTGGGGCCCCAAATTGAGGTCCTGCGCGCCGCCACCAAGTCAATAGAACGTGAGATCAACTCTGTCAACGACAATCCACTCATTGATGTCTCTCGGGGCAAGGCTATTCATGGTGGGAACTTCCAGGGAACCCCAATTGGTGTTTCAATGGACAATTCTCGTCTTGCAGTGGCAGCAATTGGGAAGCTCATGTTTGCTCAATTCTCCGAGCTGGTCAATGACTTCTACAACAATGGACTCCCATCCAACCTCACTGCAAGCCGTGATCCCAGCCTCGACTATGGATTCAAGGGAGCTGAGATTGCCATGGCTTCCTACTGCTCTGAATTGCAATATCTTGCCAACCCTGTAACCACCCATGTCCAAAGTGCAGAGCAACACAATCAAGACGTCAACTCCTTGGGCCTCATCTCTGCCCGCAAGATGGCTGAGGCTGTTGAGATCTTAAAGCTCATGACTTCCACCTTCTTGGTGGCGCTCTGCCAGGCGATCGACCTACGTCATCTTGAAGAGAACCTCCGTGCAGCGGTGAAGGTAGCAGTAGGACAGGCTGCCAAGAGAGTTCTCACTGTTGGTCCTGACGGTGAGCTACACCCAGGTCGCTTTTGTGAGAAGGACCTTCTGCGCGTCATCGATCGTGAGTATGTATTTGCATATGCCGATGATCCTTGCAGTGCCACCTATCCATTGATGCAGAAGCTTCGTGGGGTACTGGTGGAGCATGCCTTGGCAAACGGTGACAAGGAGAAAGATTCCACCATGTCTGTGTTCTCCAGGATAGCAGCTTTTGAGGAGGAGCTCAAGCTCACGCTACCAAAGAAGGTGGAGGCAGCACGAGCTGCCGTAGAGAGTGGCACCCCAACAGTGCCCAACATGATCAATGGGTGCTTGTCCTACCCATTGTATAGATTCGTGCGGGAAGAACTCGGTACTGGGATGCTCACGGGAGAGAAAGTCCGGTCGCCAGGTGAGGAGTTCGACAAGGTCTATGCCGCCATCAGTCGCAATGAGCTTGTAAGCCCGTTGCTAGAGTGTCTCAAGGGATGGAACGGAAGCCCACTACCAATCTGCTGATATATCTCCCAAGCCAACCAAAACAATGTGTTCAAGCACATATGCATTTTTTAACCATTTTTTAAAATTCCCTCTTTGTGGGAAAATGTTTTTCACATAAATTTGTTTCTTTTGAGTATACATGTATACTCTTCTGAATTACATATATTACGAGAAGTTATCAATTTTTTTTTTCCACATGCATGTGAGCGTTGAGTTTTTAAACTTGGATAACATATAATTCAAATATGATAAGAATCTAGATTTCTTAAAAAATGTACCTTTCAATATATATATATATATATATATATATATATATATATATATATATATATATATATATATATATATATATGTATATATATATATATATGGTGGCGATCCAGTGAGAAACAACCTACGGTAAGAGCATGAGTGGCATTTGAATAACTACAAATTTGGAACTATTTTATAAAATTCAACCGTATAGTGTATAGATTGAAAAGGCATCATTTTATTTACCTTCTCACAAAAAAGCATTGCAATCAGACATTGTTTTCATGTCCATATGTACAATATACACTTTTTACATCCAACAGTCAGTCTGAAATTCAATACAGAACGTCGAAAAATACTATGTTATTGGGAATGATTTACAAATCATATGGTGATAAATTTTGTAAGAAGGTAAATATTATGGTATACTTGTAATCTATATGGTTGGATAATGAAAAAATGATCTATGTGGAGAGTTATTCAAATGATTCTCATGCTCTCACCAAGATATGTTTCTCATTGGATCGTTACCCAATATATATATATATATATATATATATATATATATATATATATATATATATATATATATATATATATATATTATATATAGAGTCAGGCTAGAATACACTCGAGTGTATTCGGAGCGGAATACACTCAAGTAGTTTTTCATGATGCAATATTTTTTTTGAAAATCTAATATGTTGATCTTCTTAAACATCTCATGAACAACTCATACGCAAAATTTGAGCACATTTGGATATGTATAGCTCATGTTATGAAGACCACAAAAATTATACATTTCAAATTAGTTTCGCGCGTCGATTTTGTTGCCCTTGGATGAGAGACTTACACTCATCCA
Source organism: Alisma plantago-aquatica (assembly GCA_963693085.1). NCBI lineage: Eukaryota > Viridiplantae > Streptophyta > Magnoliopsida > Alismatales > Alismataceae > Alisma > Alisma plantago-aquatica. The sequence continues at coordinate 423,251,077 of OY856415.1, forward strand.
AATGAGCTCAAAATTTGTATGTAGCCTAGTCATAGTATAATGGTGAAGATCAATGGTTTACATTTTGCAAAAAATAGTCTTGATATGCAAACACACTTGAGTGTATTCGTGTGATCCGTACACTCGAGTGTATTCTAGCCTGACTCTATATATATATATATATGTATGGGCCCATTTTTCTTGCCCGCACGGGTAGCTACCCGCCCACTCTTCCGACCACTTTTTTTCAAAAAAAAATTCGCAATTGTAGAGGACTATTTTGTCTAGCTCTCCAAAAACTTTTAGCCAAAAATAATATCATTTGCCCCTCCAAAATAAAAAAACCCGTCCTTATATATATCTGCTGTATATTTTGTACAGAGTTACGTTTTTGGCCAACAGAGTTACTTTTTTGACACCATAGTTACTTTTTTACAGCAGAGTTACTTTCTTAGCCAGGAGAGTTACTTTTTTGGCTGCCGGGTAGCGAAAATCCAGACTACCCGCGCGGACAATGAATAAACGCCCTATATGTATGTATATATATGTGTGTATATATATGTATATATATATATATATATATATATATATATATATATATATATATATATATATATATATATATATATATATATATATATATATATATATATATATATATATATATATATATATATATATATATACGATCTTGTGAGAAACATCCTACGGTGAGAGCATGAGAGGCATTTGAATAATTAATTTTTATAGATGTTTTTGAAATCCAACCGTACAGTTGTGAAAAGAATCCATTCATTTACCTTCCCACAAAAAATCAATACAATCATATATTGTGGACACATCCATATGTACAATATGCACTTTTTACATCTAACGGTCAGCCTGAAATTCAATATAGAGCGTTGACAAGTATTCTATTATTGTGAATGCTACACAAATCCAATGATGATGAACATTTGCTGGAAGGTAAATATTAAGGTATACTTTCAATCTAAGGTTGGACTTTAAAAAATTTGTCTCTATGGAGAGTTACTCAAATGCCTCTCATGCTCTCACCAAGATATGTTTCTCACTACATAGTTTTGTAGGACGTCATTGAATAAAGAACATCAAACTTGATTTTCATAGAAAATATAACAAAGAGATGTGCAACTTAGGTGATCTCAAATCTATAACTCAGGTGAATAACTTGGAATGGGTTAACTTTCATGGAATGAATGCCACTCACATATTTTGGGAGTCCTCCCTTGAAGTTTGGCATGACTCATTACTATCCTACATGCATAATATTGCCCCATTTATTGTTATAATCCATCACCTAACATCCTTGTTAACCCACCCACATCCTATTATGTTTTGTACTAGACTCCTAAAAACAATAGTTATTGGAACCTTTCAACAACTAATCTTGGGTAGTTCTTCATATCAGCTATGCTAACAAGAATGTGCATTTTAGCCTACTAGTTCTTGAAGAAGTTATATCTGGTACAAAATCAACAATGTCCACCCCTACTATGAGACAAGATCATGAATTAGGAATATATAACATAACACGACTTGTAATACCTTCACCGAGATTGATATTGTAACCACCAATTTGACAATGATTAGTAATTCTAGTATTTTATGTTACTTGATAATTGTTAATAATTGATTTAATAATTACTTATGGTTTCTATGATTTGAAAATTTCTACATATATAAGTCTAATATGATAAGCTAGTCATATTTGATGTTAACTACTATAAAGTTTGAGCTACATGCCTATAATAATCATAATGAATAACTAAGAAGACATATCTAATATTGATCATTTTGGATATCAAATATGAATTTAGATGATTTTACATTATAGTAAGATACATCTTCATTCCACATTGTTGGACATTGTATGTTGAGCAACTTAACCACATGTAGATTGATTTAACTACAAGTGATAACAATGAGGAAATTTAATCAAAATTATTATGAGTGGTTGCTTAAGGCACAAGATATGACTTTAAGTTCTGCTTCCAAAATAGATGTATCTAGGTTTGGGAAACCTATACCTAGGATAGTCCTTCTTGTAACATTGAATGCATATATACCAATCTCAACTTTGTTGGAATAATATTGGAAGGCTACATCTACAAACAAGGCTTGATAAAATCCAAGTGATGGTCTAATTGTGTTACTCACCAACTGATGGGTTTGGACAGACTGGACATTAGATATAGCTTTAGCAAGCTCCTTAAAAAAAGTAACTGAAGCTTCTAGGCTAAGATTCTTACAATTATTGAGTAAGTCATTTCATGATTTTTCTAGATAGACGAACATGCAACAATAATCTGGACATCTTCCACTTTGTCTCCACCCAAGTGAGTGATTTAATTAAAGCATTCATCCTCTGACACATTGAATAAAGATGGGCTAACTAGAAGTGATTTTCACATCGAATTACTAAGGGGACAATTGCGTAGTCAGTGGACCAAAGTATTTTGAGCATTATTGTAGACTGGATTGATGTTCAATATAGGAATATGTCTATAGATCTGCTAAATATTAGTCAAGATGACATGATTTTGTGGTAGCCACAAAAAGGTCTTCCTATGAGAAATCAAAGGAGACTTCTAAATTTACATCCAATTATCCACTTGTGGAATATCCTTTTAAGAAGGAATACATCTATAATCTGATTTCATTGTGATTTTTCCTCCCAGTCCAAATGGCCATGACCAAGTGTCTGTTCCAACTTTGGGGCATGTGTAACATACTAAATTATGTAATTTTGTATTTTGACCCTCTTTCCCATCTTTTCCTTTCATTTCTATCCTTATTGGCCTTTTGTTCAATTTGTAGAGAATATAGTGGTTTAGTGAACATTTATTCACTAATTGTACCAATATAAGGGTTTGTGCACAAATACCTCAATAATAGATTAATTACCATAATTAAGTGATATAAACCTTAATCTAACTTTTTTATATGATTTGAAAACATAAAATGAGGCTAAGTTTCAAATTTGGTTTGATTTGGATGTTTTTTTTTCCTGGGGATCGTCCTACTCTTCCTGCTCCCACAGTGCAGGTTCGTTCGCCTCCAAAGAATCCTCATGGCCCAATGTGGCTTCCTCCTTTACCACATCAAGGAGAAAGGTCGGGCATTGCTTCCATCTTCCTTGCTTGCCGCCCTGCAATCGACTCCATTTGGCTGTGTGGTCGGCCACCCTATTGCTGCTCCTTGGCCTGAACCTAAATTCGATCGCATGGAAAGACCTTGCTAGCTTCTTGATATAACTGCACTCCTGTCTGTACTGGATGGGGGTCCTTGTGATGTTCTTCAGCATCGCGATTGCTCCTTTGATGTCTGATTCAATTAACAAGTTGCTATGCTTCCTGTGGCATGCCTGGATGCCGAGCGTGATAGCTCTCAGTTCTGCCTTTAGTGTATCTGTGATAGTTCCTTGATCGTAACCCCCTTCCAACCATTGTCCACCTTGATCACGGATAACAAAGGATGTGGCGATGCTACCCCGTTTCACAGCCGCGTCTACGTTAAGCTTTACATGTCCTGCTCCCGGTGGGCGCCATCGTGTTTTCTCCTTCGTCGCCTTGGGTGCGGTTGGACCTGCTGCAAAGGCTTTTCTGCATGCATATACCTCATGGCGGATAATCTCGAATAGCGCCTCAGGCTTAATTCGTTCACCTTGGAAAACCATGTTACATCTCTGGGTCCATATCTTCCAAACTACGATGGCGAACCAAGTATTCCAGTCCGGTGTGGCCGTTCCCTTCCTCAGATTCGTTGCGATCTAGAGATTGACCGTGTTTGATTGTTGCATCTCCATATGAGTTGTTCTTTGTATGATTTCCCATAGCTTCCTACTTTCCGGGAAATAGGTGAGCAGATGTAAGATGTCCTCCCGTTCATTGCCACACCGTGGGCATTGGGCATTCTCCGTGAACCCTCTCCTCCTTCTCATGTCGTTGGTCATCACGCCTCCGTGCAAACATAGCCAGAGGAACGTTTTGACTCTCTGTGGTAACATCAGCTTCCATATTGTGTTCCAAACGCCCGGGGTACTTGCAGAGTTAGCTTTCAGCAATCGGCGATATGCCTCTTTGACACTGACTTCCCCGCTCGCGCTTTTAGTGAACCAGATTTCATTCGCACCTGCAGTCGGGTCTGGCGGTGGCATTGACAGTATGACAGTAGCCGTATCCTCCTTAAACCAAAGTCGGATAAACTGTGTGTCCCATGTGCCGTTTAGATCCACCATAGAGCTGACGTTGAGCTCACTTAGATCCGCAGGAATTGTCCTACCATCTTTGATCTCCGAAGCTCGCCCTCCTTTGACCCATCTGTCTTCCCAAACTGAGGTGTCCTTGCCTGAAAGTACAATCTTCCCTACGTCTGGCATAAGCTCTACTCAGATCCTTGTGATGGCCCTCCACAGCCTCGACGCGCAAGCCAATCCCTGATTCGATCTATGCTCGTATTTCTCCTTGATCACTGTCTTCCATAACGCCGCACGTTGTGACATGAAATCCCATGATGTTTTGTATAGGAAGGCTTCGTTCTGCACTCTCGCCATCTTGATACCTAGGCCCCCTTCTCCTTTATGTGCAATAACCTTCTCCCAAGCTACCAGATGTATGCCCCCTTGTTTAGACGCCCCCTTCCACAGGAACGTTCTCACCACCCGGTCTATACTATCGCATACCGTCATTGGCAGGACAATAGATTGCATAACGTACATAGGCAAGGTATTGAGCACTGATTTGATTAAAGTTGCCCTGTCGGCGAGTGATAGAGATTTATTCGCCCATGTAGAGATCTTTGCTTCCACCTTATTGATAGTGTCCAGGTACAACTCCTTGTTTGCCCTCCCATGTAAGATTGGGACGCCTAGGTGTTTGCCAATGCTCTCGGTTTGCCTTATACCAGTCATCCTGGTTATGGCCCGCCGGGTATGGATGACCGTGTTTCGTGAGAAGAAGATAGTGGATTTTTCCTTTGCTAATTTCTGTCCAGATATGCGATCGAACTTCTTCAAGGTAGCAAGCATTATCCTGGCTTGGCTCTCAGTAGCTTCACCAAACAGGATGAGATCGTCTGCAAAGCAGACATGGGATATTCCGACTCCTTGCCGGGTAGCATGGAAAGGCACCCAGCGTCCCGACCTCTCTTCTGCAGCAATAGCCTGGATGAGCCTATCTAAACAAAGGATGAAGATGTAGGGAGACAAGGGATCTCCCTGCCTCACCCCTCTTGACGCCTTGAAAGGTTCCAGGGTCTCACCACTCCAAGTGATCGCAATCTCCCCCGCCTTGATGATATTCATTATGATCCTGATAAGGTTCTGTGGGATGGCTGTCCGCATGAGTGTGTCTTCAATAAAGTCCCAACCCATCCTATCGTAAGCTTTAGATAGGTCCACCTTCATCGCCATGGTTGTTCTTTTCCCCCCTTTGGTTCGCATGGAGTGTATCAGTTCTTGTACTAGAATTATGTTGTCGGTGATTCGCCTGCCTGGGACGAAACTGCTTTGCACATGAGAGATCCAATATGCTAAGTATGGTTTTATACGTTCAACTAGGATTTTGGATAGCACTTTGAGTCCCACATTGTTGAGGGCAATTGGTCTCAGATGGTTGCAACACTCTGGAGTAGGGGTTTTAGGAATCAAAACTAAGATGGAGCTTGCCAACCTCTCGTCAATTGGGTGGCCTGCAAAGTATCTGGAGATCATCTATGAGATAGAATCACCTAGGTACTTCCAATTCTTTTGAATGAATCCAACATCCATCTCGTCTGGTCCCGAGGCTTTGATCGGATTCATCTTTATCAACACCTCTTTAATTTCCTCCTTGCTGGGCTCTCTGCTCATCGCAGTGCAAAGCTCCTCTTGTAATTTTGGGAATTGCCCTGTGTAAGTTTCCATCGCCCTTGTATTTCTCCTATTCTGCTTCCTTGTGAACAGGTCATGGAAGAACTCCCTCACCACTTGCTTCACGTCTTCTTCCTCTTCCACCCAAACTCCGTTGTTGTTCTTGATTTTAGAAATTTTGTTCCTCCGTCTTTTCGCTTTCACCAAAGCTTGGAAATATTTCGTATTTGTGTCCCCTTCCTTCAACCAATTGCACCTTGCCTTCTGCCTCCATTCCTCATCCTCCGCATGTAGGATCTCATTGTACTCCACCTGCAACTCAACTAGTTTATTCTCCCTGGAATCTGTCCACCTTTGGTCTTGTTGTGCTTGCACCTTGCTCATCTCCTACAGAAGTCCCCACTTTCTTACTGTCCCTTTTCGTCGTTCCTCTTTGTCCCAAGGGATAGATTTCTTCATAAGTTTATTTACCACATCATGGAACGGTAAGTTATTGTCCCAATTTTGTTGTAAGAAGGCAGGGAAGGAGTCCCTATTATTCCATATCGTGCTTGTCTTTGGGTGGTATATTGGACGTTTAGCTTTGTCCTCCATCGAGATTAGAATAGGCGAGTGGTTGGAGTTAATCCGTGGAAGCACCTTCACCGCCGTCGTCGGGTACGCCTCCAGCCACTCCTGGTTAGCAACAGCCCGATCAAGCCTCTCTGTCAGCCACCCTCGTCTGAATGTCATCTTGGGCCCAACCGCCCCCAGGTCTTCCAGTCTGGCGTTCATCAGTCCCTCAGCGAACTCTCTACAGTTGCTCAGCACGACTGGCTCTCCTCCCAGCTTCTCATCGGGCTTCAATACAGCGTTGAAATCACCTGTGATGAGCCAGGGGGCTGTCGAGGTGGAGGCAATGGTGTGAAGGTGATCCCACAACAGTCTTCTCCCTCCTTGCTTCGTAATCGCATAGACGAACGTCACATGGAACCGCTTGTTAACCTGGCAGTGCACGAATTGTTTATGGCTGGCTATAACCTCCAGATCTCCCAATCTACTCTTCCAGAGTACCCAGATGCCTCCCGAGAACCCTGTCGCCTCGACACGGTAGGATCTATCATATCCCAAAGTTCTCTCAATTCTGTCTGCATTGGTTCTGCTTGTTCTTGTCTCTAGAACGACAAGAACATCAATCTTATGAAGAATCGATAAATCACGGATCGTGTTTTGGGTATCTCTTCCACAGATACCCTGGACATTCCAAGATGCAACGATCATTGGGTAACCATAGCGGATTGGCTCGGGTCGTCACCGCCCGGTTCAGTCGTCTCTTCAGGTCCATAGCTTCTTCTGTTCTTCTTTCTAGGGTCGTTCCTTGTTAACTCCTTGGAGTTTAAGATCTTCCGATTCCTGAGATGGACCCCTACGGATGCGCCAAACAGCAGCGCCTTGCTCGGACTGCATGGGAGCCACCCCTTGCTCGGACTGTCTCTGATAGTCCTCCTTGGTTGTGTGCTACCCATGGTGAATCACAAGCCCTCACCGGTTCCAGTCCCCTCATCCGAGATAACTATGGTGTTTTCCCTTTCAATCGTTACTGATGCGTATCGTTCCCTATCACCTTTTGTGGTTCTTTGTTTCCAACCTTTGTCGGTCGTGTCACCTCTTCAACAGGTCGCTTCTTCTTGTTTGCTGCTTTCCATTGGCGCCACTCGTACCCCGGTTTAGGACCGCCTTTTCCTGCCTCCATCGTCCCCTCCACCGGTTCCTCCATAGCTTCTAATTCTTTGAAGCGATTCTGTGATGCACCTCCGGTTACCTTGCCTGCATTGTCCTCCTTCCTATGGCGCCTGATGAATGGTTTAGCGTGTAATGTCTCGGTAAACCTTCCCAACAGCTGAGGTTGCGTGGACGTCCCTTCAGGTTGCTTCCCCGCCTTCGCCTGGGCCTCAATCGCCGCCTTGCGCGCAACACAGTCATCATCAATGTGGCCAATCTTGCCGCAAAACATGCAGATGCTTGTAAGGTTCTCGTACTCGATTTTGTAAGTCTCTCCTTGGACAATGATTTCCGGCACTAGTGGTTTGCTTGTGTCCATCTTGATTGTGATTCGAGCAAACTTCCCCCATCTCTTCTGATCAGTGTTTGTATCCACCTTGATTGTCCTTCCGATCGTATCCCCTACCTCCTCCAGAAATTGGGATTGGTACAGGAAGATAGGCAGCCTTGGAATTCTGATCCATATTGCCATATGTTTAGGGTTTGCGGAGGAAGGTGAGAATGTCCTGTACCATGGCTGAACATTTAGATAGGATCCCATGAGCGGCCATAGTCCCCCCGTTAGTGCCGTCAGATAGTCATCCTCCCTTGTTAGTTGAACGATGAAGTAGTTGTCTTCCATATCGATGAGTTTGAACGCTCCCACCGGCCGCCACATGGTCTTGTTTCGATCTTGCAAGGTGAGGAATCCCACGTTCCTAGCGATCACCTTCACTACAACGGCGTACGTCCAAGGACGTACCAAGGCATCGAACCAACCCTCATCTATCTCAAAGGCCGGCGTGCCGTCGACAACACTTTTCTTGATGTCCGTCTTGGTCAGGTTAGCATGCGGATCATCAAACCCCAGGAAAGGTAGTCGCCCTATACCGTCACATGTGCTTATGATATCCTTATAGGATCTTGTCTGACTTGCCTCTCCCGCCGATCCAGCCTGCCTATCCGTCGCTCCCCTGTGTAGCGCCGGAAATTCCTCTTCACCGGGTGCCTTGGTTCCCTACTTATTGCCTGCGGGTTGTGACCCACCTCCTGCGGTAGCTGACTTCCCGAAGTTGAGCTCAATTCCCAGCCTTCTTAGGATTTCTTGCTGTGATTGTTTCTTGGTTGCTTTAGCTGCTACGGCGAGGGGGTTGTCAATCAGGCTCACACCTAACCCGCGATCCCCTGTATCTGTGGGTGCGGCTTGATCGGTTGCTGGTATGCCCTGCGCCTCCGTCGACGGCGCCTTTGGGTCTGCGTCTCCAAGTGCTTCCTCCCCCTGCACTGGCGTCTCTCCGTCAATGCCTTCCATCGCGTCGAACATGCTGCCTACCTCCTCGCCGCCCTCATCCGGGGGTCGTGTTCCCCCGAACCGTCCTCTTCCCCCGCAGCCACCGCGGCCGCCGGAGCCACCTCCACGCATGCGTACGTCGGTCTCTCAAACCCTAGCAGAGCACATCCTTGTTTTTTTATCTTTGTTACTGAACAACAAGGTAGGACTGGTTTGATTTGGACGTTGTTTGTGCAAGTTATGCAATTTTAGGTATATTCTGGACTTTTATGCAATTTACCCAATTGGGAGGTTTTCTTTGCAAATTATAAACTTAATTTTAATCCTTAGATATTCCCTTACCATTAACGAGATTTTAAACCATTGGAGAACCTAGTTTCACCTTGGTTTGATGGTATTTCTTTCCAAGGGCATTATAGGGATTACCCTCTTTATAAAGATGCTTATCCTTAAAAACTATCAACCAATGAGGTTATTTCTTTCTTGAAGAACGGTGGGGATGGCCTAGAATAATCTATGGGCTCTTAGAACTGACTTTTCATATGCATGAAGCCTCTATAAGCTATCCTCTTGCATGGCCATCAATCCCTAGGCTAAAGACACATGGAAAGTCCCTTAAGATTCCTCATGCTTCACCTCTTTCTATATATAGCCATGTATACCCCTTCCCAACTCACAATTCGAAAACTCTTGCTCTCCTTTTCTTTCCTCTAGCTTAGATAATAATTCCTTATGTATTTGGCCAAGAAGTTGCTGCCCCAAGGTAATAGAGGGAGCCTACCTTGGTGAAGAAGGTTCCTAGGGCTTCCAAATTGCTCTATTAGGGTTTCTAAAGCTCCTCCTTGGTAATTTCGACCAAAACTAGTAAGTTTCCTCCCTTAATTCCCTATTTTCATATTAATAGTCTTCCTTAAACCTTCTTCTAGGTTAGAAACATGATCATACATGGTAAAACTCCACCTAAAACCCTAAAACATCTCATCTCCATGCTCTTTTGCTAGGGTTTGCACCTCTAAAGTGGAGAAGGTGATCTTTGCTCAAGAAAGGAGCTTGGCTTGGAGCAACCAGACCTTCTAATCTCAGAATCCTTTCTGTTTGAACCTTATTACCTTCCTAGAGGCAAGTTTGGTTAACACCCTTCTCATATATTGCTTAGTACATGCTTAAAACTCATGCTTTTATGTTGAAAATCGACGATTTCCATCTCTTTTTACCATGATCTTCTAAGGTTTTGATTTCTTATTGTTTTACCTTCTCTAGAAGTTCTAGTTTGGTTACCTATGCAACTTAAAACCTGATATTGGTCGAATTGTGTTTTCTCCCTCTCCCTCTCTCTTTAATTATCTCGATCGGTTTGATGATGTGGCAATTTCCTATTGGTCAGTATTGCAAAATTCATATCGTCTAAACCGCTTATACAAATTTGAAAAATAAATATGTTTTGGAATTGGAAAATTAATCTCTATCTAATAAAAATATTTTCAAGGTCTAATTTCATGGTTTGACGAAGGGTGATTTTTGTAAAATGAATTTAATGCATAAAAACCATAAAAATTACATGTTAATCATCATAACTCCAAAATTAACATAAATATATGTTTTCTTGATCAGGAAAACCTAATAAGTTTATTGGTGATGTTTTAAGAGTCTAAATCCGATTTTTTCTAAAAATCTCTAAAAATAGGGTTTCTATATATTAATGTGCACTATGTACTCTAATACATGTTAATACATTGAAAATAGGTAAAGTGGAACTTGGACTCAATTAAAGTGGTGAAAGTTAGTAATTGATATCAGTAAGAGAGGTATGTGCTATGTATGTGCAATCCCTATTTATGTATGTGCATTCCTTACACCCTATGTTGGGATAATTGCAACCAAACCCCATATTTCCCTAATGAGGCTTAAATGAACCCTAAATATCCTATTCTTGAATCCTAATATTGTTCATGCCTCAAATGAGATTATAATTTCTTCTTGTTTGGGTTTTATACCCCACTGCCATGCTTATTGAATATTATGACTACTCTTGCCATGACTACTTTTCTAGCATGTGGATTTATGTTCTATTTAATTTAAAGTAGCGGTACTTATGTACAACCACCCACAGAGGGCATGTAAATAATCGCCCTGGGGAATGTCTTATTCTCCCCATAATATTATAGGTGACTGGGAATGTCTTATTCTCCCCTCACCTAAGGTTAGAGGACCGGTAGGTGCCTCAACCCTACTTAGTTAGGTAGACATAATTATCTTACATGCAAATCCTTTTTGATATAATTGTTAATGGCAAGTTTCTTTTGAATATAGCCTCATATTCTTGTTATCTTCATCATATGATGAAACCTAGTCTATTATTATTTGATTTACTTATTTTGTTATCCTAGACTAGTTTTGTGACACATACTTTTCTTCCCTTTTCCTTTTTGCTGGGTGCCTTCCCAACCACCCAGGTGTTGAACAAGGTGATGGATAAGACAAGGAAGATCTTAGCTTTTGGCTTGGACTCAGTTGATGGAGATGTTGATTGGAGACAAGATTGTAGTAGTCTATACTTCCCTCTATCTAGATCATGATGGGTGTCTTGATGTAAACCCTAATGGGAGAATGTGATGTATTTTTGTAAACCTTTTATGAAATTGAATATAGTCGATTAATTTTTATTCCGCTGCTTTCTAATGGTCTTTTGTATACCAATGTTTAATAAATTTGGAAAATTTATGCCCATTCCATCATACCTCTGAGAGTGTTTGGAATGGATGTCAATTCTTCACATTTTTAGTAAAGGGGTGATTTCACTCCCTTACAACATGGCTGGGAATGTGTTGAATAAGTGGCCAAGAGGTATATGGGATGTAGCTGTGGATAAACATTCAATCCCACTCTATCTCATCTAGGATGATGGAACTAATCAAGAGGTCCATTGTCTTAGTGCGGATTTTGAGAATGGCATTAAGATCCTCAACTGAATAACCTTGAATTCAGTGATCCTTCACTACTTTTGTGGTAGAACTTGAATTAATTGTCTTATCACTCGATGTCTTAAGTACTTCTTCATATCAACACTACTACCAAGAATGTACATTTTAGCCTACTAGTTCATGAAGAAGTTATATCTAGCACTAATTCAACAAAGTCCACCTCCTACTATGAGAAAAGATCATGAGTTAGGAATATATAACATCACACAACTTGTAATATGTTCACTGAGATTGATATTGTAACCGCCAATTCAACAATGATTAGTAATGCTAGTGTTGTATGTTGCTTGATAATGGAAAATAATAAGGTTAAGTAATTACTTATAGTTACTATGATTTGAAAATTTCTAGGTATATAAGTGTAAAATGATAAGTAGTCATATTTGATGTTAGCTATTGTAAATTATGAGCTACATGCCTAAGACAATCATAATGGATAACTAAGAATACTTATCTAATATTACTCATTTTGGATATCAAATGTGAATTCAGATGATATTTGCATTATATTAAGATATATCTCCATTCCACATTTTTGGACGTTATATGATCATCAATTTAGTGGCATGTAAACTGATTTCACTACAAGTGATAACAACGAGGAAATTTAATCAAAAGTATGATGAGTGATGGCTTAAGGTACTAGATATCCCTTGTAGTTTCACTTCCAACATGGATGAACGTAGGTTGGGGAAGCCTATACCCCAAATAGTCCTTCTTGTAACATCGAATGGATATAGACCAACCCCAACCTTGTTGGAATGATATTGGAATGTTGCATCTACAAATAAAATTCAATAAAATCAAGGTGGTGGCCTAATTGTTCTAGTCACCCGATTTATGGGTATGTGACAAACCTTTAGAGCATTAGATATAGCTTTAGCACACTCCTTGATGAAAGTAATTCGAGGTTTCAAGCTAATATTCTTACAATTGTTGAGTAAGTCATTTCATGATTTCCAGATAGAACAACATATGACAATGTGTTGGATATCTTCCACTTTGTCTCCTCTTGAGTGAGCCATGTGATTGAATCATTCATCCTCTAGCACACTAAAGAAGAATGGGATCACTAGAAGTGATTGCCACATCGACTTATTAAGGGGACAGTCGTGTAGATAGTGGACCAAAGTATCTTGAGCATTATTGCAGTATGGGTAGGTCTCCATAATGGGAATATGTGGACGGATCAGCTCAGTCAAGATGACATGATGGCGTGGTATCCACAAAAAGTTCTTCCAATGAGAAAGCAAAGGAGACTTACAGATTTACATCCAATTTCCCACTTGTTGAATATTCTTCTAAGAAGAAATCCATCTATAAGCTGATTTCATTATGAATTATCCTCCCAACTGTAATGGCCATGACCAAGTGTTTCTACTAACTTTGGGGCGTGGCTGGGAATGTGCTGAATAAGTGGCCAAGAGGTCTATCAGAGATAGGTGTGGATAAATATCCTATCCCACTCTAGCTCATTTAGGAACATGGAACAAACTGAGAGTTACATTATGTCACTCGTCCACAATCTCAGAAGGGATCATGAGAGTGAGATTAAGATCCTCAACTAAATAACCCTAAATGCAGCGATCGTTCCATACATTCATGGAAGAACTGGAATTGATTGCTTTATGACTCGACAATCTGATAAGATTAGTGTGTTTCTTTACGAATGACTAGGGTGAAGAACAAGGTTTCTGGATTGCAACCTCGTTGCACATGTACTTTTCATGCATAATATGTACTTGCACGATGGACAAATTATTTAGAAAGTAAGACACAATGTTGAGCATGAGAGATTTAAAATGATCTCTAACATCCTTGATTTTGAGCCCACCATGGTCCTACCTTGTCATAATCTTCTTCAAAGAAACCATGGTTAGTTTCCTTTGTTCTCGACCACTAGACCAGATAAATTCTTCCATAAGTCTATTTGTATTATCACATAGAAGCAATGAAAGTTGAAATGATGACATCATTTATGTAGGAAGATCCTAAAAGGTAGATTTTTGCAGTGTGATTCTCCCTGCCAATGAAATATGGTGGACAGTGTAACTCAAAATACAATCCTTGATGGAGTGTGCAATATAAACATGTGTAGACCTTTTTAATTTGTGATGAATAATTGAAACCCAATATCATCCCAAATCATTGGTGATTCAGATTTCCAATCTATTGTGGAACCCAATTTCTCATCTCGAGTTGTATTAGGAGAAAAATAACAAATAGATTTATCTTCAAAAGTTATTTGGCCTAAGACTCTTGTATATTTCTTGAGCTCCTTGTTAATGTATGTAGCGTTCTAGTTTCAGACATCAATAAGATTTCATCTACAAACCTGATCAATGGGTGCTTGTCCTACCCATTATATAGATTCATGCGGGAAGAACTTGGTACTGGGATGCTCACGAGAGAGAAAGTCCGGTCTCCAGATGAGGAGTTCGACAAGGTCTATGCTGCCATCATTCGCAATGAGCTTGTAAGCCCGTTGCTAGAGTGTCTCAAGGGATGGAACGGAAGGCCACTACCAATCTGCTGATATATCTCACAAGTCAACTAAAATAATGTGTTGAAGCACATATGCATTTTTAAACATTTTTTAAAATTTCCCTCTTTGTGGGAAAATGTTTTTCACATAAATTTGTTTCTTTTGAGTATACATGTATACTCTTATGAATTACATATATTACAAGAAGTTATCAATTTTCTTTTTTCCCACATGCATGTGAGCGTTGAGTTTTTAAACTTGAATAACATATAATTCAAATATGATAAGAATTTAGATTTCTTAAAAAATGTACTTTTCAATATATATATATATATATATATATATATATATATAGAGAGAGAGAGAGAGAGAGAGAGAGAGTCAGGCTAGAATACACTCGAGTGTATTCGGAGCAGAATACACTCAAGTAGTTTTTCATGATGCAATATTTTTTTCAAAAATCTAATCCATTAATCTTCTTAAAGATGTTGTGAATAGCTCATACGCAAAATTTGAGCACATTTGGACATTTATAGGTCATGTTATAAAGACCGCAAAAATTATACATTTTAAATTAGTTTCACGCATCAATTTTGTTGCCCTTGGATGAGTGACTTACACTCATCCAAATGGGCTCAAAATTTGTATGTAGCCTAGTTATAGTATGACGGTGAAGATCAATGGTTTACATTTTGCAAAAAATAGTCTTGATATGCAAACACACTTGAGTGTATTCATGTGATCTGTACACTCGAGTGTATTCTAGCCTCTCTCTCTATATATATATATAATATATATATATATATATATATATATATATATATATATATATATATATATATATATATATATATATATATATATATATATATAATATATATATATATATATGGTGGCAATCCAGTGAGAAACAACCTACGGTAAGAGAATAAGAGGCATTTGAAAATGTTTTATAAAATCCAACCATATAGATTGAAAAAGCATCATTTCATTTACCTTCTCACAAAAAATCATTGCAATCAGACATTGTTTTCATGTCCATATGTACAATATACACTTTTTACATACAACGGTTAGTCTGAAATTCAATACAGAATGTCAAAAAGTATTATGTTATTGGGAATGATTTACAAATCAGATGGTGATAAAATTTTGTAAGAAGGTAAATATTAAGGTATACTTGTAATCTATACGGTTGGATTATGAAAAAATGATCTATGTGGAGAGTTATTCAAATGCCTCTCATGCTCTCACCAAGATATGTTTCCCATTGGATCGTTATCCTATATATGTATATATATATATATATATATATATATATATATATATATATATATATATATATATATATATATATATATATATATATATATATATACAATCTAGTGAGAAACATCCTACAGTGAGAGCATGAGAGGTATTTGAATAATTAAAATTTTATAGATGTTTTTGAAATCCAACCGTATAGATGTGAAAAGAATCCATTCATTTACCTTCCCACAAAAAATCAATACAATCATATATTGTGGACACATCTATATGTACAATATGCACTTTTTACGTCCAACAGTCAGCCTGAAATTCAATATAGAGCGTTGAAAAGTATTCTATTATTATGAATACTACACAAATCCAATGATGATGAAAATTTACAAGAAGGTAAATATTAAGGTATACTTTCAATCTAAGGTTGGACTTTAAAATTTTTGTCTCTATGGAGAGTTATTCAAATGCCTCTCATGCTCTCACCAAGATATGTTTCTCACTAGATCGTTGTCTAGGACGTCATTGAATAAAGAATATCAAACTTGATTTTCATACAAAATATAACAAAGAGATGTGCAACTTAGGTGATCTCGAATCTATAACTCAGGTGAATAACTTGGAATGGGTTAACTTTCATGGAATGAATGCCACTCACATATTTTGGGAGTCCTCCCTTGAAGTTTGGCATGACTCATTACTATCCTACAAGCATAATATTACCCCATTTATTGTTATTGTGAGAACCCGTTACACTAAACAAGATTGCTCAAAATATAAAACACAATCAATCACTAATTAATCACATACCCAAAAATATGGGTAAATTAAAACCGATTTCAACATCATCACCCTCTCAAAAACATTTGCATAAGAGCCCAACATCTTTCTTGTATCTATACTATGCCAAGAATTTGATACAAATTGGTCTATCTCCTAAGCCACAACATATATACACAGGAGAACAATATTCATATATGCCACACAATCAAGCATTAACATGCTAAAAAAAATTTATTTGTTTGAAACACCATATACAAACTTTTCCTGCCCAGACCTCAGAGTACAGGGACGACTCTAGGACAAACTAGACATCTAATCAACTTTATCAAAGATTCATTACTATAGCTCCTCTTTGCTGCCACATGTTTGTTTTCGTCTATTCCGATTACCTAAAAAAATGTGGCGAACCACAAGGGTGAGACCCATCTCCCTACAAGAGATATAACCTCCAACAATGTTTTTTGATAAAAATTTTAAGTAATTAAATAGTTAAGAAGTTTAATCAGATATAACAAAAAAGATCAGTAGTACTGATGATTAACAAAATACATAAGCACAACTATCTGGATAAGTATGATTAGCAATATATGCATCTCTAGTTACAAAGGAATGGCTAGCATGCTAAACATAACTAACAACATGAGATATATAGCATCATGATTATAATAAGCAGTAGTAGTATAGTTATCAACATAAGCATGGCTACCATATGTATGCATCTACAATCTAAGCATATCCACAACATTAGTATATTTACTATCTCTTAATTGCATTAAGCCTCATCTTTATGTAAAGATAATAAACAAGGATTATCATCCAATGTGAAGCATCGTGTATAACCCTAAATAGATATGCTATACGACTGTATTACATCTTTTATTGAATTTGAATCATATCGTTCAAAGTCCAACTGACCCCTACGAAGGGCTATTCAGTTCCGTACAAGATCTAGGAGTGCCGGTATCCTAAGATCTCTTCCCCTCGGTCAGTATGGGTAAAAAGGCAGTGACATATCAGTCAAAGCTGTCACCACAACGACATATAGTCAAGCTGATAACCACTAGTCTGACCTTGGTACAGGTCACAAAACTAGAAATTAGGGTATTCAAACCCAATCACTGAGGTACAACCACAGTTTTCCTCTAATCACATCATGTTATAATCACCGAGATACGACCGCATCCATTCTCAATCACATCAGATGTATGAGGCATGACCATAGCCAACCTCCACAATCTACATTGTAGATGACAAGGATATATCCTCAACCTGCCACCCCCACATACTCAATAGTATGCACTCCGAGTTTCCCTTAGGAATACTCGTTTCATCATCCAGCAAGTTCTAACACTGAAGATGGCTCTACGACACATGGCACTACATGATTAGAGTTGCACTTGATTAGTTATGCCAATTGGGTGAATTAAGGCTGCATCAAACAAGTGGACATACAAACCCTAATTCACTTCTGGCAAGCATATAAATATCAAAACTTTGAAAAGATATAAAATGTGTGAAACATAATTTCTCATGTCATCATCACATGGTACTATTCACTTACCATTCATGAGACCACACTAGTCATCATACTATCACAAGATATAAATCCTTTTCGCAATATCACAGGGTATCAACCCTTATCAACATAAGAAGATTACACTTCATTCAGGGCTCAACCATACCCAAAGGTCATTAAGACCATCATACTATCACAGGATATAAAATCCTTTTCACAATATCACATGGTATCAACCCTTATCAACAGAAGAGGATTACACCTCATTCAGGGCTCAACAATGCCCAAAGGTCATTAAGACCATCATATTATTCCCTGCAAGATTGTCATTATCTTTGCCTGCCTTATAACAACGCTAAAAAACATCAATTATATATAATACACCAGATCAGCACAATATTGCATTTATGAGCTAGGTGGTATTCATAAACAATCATAGCAGGGTTATATTAACATTAAGAACATTCCTTTATTACCTCAACATGCAAGGAATCTATATATGATTAACACTCATCATATTCATAATGCACACATTTAGTGTAAGAAAGTGTCAACCATGTGGCTATGATAACCACCAATTAACACATTAAGGTTATGAGCATGTTAAGGAGGTTATTCCACCATCATTCCATCATATAAGAATGTTAAACATGAATACTCATATTTATCTATTTGAATTAGAGTTAGGTTTAAAATGATAAATTATATCAATGCTACTAATCATCACTTATACCCAAATCCTAACTCACGACATCCCCATTGTATTATGGATGCATAAGGTGAAGCATCACCATCACATTCCATAGTATTCTCAAGTATGAACCCACACATAAATCAAGGTGTAACCATCAAGTTATATCATACTAGGGTTTCAACAACAATTAGAGACTACTCCATGATTTTATTAATTATTCAAGGACTATTCTTACCCAATTACCATCATTTAGTTATATTAAAGCTAGGTATAACAAGCTATACCTCATTAGGGTTACATATCAACACAATATGGTTATCATCCCTTCCATTCATATGAGTGAATAGGTAAGACTACCTTATTAAGGGTAACCCTCCATTTGTTCCATCATCATTCAACCCATATCACTATACCACAATGTCACCTAGAACCATTGGATGTTTAAAAGGTAAGACTATTGGTTGTTTACATAAGTAAACACCTTGGATAAACCACCAATGAAGTCCTTGATTTGTTCTCTAGAAAGAGTCACCATCTAACCCTAGACATCCCTTGATAATAGATACAAAAAGTTCCATTGAGAGTAGGGTAAAACCCACAATCGACTATTCAGTTAAAACAAGCCATCCATTGTCAACAATTAAGCTCCTTAAGTTGATCATATAAAGGAAACCATATAAATCAAATTATTAGGACCAACATATTAAATTAGCCATCATTCCACCTTAATGGAGGAATAAACAATAGATCTCGACCATTGGGTCAAGTTCACATGTTAAAACCATCAATTACAGTATCAGTCTGAACATTGCATCAAGTGACCAAAGAAACCATTGGTTTAAGGCTTAATTGATGCTACACTACAATGCTTAACTCACCATAGGTTGTATAGATGTGATCCGCCATCATTAGTGACCATTAAGTCACCATAGGTTGTTAGATCAACACTATATTCATTAATCAACATCAAATATCAAGCTAATGTCAACATTGATTGATAACATCAATAGGGTACTTAATGGTTGATTATTAAACTTCTAATTGATCCAAAACCTGACCTAAGGGGGTGACCATAGGTTGTCACCATCATTTGGCACCCTTAATCACGGAAATCAGTTGTTATGAAGACAACACCATAGGGTTGTTGCAATGGTACCATCATCGGGTCATGGATTTATAGAAGAAATCAGCTTTAAACCCTAAAATTGACCATTGTTTGATAGGTGTGCTTAGCACCATAGGTTGTCAAAACAACCTGATCCAAGTCAAATAATACCTTAGGAATAACATACACATGATCAAAGGTTCATATATAACTGAAATCAGAACAAGGAACCTTATAAAAATCAAAATCCAAGTCAATCATAGCTTTTTAGTGCATGGATCATCATTTTCAAGTAAGAACATGATCTAGAAAGCTTATGGTAAGCAATAAATGTGGACCAAGTTATAAAACTTGCCTATAATGAGAAGATGAAACCCAAAACAGAAGAAATCTCGAGCATGTAGGGTAGAAAATCCAAGAATAAGCTATGAATTTGTCCATCTAGCACCTAATTTCTTCATCAAATGAGCAAACGGTAAGCATAAGGAGCAAGAAATGTAGGGTTTTAGGACTTTAGAGAAATTTTTATCATGTAACACCAAGGTTCCGACCTTGAGAAAGCTAGGAGGAAGGATAAAAAAGAAATATATGGAGGAAAGAATGTAAAACTTACACTCTTAGGTCAAGATCACTAGGAAGAAGCTTTTTAGACCCAAAAAGGAAATCAATTGCAACCCTAGATTTTTTTCCAAGAAGATCCCCACTTCCTTCTTCCTTGGGCACCAAAATTCGCAGATGAACAGAGGAAGAACGAGGTTGGGAGAAGGAGAGAGGTGGTGGAGAGGAAATGGCTCGTTTTGGTGCTTGTGGATAAGTATATGACACTTTAATATAAAGAAAAAGAAAAAGTTGAAATTCTAGTATATATCCAAGTGTCCATGGCTTTAAATTATTAAGAATATATAAGAACACACACAAGAAGCTATCCCACCATACCTCTAGACCTGCTTAGATTTCCTTTGTCAAAATTCCCAGCCAATCACATAATTCCTTAGTTGATAGCTACTAAAGGTAGCTCATCCGTGAAGGGGAAAACCCTAAAATACCCTTAGAGCAAACACCTTCAAACCAAGGTTTAAATAGGTTCCCTATGGATAAAAAAGCTCAAGAATGATGATATAATATCCAAGGAACATAATGCAACTGATAAATTGCAAAGAAAACCTCTCAATTGGGTAAATTGTAGAAAAGTCCAAAATGTACATAAAATTGCATAACTTGCTCAAACAGTGTCCAAATTGGACCAAATTTGAAAATTAAGCTTGTCTTATGATTTCAAAACATATAAAAAGGTTATATTAGGTTTCTAAGCATTAAATTATGATAATGAAGCTTTTTCAACTCATTAAGCAAGTTTAGGGGCCTTATAGTTATAATCCATCACCAAACATCCTTGTTAACCCACTCACATCCTATTATGTTTTGTACTAGACTCCTAAAAACAATAGTTATTGGAACCTTTCAACAACTAATATTGGGTAGTTCTTCATATCAACTATGCAAACAAGAATGTACATTTTAGCCTACTAGTTCTTGAAGAAGTTATATCTAGTACGAAATCAACAAAGTCCACCCCTACTATGAGACAAGATCATGAATTAGGAATATATAACATAACACAACTTGTAATACCTTCACCGAGATCGATATTGTAACTACCGATTCAACAATGATTAGTAATGCTAGTATTGTATGTCTCTTGATAATTGTTAATAATTGATTTAATAATTACATATAGTTTCTATGATTCGAAAATTTCTACGTATATAAGTTTAATATGATAAGCTAGTTGTATTTGATGTTAGCTACTATAAAGTTTGATCTACATGCCTATTTTAATCATAATGGATAACTAAGAAGACATATCCAATATTGATCATTTTGGATATAAAATATGAATTTAGATGATTTTTACATTATAGTAAGATACATCTTCATTCCACATTGTTGGACACTGTATGTTGAGAAACTTAACCACATGTAGATTGATTTACCTACAAGTGATAACAATGAGGGAATTTAATCAAAATTATTATGAGTGGTTTCTTAAGGCACAAGATATGACTTTAAGTTCTGCTTCCAACACAGATGTGTCTAGGTTTGGGAAACCTATACCTAGGATAGTCCTTCTTGTAACATTGAATGCATATATACCAATCTCAACTTTATTGGAATAATATTGGAAGGCTACATATACAAATAAGGCCTTATGAAATCCAAGTGATGGTCTAATTGTTTTACTCACCAAATGATGGGTTTGGACAGACTGGACATTAGATATAGATTTAGCAAGCTCCTTGAAAAAAGTAACTCAAGCTTCCAAGCTAAGATTCTTACAATTATTGAGAAAGTTATTTCATGATTTTTCCAGATAGATGAACATGCAACAATAATCTGGACATCTTCCACTTTGTCTCCACTCAAGTGAGTAATGTAATTAAATCATTCATCCTCTGACACATTGAATAAGTATGGGCTAACTAGAAGTGATTTTCACATCGAATTACTAAGGGGACAATTGTGTAGTCAGTGGACCAAAGTATTTTGAGCATTATTTTAGACTGGGTAGGTGTTCAATATAGGAATATGTCTATAGATCTGTTAAATATTAGTCAAGATGACATGATTTCGTGGTAGCAACAGAAAGGTCTTCCTATGAGAAATCAAAGGAGACTTCTAGATTTACATCCAATTCCCCACTTGTGGAATATCCTTTTAAGAAGGAATACATCTATAATCTGATTTCATTGTGAATTTTCCTCCCAGTCCAAATGGCCATGACCAAGTGTCTGTTCCAACTTTGGGGCATGGCTGGGAATGTGTTGAATAAGTGGCCAAGAGGCATATAGTGTTGGTATGTATGCCCTAAGAGCCAATCATGGGATGATTGGTGGGATACATTAAGATTGATTTGATAAACATCAAAGGCAAGCTTCCAATTCTTTCTGGTTCAGTCATATGAGATAGTGATAGAACATATTGAATGTCTAGAGAATGACAGTACTCAATGCCGTATGCCTTCAGGTTGAGGACCTGAACGATGAGATCATACAGATGCTAAGAGTTTGTACATTCTTGTTATGTCCCTAGTCGGATGTCATTGTGGAAGGTAGATAGACAACAATGACACACAAGACTAGATTGTGGTGTTGGTTGATGACAAAATCTCATTAGTCATGATACAGAGATATCAAACCAAACACATAGGTACTTGTTAGAGAACAAGTGTACCGGACAGACCCACCGTGAGTTTGACACATGGAACCATGACATGGTAGTCACAGTTAGTACTCACAGTGATGGTGGTGAGTGTGATTCTTTGACCTAAAATCACTACACTCAACACATGTCGTTGGGCACACTTTGACATCATCAAACACAATCCTGAAACATGGGTTGTTATAAAGGTGATGATTGGGTGGCTTTGACACATGGGGCTTTTGAGGGGTGAGTGATAGATATGGGATTTGTCCCTCCTGAGGGAGTTTGATATCCAAGGCCACTTGATGAGTAGGATTGAGATAGGCGTGCACACGCATGTGTGAATCAGTATGTGATATTGATGTCATACATATCTCCTTCAATCTACTCTGAGATCAAGAAAGTGAATGAACGTTGACAGGATGACTGTTCCATGCCTTGAGTTCATTCGGGATATCGGTGACAAAGGAATTATACATTCACTGTAACACCATTCACAGATTGTAGGATGAAAGTTGTTCTCCAACTTTCTACTTTCACTTGAGTAGCAATGATGTGTGACTAGGCACCGCTCTTTGCTTGTGAAGTCATAAGTGTTATGGACTTTCACTGCCAACGTGAAATGGACCTGTAGGGTCACACACATAGGATTTAACCTGGAAGAGGAGTTTTGTCCACAAGCAATGTTTAGATTGATTACTAAAGGAGTTTAGTAGTTCAATTAAACACTCAATTAATCGATAGCTCAATATCATATTGTTCAAGGTGTTGGACGCATTGATTGGAGTATCAGATTGATTGAAATTGCAATTGACTGATTCTGCACAACCTGCACTCCCAACCGAACGGCTCAAGTGTTGAACCGATCGGCTGAGGTTGATGAACCGGTCGACTCAAGCCCAGGGTGAAATGAGCGGTTCAAGTGTTGAACCGATCGGTTCAATTGGTACAACCGAGTAACTTGGGAAAGTCAGGTCGGTGAGAATTTTCCTTGCGTTTCACTTTCCCAATTTGATTGGAACAAGGATTGGTATTTGATACCAATTAGAAAAAAAAGAAGGAAAGTCAATCGGGAACTGACCAGGACCACGAACCGATCGATTCAGAAGTGAACCGATCGGCTCATGGGTCCCAACCGATCAGTTGGTGCTCCAACTGACCGGTTCAGGTCCCCAACCGACCGGTTCAGGTTGCGAGTTGGTTGCTTTTGTGGAAAATCTCGAACCCTTCTACTCCTGCTTTAGTCCCGCATTTCCCGGGATAGAGAACCCTGTCCCATGACCCTCCAATATATAGGGGTATTGGGGGCTTCTCCAGGTACAGCTCAGTGCAACCAGTTGCTCTGCAAGTTGTCGTTCTCTCTAGTTTTGGTAACCAAGAGAGAGCCCGAGCAAGTGCTTCCCACAAAAGGGAGGTGCAACAAGGGAAGGACAACTGCAGTTGCAACTGGCAGCAGGAGAGTGTGTTGGTGACTAGTACGCCATCTGGAGGGTGCGACTCCTTGCACTTCCTTGTGGGACAAGGAGTATGGAGTTCCAGGTGGTCCGTGTGGACTACTACAGAGGCGGGAGGACACTGCCGCTCAGGAGGACAACTGTCATCCGACAGTCCAGTAGGAGGAGGAGTCATCAGTCCCGGTGCGACCAAGAGCTGCACAGATGCCATTCAAGACCAAAGTTGAAGACCGCGCATTGCGTGAGGTATTGTCGCCGAGCAAGCCTCGGGACAAGGTATGATTCCACAAACCATCCTTTCCTAATATATAGACGTTGACGCATTTCCTCGGTATGGGTTTGGGGAGAAATTTTTTTGTTTCCGCTGCCTTCTCTGTCTCCCCTAAAACCCAACAGTGGTATCAGAGCCACGTCAACTGCTCTATATTTTAGGAATATCGATATGATCGATTTTGGTTTGTCACCTTTATTTATTGCATACAATGCGAATAATATTGGCTTTATGCATGTCCAATCCTAAATCTACAAATCCCAATTACATATATGATATGTATTATTAATGCACTCGATACACGTCGCCCTTAAATGAGTTTTGTGGTGGATGTGTAGCATGATTATGGCCTATAAACCCCTATCTGTGTGTGGTTGTTTGTGTTTGCTTGCATCTCGGTCTGCGCACCGATCTTCCCTCTCTTATTCCTAATGTAACTCGAAATAATTCGAGATTCTTTCCTACCTTTGCTCCCCCCGAATGTAACTCGGGGTTTCCCTTTTAAGCAATGTAAAAATAGGATAGATTTTATTTCCTGTTATGTCGAAGACCGGCAGACATCTGACGACAGCTGAAACGATCGGTTCATGGTGTGAACCGATTGGTTGACGTTCCAGACGATCGGTTCAAGGAGTGAACCGATCGGTTGATGACAAGTTCGAGGAGCGAGACAAGCTGGTGGCGGCCATGAAGAGATGCATGAAGACCAGGCGAACCGATCGGTTGGAGGAGCCAACCGATCGACTAGTAGCACCCAGACGACCGGCTGGAGAGAACAGATCATTCATGTGATGAGATGATCTACTCGGAAGGCAAAGGCACAGAGTTCATCTTATACAGGTTGCATGTGATGTAGACCTAGATGACCGTGATTCCTCTTGGCTCGAGGAATCACATTAGGATGGCCATAATCATCACTTTTTATCGTTTTTTGCATGTTTTCTGTGGGATATAGCATGTATATGATACATACTATGTATTGTGGTGATTGGATATGTATATGTATATAAAAACCAAATCCCTCATTAAATATTAAGTTTTAGATGCCTTCCAAATGCGACACATGTGAAAAGCTTGATCGACCAAGTGTGGGCACGCCCTAGCGTGGTGCACCGTCTATCTTGTGAAAGCGTGAAGGATGAATGTGTGGGTCTGCCCTAGCAGGGTGCATGTTCATCGTGTTTGCTTTGGGTCGGACTTAACAAGGTGACCTAGATAGGATCTAGCGCCTTGAGGCATGGAGATGATCATTGCAAGGAGTTGCATATGACATCTTATCAAGAGTTGCATATGATGCAATTGGAAAAAGTTGCCTACCTGAGAGATCTAAGTTGTGGGCGATCAGCCCTAGCTGACTCATGACTTAGAGGATTTCAGGATCTTGCCCACTAGAAGGTTGTACGCTGCAATCTTCCGAATTGATGGTGAGGGCTATCAATTTGAAGTAAAATAGTGGGAGCGATAATTAATTAAAGGCCTAATTTTATCGTCAACTTTTCAAATCAATCTTACAAGTCAAAAAGAGTTTTGAACTAAAATTGCATATATTTCCTTTTGTTAAAATAAATGGTTAATCAACAAATAACTTTATTTGCAATCGGTCCTTGAGACCAACAAATTAAATGGGAATAATTCCACGACTGGTTAGGATGATGAGAAGTGTTCTCAATCAAAGAGCGAAAGCTCTAAGTCTTAGTTATACCAGAACCAGATGAACTCGATCCCACCACATCAATGGCTGAAAGTATGCTTATGGAAGCATACCGAGGAAGACATTGATGAGGAGTGCTTGATGTTGTGTTCTCTGAACTATGAGTTACAGAGACAACATGAGACATATGATGTCTCCAAGACACTGTCCTAGTATGTCATGATAGAAGGAGATCCAGTAAGGTATTCACACACTCAATGTGATTGGGTATGTGGAAAACCTGACTAAGAAGGATTCCCTCTGAGCCAAGGGTTGGCTATTGGTATGATACTGCAAATGTTGCGAGAATCATACAATTCATGATAAACTACAACATGAACAACTTTGACAAGCGTTGACAGAGTTTTTGGACATGTTAAGGATAGTAGAGGCAAAGGTGAAGAAAGACAAACCATAATCTTTGATGTGATCAAAGATAAAGGTAATTCTTAAGGGCAAGGATAAGGACAAAGCAAAGAAGTGTTCTGATGCTAGCCAGCAATCCAAGCCGTCTTCATCCTCAAGGCACATGGGGAAAGGGTGTATGAGGAATTTCCCTCTATATCTAGAAGAACAAAAGAAGATGGAAGGAGGGGATGGAGATCTCCACTTAAGGTATCATGAAATGAACCGCTTCTTTATCTGAGGTATATGATACCAAGATATGGATCTATCATATATGATATGCAAGATCCACAAAGAAGTGATGGCCTTTCTGAAAGGACCAAGAGAGAAGTACCCATCATTTGAGAAAGTGTTGCTTCCATAGATAGGAGTATCTTTCAGATTATTTCAGCCTAAAGGGAACGAAATAGAGTTGAGAACTGCTATTTCATATATTGCCAATAGATAGAAACCCTTTATTTTTGCGTATTGTATGACAATGATGGCAATTAATAAAGTTGATGTTTCAATCTTAAAGATATGATCTTTGTGGCAATGCCTTGTTTATCTTGTAATACATGGTATGTATAAGATAAAATGATACCTAAAAGTTATAGATAACTCATACAATCAAATTAGCATCAAATATGAGAAATTCATTTCTAGTTTCCATGTGATGGATAAATCTAGACTCTTTTGGTTAGAGAACCAGTAAGAGACATGAATATCTTGGACATGATTAATCAATCTTCACTAATATAGTGGGAGAGTGATTATCCTATTAGGTATAATACATGTGATGTATTTACATACCTATTGGAACAAATGCTAATACTTCAAATGGTGTTTAGAGAAATATCAATATGAATATCTTGAAGTGTTCAAGATTATCATAGATGAAGTGCAAATTTGGTAAAGTGTTAATTCTTGATGAGATCAATGAATGAAATACTTGGACCAAATGTTTGAGATCCTTATGAGTGATTATGATAATCTATCATAATGAACTCATGATTAAGGCATGGTGATGTCTAAATCAAGAAGGAATCATACTCTAAGGAATTAGAGAATGATTATCGAATAACTGAATTCCTCTTAATAAAAGAATACCCCACACTAATAAAAAGAATTAAGAATCACAAGGGTTGTGAGTTCTTATATACTTAACATATACACCTCAATTATCTATGTGATAAGTTGTTCATGTGATGAGTCAACTATCTAGATGAATATGAGGAACCGAACTTTGAGATATGGTTTATGACCATTACATCCTAAATGACATCCATGTCAACCATAAGGTATGACCTTGATGGTAGCACTCATTGGATGAAATCCATAAGTGCAAATGAGTCTTAAGTGTTAAGACACATGGATAACATTTTGAGAAGGATGATGCTTTTTGATTGCAACTTAATGACTAAGACATTTGGCATATGGATACTAAAACCGCATTCCTATGAGGAATAAAACAAGGATGTGCACGTGACACAACCTATAAGGTTTATGAATCCACCAATGCAAATGAAGTCTATAAGTTACAATGGACTAATCAATGTGATTGATTGAGTACAAGCAACTCATAATTGGATCTTTACTTTGATATAGTCAAAGGATTTGACTGATATGTCAAAGATAAAGAAGGGATATGTGATTTAGTGGGAGCGTATTCACATTCCACATACTGATATGAAATGGAAATGTTCTAGAATGGAAATCCAAAAGTGGAAATTATCTTTAAGGAAGAAAAAGATGTTTCCTATGTGATAGGAATACAGATCTGTAGAGATAGTTCTCGAAAACCTCTTGACCTGAAAAGAGAAAGCATACATTGGCAATCTGTACTGAAGGGTTCTGTATGCACAGATTCAGTGGGAGAAAACTTGTCCATGTTACATGGAATTAGTATCCCAAGGCCAAGTGTCCAATTCTTATGAAGAATGGGAACACTAAGAATAGATATGGATCTATCATGTATGTAATCATCCCATTATCTTGCATGTATGGACATGGCAAGAACAAAATGCATTCATCATCTTGTATGTAGGACATGGCAATATGATATGCTCATCCTGATAACTCGTATGTAGGACATGACGAGTGGATGTCTGTCTACTTCCAATAAGGGTTACTGGAATACCATAAGAACTTGATAAGTACTTGGGAAGTACTAGTTCTATGGAGATAAGGAAGAGTTCGATGTAAAGAGTTACATTGATGCAAACTTCCAAAAGGACAGAAAATTAATCGCAAAATATACATAGGATGTATAAAAGTGAAAGTTTGTTGATAATTGGAAGTGTTCCAATAAAACCATTTAAAAAGGGAAATACCGAGTATCTGTGTGTTAGTGAACAACAGTGGATAATATATGGATCTGGAAGTTCATCAGATGAACTTATATTCCACTCATTGATGATAAGTCTGGAATCCTTGATCATGCAATGTGGCTAAAGGTTAGCAATGGAATATTAGATTGCATATTACGACAACTCCATCTCATACGTGCAACGTACAGTGAAGAGATGAGAGACATGCAATTTATACTGACTTTGGCAAGGTGTTGCCATTAATCACTATGTTGGCACTAGAGCACAGTAACATGTGGGACATGTTTGAAGATCACTATGAATATGATTCATGGGTGATTGGCTCGCAGTGCAAGTGGGAGTCTGTTGGTATGTATGCCCTGAGAGCCAATCATGGGATGATTGGTGGGATACATTAAGATTGATTTGATTAACATCAAAGGCAAGCTTCCAATTCTTTCTGGTTCAGTCATATGAGATAGTGATAGAATAGATTGAATGTCTAGAGAATGACAGTACTCAATGACGTATGCCTTCAGGTTGAGGACCTGAACGATGAGATCATACGGATGCTAAGAGTTTGTACATTCTTGTTATGTCCCTATTCGGATGTCATTGTGGAAGGTAGATAGACATCAATGACACACAAGACTAGATTGTGGTGTTGGTTGATGACAGAATCTCATTAGTCATGATATAGAGATATCAAACCAAACACATAGGTACTTGTTAGAGAACAAGTGTACCGGACAGACCCACCGTGAGTTTGACACATGGAACCATGACATGGTAGTCACAGTCAGTACTCACAGTGATGGTGGTGAGTGTGATTCTTTGACCTGAAATCACTACACTCAACACATGTCGTTGGGCACACTTTGACATCATCAAACGCAGTCCTGAAACATGGGTTGTTATAAAGGTGATGATTGGGTGGCTTTGACACATGGGGCTTTTGAGGGGTGAGTGATAGATATGGGATTTGTCCCTCCTGAGGGAGTTTGATATCCAAGGCCACTTGATGAGTAGGATTGAGATAGGCGTGCACACGCATGTGTGAATCAGTATGTGATATTGATTTCATACATATCTCCTTCAATCTACTCTGAGATCAAGAAAGTGAATGAACGTTGACAGGATGACTGTTCCATGCCTTGAGTTCATTCGGGATATCCATGAAAAAGGAATTATACATTCACTGTAACACCATTCACGGATTGTAGGATGAAAGTTATTCTCCAACTTTCTACTTTCACACGGGTAGCAATGATGTGTGACTAGGCACCGCTCTTTGCTTGTGAAGTCATAAGTGTTATGGACTTTCACTGCCAACGTGAAATGGACCTGCAGGGTCACACACATAGGATTTAACCTGGAAGAGGAGTTTTGTCCACAAGCAATGTTTAGATTGATTACTAAAGGAGTTTAGTAGTTCAATTAAACACTCAATTAATCGATAGCTCAATATCATATTGTTCAAGGTGTTGGACGCATTGATTGGAGTATCGAATTGATTGAAATTGCAATTGACTGATTCTACACAACCTGCACTCCCAACTGAACGGCTCAAGTGTTGAACCGGTTGGCTGAGGTTGATGAACTGGTCAGCTCAAGTGTTGAGCCGATCGGCTCAAGCCCAGGGTGAAACGAGCGGTTAAAGTGTTGAACCGATCGGTTCAACTGGTGCAACCGAGTAACTTGGGAAAGTCAGGTCGGTGAGAATTTTCCTTGTGTTTCACTTGCCCAATTTGATTGGAACAAGGATTGGTATTCGATACCAATTAGAAACAAAAGAAGGAAAGTCAATCGGGAACCGACCAGGACCACGAATCGACCGATTCAGAAGTGAACCGATCGGCTCATGGGCCCCAACCGATCGGTTGGTGCTCCGACCGACCGGTTTAGGTCCCCAACCGACCGGTTCACTTGTGAACCGATCAGTTCAGGTTGCGAGTTGGTTGCTTTTGTGGAAAATCTCAAACCCTTCTACTCCCGCTTTAGTCCCGCATTGCCTGGGATAGAGAACCATGTCCCATGATCCTCCTATATATATAGGGGTATTGGGGGCTTCTCCAGGTACAGCTCAGTGCAACCAGTTGCTCTGCAAGTTGTCGTTCTCTCTGGTTTTGGTAACCAAGAGAGAGCCCGAGCAAGTGCTTCCCATAAAAGGGAGGTGCAGCAAGGGAAGGACAACTACAGTTGCAACTGGCAGCAGGTGAGTGTGTTGGCGACTAGTACGCCAACAGGAGGGTGCGACTCCTTCCACTTCCTTGTGGGACAAGGAGTGTGGAGTTCCAGGTGGTCCGTGTGGACTACTACAGAGGCGGGAGGACACTGCCGCTCAGGAGGACAACTGTCATCTGACAGTCCGGTAGGAGGAGGAGTCGTCAGTCCCAGTGTGACCAGGAGCTGCACAGACGCCGTGCAAGACCGGAATTGAAGACCACACATTACGCGAGGTATTGTCTCCGAGCAAGCCTCAGGACAAGGTATGATTCCACAAACCATCCTTTCCTAATATATAGACGTTGACGCGTTTCCTCGGTATGGGTTTGGGGAGAAAATTTTTGTTTCCACTGCCTTCTCTGTCTCCCCTAAAACCCAACATATGGGATGTAGGTGTGGATAAACATTCAATCCCTTGTATCTCATCTAGGATGATGGAACTAATCAAGGGGTCCATTGTCTTAGTGTGGATTCTGAGAATGGGATTAAGATCCTCAACTGAATAACCTTGAATTCTGTGATCCTTCAATACTTTTGTGGTAGAACTTGAATTAATTGTCTTATCACTCGATGTCTTGAGTACTTCTTCATATCAACACTACTACCAAGAATGTACATTTTAGCCTACTAGTTCATGAAGAAGTTATATCTAGCACTAATTCAACAAAGTCCACCTCCTACTATGAGAAAAGATCATGAATTAGGAATATATAACATCACACAACTTGTAATACCTTCACTGAGATTGATATTGTAACCACCAATTCAGCAATGATTAGTAATGCTAGTGTTGTATGTTGCTTGATAATGGAAAATAATCAAGTTAAGTAATTACTTATAGTTTCTATGATTTGAAAATTTCTAAGTATATAGTTGTAAAATGATAAGTAGTCATATTTGATGTTAGCTATTGTAAATTATGAGCTACATGCCTAAGACAATCATAATGGATAACTAAGAAGACTTATCTAATATTACTCATTTTGGATATCAAATCTGAATTTAGATGATATTTGCATTATATTAAGATATATCTCCATTCCACATTTTTGGACGTTATATGATCATCAATTTAGTGGCATGTAAATTTATTTCACTACAAGTGATAACAATGCGGAAATTTAATCAAAAGTATGATGAGTGATGGCTTAAGGTACTAGATATCCCTTGTAGTTTCACTTCCAACATGGATAAAGGTAGGTTGGGGAAGCCTATACCCCAAATAGTCCTTCTTGTAACATCGAATGGATATAGACCAACCCCAACCTTGTTGGAACAATATTGGAATGTTTCATCTACAAATAAAATTCGATGAAATCAAGGTGGTGGACTAATTGTGCTAGTCACCCGATTGATGGGTCTGGGACAAACCTTTAGAGCATTAGATATAGCTTTAGCACACTCCTTGATGAAAGTAATTCGAGATTTCAGGATAAGATTCTTACAATTGTTGATTCAGTCATTTCATGATTTCCAGATAGACCTACATGTGACAATGAGTTGGATATCTTCCACTTTGTCTCCTCTCGAGTGAGTCATGTGACTGAATCATTCATCTTCCAGCACACTAAAGAAGAATGGGATCGCTAGAAGCGATTGCCACATCAACTTACTAAGGGGACAGTCGTGTAGACAGTGGACCAAAGTATCTTGAGCATTATTGCAGTATGGGTAGGTCTCCAAAATGGGAATATGTGGATGGATCAGCTCAGTTAAGATGACATGATGGCGTGGTAGCCACAAAAAGGTCTTCCAACGAGAAAGCAAAGGAGACTTATAGATTTACGTCCAATTTCCCACTTGTGGAATATTCTTCTAAGAAGAAATCCATCTATAAGCTGATTTAATTATGAATTATCCTCCCATCTAGAATGGTCATGACCAAGTGTTTCTGCCAACATTGGGGCGTGGTTGGGAATGTGTTGAATAAGTGGCCAAGCGGTCTATCAGAGATAGGTGTGGATAAATATCCTATCCCTCTCTAGCTCATTTAGGAACATGGAACAAACTATGAGTTACATTATCTCACTTGTCCACAATCTCAGAAGGGATCATGAGAGTGAGATTAAGATCTTCAAATACATAGCCCTGAATGCTGCGATCGTTCCATACGTTCATGGAAGAACTTGAATTGATTTCTTTATGACTCGACAATTCAATAAGATTAGTGTGTTTCTTGACGAATGACCAGGATGAAGAACAAGGTTTCTGGATTGAAACCTCGTTGCACATGTACTTTTCATGCCTAATATGTACTTGCATGGTGGACAAATTATTTAGAAAGTATGAAACGTTGTTGAGCATGAGAGATTTAAAATGATCTCTAACATCCTTGATTTTGAGCCCACCATGGTCCTTCCTTGTCATAATCTTCTTCAAAGAAACCATGTTTAGTTTCCTTTGTTCTCAGCCACTAGACCAGATACAATCTTTCATAAGTCTATTTGTATTATCACATAGAAGAAATGAAAGCTTAAATGATGACATCATTTATGTAGGAAGATCCTAAAAGGTAGATTTTTCCAGTGTGATTCTCCCTGCCAATGAAATATGGTGGACAATCTAACTCAACATACAATCCTTAATGGAGTGTGCAATATAAACATGTGTAGACTTGTTTAATTTGTGATGAAGAATTGAAACCCAATATCATCTCAAATAGTTGGTGATTCAGATTTCCAATCTATTATGGAACACCAATTTCTCATCTTGAGTTGTATTAGGAGAAAATTTTCAAATAGATTTCTCTTCAAAAGTTATTTGGCCTAAGACTCTTGCATATAACTTGAGCTCCTTGTTAATGTATGTAGTATTCTAGTTTGAGACTTCAGACATCAACAAGATGTCATCTACAAACATTACATGGGTAAGAGGTGTTTTATTACTTGTGAGGACAATGGGATCCCCTGTGCCTTCTGGGACAGATCGTGTAATTGCCTGACTCATGCCTTGCATACTGATGGAAAACACATAGGGACTAATAGGCTCACCTTGGAAAAATCTATTGGGTTTTAGGGGAGACAGAGAAGGAAGAGGAAACAAAAATTTTCTTCTCCCAGACCCAGAATAAAGGAATCGCGTCAATGTCTATACAATAGGAATGATGGTTTGTAGAGGCATACCTTGATTCGAGGCTTGCTCGAAAACTTTACCTCGTGGCTTGTGCGGTCTTCACCTCTGGTCTTGGACAGTGTTTGTGCAGCTCCTGGTCTCACTGGGACTGTCAGGATTGACAACTATCCTCTGAGCGACAGAAGTCTCCCGCCTCTGAAGTAGTCCACACGGACCACCTGGAACTCTGATCTCCTCATCCCACAAGGAATCAGAAGGATTCAAACCCTCCTATCGACGTACTAGTCACCAACACACTCTCCTACAACCAGTTGTTTTTCTGCAATTGTCTTTCCCTTGCTGTGTCTCCCTTATCGAGTAGCACTTGCTCAGGCTCTCTCGGTTACCACAACCAGAGAGAACGACAACTTTGCAAAGCAACTGGTGTTCTGAGTTGTTGTTCTTGAGAATCCCCCAATACCCTTATATATAGGAGGGTCATGGGACACAGTTCTCTACCCTGGGCAATGCGGGATTAAAGTAGGAGTAGAAGGGTTCGAAATTTTCCACAAAACAACCAACTGCGCCAACTGAACTGATCGTTTCATACATGAAACGGTCAGTTGGGGAGTTGAGACGATCGGTTTACACCTCAACCGATTGGTTGGGGCGATTAATCAAATATTAATCCTTGTCCAAATCGAATTTGTACAAGTGAAACAAATTCTATTTGCAAAATAGTCTTCTGATTTTCCAAATGATCTCGGTTAGACCAGTTGAGCCGATCGGTTCAACCCTTGACCCGGTCGATTCATCCTGTCTTGAGCCGATCAGTTCATCACATGAGTCAA
Source organism: Alisma plantago-aquatica (assembly GCA_963693085.1). Taxonomy (NCBI): domain Eukaryota; kingdom Viridiplantae; phylum Streptophyta; class Magnoliopsida; order Alismatales; family Alismataceae; genus Alisma; species Alisma plantago-aquatica. The sequence goes on from OY856415.1 coordinate 423,286,220, forward strand.
TCGGTTCACCAACCTAAGGCGATCAGTTCATCACATGAACCAATATGTTGGGGCAGCAAACTATGCAAAATCAGTCAATTGCAGTTTCAATCAATATGATACTCCAATCAATCGGTCCAACACCTTGAACACTATGATACTGTGCTATCAATTGATTGAGCGTTTCATTGAACTACTAAACTCCTTTAGTAATCAATCTAAACATCATTTGTGGATAAAATCCTCTTCCAGGTTAAATCCTATGTGTGTGACCCTGCAGGTCCATTTCACGTTGGCAGTGAAAGTCCATAACACTTATGACTTCACAAGTAGAGAGCGGTGCCTAGTCACACATCAGTGCTACCCAAGTGAAAAGGAAAGTTAGAGAACAACTTTCAATCCTACAATCCGTGAATGGTGTTACAGTGAATGTATGATTCCTTTGTCACTGATATCCCGAATGAACTCAAGGCATGGAACAGTCATCCTGTCAACGTTCATTCACTTTCTTGATCTCAGAGTAGATTGGAGGAGATATGTATGACATCAATATCACATACTGATTCACACATGTGTGTGCATGCCTATCTCAATCCTACTCATCAAATGGTCATGGATATCAAACTCCCTTAGGAGGGAAAATCCCATATCTATCACTCACCCCTCAAAATCCCCATGTGTCAAAGCCACCCGATCATCACCTTTATAACAACCCATGTTTCTAGACTACGTTTGATGATGTCAAACTGTACCCAACGACATGTGTTGAGTGTAGTGATTTTAGGTCAAAGAATCACACTCACCACCATCACTGTGAGAACTGACTGTGACTACCATGTCATGGTTCCATGTGTCAAACTCACGGTGGGCCTGTCCGATAAACTTGTTCTCTAACAAGTACCTATGTGTTTGGTTTGATATCTCCATATCATGAATAATGGGATTCTATCATCAACCAACACCACAATATAGTCTTGTGTGTCATTGTTGTCTATCTACCTTCCACAATGACATCCGACTAGGGACATAATAAGAATGTACAAACTCTTAGCATACGTATGATCTCATCGTTCAGGTCTTGAACCTGAAAGCATACATCATTGAGTATTGTCATTCTCTAGACATTCAATCTGTTCTATCATTATCTCATATGACTGAACCATAAAGAATTGGAAGCTTGCCTTTAATCTTTATCAAATCAATCTTAATGTATCCCACCAATCATCTCATGATTGGCTCTCAGGGCATACATACCAACAGACTCCCACTTGCACTGCGAGACAATCACCCTTGAATCATATTCATAGTGATCTTCAGACATGTCCCACATGTTACTGTGCTCTAGTGATAACATAGTGAGTTATGGTAGCACCTTGCCAAAGTCGGTATTAACTGCATGTCTCTCATCTCTTCGCTGTACGTCACACGTATGAGATGGAGTTGCCGAAATATGTGATATATTATTCCTTCGCTAACCTTTAGACACATTGCAAGACCAAGTATTCCTTACTTGTCATCAATTACCGGAATATCTATAAGTTCATCTCAACTTCCAGATCCATTTAGTATCCACTAATGTTCTCTAACATACGGATACTCGGCTTTTCCTTTTAAACAGCTTTATTGGAACATTTCCATTTATCAACAAACATTCACTTTTATATATCTCATATATATATATATATATATTGCGATTAATTTTATATCCTTTTCGAAAGTCCGCATCAGTGTAACTCTTTACAGTGAACCCTTCCTTATTTCCTTAGAACTAGTACTTCTCAAGTACTTATCAAGTTCTTATGGTATTCCAGTAATCCTTACTAGAACTAGACAGACATCCACTCGTCATGTCCCACATACGAGTTATCAAGATGAGCACATCATATTGCCATGTCCTACATACAAGATGATGAATGCATTTTATTCTTGCTATGTCCATACATGCAAGATAATGGGATGATTACATACATGATAGATCCATATCTATTCTTAGTGTTCCCATTCTTCATAAGAATTGGACATTTGGCCTTGGGATACCAACTCCATGTAACATGGATAAGTTTTCTCCCACTAAATCTATGCACACTAAACCCTTCAGTATAGATTGCCAATGTATGCTCTCTCTTTTTAGTTCAAGAGGTTTTCGATAACTATCTCTATAGATCTCTATTCCTATTACATAGGAAACAACTCTATCTTCCTTAAAGATAATTTCCACTTTGGATTTCCATTCTAGAACATTTCCATTTCACATCAACATGTAGAATGTGAATACGTTCCCACTAAATCACATATCCCTTCTTTATCTTTGACATATTAGTCAAACCCTTTGACCATATTATCAAAGTAAAGATCACAATTTTGAGTTGCTTGTACTCAATCAATCACATTGATTAGTCCATTGTAACTTATAGACTTCATTTGCATTATTGGATTCATAAACCTTATAGGTTGTATCACATATACATCCTTGTTTTATTCCTCATAGGAATGCGGTTTTAGTATCTGTATGCCAAATCTTTTAGTCATTAAGTTGCAATCAACAAGCATCATCCTTCTTTAAATGTCATCCATGTGTCTTAACACTTAAGACTCATTTGCACTTATGGATTTCATCCCAATGGGTGCTACCATCAAGGTCATACCTTATGGTTCACATGGAATTCATTTTGGATGTAATGGTCATAAACCATAACTCAAATCTGGTTCCTCATATTCATCTAGATAGTTGACTCATCACATGACCAACTCATCACATAGATTATCGAGGTAATTTTGTCAAGGATATAAGAACTCACAACCCTTTGTGATTCTTAATGTCCTTTATTAGTGTGGGGTATTCTTTATTTAAGAAGAAATTTGTTATTTGATAATCATCCTCTAACTCCTTAGAGTATGACTCCTTCTTGATTTAGACATCACCATGCCTTAATCATGAGTTTACTATGATACACTATCATAATCACTCATAAGGTTCTCAAACATTTGGTTCAAGTATTTCATTCGTTGATCTCATCAATAATTAACACTTTACCAAATTCGTACCTCATCTATGATATTCTTGAACACTTCAAGATATTCATATTGGTATTTCTCTAAACACCATTTGAAGTACTAGTATTAACTCCAATAGGTATGTAAATACATCACATGTATTATACCTAATAGGATAATCATTATCCCACTACCACTAGTGAAGATTGATTAATCATGTCTAAGAGATTCATGTCTCTTACTGGTTCTCTAACCAAAAGAGTCTAGCTTATCCATCATATGGAAACTAGAAATGAATTTCTCATGATTTATGCTAATTTGATTGTTTGAGTTATCAATAACTTTTGAGTATCATTTTATCTTATGCATACCAAGTACCACAAGATAAACAAGGCATTTCCACAAAGATTGAAACATCAACTTTATTAATTGCCATCATTGTCATATAATATGCAAAAATTAAGGTGTTTCTTATCCATTGGCAAATATGAAATAGAAGTTCATAACTCTATTACATGCCTTCAAGGCTGAAAATAAACTAAAGTACTCCTATCTATGGCGGCAACACTTGCCCCATTTATTGAGTACTTTACATTTTATATCTTGGTATCATATACCTCAAAAATGTTACAAGTTTATTTCATGACACCTTCAGGTGGAGACGTCTGTTGCCTCCTTCTTCTTTAGTTCTTCCAGATAGTGTGGACAATTCCTTTTCCAATGTCCCGACTTTTGACAATGGTGGCAATTGCCTCTCTTGGTCACGCCTCCCTTGGCCTTGAGAGTTGAAGACAACTTGGCCTGCTAGCTAGCATCAGAACCTTTCTTAGCTTTGCCCTTGCCCTTGCCCTTGCGCTTGGACTTGACTTTCTTATCACTGATCATCATCACAGACTTAGGCTTGTCCTTCTTCATCTGTGTCTCGGCTGTCCTCAACATGCACAACAACTCTATCAATGACTTGTCAAAGTTGTTCATGTTGTAGTTCATCACAAACTGATTGTATGATTCTGGCAACGATTGTAGTATCACGTTAGTAGCCAACTCTTGGCTCAGGGGAAATCCCAGTCTCGTCAGGTTCTCCACATACCCAATCATTTTGAGCGTGTGAGGACCAACTGGATCTCCTTCTGTCATGACACACTTGAACAACGCCCTAGAGACATCATATCTCTCTTGCCGTGCTTGATCTTCATACATGTTCTTGACATGCTGAATCATCTCAATGACACCCATGTTCTCATGTTGTCTCTGCAACTCATGGTTCATGGAGCACAACATCAAGCACTTTGCATCAATGGCATCATTAGAATGCTTCTTTTAAGCATCCCTTTCTGCCTTTGGTGCGGTAGGAGCAGATTCCTCTGGAACTGGAGTATCCAGGACATAGAGCTTTCGCTCTTGAGTGAGAACAATTCTCAATGTCCTAAACTAGTCGTGGAAGTTAGTCCCATTCATCTTGTCCTTTTCAAGGACCGATCACAAAGAAAAGTGATTGTTGTTTGTTGTCATTTGTACTACAAAAGGAAACATATGCAATTTAGTTCAAAACTCAATTTTGACTTATTTGATTGATTTGAAAGGTTGACGATATAATTAGGACTTTAATTAATTATTGCTCCCACTATTTTGTTCAAATTGACAGCCCTCACCATCAATTCGGAAGATTGCAGCGTACAATCTCCTAGTGGGTCAAGATCCTGAAATCCTATGAGTCATGGACTAGCTAGGGCTATCACCCACAACTTAGATCTTCCAGGTAGGCAACTTTTACCAATTGCATCATATGCAACTCTTGAAAGATGTCATATGAAACTCCTTGCCATGATCACCTCCATGCCTCAAGGTACTAGATCCTATCTAGGTCACCTTGTTAAGTCTGACCCAAAGCCAACACGATGAATATGCACCCTGCTAGGGCAGACCCACATACTCATCCTTCATGCTTCCACAAGATAGACGGTGCACCACGCTAGGGCGTGCCCACACTTTGCCGATCAAGCTTTTCACATGTGTTGCATTTGGAAGGCATCTAAAACTTTAATATTTAACGAGGGATTTGGTTTTTATAGGTACATATACATATCCAATCACCACAATATATAGTAAGTATCATATACATGCTATATCCCACAGAAAACATGTGAAACAATAAAAGCAATGATTATGGCCATCCTAATGTGATTCCTCGAGCCAAGAGGAATCACGGTCATCTAGGTCTACATAACATGCAACCTGTCCATGATGAAGTGCCATAGCCATCCGAGTTGATCAACTCATCACATGAATGACCTGCTCGCCCTGACCGGTCGTCTGGGTGCCACTAGCCGATCAGTTGGCTCCTCCAACTGATCAGTTCACCTGGTCATCGTGCATCTCTTCATGGCCACCACCTGATCGTCTCGCTCCTCAAACCGGTCGTCCGGATCGCCAACCGATTGGTTCACTCCTTGAACCGATCATCTTAGTTGTCATTAGATGTCCGCCGTTCTTCGACATAACATGAAATAAAAGATCTATCCTATTTTACATTTGAATTGGGAAACCCCGAGTTACATTCGGGGGGAGCAAAGGTAGGAAATAAATCTCGAGTTATCTCGAGTTACATCAAGAAAAGGAGGTAGGGAATCGGTGCACAGATCGAGATGCAAGCAACCACATTCAACCAAGCACACATACATAGGGTTTATTGGCCATAACCACGCTATACATCCACCACAAAACTCATTTAAGGGCGAAGCATATCGATTGCATTCATATTACATATCATATATGTATATTGGGATTTGTGGATTTAGGATTAGACATGCATAAAGCCATTATTATTCGCATCGTATGCAATAATTAAAGGCGACAAACCAAAATCGATCATATCGATAATCCTAAAGTATAGATCAGTTGACATGGCTTTGATACCACTGTTGGGTTTTAGGGGAGACAGAGAAGGCAGCGGAAACAGAAATATTCTTCTCCTAAACCCAGAATAAAGGAATTGCGTCAACGTCTATACAATAGGATGGATGGTTTGTAGAGGCATACCTTGTCCTGAGGCTTGCTCGACAACTTTACCTCGCGGCTTGCACAGTCTTCACCTCCGGTCTTAGACGGTGTCTGTGCAGCTTCTGGTCTCACCAGGACTGTCGGGATTGACAACTGTCCTCTGAGCAGCAGAAGTCTCCCGCCTCTGAAGTAGTCCACACGGACCACTTGGAACTTTGATCTCCTTGTCTCATAAGGAATCGGAAGGAGTCACACCCTCATGTTGGTGTACTAGTCACCAACACACTCTCCTGCAACTAGTTGCTTTTCTGCAGTTGTCTTTCCCTTGTTGTGCCTCCCTTATCGGGTAGCACTTGCTCGGGATCTCTCGGTTACCACAACTAGAGAGAATGATAACTTTGTAGAGAAACTGGTATTATGAGTTGTTGTTCTTGAGAAGCCCCCAATACCCCTATATATAGGAGGGTCATGGGACAGGGTTCTCTACCCCGGGAAATGTAGGATTAAAGGAGTAGAAGGGTTCAAAATTTTCTACAAAACAACCAACTGCGCCACCTAAACTGATCATTTCATACATGAAACGGTCGGTTGGGGAGTTGATCCGATCGGTTCACACCTCAACCGAACGGTTGGGGTACCTGAGCTGATCGGTTCACTTCTGAGCCGATCGGTTCGTGATCCTAGTCCAACTCAAATTGACTTTCATATTTGTTTCCGATTAATCAAATATTAATCCTTGTCCAAATCGAATTTGTACAAGTGAAACAAATTCTATTTGCAAAATAGTCTTCTGATTTTCCAAACAATCTCAGTTAGACCAGTTGATCCGATCAGTTCAACCCTTGAACCGGTCAGTTCATCCTGTCTTGAGCCGATCGGTTCATCACATGAGCCGATCGGTTCACCAACCTGAGTCGATTGGTTCATCACATGACTCGATCGGTTGGGGCAGCAAACTATGCAAAATCAGTCAATTGTAGTTTCAATCAATCTGATACTCCAATCAATCGGTCCAACAACTTGAACACTATGATACTGAGCTATCAATTGATTGAGCATGTAATTGAACTACTAAACTCTTTTAGTAATCAATCTAAACATCGTTTGTGGATAAACTCCTCTTCCAGGCTAAATCCTATGTGTGTGACCCTACAGGTCCATTTCACGTTGGCAATGAAAGTCCATAACACTTATGACTTCACAAGCAAAGAGCGGTGCCTAGTCGCACATCAGTGCGACCCAAGTGAAAAGGAAAGTTTGATAACAACTTTCAATCCTACAATCCATGAATGGTGTTACAGTGAATGTATAATTCTTTTGTCACTGATATCCCAAATGAACTCAAGGCATGGAACAGTCATCCTTTCAACGTTCATTCACTTTCTTGATCTCAGAGTAGATTGGAGGAGATATGTATGACATCAATATCACATACTGATTCACACATGCGTGTGCACGCCTATCTCAATCCTACTCATCAGGTGGCCATGGATATCAAACTCCCTTAGGAGGGACAAATCCCATATCTATCACTCACCCCTCAAAATCCCCATATGTCAAAGCCACCCAATCATCACCTTTATAACAACCCATGTTTCAGGACTGCGTTTGATGATGTCAAAGTGTACCCAACGACATGTGTTGAGTGTAGTGATTTCAGGTCAAAGAATCACACTCACCACCATCACTGTGAGAACTGACTGTGACTACCATGTCATGGTTCCATGTGTCAAACTCACGGTGGGTCTGTCCGATAAACTTGTTCTCTAACAAGTACATATGTGTTTGGTTTGATATCTCCATATCATGACTAATGAGATTCTGTCATCAACCAACACCACAATCTAGTCTTGTGTGTCATTGTCGTCTATCTACCTTCCACAATGACATCCGACTAGGGACATAATAAGAATGTACAAACTCTTAGCATCCGTATGATCTCATCATTCAGGTCCTGAACCTGAAAGCATACGTCATTGAGTATTATCATTCTCTAGAAATTCAATATGTTCTATCATTATCTCATATGACTGAACCAGAAAGAATTGGAAGCTCAACTTTGATCTTTATCAAATCAATCTTAATGTATCCCACCAATCATGTCATGATTGGCTCTCAGTGCATACATACCAACAAAATCCCTATGAGGAATTGAGTGCTTTCGTGGGGCACCTTCCCATCAGAATTAGGTACTCCTACTCATTATTATCTACATAACAAGGGAACCTATATTCTATTTTTGATATACATGTATTGTCTCTTGAATTACATATATAAAGGTGTGTTATCTATTATCTTTTTTACATAGATTTGAGTTTTTTTGCCAGAAATGTCATCGTCATTGTCAAACTAGTCGAGGAAGACAAACAAAGGGAAAGTCAAGAGAGTTAATTTTATATTCAAGTCATACCATTTAAAGGAAGGAGAGACAAAAATAAAGGATATAAACAATAAATATGTACAATATTTTAGGATCAGTTTGTAGACTGGTGGCCACTTCTTGTTCGATAATCTTATGATCTTCTTCTTTCTCTCCTTCTAAAGTTTGTCATTTACACCACAAAAGAGTGAGAATGAGTAAGGAGATGCAAGTTTGATAGATGTAATTAAAGGGGAGAGGTTATATGTGATTTTAGGGTAAAAATACCAAGAAGAACTCCTTGATTTGTCCATTTCTACAACTTCCATCTCTAGATTGATTGTCCAAGTCTATTCTAGTTTAGCATTAACCCCACATGGTCTATTCTAGTGCCTAGGAATGTCTTGGTTCTTGCACGGTTGACGCCTATGACTAACATTCACTTCCTCAATGTCATCCTAGAAACTAAAAATGTGATGTTAATTTCCATATTGCTCGTTACACTTACTACATTGTTGATTGGATTTTTTGATATGGATAAGCACATATTTGAGCTTTATTCTGGAAATCACACTATACATTCATTTAATCTAAATCAAGTATGGCTAGTATAACTATGCTTACATGATAATTCTCATGTATAATACCCCTACCAAAATGATTTAAATCTATACTAGATAAAACATTCACAAATATATGTTAAATTATTACCTACATGAGTAAATTTAAAAGAGATGAATTGGTCACCAAGTTCCCATCAGGGAAAGATGTCTCTCCTAATATCATGGTCTTCAAATGCTAAATAGATTATTTGAGAGTCTCAATAAAGATGTAGCTTTTATAAATTTTAGTTATCTTTCCACCTTAAATAGCATGGAAGATCTCTTGGCCTATTCTATACTAGGACTTAGTGATTTTCTAACGTTCTCCATAATCATATATTTGTATTCTCCTAGTCTCATATGATAAACACAAGACCTATATGCCACTCTGAGTTATCAATTAACATCCCAATTGATCTTCAAAGTCGCTTATTAGGGTGCTATCAATTGCTTATTTATCTTATGTTCCTCCCTTGTTTGACTAACGTGTGTTTTTTGTTCTTGTACATATGGTTCAATCCAATTAAGATTTTGAACCCAACAACTAGATGTTAGATATTACTAGAATTGAACATGATGATTTCAATGCGAATAGATCACCGACATCACAACCACAACTTCAGTCGAATCAAAATCTATACTATGTTGTAGTTGAAGTTGTTAACTTACCCTACAAGTGGTCAAAAAACCCATGCAGACTACTACTAACTCAAAGATCCTTTGACAACAATTGTTGGAAAAGAATTTGAGGGATACTCCCTATTCTAACTTATTTGGTAATCCTAGATTTATGGAAACCTAATCTTGGTTTACACTTTTGTATCCACTTTCCATAAATTTATTGTTAATTGTTGATAATTATGTCTTGAAAGTCAATTTGTTAGTCAATATATGTTTTAATTATACATTAAAATTAAACTTAAAAGGAGGTGAAATAGTACAGAAAAACTTGTAATTCTCGTTTCCAATTGTTCAGAGCCTGAAGGGTAGACATTGTAATTCTCGTTTCCAATGAAATATGGGGGGTCCAACTCGAAATAAGATCCCTAATGGAGTGTATAATTTAAACATTTGTAGACATGTTTATTATATGATGAAGGATTCGAACTCCAAGATATCATTCCAATCGTTGTTGCTTGAGATTCCCAATCTACTATAGAACGCCAATTTCTCATCTTAAGTAATATCAAGAGAAAATTAGCAACAAGATATATCTTTGGAGATTGTTTGTCCCGAGAATCTTGCAAATTCCTTGAACACCTTATTAATGGTCATAGCTTGCTGGTTGGAGAATTTGGTCAGTAGAAAGATGTCATTTGTGAACGTTACATGGGAAAGAGGCATTCCATTGGTGTGAGGACAATGGAATTCTAGGTGCCTTCTAAGATAGATTGTGTAATGGTTTGACTTAGGCATTCCATACAAATGAACACATAGGGACTAATGGTGTCTACTTGACATCACCCTTCAAGGATTTGAATGATTCCATGTAGGCACCTTCCCATAGGATTGAGGTAGCCCCACTCGTAACTATCTTCATAACAAGGGAACATATCTTGTTCGTGAGCCCAATTTTTTGATAGGGTATATGCAACAAAGGGTAGATGCATGCAATCAAAAAGCTTTGTGAAATCAAGCTGGATGCAAACCCATCTTTAGCCTAAGATTTTAGTCTTCATAGAAGGAATAACTTCCCAAACTGATTGGATATTATCAACAATATGTCTTCTAGGGAGGAAGTGTGATTGGGTTTTCAATATCCAATTGTTGAGATAAGGCTTTATAAATTCAATGAGGATCTTAGAGATGAGTTAAAATAAACAATAGTTCATAGATATGGGTTAGAAATCACTATAGCTTGAGCTTTATGGGACTTTACGATGAGGATCACATATGAGTCCACAAGACATTGGTCTATGCCACCCAAAGTGAAGGCTAAGTGTACAATGGAAGTGATTGAGGGGCCAAATATACCCAGTTAACTTGAATGAATTCATTGTGGATGCCATCCAGACTAGGTGATTCATTGCCTTTAGGTTGGACAATCTCGTTGAAAAATTGCCTTGTTAAGGCCTGGAAAGCAACCAACATAGCCAACAATTGTTGAGATTATGCTAGGACGTGTCAGATAGGTAGTCATGAGTTGCATAAAGAAGCACTATATGTGGGATTTGAGAGAAGTTAGGGAAGTAATTCGGGTACCCAAATCATGTTGTAGGCAACTAATCTTATTATGATACCAGCGAGCCTTCACGAAAGATTGGAAAAACCATGTGTTTCCACTATCAAATTACAGCCAATTGATGTTTTCTCTCTGTTGCTGATGAATGCATATTCATCCTAGTTTTAGTTACATTTTTAACTCAATTTTACATATGTTTCCGTAATATACTCTAGAAATAACTTACATTTGAATTTCTTGATTTTCTTTTAATCTTTAGGATTTTGATTCAAATCCATAATTTAAGTGGAAGGTTTGAGGTTCATATCTCATGCACCCATGTAGAGATGGTGGTTCCTCTAACAAACAAGTGGGATCAAGAAATATTTCATTACTAGACAATTTTTTTTATCATTTTCTACCTTCATTGGTAAGCTCAAAAACTACAACAAACACCAATAGCCCGTCCCCTTCAGGGGGTGGGCTCACTTGGTATTGACATCTCAATTGTTCTCTTAAAATATTCCATTCCATTTGTTTACTACTGATGGAAGGTTCTACTAAACAACCAACAATATTTCCCGTCATGCCTTCTGATGGAAGTCTAGATCACATGTCTCCCATGAAAACTCTAGCACTTGTCTATAGATGGATATCTTATGACAGAAACACTACACACTTGCCTATCTACCTTCTAATAGAATTATCGTGCCTACCTTCTAATGGAGCTCCTATTTCATCTTCCTATAAAACTTCTACCTCCTTCTTCTGATATAACTCATGGCTCAACTTCTTTTGGAAATTCTAGCATCTACAAATGGAGCTCTATGTCATTATCTAATCAAAATTCTGCTCACACCTTTTGATGAATGTTCTATGTTCACCTTCTGATTGAAGTCGTGAGTGCCCAAATTCATAAAACATGTACTTGTTTGTCTATTGATGGTTGTACTATCCCTTTGCCTACTGAAGGAAAAATTGAATGTCATGAAACATTTCATCTACCTCACATCGATGCCTTTTCACATCCATGGCATCAAAGACTTAACTGCAAGGTAGTCAGGAGGGTACCAAACCCTAGATTCTATCTATAAATACAAGGTGACTTCCTATAGAAAAAGGATCTTCGTAAATACTACCAGGATGAAAACATAGTTCATGATCCATTCATCTCCAAATCCTATTGATCGCTTCCATCACTTTCCATTGGTTGATGACCCATCAACCTAAAAGCTCCTTCATCTGTTGCCATCCTCCTCCTGATCCACACTCAACTCATAGCCTCATTTTGTAATAAGGAACCAGGGGAAAAAGGAGATAAGGAGATCATATTTGTGGAGTTCTTTGGATCGTTATTGCTAGAGAAAATTGATGTAGTTAGAAACCTCTAGATCCTCTCTTCTTCTCTTTCAGTGACATGTCATCTTTCTTCTCTTCTTGAATTTGTGCTTTTTCTATGGATATTAGTGAGATGACCTTATTGATGGGGCATGGGAGTAGAACCATCTCCCTTACATCATACTAATTGTTATCAAACCTAATATTCCCAGTTTAATATGTTGTTCTTCATTTGTTTCATTTCTTTCTTATTGAACTCATCATTTGATTGACATGTTAGATTTATTCCTGATCTCATAGATTGTAAAACTTAGGATTAGATCCTCGAGTGAATGCTTAGGATTCTAGATGTGATCTTGAAAGAAATAGGAAATGAGACCTAGATCCCATGGGGAATTCAATCCTTGTGCAAATTTGTGTTCAAGAAATAGGCAAATTCACATGACCCTAGTATTAATTACTATGATTATTGAGTTGTAACAATTAGGGTGAATATGTAGGAAATTGCGGTGAAATATGTATGTCCCAATGTTTTTAGTCATTATTAACAACCCTCATTCCAATCATTTTCCCTCATTGCAACATGTATTCCAACTATTAGTTTAAAATTACTTTCAAATAATTGATTTTACAATATTGTTCTCAATGGCTGCTTCTTTAGAAATTTCTTAAAAGCGTTATTGTAGGTTTGATCCTTTGCTATAATTCATTTGATTTCTCCACTTATAGGTGAGTTATTTGCATTGTATAAAAGGTTTAAACCTAGGATTACCGTTCCTAGGGAATTTGTGTTGGGTTTTGTGGGATAGAAGAGGCAGCAGAAACAAATTTTTTTATCTAACCACAAACCCATAACCAGCAGATCACATCAACAACTATGTAATAGGAAAGATGGTTTAGTGAGATATACCTGGCCCTGAGGCTTGATCAACAACAATACCTCACAACTATTGCAGCCTTCAACCACCTAGTCTTTGATGGTGTCTGTGCAGCTACTGGTCTTGACCTAGACTATGGTTGATAGTCGTCCTCCTAAGTGGCAGAAATCTCCCGCCTCTATAGATAGTCCACACGGACCACTGAGAACTCTAGTCATCCTGATCGACATACTAGAAGGATTTGTCCCATTCTATTAGTGTACTAGTCACCGACACACTCTCCCACCACCTGTCGCTTTTCTTCAGTTGTCTTTCCCTCATTGTTCCTCCCTAGACGGGTAGAACTTGCTTGGGTTCTCTCGGTTACCACAACTAGAGAGGACAATAACTTTGTAGAGAAACTGATGTTTTGAGAAGCCCCCTGTACCCCTCTATTTATAGTTGAGGGTAGGGTCAGGGTTCCCAGTCTGTGTGGGAGTAGAAGGGTCCGGATTTTTCACGAACTGATTGCACTGCGGCAGGCGAACTGATCGTTTCACAATTGAACTGATCGTTTGGGCAGGTGAGCCGATCTGATCATAACTGAACCAGTTGTTTGGGTAGGTGATCTGATTGCTTCACCCAATGAACCAGTCGTTTCTCTTTCCAGACTTGCCCATAATTGAATTTCTTTATTCGTTTCTAATTAATGCAAAGATTAATGCTTGTCCCAATCGAATTGAACAAGTGAAATAAGGATCTTTTATCACAAACCAGGAAACCCAACACTTTCTCATTTGGTCCATGTGAACCGATCGGTTCACTAGAGTGAACCGGTCATCTCACTGACCATGAGCCGATCGGTTCACCCAGTGAACCAGTCGGTTGGTGGTCCAGGTTGTGCATAACTCAGTCAATGCAGTTCTCAATCAATGTAACACTCTAATCAGTTGGTTCAACACTTGAACTTGATGATTTTGAGTCTAGTCTATTGATTGAATGTTTAATTGAGCACCTAAACACTTTAGTAGTCAATCTAAACATCATTCATGGATAAACTCCTCTTCCAAGTTAATCCTGTGTGTGTGACCCTGTAGGTTCCATTTCACGTTGGCAGTGAATGTACATAACTAACTTATGACATCACAAGCAAAGAGTGGTGCCTAGTCACACAGTGCTACCCAAGTGAAAAGGAAATTTGGAGAACAACTTTCAACCTACAATCTGTTATTGGTCTTACAGTGAATGTTTAGTTCCTTTGTCGCTGATATCCGGATTGAACTCAAGGCATGGACTTGTCATCCTCTACAAATGTTCAATCCATGCTTCTTTATTCAGAGTAGACTGTCTGAGATATATGTAAGCTCAATATCATATATTGACTTACATGTGCATGGCCATGCATTTCTCAGTCTCACTCCTCAAGTGGCTAGGATATCACACTCCCTTAGGAGGGACAAATTCCATATCTATCACTCACAATCAAGTCCCCATGTGTCAAAGTCACCCAATCATCACCATTATAACAACCCATGTTTCAGGACTGTGTTTGATGATGTCCAAGTATACCCAACCACACGTGATGAGTGTAGTGATTTCAGGTCTAAGAACCACATTCACCACCAATATGATAAGCGATGATCCTAAATAACCAAGTGTGGTTTCCATACATCACTCTTATGGTGGGTCTGTCTGATACATTATTCTCTAACATGTATCTATGTGCTTGGTTTGATATCATATATCATGACTGATGCGATTTTGTCATCAACCAAAACACACTCTAGTCTTTTGTGTTATTGATGTCTATGGTTATTTACATAATAACAACCGACTAGGGACAATAGTGAGAATGTACATACTCTTAACATTTGTATGATCTCATTATTCAAGTCACGTACTTGAAGACATACGTCATTGAGTATTGTCACTCTCTAGACATCTAACATGTTAAACTATTATCTCAAAATAGTTAAAACATATAGACATAAAATTCCTTTATTATTATCAAATCAAGTATCACATGCCTCATTGCAATCATCATATGATTGGCTCTCTGGGCATACTATACCAACAGACTCCTACTTGCACTTAGAGCCAATCACTGACGAATCATATTCTAAGTGATCTTAACATATCATGTTTCTACTGTACAAGTGCTTTTATAGCGGGTAAGCAACATTTGCTTCAAGTCAGTATATTGCATGTTTCACATCCCCTAACTGTATGACAGCTCATATGAGATGGAAGTGTCATAGTATGCTATCTGAAATTCCTTTACCTAACTAGTAGCTCCATTGTTGTCACAATATTACTACTAATTCACCAATGGTCGGAACCTCCCATAAGATCATCCATATTAACTTCTAGATCCATATAGTATCCTTTACTGTGTTCGTAACACTGATGTACTCAACTTCTTATTGTAGAATTAATCAATTGTCTTATGTTTGGAACATTTCCAACTAATAATTCTCATTCCAAGGTCAATCACAATTTTGTCATTTCAGAAGCTTGCAATGGTGTAACTCTTTTACACCCAACTCTTACTTATTACCATAACTAAAGAATTAATCCTTTTAGTACTTCATAAGTGCATAAAGATGTCCTTCATGGTATTCCAATAACTCTTACTGGAGTTCGAAAGATATCCATTTGTCATGTCCAATACATACAAAATAACTAGATTCCATATCTTCTTGTCATGTCCAATACATATAAGATGATGAGTTCGTATATTCTTGTCATATCAAATGCATACAAGATAATTAGTTCATATTTTCTTGTCATGTCCAATACATACAAGATAACGAGATAAGTTCATACATGATAGATCCAATTGTGAATGCATATGGAATCTATCCATGTGTTCCTTATTCTTCATAAGAATTGGGACACTTGGATCTTGAGAAACTAACTCCATGGAACATGGATAGGTTTTCTCTCATCATGTTGAACCCTTTTCAACATCTTGCCGATGTATGTTCTCTTTCTTAGGTCAAGAAGCCCTATTGATATGTCTCTATAGATCTTTATTTCTATCACATAGGA
This sequence comes from Alisma plantago-aquatica, assembly GCA_963693085.1. NCBI lineage: Eukaryota > Viridiplantae > Streptophyta > Magnoliopsida > Alismatales > Alismataceae > Alisma > Alisma plantago-aquatica. The sequence goes on from OY856415.1 coordinate 423,302,561, forward strand.
TGCTTCTTTAAAACTTTAGAATGCAATTTTTTGCCAGGTTTTAATATTTGCAGTATAAGGATGATATTCCCCATCAATATGTGGAATATACATATGTTTCCACTAAATTCTTGTAATCACACATTACTTCTTTATTATGACTCAAGTCAAACTCTTTGACTATCTTGTCAAATAGAAGATCCCAGTTCTTAGGTGGCTGCTTCAATCCAAAGATTGATCTATGCAGCTTCATGGACTTTATTTCCATTAAGCTACAATAGCAAGCATTATCCTGATGGATTTATCCTCAGTAACTGCTGAAAATATTTCATCATGTTTAACACCTTGAACTTGTTAGAAACTCTTTGCAACCAAATTACCCTCCATGTTAGTCTTATTATGGAAGATCCAAAAGTACCCTATGGGTTTTACCCCTTCAGGAGGATATACCAAGGTCATACCTTGTTGATGTACATGGAGTCCATCTTGGATTTCATGGATTCAAGACATATCTCATTTTTGGCTCTCATTAGCTTCTAGGTAGACTGTTGACTCATCATATGATCAACTCACCACCTTCTTGTCCATAATATATCATATATCATTCAAGATCTAGGTGTGTTCCACCAGAACTATGAGTTCTGTGTGTTACTTAAGGAACTTTGAGATTCCACAACATTTTGTGATTCTCTTTATTCCCATTGTACTTCTTTAAGTTCAATGTTTTTCTTGTTTGTCTCGAATATTTCGAGTTCCACTTTCTCTCCCACAGATTCCTTTATAACTAGGTTCTCCTCTAGGAATGCAGCCATCCAAAACACCTTTGTTATTGGATTTGGATATCAAAGTAGTATTCAACAAAATAACATTTACTCGGTTTGTGGACAAAACCTTTTAAGAAACAATTTTCTTATTTAGACTTTCAATCCTAATCTTTATAATGACATATCAGGACACTTTCCATTCCATATCTCATATGGTGTCTTTTGAACTAATGGTACATTGTTTTAGTGTTAAGTATGTGCCCAAAAGGAAATTTGAAGTTTAGTTGGTAATCACACTCTGACTTATCAGGGTGTGATTCCTTCTTTCTGATACACTTCTCACGATACACTATCATTGTGTTTCAGGTGGAGTCCATCATGATACATTATCATGATCTTCCAAAAGGTTCTCAAACTCTTGGTTCAAAGTATTTCCATATTGATCATATCGAAATTTAATACTTATACCAAGTTTGTTATGTACTTCATTTATGATCACATTGAACATTTCAAGAGATTCATGTTTGTATCTATTAAATACAAACTACCATATCTACTGAGGTCATCAGTAAATATATTGAAGTACTATTGATTACCTTTAGGATTTATTCTAAAAGGTCTATATGTATAATCCTTAATAGAATAATTGTTCTCCCACTACATCTAGTGAAGAACCTTTGTCATATTTCACAATGAAGAGATTAGCATGTCTGTATTGGTTCAATAACCAAAATGAGTCTAGATAACCATCACATGGATTTCTAGAAATGCAATTCTCATTTATGCACTACAGATGACTATGCTATAGGCATTCAAGTTTGAGTTATGATGTCATTGTTTACATGTGTCACACACATTTGTCTCTTTCACTATCAAGTATAGTTGATGAGACATAGGCATTGCCATCAAAGATCATTTATTTGAAATGAAACATCAGTTCATTACACTCTTGTCCATACAAGATGTATGACGATTTCATTGATGGTAGATGTATAATAGCAATTCACTAATTCTATTATATGCCCATGAATGCCATATTGTAACTATAATGGTAGTAACTTTTGCTCCACACAGTTTCTAGCTTACTTCTTCTTAGGTCCCAAAGTAGAGATCTTGTCTCTCTTTCATCTTCCTGAGATCCTCTATAAAGTGGTTATTTCCTTTCCATCTTACTCCTCTCGATATCTTGAGTGATGAAGACTTGGACCTAAGCTTGGCTTCAAAACACTTCTTGACCTTGATTTAGTCTATGGAATTCACTCTGCTAATCATTATCATAGGTTTTGTCCTTTCTTCATTCATGCCTTGGCATCAATATGCCAACCACTTCAGAGAATGGTTTGAAAAAGTTTCTGAACATTTGATAAACTGGCTATTTGATTCACATAACAACTTGTAGAATCATAAGTTTGGTCAACTCTTGACCTATAAGAAATAACAGTTGATCTATATGCACAGTCATATTGAGCATTTGAGATTATACTTGATCTCCATCTCTCTGGTTATACTCAAATATCACTTCGAATACATTATACCTTACATGATTCTTAAGATGTATAACCATCTAAAGAATGTCCATGCTTCAAGCTATTTATGTAAGTCATAGTTCATATAGCTCAACATAAGGTTCTTGATGTCTTAGGCATCATTGGCATACTTCAAGTAAGCATCCAATTTTAGCCTTAGGCACATTTAGAGTGGTTCTACTGGCTCTGGTCTTTCAAGGAGTTTAGATTTTACACTCACTATTAAGAACACTTCTCAAAGATCTCAAACCAGATTTAAAGTTTATCCCATTTATGAACTGATCTCAACGATAATGTTTTTGTGTTTGTCATTTGGATTCTACAAAAGAATTTTGCAACATTTCAAAACATTTTTTTATTTGATAAAGTTGACGATATTAATTAGGTCTTTACTTAATTATCGCTCCCACTATTTTGATCAAATTGATAGCCCTCACCATCAATTTAGAAGATTGCAGCGTACAACCTTCTAGTGAGCCAAGATCTAAAACAATTGAGTTATTACCCGGACAATGCCAGTGTCCTCAATTATTAAGGTAGGTAACATTTACCAATTGCATCTTATGCAATTCTTGGATAGATGATATGCACAACTTTTTGCCATAGTCATTTGCATGCCTCTAAGTGCTGAATCTCATTAAGACGGCTTAGTTAAGCCTGACCCAAAAGTCAACACGATAGGAGTGCACCCCACTTGGTGGGCCCACACAACTACCATCACACTTCCACGAGATAGACAACGCACCACCCTTGGGATGCGCACACTTTTCGATCAAGATTTTTGAATGTGATTCTTATGGAAAGCATCTAAGACTTAATATTATATTGAGGGGTTTGGTATTTATATACATATACATATCCAATCAACAAATATATAGTACATATCATATACATGCTATATCCCACAAGAAAACATATGAAGTGTTAAAGCGATGATTATGGCCATCCTATTGTAATTCCTTAAGCAGTAAGGAATTACAGTCATCTAAGTCTACATCACATGCATCAACATATTGTTGATGAAGATTTGTGCTTGGGCCATTCCGGGTTGATCAACTCATCCTATGACTGACCATCTCGCCTCCTGGCTGGTCGGTTGGTTGTCACCAACCGAACATCTGGCTCCTCCAGATGGTCAGTTCTTCAGTTCATTGTGCTCTTCATCAGGCCACCAGTCGCTCATCTCGCACCATTAGCTAGTCGTCTCAGTCCTCCAATCACTCGTCTGCGTGCCCACCATTCTTCAACATAATAGGAACTAAAACTATCCTACTTTTACATATCTCTTTGGGAAACCCCGAGTTACATTCGAGGGGAGAAAAGGTAGAAGAGAAGACTCGAGTTATCTCATGTTACATCTGGAATAGAAGAAAGGACTCAGTTTGCAGATCGAGATGCAAACAACCACAACCAACCAAGCACACACATAGGGGTTTATAGGCTATAACCACGCTACACATCCACCATCAAAATCATTTTAGGGTGATGTGTATCGATGGAATATATATATATATACCATATCATATATGTATATAGGGATTTGTGGTGTTAAATCGAATATGCACATTGTCCAGTTAAAGTATTCACATCACATGCAATAAATAAATGGCAAAAAAAACCGATCATATCGATTAATCCTAGAACATAGTTTGTTGACATGGATCTGATACCACTGTTGGGTTTTGTGGGATAAAATAGGAAGCAGAAAAAAAAAATTTTATCTAACCACAAACCCATAACTAACAGATCGCATCAACAATTATTCAATAGGAAAGATGGTTTAGCAAGATATACCTGGTCTTGAGTCTTGCTCAGTGATAATACCTCACAACTATTACAGCCTTCAACCACCTAGTCTTTGATGATGTTTGTGCAACTCCTAGTCTTGATCTAGACTGCAGTTGACAGTCATCCTCCTGCGTAGTAGAAATCTCCCGCCTCTATAGATAGTCCACACGGACCACTGAAAACTATAGTCGTCCTGATGGACAAACTAGAAGGAGTTGTCCCCCTCTGTCGACATACTAGTCACCGAAAAACTCTTCCACCACTGGTCACTTTTCTATAGTTGTCTTTCTATCACTATTCCTCCTTGGACGGGTAGAACTTGCTTGGGCTCTCTCAGTTACTACAACCAGAGAGGACAAAAACTTTGTAGAGAAACTGATGTTCTGAGTTGTGTGTTCTGAGAAGCCCCCTGTACCCCTTTATTTATAGTAGAGGGTAGGGTCAGGGTTCCCAGTCCGTGTAGGAATAGAATGGTATGGATTTTCCATGAACTGATTGCACTGCGGCAGGCGAACCGACCGTTTCAAGACGGAACCGATCATTTGGGCAGGTGAGCCGATCGGTTCATAATTGAACCAGTCATTTGGGCAGGTGAGCCGGTCAGTTCACCCAGTGAACTGGTCGTTTCACTTCCCAGACTTTCACACAATTGACTTTCCTGATTCATTTTTTATTAATGTAAATATTAATTATTATCCCAATCGAGTTGAACAAGTGAAATGAGGATCTTTTCTCACGAACTTGGAAACCTAACACTTGCTCGTTTGGTCCATGTGAACTAATCGATTCACTAGAGTGAACCGGTCATCTCACCGATCATGATCCGTTCGGTTCACCCAGTGAAGCGATCAGTTGGCGGTCTAGGTTGTGCAGAACTCAGTCAATGCAGTTCTCAATCAATCTGATACTCTAATCAGTTGGTTCAACACTTGAACTTGATGATTCTGAGTCAAATCTATTGATTGAATGTTTAATTGAGTACCTAAATATTTTTGTAATCAATCTAAACATCATTCATGGATAAACTCCTCTTCCGGGTTAATCTTATGTGTGTGACCCTATAGGTTCTATTTCACGTTGGTAGTGAATGTCCATAACTAAGTTATGACATCACAAGCAAAGAGTGGTGCCTAGTCATACATCAGTGCTACCCAAGTGAAGAGGAAAGTTGGATAATAACTTTTAGTCTATAATCTGTTATTGGTGTTGCAGTGAATGTTTAGTTCCTTTTTCGTTGATATCCATATTAAACTCAAGGTATGGACTTGTCATCCTCTACAAATGTTCAATCCATGTTTCTTGATTCAGAGTAGTCTGTCTGAGATATATATAATCTCAATATCATATATTGACTTTGCATGTGCATGGCCATACATTTCTCAATCTCACTCCTCAAGTGGCCAGGCTATCACACTCCTTTAGGATGGAAAAATTACATATCTATCACTCACAGTCAAGTCCCCATGTGTTAAAGTCACCCAATCATCACCATTATAACAACCCATGTTTTAGGATTGTGTTTGATTATGTCAAAGTGTACCCAGTCACATGTGATGAGTGAAGTGATTTTAGGTCTAAGAACCACAATCACCACCAATACTATAAGAGATGATCCTGACTAACCAAGTATGGTTTCCATGCATCACTCTTATGGTGGGTTAGACTGATACACTGTTCTCTAACATGTATCTATGTGCTTGGTTTGATATCATATACCATGTCTGATGAGATTCTATCATCAACCAACACACACTCTAGTCTTTTGTGTTATTGATGTCTATGGTTATTTCCAAAATAACAACTACCTAGGGATGATAGTGAGAATGTACATACTCTTAACATATGTATAATCTCATTGTTCAAGTCACATACTTGAAGACATTCATCATTGAGTATTGTCACTCTCTAGACATCTAACATGTTATACAATTGTTACAACCCCAATTTTGGGTTCATTTGGTGAGAAATATAATTTCTCATATTAAAGATATTTGAACAAATAATGATGTAATTTGTTTTGAATAAATGGATTTTGTTTACAATAGCCTTTATGGTTGTTTTGTGGGCTTTATTGGCTATTGGGCCTAATAAAGGAAAAGACAAAAGAAATTCCATTATTGAGTAAATAAGAAAATAAAGAAAAGAAAAATGTGGAAACCTCTAGAAGGCACATCCAAAGAGGATTTCGTGCCTCTTGGGTTCCTTGGGTTGCAAGGAGTCCAAAGTTTCATAGAGAATGTAATAAGAAAAGAAAAGATCAATTAAATATTTCTTTGTTAAGAAAGAAATTGAAAATAATGATAAAATGTGGAAAATAAGTGAAAAGAGGTATATTTGAGTTCTCCTTGGTAGAATTTCATATCCAAATGATTCCTAATGTTAAAAGGAATACCAATGAGGAAAATAAAAATAAAGATGAAGAGAAATCCTCAAAAAGAGATATTTTAATAAGAAATAAACAAGATAATGTGAAATAGTGAATGTAGATACATCTAGAAGGATAATAAGTATCCTTAAAAAGGAATTTCTAAATATTAGAGTTTCTTGGGATCCAAATAGGCCTTTGGGTACAAGACAAAGAATAATCTAGAATAGGCATTTCACCTTTACACACCTACCTTATTGGACATGGGTTGCTACCAAGTACTTTTATGGAGAAGTTGGCGAAAACAAATATGGAAAGGAGGAAGGAATTGCATTTAATCCTTGCCTTGATTTACATATGCATTGCCAATTATGGAAAACGGAACCACATTGACTCGTAAACCCTAGTCTCTACATGTATATATATACACAGGGTTACGCAGATGAGAGGAGCTACCTGATTCCCTCCTTACTAGATGTGCATCCTCCAACAAAATCCTAAGAGCACGGTGCCTTCTCTGGTTACCCCCTCCCTTCTGTCCCTGGGCTTTGAGAACATGCCCTCAGAACTGGGTTGAATCACACATAATTGACAAGAGAGGGCAAGTCTCTGGTTAGATGCACAGATGAATGAAATAACCTCTACAGTCCCACCAAGACGGACCGTACATATCCCTTTGTTTACCTTCTCAGACTCATCCACAAGCGCCGCCACATCCGACAAGAGTCTGCGGTTGGGTTTCCGTTGGCCAGAAATATGACGCCACCTTGATCTGTGGATCTACAGTGGACTGCTGACGCTGGTGAGGTAGAGGCTCTTATGCAACTTTGTCACCAACCTCATCCTCGCCGACATGGGCACCCTCGGTGCGGCCCAGCTCAAGGGCAAGACCGACGAACCCCCACTGGAGGTGCTTGGCCCCTTGCCAAGACACCGGGGACCTTCCGCAAAAAAGGAGGGAGGAGGCAGAGCACGGGCGGCGCTTGGGGGAGTTGTCGTCCGGGCGGTGTGTGTATGTCCACGAAGGCACGCCCGTACAGGAGGTGGTCATGCCGCACGTAGAGAACCCCTCATGTGAGTGTGAGGAAGAAAGGGAACATCTTAGAGGTGAACTGTGGAGCGGCATCAGATCGAAGGGGGAAGCATGGTTGATGGCGTCGCGAGGAGGGCAGGAGTGCAGCCCCGACAATGGTGCTCTACAGACTGAATAGACAGCGGAGAAACGCAGTCATGAGGACGCGCGAGGGAGAAAGGGATAGAGTCCCATATTCGTTGGACCCACCCCCTGTGGCTGGGCAAAGCCCCAACAGACCGAGGAAGAGAATTTGTAGCCTACAGGTAATGCACAATGCTGATGTGTCCGCGCGTGAGTAGTCAGAATATTATTAACTTGAAATAATGGTAGAATTTAATTGGTAACTCAGATTTAGACAAGTTATATATGAAATTTATCAGGAGAACGAGTAGAATCCAAATAAAATACTCCTAATGCATAAATATGATTCATGTTATAAAAGTATAGTTGGTCCATGAATGTAGGGTGATTAATACATAGAAACCCTAGTTCTTATTAATACGTTGTTGATCATGTTAGATATGCTTCCTTGAGATTTAAACTGATGATGTGGAATATAATGGTAAATTAACATGATTATGATATTAATGACGATAATTAGAATTTCTAATCAATGCATATGAATAATAAGGTTTAAGGATCCTAACTTGTTAATTTGTTAGACTTAATTTAATGTAAGTGATCATAATGTAAGGATGAAATAGATTTGATTATCATGGCTACACCTAATGCGAATTAGGGTTCTTGAGCCATTAAATCAATAAACATGTGTATTAGGGTTTAGAAACATATCCCTAATGATAAATTTGATGCTAAGGAAACCTAAACCCCTAGACTAGGGTCGAGTAGGGTTTAATGTGATTAATAATGTGAAGGTGACAGTTTAGGTTTTATATACATGCAGATTATAAATGATAAATGCTTGATTTTCTTGGATCTGTTGATTGGCTTGATTGTATATACATGAAGTATATGTTGAACAATCTGCATGACTCACCATTGAGGTATGTGGTTACTCTTATGAATAATCGCTTATTTCACGACGATTTCCGAATGTTTTTATCGGTTGCTTGAAAATAACTATTGGATGCCTTTTATTTCATGCAACTATAGAGTGACTATGATTATCACCATAAATGTGCATACATGACTGGCTCAGATCTTGGTCCTCCTCTGTGGCTTTGCAAAGGCTAAAAAGGGGTAACCCAGAGCAAGGTCTAGGTTATCATGAGTTGGAAATTGGGCTACCCACGTGTAGTGCCATGAGACTCTTTAGCATGCCATGTAAGGAGTGGGCTACCTATGGGTAGTGCCATGTCACTCACCCTAGAAATTGATTCACCTATTAGGCGGGATCCTGAGGGGTTTAATGGGGACCTACCAAAAGGAAGGTAGCATCCATGTCCACTGAAGGGATAGCACAGAGGCTAGGGTATGTAGGGATTGAGAAGTTATGTGGAAAATGTAAAGTTGTTTGTTTAAATTATAATTGACTGATTACATTGTTATCATAGTTGCACGATTATTGTTTCCCCCACATACCAACTTTATGTTGACCGACATTTTGTTTGTCGGCGTTTTAGGTACAATGAAAAGAACAAATAGTAAAGTGGCATATGTGGAATTTAATATGAATTAAAGTGCGAGGAGGATTAGTTAGAATAGAATTCATACATGGATAGAAGTTTAGAAATCCAAATTTTCAAAAGGTATGCAAAGTTTTATTTTATTACAGCCTTTCAGTTTAGTTTAGTAGAATCTGATAATTATTAATTGATTATTTGTCGAACCTTTGATCCGGAAATTGGGATAACGGCTCTGACCCTCTTGGTCTCCCTTAATTGGGGGTTACTTGGAGGCGGGGTCGTTACATTTGGTATCAGAGCGAAGGTTCCTCACTTAATCTTTAATAATTATTAAATTTTACAAACTCCGTAGAACCCAAGGGAGTTATTAGAGGAATTTCCAAAAGACATAGGTGTCTAGAAAAGGATCACACCCGGGGGCTGGTAAGATTTTCCTCCGCACCGCTACTCGGAATAAGAGGACTCCCGGATTTGTGTGACTGCGTGGCCAATGTCTCAGGATTGGACTCAAAATAAGATACCTTTAGGACTTTCTCATATTGTTCTTATCTTCTCAACTCAAATGCTATTAAGGATTATAAGGATTAGGATTTTTCTCTCTTTTCCTCACCCTCTTGAGGTATGGGTAAGGTTGATAAGGTTTAAGGAATACTCCACCAAATTAACTAAAAAACATGTAAATAAGATGTCATGGACATAAGCTTAGTAGATTAAGCACAAACTAAAGAATAGATACATGCTTAGGTCGTATGACATAAGTTGTCATGCCCTCAGGAGAGACCTGAGTCTAGACCTTATTGTCAGGAGGATAAGTAAAGAGAGTTAGTCTTGGAGGTAGTGTTGGTATGAATGCCCTGAGAGCCAATCATGTGATGATTGGTGGGATACATTAAGATTGATTTGATAAACATCAAAGGCAAGCTTCCAATTCATTCTGGTTCAGTCATATGAGATAGTGATAGAACAGATTGAATGTCTAAAGAATGACAGAACTCAATGACGTATGCTTTCAGGTTGAGGACCTGAACGATGAGATCATACGGATGCTAAGAGTTTGTACATTCTTGTTATGTCCCTAGTCGGATGTCATTGTGGAAGGTAGATAGACAACAATGACACACAAGACTAGATTGTGGTGTTGGTTGATGACAGAATCTCATTAGTCATGATATAGAGATATCAAACCAAACACATAGGTACTTGTTAGAGAACAAGGTACCGGACAGACCCACCGTGAGTTTGACACATGGAACCATGAGATGGTAGTCACAGTCAGTACTCACAGTGATGGTGGTGAGTGTGATTCTTAGACCTGAAATCACTGCACTCAACACATGTTGTTGGGCACACTTTGACATCATCAAACGCAGTCCTGAAATATGGGTTGTTATAAAGGTGATGATTGGGTGGCTTTGACACATGGGGCTTTTGAGGGGTGAGTGATAGATATGGGATTTGTCCCTCCTGAGGGAGTTTGATATCCATGGCCACTTGATGAGTAGGATTGAGAAAGGCGTGCACGCATGTGTGAATCAGTATATGATACTGATGTCATACATATCTCTTCCAGTCTACTCTGAGATCAAGGAAGTGAATGAACGTTGACAGGATGACTGTTCCATGCCTCGAGTTCATTCGGGATATCAGTGACAAAGGAATTATACATTCACTGTAACACCATTCACGGATTGTAGGATGAAAGTTGTTCTCCAATTTTCTACTTTCACTTGGGTAGCACTGATGTGTGACTAGGCACCGCTCTTTTCTTGTGAAGTCATAAGTGTTATGGACTTTCACTGCCAACGTGAAATGGACCTGCAGGGTCACACACATAGGATTTTACCTGGAAGAGGAGTTTTGTCCACAAAGCAATGTTTAGATTGATTACTAAAGGAGTTTAGTAGTTCAATTAAACACTCAATCAGTCGATAGCTCAATATCGTATGGTTCAAGGTGTTGGACGCATTGATTGGAGTATCGGATTGATTGAAATCGCAATTGACTGATTTTGCCCAACCTGTGCTCCCAACCGATCGGTTCATGTGATGAACCGGTCGGCTGAGGTTGCTGAACCGGTCGGCTGGAGTGTCCAGGCCGATCGGCTCATGCCCAGGTTGAAATGACCGGTTCAAGAGTTGAACCGATCGGCTCAACTGGTGCAACCGACCAGTTGGGAAAGTCATGTCGGCAAGAATTTTCCTCTCGTTTCAAATTGCCCAATTTGATTGGGAATAATATTGGTATTCGATACCAATTGGGAAAGAAACAAGGAAAGTCTTTTTGAGCCGGATTAGGACCATGAACCGATCGGTTCAGGGCACCAACCGATCGGTTGGAGTGCCCCAAACGATCGGCTCAGGTCCAACCGATCGGCTCAATGGCCGAACCGATCGGTTCAGTAGTGAAACGATCATTTCAAGTTGCGAACCGGTTGCTTTTTGTGGAAAATTCTCGAACCCTTCTACTCCTGCTTTAGTCCCGCATTGCCCGAGATGGAGAACCCTGTCCCATGACTCTCTTATATATATGGGTAATGGGGCTTCTCACAGTACAGCTCAGTGCAACCAGTTGCTCTGCAAGTTGTCATTCTCTCCGGTTTTGGTAACCGTGAGAGAGCCCGAGCAAGTGCTTCCCGCAAAAGGGAGGTGCAGCAAGGGAAGGACAACTGCAGTTGCAACAGGAGGCAGGAGAGCGTGTTGGCGACTAGTACATCAACAGGAGGGTGCGACTCCTTCCACTTCCTTGTGGGACAAGGAGAGTGGAGTTCCAGGTGGTCCGTGTGGACTACTACAGAGGCGGGAGGACACTGCCGCTTAGGAGGACAACTGTCATCCGACAATCCGGTTCAAGTAGGAGTTGTCAGTCCCGGTGCGACCAGGAGCTGCACAGACACCGTCGAAGTCCGGAGTTGAAGACCACGCATTGCGCGAGGTATTGTCGCCGAGCAAGCCTCGGGACAAGGTATGATTCCACAAACCATCCTTTCCTATTATATAGACATTGACGCGTTTCCTCGGTATGGGTTTGGGGAGAAATTATTTTTAGTTTCCGCTGCCTTCTCTGTCTCCCCTAAAACCCAACAGTGGTATCAGAGCCACGTCAGCTGTTCTATATTTTAGGAATATCGATATGATCGATTTTGGTTTGTCGCCTGTATTTATTGCATGCGATGCGAATAATATTGGCTTTATGCATGTCCAATCCTAAATCCACAAATCCCAAATTACATATATGATATGTATTATTAATGCACTCGATACGCGTCGCCCTTAAACGAGTTTTGTGGTGGATGTGTCTAGCGTGATTATGGCCTATAAACCCCTATCTGTGTGTGGTTGTTTGTGGTTGTTTGCATCTCGGTCTGCGCACCGATCTTCCCTCTCTTATTCCCGATGTAACTCAAAATAATTCGAGATTCTTTCCTACCTTCCCCCCCCCCCGAATGTAACTTGGGGTTTCCCTTTTTAAAGCAATGTAATAATAGAATAGGATTTTATTTCCTGTTATGTCAAAGACCGGCGGACATCAAGACGACTGCTCAGACGGTCGGTTCAAGGAGTGAACCGATCGGTTGACCTTCCAGACGGTCGATTCAAGGAGTGAACCGATCGTTTGATGATCGGTTAGAGGAGCGAGACGAGCGGGTGGTGGACATGACGAGATGCACGACGACCAGGCGAACTGATCGGTTGGAGGAGCCAACCGATCAGCTGGTGGCACCCAGACGACCGGCTGGAGAGTACAGATCATTCATGTGATGAGTTGATCAACTCGGAAGGCAAGGCACAGAGTTCATCTTGTACATGTTGCATGTGATGTAGACCTAGATGACCGTGATTCCTCTTGGCTCGAGGAATCACATTAGGATGGCCATAATCATCGCTTTTTATCATTTGTGCATGTTTTCAGTGGGATATAGCATGTATATGATACGTACTATGTATTGTGGTGATTGGATATGTATATGTATATAAAACCAAATCCCTCATTAAAATATTAAGTTTTAGATGCCTTCCAAATGCGACACACGTGAAAAGCTTGTTCGACCAAGTGTGGGCACGCCCTAGCGTGGTGCACCGTCTACCTCGTGGAAGCGTGAAGGATGAATGTGTGGGTCTTCCCTAGCAGGGTGCATATTCATCGTGTTTGCTTTGGGTCGGACTTAACAAGGTGATCTAGATGGGATCTAGTACCTTGAGGCATAGAGATGATCATTGCAAGGAGTTGTATATGACATCTTATCAAGAGTTGCATATGATGCAATTGGCAAAAGTTGCCTACCTGAGAGATCTATGTTGTGGGTGACAGCCCTAGCTGGTCCATGGCTTAGAGGATTTCAGGATCTTGCCCACTAGAAGGTTGTACGCTGCAATCTTCCGAATTGATGGTGAGGGCTATCAATTTGAAGTAAAATAGTGGGAGCAATAATTAATTAAAGGCCTAATTATATCGTCAAATTTTCAAATCAATCAAATAAGTCAAAAATGAGTTTTGGACTAAAATTGCATATTTTCCTTTTTGTAGTTCAAATGGCAACAAACAACAACAACTTTTCTTTGCGATCGGTCCTTGACAAGGACAAGCTAAATGGGACAAACTTCCACGACTGGTATCGGACATTGAGAATTGTTCTCACTCAAGAGCGTAAGCTCTATGTCTTGGATACTCCAATTCCAGAGGAACCCGCTCCTAATGCACCAAGGATAGAAAGGGATGCTTACAAGAAGCATTCTGATGATGCCATTGATGCAAAGTGCTTGATGCTATGTTCAATGAACCATGAGTTGCAGAGGCAACATGAGAACATGGGTGTCATAGAGATGATTCTGCATCTCAGGAACATGTATGAAGATCAGACACGGCAAGAGAGGTACAATGTTTCTAGGGTGTTGCTCAAGTGTGTCATGACAGAAGGAGATCCAGTTGGTCCTCACACACTCAAGATGATTGGGTATGTGGAGAACCTGTAGAGACTGGGATTTCCACTGAGCCAAGAGTTGGCTACTGACGTGATACTGCAATCGTTGCCAGAATCTTACAGTCAGTTTGTGATGAACTACAACATGAACAACTTTGATAGGCCACTGTCAGAGTTGTTGGGCATGTTGAGGACAGCCGAGTTACAGATGAAGAAGGACAAGCCTAAGTCCGTGATGGTGATCACGAGCAAGAAAGGCAAGTCCAAGCGCAAGGGCAAGGGCAAAGCTAAGAAAGGTTCTGAAGCTAGCCAGGAGTCCAAGCCATCTTCAGCTCTCAAGGCCAAGGGAGGCGTGACCAAGAAAGGAAATTGCCACCATTGTCAAAAGCCAGGACATTGGAAAAGGAATTGTCCTCTCTACCTGGAAGAACAAAAGAAGAAGGAGGCGACTGAAGCCTCTACTTAAAGGTGTCATGTAAATAAACTTGTAACACTTTTTGAGATATATGATATCAAGATGTAAAGTGTAAAGCATTCTTACTTGGGGCAAGTGTTGCCTTTATAGATAGGAATACTTTAGTTTATTTTCAGCCAATAAGGCATGTAATACAGTTATGAACTGCTATTTCATAATTGCCAATAGATAGAAACACTTTATTTTTGCATATTGTATGACAATGATGGCAATTAATAAAGGGATGTTTCAATTTATAAAGATATGATCTTTGTGGCAATGCCTTATTTATCTTGTGATATTTGATATGCATAAGATAAGACGATACCTAAAAGTTATAGATAACTCAAACAATTTAATTAACATTAATCATGAGCAATTCATTTCTAGTTTCCATGTGATGGATAAAACTAGACTTTTTGGTTAGAGAACTAGTAAGAGACATGAATATCTTGGACATGATTAATCAATCTTCACTAATGTAGTGGGAGAGTGATTACCCTATTAGGTATAATACATGTGATGTATTTACATACCTATTAGAATAAATGCTAATACTTCAAATGGTGTTTAGAGAAATACCAATATGAATATCTTGAAGTGTTCAAGATTATCATAAATGAAGTACAAATTTGGTAAAGTATTAATTCTTGATGTGATCAATGAATGAAATACTTGGACCAAATGTTTGAGATCCTTATGAGTGATTATGATATAGTATCATAGTGAACTCATGATTAAGGCATGGTGATGTCTGAATCAAGAAGGAATCATACTCTAAGGAGTTAGAGAATGATTATCAAATAACTGAATTCTTCTTAATAAAAGAATACCCCACACTAATAAAGAAATTAAGAATCACAAGGGTTGTGAGTTCTTATATCTTTAATAGATACACCTCAATTATCTATGTGATGAGTTGTTCATGTGATGAGTCAACTATCAAGATGAATATGAGGAACCGAATCTTGAGTTATGGTTTAAAACCATTACATCCTAAATGACTTCCATGTGAACCATAAGGTATGACCTTGATGGTAGCACTCATTGGATCATATCCATAAGTGCAGATGAGTCTTAAGTGTTAAGACACATGGATAACATTTTGAGAAGGATGATGCTTGTTGATTGCAACTTAATGACTAAGACATTTGGCATATGGATACTAAAACCGCATTCCTATGAGGAATAAAACCAGGATGTGTACGTGACACAGCCTATAAGGTTTATGAATCCACTAATGCAAATGAAGTCTATAAGTTACAATGGACTAATCAATGTGATTGATTGAGTACAAGCGACTCAAAATTGGATATTTATTTTGATGATATATTCAAAGGGTTTGACTGATATGTCAAAGATAAAGAAGGGATCTGTGATTTAGTGGGAGCGTGTTCACATTCCACATATTGATGTGAAATGGAAATGTTCTAGATTGGAAATCTGAATGTGGAAATTATCTTTAAGGAAGATAGAGATGTTTCCTATGTGATAGGAGTAGAGATCTATAGAGATAGTTCTCGAAAATCTCTTGACCTGGAAAGAGAAAGCATACATTGGCAATCTATACTGAAGTGTTCAGAATGCACAGATTCAGTGGGAGAAAACTTGTCCATGTTACATGGAGTTAGTATCCCAAGGCCAAGTGTCCAATTCTTATGAAGAATGGGAACACTAAGAATAGATATGGATCTATCATGTATGTAATCATCCCATTATCTTGCATGTATGACATGGCAAGAATAAAATGCATTCATCATCTTGTATGTAGGACATGGCAATATGATGTGCTCATCCTGATAACTCGTGTGTGTGACATGACGAGTGGATGGTTGTCTATTTCCAGTAAGGGTTACTGGAATACCATAAGAACTTGATAAGTGCTTGTGAAGTACTAGTTCTATGGAGATAAGTAAGAGTTCGATGTAAAGAGTTACATTGATGCGAACTTCCGAAAGGACAGAAAATTAATCGCAATATATATACATAAGATGTATAAAAGTGAAAGTTTGTTGATAATTGGAAATGTTCCAATAAAGCCATTTAAAAAGGGAAATGCCGAGTATCTGTGTGTTAGTGAACAACGGTAGATACTATATGGATCTGGAGGTTCATAAGATGAACTTATATTCCGCTCATTGATGACAAGTCTGGAATCCTTGATCATGCAATGTGGCTAAAGGTTGGCAAAGGAATACTAGATCGCATATTACGGCAACTCCATCTCATACGTGTGACGTACAGCGAAGAGATGAGAGACATGCAATTTATACTGACTTTGGCAAGGTGTTGCCATTTCTCACTATATTGGCACTAGAGCATAGTAACATGTAGGACATGTTTGAAGATCACTATGAATATGATTCAAGGGTGATTGGATCGCAATGCAAGTGGGAGTCTGTTGGTATGTATGCCCTGAGAGCCAATCATGTGATGATTGGTGGGATACATTAAGATTGATTTGATAAACATCAAAGGCAAGCTTCCAATTCATTCTGGTCCAGTCATATGAGATAGTGATAGAACAGATTGAATGTCTAAAGAATGACAGAACTCAATGACGTATGCTTTCAGGTTGAGGACCTGAACGATGAGATCATACGGATGCTAAGAGTTTGTACATTCTTGTTATGTCCCTAGTCAGATGTCATTGTGGAAGGTAGATAGACAACAATGACACACAAGACTAGATTGTGGTGTTGGTTGATGACAGAACCTCATTAGTCATGATATAGAGATATCAAACCAAACACATAGGTACTTGTTAGAGAACAAGGTACCGGACAGACCCACCGTGAGTTTGACATATGGAACCATGAGATGGTAGTCACAGTCAGTACTCACAGTGATGGTGGTGAGTGTGATTCTTAGAGCTGAAATCACTGCACTCAACACATGTCGTTGGGCACACTTTGACATCATCAAACGCAGTCCTGAAATATGGGTTGTTATAAAGGTGATGATTGGGTGGCTTTGACACATGGGGCTTTTGAGGGGTGAGTGATAGATATGGGATTTGTCCCTCCTGAGGGAGTTTCATATCCATGGCCACTTGATGAGTAGGATTGAGAAAGGCGTGCACGCATGTGTGAATCAGTATATGATACTGATGTCATACATATATCTTCTAGTCTACTCTGAGATCAAGGAAGTGAATGAACGTTGACAGGATGACTGTTCCATGCCTCGAGTTCATTTGGGATATCAGTGACAAAGGAATTATACATTCACTGTAACACCATTCATGGATTGTAGGATGAAAGTTGTTCTCCAATTTTCTACTTTCACTTGGGTAGCACTGATGTGTGACTAGGCACCTCTCTTTGCTTGTGAAGTCATAAGTGTTATGGACTTTCACTGCCAACGTGAAATGGACCTGCAGGGTCACACACATAGGATTTAACCTGGAAGAGGAGTTTTGTCCACAAAGCAATGCTTATATTGATTACTAAAGGAGTTTAGTAGTTCAATTAAACACTCAATCAGTCGATAGCTCAATATCGTATGGTTCAAGGTGTTGGACGCATTGATTGGAGTATCGGATTGATTGAAATCGCAATCGACTGATTTTGCCCAACCTGTGCTCCCAACCGATCGGTTCATGTGATGAACCGGTCGGCTGAGGTTGCTGAACCGGTCGGCTGGAGTGTCCAGGCCGATCGGCTCATGCCCAGGTTGAAACGACCGGTTCAAGAGTTGAACCGATCGGCTCAACTGGTGCAACTGACCAGTTGGGAAAGTCATGTCGGCAAGAATTTTCCTCTCGTTTCAAATTTCCCAATTTGATTGGGAATAATATTGGTATTCGATACCAATGGGAAAGAAACAAGGAAAGTCTTTTTGAGCCGGATTAGGACCATGAACCGATCGGTTCAGGGCACCAACCGATCGGTTGGAATGCCCCAAACGATCGACTCAGGTCCAACCGATCGGCTCAATGGCCGAACCGATCGGTTCAGTTGTGAAACGATCATTTCAAGTTGCGAACCGGTTGCTTTTTGTGGAAAATTCTCGAACCCTTCTACTCCTGCTTTAGTCCCGCATTGTCCGGGATGGAGAACCCTGTCCCATGACTCTCCTATATATATAGGGGTATTGGGGCTTCTCACAGTACAGCTCAGTGCAACCAGTTGCTCTGCAAGTTGTCGTTCTCTCTGGTTTTGGTAACCGTGAGAGAGCCCGAGCAAGTGCTTCCCGCAAAAGGGAGGTGCAGCAAGGGAAGGACAACTGCAGTTGCAACAGGAGGCAGGAGAGCATGTTGGCGACTAGTACGTCAACAGGAGGGTGCGACTCCTTCCACTTCCTTATGGGACAAGGAGAGTGGAGTTCCAGGTGGTCCGTGTGGACTACTACAGAGGCGGGAGGACACTGCCGCTTAGGAGGACAACTGTCATCCGACAATCCTGTTCAAGTAGGAGTTGTCAGTCCCGGTGCGACCAGGAGATGCACAGACACCGTCGAAGTCCGGAGTTGAAGACCGCGCATTGCGCGAGGTATTGTCGCCGAGCAAGCCTCGGGACAAGGTATGATGCCACAAACCATCCTTTCCTATTATATAGACATTGACGCGTTTCCTCGGTATGGGTTTGGGGAGAAATTTTTTTTAGTTTCCACTGCCTTCTCTGTCTCCCCTAAAACCCAACAGGTAGAGACCTCTATTATAAGTGGAGACATGGCACATCCTCTGGATGATGCTAACCCTAACTCTAAGTGTTGGTTAGAGAGATGACATGATGTCATGATAGACCAGGTGTGTGGACATGCTTTTGGATGCCTATATGAGCCATGAGAGGTTGGATGACCTAGCACCTTTGGCAACCCAACCCTGGAAAGGTCGGGCATGTTAGAGAGAAGGATAGCTCCTTCATTGATGAGGTTAGTAAAGAACCTATAGAAACCCTATGGGATTAGGCAAGTAGGGGATAACATAGGTTGAAACCATGGCCAGTAAGTATGATGGGTAGCTTATGAGATAAGCATAAAGAGCTATGAATAACCTCGAGCAAATGTAAGGTTGAACATAGGCTTCACCCATGTAGAGGTATGCTTGTGAGATTGATCCTTCATGAAGAGAGGGCCTCTAGTAGTAAGGCTGGATGTGGAGTTATCTCTAGAGAGAGAAAGTCGGACTCAAGCAAGAAGGTTGGAAGCTTAGATTCCAAGATATGAGGAATAGTGGGGATTGAGGATGATGCGACCTAAATGGATGATAGTGGTTGCCTCATGCTTGATCCCTAGAGGCTGGTGGTATCTTGGTTGTCTTTGGGGGGAACCAAACCCCAGAGAGAGGATGAGGCTTTTTGGTACCTATGTGCCTATGGTATAAGAAGAAGAATGCCATAGACCCTGAAGAGGTTTAGTAACAAGTTATGAGGACTTATACCTTGTTGGTTGTCCTTGAGGAGGACTCCACTCTGAAGTGTTGACCAAGTAGAAGGATCATGGGAAATGCAGGTCATACCCTGTACAGACTTGGATCGTGGTTAAAAGTTGAGCAGGAAGTTGGTCATCAACAAGTGAACCTAGGGTTCCTAGGCCTAAGAGGGGAAGTGGTGTACCTGATGCTCATGTTGAGATTTGAGTTTCTATAGAGTTGAGAATGGCACTTATCATGGTTAGAGGAAAGGGAAACCCCTTAACTTTAAGGTATGTTTGATGAACCCCTCACAGCTAAGTTGATGACATGGGAAGGTATGATCGTGATCCAATGTTAAGGAAAGAGAACAAGTATGACCTAACATGGTTTAGTAGGTGGTCTACTTGTGCCTTAGTAGTTTTCTAGAATTAAGTATGCTAGCCCTAAGGATGTTTGTGACCTTTGTTATCAAGGTATAGTTTCCTCCCATCCTGGGAGAGGGACCCTTTTGTAGGGTGTATACCAGTTTTATTGGTTTTGCGGTAACCTAAAGAGGTTTCAGAGGATCTTGAGAAGCTAAGTGAAGAGTACATGGTAAGAGAATGAACCTGTAGACTCATAGATAACCATCTCTAAGTCCATGTGGATGTGTTACCATGGAGGTAATCGGTATGGGGCCTGAATAAGGTAGGCAGGTCACCATGACCCCTAAGAAAGGATGACAGTCATCCCATGAATGCAGAGAGAGATGATGAAGGCTTGGGTAAGGTTCTAAGTTGGACATGTACTATAATAGAATCCTAAGTCTATCCTAGGGTCAGGTAGGGATAAGACCGATGGAAGTAGGAGTTGCCTAATTCCCTAGTTGCACATGACCATAGGGTCGAGAGGTAACAACTATCATTGTCTGAGGGCCATAGGTTAGGTGATTGATCACCTTCATGAACTCATGGGACCCAAAGGGAAGATGAGTAGGGCACTCTATGGATGCATGAAGGAAAAGGGATGACCCCTAAAATGTCGACACCCTATAGACCTAGAGTATATGACCAAGGAATATGTGTGGACCCAAGTAAGTTCGAGACTAGTTTTCCATGGAAGTAACTTTGATATCGAGGTGATTGTGATGTAGAGACATATGTGGCACGTTTCAACTTAGATTTAAAGGTGTACTGGCAAGGTGGGATGGACCATCTCTACTCTTGGAATAGGAAGAACTCTATATTTGGACTGCAGCCAAATGCTTATTTCCTCTTGTTATGGGAGCGAGAGATAGGACAATACGCATGCCATACACCAAGGATAAAAGATGATGTGAGTTGGAACGTTGCTATGAAGTATGAGGACAGAGATGATAACATGCCCTTATGGAGTGGAGGATACATGAATGGTTTACAAACACCAAGAGTATTAAAGCAGTCATCTTATGAGGATGTTTTTGTCACGAGCTATGAAGGAATAAGCTCAGAGTTTTCTTGACGAAGATAGACTTAGAGCTGAGATGAGGTAGTAAGTGAAATACATGGCGGTGTATGTCTTCAACATTACCTAATACCTAAGGATGTAAAGTGGTAATGGATGCTCTGGTTGAGATATAGCTTCCTAGTTTAGCTAGAGGCTAGAAGAGGTTGTTAGGCTAACCCTAAGTTTGGAAAGGAGATAAGTTTGGTTAACACTCAGATGTAACGAGATATGTTGAACAAGTTAGTAGTTGTTTGGTTAGCCAGCCTAGGCCTTGATGCAATGAAAGGATGGTTGTAGAACCTCAGATGCACTTCTCTGGTAATGAAGGTGACGAAACCATGATTAGTGTGGTTTAGGGTTTCTGAGGAATCAACCTTGGGGAATCATGACATACAGGAGATCATGATCACCATATACTGTGGTACTACAAGGATAGTAAGTGGCAGTAGTACATTGGATGCCTAATATGAAGTTGCATGTGGTATGTTGTCATGGAAGCCAGGGGTGAAGGAAGAACACCAATAACCCAGTGCTTTGACATAGAGGATAAAGAGTCCCCAAGAGGGAATGGGAGTTCACCACTATGGATGCTGTGGTAAGTCTCCCCTTGACCAAGGAAGGTCAAGATACAACGTGGGTTATGGTAGATTGCCTTACCTAGATGACATGAGAAAGACAGAGTTTTGTCAAGGGACAGATCCGGTTGAACTACATATGAGAGAGATGGTTCAACTACACCAGGATGCGAGTTCAAAGAGTTCTTGAGTATAACCTAAAGATACACTTTCATAAGGTGGGAGTAGATACATGAAGAACTCGATGTTAGTACAACTGATCAACCCTAACTAATGGTTAGTATGATCCACACTAGAGGGTCTGATAAGGGCTTGTGTGCTCATTCAGGGTGATACATGGAGATAGTTCTTGTCCTATGAAAGATGTGATGTTAACCACCATAGCCAGTATCGGATATAAAGGAGCTCTGTAAGGGAGGTTGTGTCAATTACCACTTCATTATAGTGATGTTGGTGAATGGACATCGTGAAGGTCAGAAAAGGACCATAGTGTATGTAGATGAAGTCACTTTGATTGTGCAATGGATGAAAAGAGCCTAGAGATGACATGAGTCGTGAGTTGATGCAAAGCAGACTGACATGCAGTTCACTGTGGGAGAATATGTGACATGGAAATTCGACCCCTCTGAGCTATAGCTAAGAAAGCTAAGTCCCTGATACATGGGTCCAATTGAGATGGATTGGTGGAGAAGGTTATGGTTAACCTTACCCCTCATGATAAAGAAATGTGTGATGAGTTACATATGTCCAATTTAGAGCACTATGTGAGGTACCCTGGCAAGGTGTGGAACAATGAACCTAGTGAGCCCCAAGGGAGGATGAAATGACCTGAGTCACCTATGAGGTTTATAGAGGCCAAGGTGAAAGAACTCAGAGAAAAGAATATGTGATGATAAAGGTTCTTTGGAGGCACCATGGATAAGGTAAAGCCACACAGGGGCCAATGATGGACATGGAAAAGTCTTATCCTAAATTGTTTGTTTGCTTGATGGAATTTTGAGGACAAATTTCTTATAAGAGGGGAAGGATGTTACAACCCCGATTTTGGGTTCATTTGGGGAGAAATGTAATTTCTCATATTAAAGATATTTGAAAAAATAATGATGTAATTTGTTTTGAATAAATGGATTTCGTTTACAATAGCCTTGATGGCTGTTTTGTGGGCTTTATTGGCTATAGGGCCCTATAAAGGAAAAGACAAAAGAAACTCCATTATTGAGTAAGTAAGAAAATAAAGAAAAGAAAAATGTGGAAACCTCTAGAAGGCACATCCAAAGAGGATTTCGTGCCTGTTGGGTTCCTTGGGTTCCAAGGAGTCCAAAGTTGCATAGAGAATACAATAAGAAAAGAAAAGATCAATGAAATATTTCTTTGTTAAGAAAGAAATTGAAAATAATGATAAAATGTGGAAAATAAGTGAAAAAGGTATATTTGAGTTCTCCTTGGTAGATTTTCGTATCCAAAGGATTCCTAATGTTAAAAGGAATACCAATGAGGAAAATAAAAAGAAAGATGAAGAGAAATTCTCAAAAAGAGATATTTTAATAACAAATAAACAAGATGATGTGAAATAGTGAATGTAGATACATCTAGAAGGATAAGAAGTATCCTTAAAAAGGAATTTTGAAATATTAGAGTTTCTTGGGATCCAAATAGGCCTTTGGGTACAAGACAAAGAATAATCTAGAATAGGCATTTCACCTTTACACACCTACCTTATTGGACATGGGTTGCTACCAAGTACTTTTATGGAGAAGTCGGCGAAAACCAGTATGGAAAGGAGGAAGGAATTGCATTTAATCCTTGCCTTGATTTACGTATGCATTTCCAATTATGGAAAATGGAACCACATCGACTCATAAACCCTAGTTGCTACATGTGTATATATATACATAGGGTTACGCAGATGAGAGGAGCTACTTGATTCCCTCCTTACTAGATGTGCATCCTCCAACAAAATCCTGAGAGCACAGTGCCTTCTCTGGTTCCCCCCTCCCTTCTGTCCCTGGGCTTTGAGAACACACCCTTAGAACTGGGTTGAATCACACACAATAGACAAGAGAGGGCAAGTCTCTGGTTAGATGCACAAACATATGAAATAACCTCTACAGTCCCACCAAGACGGACCTTACATATCCCTTTGTTTACCTTCTCTGACTCATCCACAGGCACCGCCACATACGAAAAGAGTCTGCAGTTGGGTTTCCGTTGGCCAGAAATATGATACCACCCTGATCTGTGGATCCGGAGTGGACTGTTGATGCTGGTGAGGCAGATGCGCTTCTGCAACTTTGTCACCAACCTCATCCTCGCCGACTTGGGCACCCTCGGCGTGGACCAGCTCAAGGGCAAGACCAACGAATCCCCACCGGAGGTGCTTGCCCCCTTGCCACGCCACCAGGGACCTGCCGTGAAAAAGGAGGGAGGAGGCGGAGCACTGGCGGGTGGCGCTTGGGGGAGTGGTCATCCGGGCGGTGTGTGTATGTCCGCGAAGGCATGCCCGTACAAGAGGTAGTCATGCCGCACGTAGAACACCCCTCATGCGAGTGCGAGGAAGAAAGGGAGCATCTTGGAGGTGAACTGTGGAGCGGCGTCAGATCGAAGGGGGAAGTGTGGCAGATGGCGTCGCGAGGAGGGAAGGAGTGCAACCCTGGCAATGGTGCTCTATAGCCTGAATAGCCGGCGGAGAAATGCAGTCACGAGGATGCGCGAGGGAGAAAGGGACAGAGTCCCATATTCGTTGGACCCACCCCCTGCTACTGGGCTGATCCCCAATAGGCCCAAGAAGAGAATTTGCAGCCTGTAGGTAATGCACAATGCTGAAGTGTCCGCGCATGAGTAGTCAGAATATTATTAATTGAAATAATGGTAGAATTTAATTGGTAACTCAGATTTAGACAAGTTATATATGCAAATTTATAAGGAGAATGAGTAGAATCCAAATAAAATACTCCTAATGCCTAAATATGATTCATGTTCTAAAAGTATAGTTGGTCCATGAATGTAGGGTGATTAATACATAGAAACCCTAGTTCTTATTAATACATTGTTGATCATGTTAGATATGTTTCCTTGATATTTAAATTGATGATGTGGAATATAATGGTAAATTAACATGATTATGATCTTAATGATGATAATTAGACTTTCTAATCAATGCATATGAATAATAAGGTTTAAGGATCCTAACTGGTTAATTTGTTAGTCTTAATTTAATGTA
Organism: Alisma plantago-aquatica; assembly: GCA_963693085.1. Classification (NCBI taxonomy): domain Eukaryota; kingdom Viridiplantae; phylum Streptophyta; class Magnoliopsida; order Alismatales; family Alismataceae; genus Alisma; species Alisma plantago-aquatica. The sequence goes on from OY856415.1 coordinate 423,327,631, forward strand.
AGTGATCATAATGTAAGGATGAAATAGATTTGATGATCATGGCTACACCTAATGCGAATTAGGGTTCTTGAGCCATTAATCAATAAACATGTGGATTAGGGTTTAGAAACATATCACTAATGATAAATTTGATGCTAAGGAAACCTAAATCCTAGACTAGGGTCGAGTAGGGTTTAATGTGATTAATAATGTGAAGGTGATAGTTTAGGTTTTATATACATGCAGATTATAAATGATGAATGCTTGATTTGCTTGGATCTGTTGATTGGCTTGATTGTATATACATGAAGTATATGTTGAATAATCTGCATGACTCACCATTGAGGTATGTGGTTACACTTATGAATAATCGCTTAGTTTCACGGCGATTTCCGAATGTTTTTATCGGTTGCTTGAAAATAACTATTGGATGCCTTTTATTTCATGCAACTATAGAGTGACTATGATTATCACCATAAATGTGCATACATGACTGGCTCAGATCCTTGTCCTCCTCTGTGGCTTTGCAAAGGCTAAAAAGGGGTAACCTAGAGCAAGGTCTAGGTTATCGTGAGTTGGAAAATGGGCTACCCACGTGTAGTGCCATGAGACTCTTTAGCATGCCATGAGTTAAGGAGTGGGATACCTACGGGTAGTTCCATGTGACTCAACCCTATAAACTGATTCACCTATTAGGTGGGATCCTGAGGGGTTTAATGGGGATCTACCAAAAGGAAGGTAGCATCCATATCCACTACAGGGACAACGTAGAGGCTAGGGTATGTAGAGATTGAGCAGTTATGTAGAAAACATAAAGTTGTTTGTTTAAATTATAATTGACTGATTACATTATTATCATAATTGCACGATTATTGTTTCCCCCACATACCAGCTTTATGCTGATCGGCGTTTTGTTTGTCGGCGTTTTAGGTACAATGAAAAGAACAAACAATAAAGTGGCATATGTGGAATTTAATATGAATTAAAGTGCAAGGAGGATTAGTTAGAATAGAATTCATACATGGATATAAGTTTATAAATCTAAGTTTTCAAACGGTATGCAAAGTTTTATTATATTACAACCTTTCAGTTTAGTTTAGTAGAATTTGATAATTATTAATTGATTATTTGTCGAACCTTTGATCCAGAAATTGGGATAACGACTCTGACCCTCTAGGTCTCCCTTAATTGGGGGTTACTGGGAGGTGGGGTTGTTACAACTATTATCTCAAAATAGTTAAAACATATAGACGTAAATTGCCTTTATTATTATCAAATCAAGTATCACATGCCTCATTGTAATCATCATATGATTGGCTCTTTGGTCATACTATACCAACAACTTGTTCATGCTTAAAAAGCTCACATCTGTTACCAATTGGCCTCCTCATGTAGGAGGATGCTATTTTACTATTCTTGTAGGTCAATGGATTATAGACCATTAAATGGGCTCATTGCAAGGTTAGAAGCTGGAACTTGTATAGGTAACGCATGATGGAGTTCTTCAATTGGTTTTGCTTCTTATTATGCATGAAATTCCATTTGATTATTGCTTATTGGAATGTTGGCAAAGCTTCTAGGATGGATGTGCTTGTGACGTCCCTAGATTTTCTAAAACTTAATCTGATGTGTGACATCCAAATTGAAACCCTCACCTCAGTGAGAATCCCAATTTAAACACCCCACACTAGGCTAAGAAGAAGAAAATCAATGGAGTCAGATGGAAACAATCAGTAGCACATGCACATGAACAATAATAAAACCATACAACACATGTTCACCATTCAATATATAATTACATAATGAATTGTTACAACATTAGATATTACATATTGAAAGGTAAACTTCTACAAATACATGTACTACTACTAAAGAACATGATCTTAAAACAACAGGTCCACCTGTACATTAGCTCACCACACAACTCTCAACAATCATGGTTCATCAAGATCACATGTCCACAACCTAAACAAAGATTACATGTGGTACACGTCAGCACAATATTCAAGAATATTGTACTGAGTACGCCTACTTGTCTTTTATATACCTCTCATCATATATTGGTAATAAGATAAAACTATTACTTGGCAGTTATAAAGAAATATAAGAAAAAGCATATACTTTCACAAAGATATTCATTAGAAAAATAGAACACATATTTTAAGCCCATTTTCCATTACATGCTCGTGCATCTACCTACCAATGGGATAGATGCATTCATGCCTTATGATCTGCTTACCAAAGAGATAGATCATTGTACATGTGATATGCTTACCAAAGAGATAGATCACTCTCTAGCACTATGCTTACCAAAGAGATATAGTGCTTTCATATAATGAAACAAATATATTATGTTGCATGTTTTCATAGGCATAAGTATGGAAAATCAAGCAAGCTATCATATAAGAACAATCATTTCAATCAATACCATATGCCAAGTCTTTACTACCATATAACACAAGCATATTGTATAATAAGTCAAATAAGAGGTAATGACATACCTTGATCACAAATATCCTAATCATCATACTCCTGATGTCAACTATATCTTGATCAAACCTCTGGTTAAAACAAGAACACATACTATCATCTGATTCTCATTCTCTTACACATCTCATCTTAACCCTAATTTCATTCAATAGGGTTTGCTTAGTTCATTAGGATATTTGCATCATTACTTGCATTCTTGTGTTAGATTTATCTTACTGATGTTGTTTTCCAGATTATGGTTCATTAACTGATAATTGCGTTTCACATTATTATGTGAACATATTAACGTAGGTCACCTTCATTAATCATATTAGGGTTACATAACATGTGTTAAGGGTCATCTTCATGTAACATGAATTATATGCAACCAACCGATCTTAAGATTTCATATTAGCTTCTAGTTATTGATATGAGGATGTTATGTGAATTTCAACATTTATCGAGCATGTATGTATTTATTGCATTTTATTTAGTGTTATTAGCGCTAATTAGCCATACTAAGTAAATTGCATGATTATATGTCATAACATGATCATATCATATTACATGTTATATATCATATTTCAGAGTTACTGGAACATTTACATAATTTTAGGTCATCATTCGATATTTATTATTTACTAAATAAGAATTTCACCACTTACATAATATCATTGAGATTAATACATCAAAAGCATGATATTATCATTCCACTGTGTTCTACACATTTTTCTGAACATTTTGGTACCTTGCTTGTAATTTTAGGATAATCGATCTAATTATTACGAATTATACAAGATCTAAGTATTTATTGGAATTACTGGGCAATTTACCTTTTTAGGCCAATGCCCTGCTGACACGTGGCTCATGTGGGGGGGCGCAGACCTTTGCTGGTTCTCTACTGGTCTAGCTGGGTTCAGGGTTCAAGATCAGGTTTGGCTTGGTTTGGGCAGTTGGACCCGGTCTGCCCTTCTTTCCCCGTTCTTCGTTCTCTGTCGCGTGAGTCGCCTGTGCGAGCGCTCCTGTGTTCGTGTATTTCCTTCCCGATTTCTTAGCGCCGCCGTGAGATGCAGCCTCCGACGAGCGAGGTGGCTATCAGCAGGCCCCCCTTCAGCAGCCTTTCCTGGTTTCTCTCTCAGTCGCATCTCACCCGGTCAACAACGTTGGCCCGTGCAGTGCCACGTTTCTCCAGAGCAAGGCTGCCGCTCTCTATCTCTTCTCGCCAGCTTGTGATTTGCACAGACCTCCAGCTCTTGTTGTGCGCCACCGAACCTGATGTTGGCTGTAGCCCTTTGTGGTCCAGATGACCACACGACCCTGGAGTCCGCAGGATTCCATTTCACGGTCACCGCAGCGAGGATGATCTTCGACATAAGATGCTCACCTCCTCCTATTCTTCCGCCGTCCGTGAACGTCTCTCCTGGTTTGGAACTTTGGCAAAGCGGGCGTAGATGGGGCAGGCCCTCTCTGGATGAGATGAGTAGCTTCCCATATCTGTTCTTCCTCGAAACCTCCTTGAACTTCCGTTCGTTCTCTCGGTTCTTCTCACCAGCCGTCTGTGAGAGGCAGTGGAGATGGGTCGGAAATGGGACTCCGATCCCCCTCGTCTCCCACCCACTACCGTCAAGTAAGACTGTAAGGGGTCTAACTGCTCCTTGCACTAATATGAGATGATCCGCTCATCCAAACCGACTCCCTCCACGTTCACGTCATGGGGGAAAGTAGGAGCGCGGCTTCATCCACCACAATCTCAGGTTTGACCGAACGTAATGGATGAATCCCATCCATCTGATCTAACTATCTAAAGTTTAGGATGCTGCCACGCTTCCAAACGGTGTTTATTTCTAGAGCAGATCCTAGGGCATCTCTGCCCGCGTGACATCTATATGCACTAACAAGCTTTAGCTAAAACATGATTATCTTGGTCAACAATACACATTATTTCATAACATTTAAACCTAAATAACTCATTCTAGAATCATCCAAATATTATGAAAACTTAACCATAGCTCTACTACAACTCAAGCTACATGCTATTCAAATTTGGTGACAAAACTCAGCTATTTGATCATCCAATTTAATACTCCAAAAAGGCATGAATTTAGGGATCTTAATCATGATATTAACCTCAATCAACCATCAAACTTTACGAAAACACTTATAACTCTTAAGATAACTCAACATTCATGAGTTCACTTATGTCATTGGAAAATTAAGGATTCTAAAGGTCCACTCCATCACATCCTACACACCTTAAAAGACATTTCATCCTCGAAATTAAACCAGAAATCAAGTGCATCATAGTACTAGAATCCTACTTGGGTAGGATCTTTTCTTGAAATTGTAGAATTTGAAGTGGTATGAGGTAGTCAATCCCTTTAGATAGAATAAAATGGGGTTGTGATCTCTAAGATATGGGGTTATATTGAGATAGAGAAGCCCCCATTTATGTTTAACCATAGGTCATTGGCAACCACTCTATCCATCTTCTCTAGAAGCTACAACATTTGAAGGTGAAGAAATGGCCTTTTTGCTTTCATGTCGACTAAACCTATGGAAAGAAGAGTGGAGTTGAACTTCAAACTAGACCATGCAAAGTGGAAGCCTCCACATTTATCAAACATGGTGTTGAAGTCTTTGACAAATGTCCATGCACTAGATATTTTGGACCAAATATCCATGAGATGCTTCCATAGGTGGTCTCATTTTTGTGGATTGGGACACCCATACACTACAATGAGATGCTAGGCTTCATCCACTCTATAGTTAATGAACTGGAGGTGATTACTGATGATATTAATATTGTATTCCTTGTCACCCATGATATCTAGATACCCCCAAAGAAACCTGAGGCTTTGACTCAGCGGGAAGATGGATAACCAAGATACTTGATGGCATAGACAACTTTAGTACCGGTAACATGAGGTTCAATTGAAGAAAGTATGTCCAACTTATAATTACACCAATAATATTTAAGGACATGAATGTTATCCTTGAGTAAAGCCCCTTGGATGTTCCAAGAAATGAGTTTCATCGTGGAGGAAATTATTGGAAGAGGGGTACCTTAATTGATAGCACTACCACTGTCCAATTAATTGGTCCTCTCTGTCCTTCTCATCATGATTCATTTCTATCATTTGTCCTTGAAATCAAGAGCCCTCTTCACATCTGGGGTCTGACCTATGTTCCCAAACAATTGGACAAACTTTCCTTCTTTATCTATCTACTAGGGCTAACTGTCTAGTAGATGATCATCTTGTTGTGGAGGATAACATCTCTACCACCACCCTTACCACCACATTGAAAGGATGGGTGTTGGGCTATAGAGTATTGTACTCATCAGTAGCTAAAAATTGGAATAAGGTCTCGTGATTTGGGTGGGGTTGTCTGCCCTCACTAGTTTCATCATACACTAAGTTCACCATCGCATGGATGCCCACCATTGTTAAAAAATAGATGGATCTCATGCTTCATCGGCAGGTCACATATTCTTGTTGCATGCTCTGTTGTCAGAATCGAGCCTTTTTTCTCTTAGAGTCTTCTATAGGCACTCAGTGGTCTATGGGGGTTCCATAATCGATGATGCTTGTTTGGGGGTTGTTGGATTGTTGTCCTTCCCCCCCCCCCCCCCCCCCCGGTTAGGTAGATTTTTCTTACTTGGGTTAGGATGCCTCATTGGCTTATTGGCGTGTGACATCAATAGCTTTCTCAGTCTCAAAATCTGAAGTAACTTGCACATGGTCAACATCTTTGGCCGACATGTGCACCAGATGGCAAGGGAAGCCAAAGCTACCTCCACCGATGCTCCTACCCTGACCTCCAGTACCACCATCCCACATAACCCCAAATAAGGGTTTATTTCTATAGAATTAAGGATTCAATAAATAATCCAAACCAAAAGAAATGAAATAGGATGGAAGACTTTGAAGCATGTCCATGTAGAGTTGAACATCTCAAAATTGCTAAAAATCATCGAAAAAATTTGTGATACTCATGGACACCTAGTTGATTTGAAAACCAAGAATGAAAGAGTACCTAACTATTTTTATTTGTGGAAGATTAAGGAACTCATATGACAACTGTGTAGTGAAAACAAAAGGAAGAGGAAATTTTTAGGTCTTTAGGATCTTTGTTAAAGTATCAATGAGAAAGCCAAGAAATATTTTTAGAGAAGCACTATAAGGTGACATAAATACTTAATAGAGTCTCATCTTCCACACAAGGCTAGTTAATAATGTTGCTTCAAAGTGGGAGAAGGAGATAAATTTTGTTGAAAAGAGTTCAAATAACATTGGAGATGTAAAAATAATGACATGAGAAGAGGAGTAATTTAGAAGAGAAATTCCTTATAGTGGTGAAAAGACAATTGACTAAGAAAAAACATATGGTTTGATCATGCAGAAAAATCATAGGAAATGAAAAGTATCGATGTTTGATGACATCTCACAGAAGTCATTTAGAAAGAGAGAAGCATATTAATTCCACCACACATATTACTAATGGGATAAGAGTCTAAACTATTTGGGTATGAAATTGAGTCACATGAAGAAGATGATGTTTATAGAAACTAGACTAATAGAAGGATGAAACTAACAAAACACTCTCATCAAGATCATATATTCATCCATCTACCAGATCCCAAAGTAACCAGATCCCCCTGTATGTGGACCAACCTAGGAAAGGCCTAATTTATGAGGAGATTAATGCCAGCATCATTACACCTACCACTATAAATCACACACTCACCCATTAAAATTCCCCACCCATGTTCCATCGAGGGATTGGTATAATTTAATTCCAAACAAGGATGCAGATAAAGAAGGTGTTGAAGAACAAAACGTTATCAGGAAAAAGCCAAAGAAATATAAAGGAATCCTAAAATCGTACATTGGAAACTAGGATCATATGAAGAAGCAAAAATAGAAAAAGGCAAAGATGAGAAATAACAATTGATAGGCAAGAGAAATCACACATTGGAGTTCAATGCATGGATTTGGATGATATATCAATTAAAGGAGGTTAATATGTATTAAACTAAGGGGAGTGGAGTTGAAACATTAATGAATAGGGGTAAGATCACACATCCAAATTCAAAGATATATATTTGGATGATATAACAACTAGAGTGGGACATGTACAAAGTCCAACAAAGGTGATGTAGCAAAAAAAAACTATCAGATAGGGTTTGTGTACCTTGAGTGGTTAATGTTGGTGTGAACCAACCTTGAGAAAAAAAGTTTAATTTTGAACTATCATAGTATGTGATACTCTGACACATTAAATTTTTTTAGTACTTGGTGTTGGAGAGATAGATTGAGTATGTATTTCATTGTGAGAAATATGGTTGCAAAGCAAAATACAGTTTATATTAAATGTATTATGTGGATTTGTTGATGAAATATGTATTTATAGTGTTAGGAAAGACGATGAAACTAGTTTATGTAATGGAATAATATATATCTAGAGTAATATATATCTAGATTGAGTATGTTCATAATATCCTATGGAAATATTATAAATGTCTAGCAAGGAATTATAGAGTGGAAATATATGATATTTATGGATGGTAAGGCTAGAGAAAGCAGATCACAACATCTGAGACCATAAGGAAGTTGTGAAGAGAGACCAACCTACCCATTATCTTGTTTTAGGATTTTGATGAGGTTGTGTTAAACATTTTGAAGCTAGGAGTGCCACTAAAACTAGAAGACATATGGAAGAAGTGATTGATAGTTTCCAACTTATGGACTTAGGATTTATGGGCAACAAGTTTTCATGGGAGATGGATCATAATTTTAATATTATTATTCATGAAGAAATGGTTCTGGAACTAGCTAGTGATGGGTAGAGGCAATAAGTAACTTATTCTGAAGTGCATCATATGCCTATTTACCAGTTGGACCATCAACCTAGTATCATTACAACTAAAATGAACAAATAAAGAAAGAAGCACAAAATATATATTTTCAAGTATGAGCCCATGTGGATTTATGAAAAAGTATGCACTGATCATCAAAGAATCATAGGAAATTTGAATGCAAGAAACATAATTTGAAACATCAAGGGCTATGGAGAGACTCAACATGAAAAGGCAAGAAAGAAATTTAGACATTTGAAGAAAAAAATAAATACTTGGAAAAACAAAGTCTGAGTGAGTAGAAGAAGGCACCTGCCAATGAAAATATCACGAGACATGAAGAAATATAAAAAAACTCCAATATTTGCACAAACAGGATGAGGCATAATGACATGCAAGGGTCAAGATGAGTCAAGTGCATGAAGGGATGGTAATGAGACTATATGCACCACTATATCTCAAATTAAGAAACAAAAGAAAAATTTATTACCTTGAATGATGATATGGGAATATAAAGAACTAGAGATAAGGAAATTAAATATGTCATTGTGAGATACTATCAAGAGCTATTTAGTTCCAATAAGCCATACCTCATTAAGAAAGTTATTTTATGACTAAGACATAAATTGATGAATTGTTCGGTAACACTAGGAGAGGATATTGTAGATACTGAGGTTTGGGAAGAAGTGCACAAGACAAAACCAAACAAAAACCTATATCATATTCTATGAGGCTTGTATTCTTTAAAAATTGTTGGCATATCATAGGCAAGGATGTCTCAAACTGTATAAGGGGATGGTGGAAAGGAATATGCATAATATAGGAAGATGAGTCTACCTTGACCATCATCATTCCAAAAAAATCAAGAGAAAGTTTTGAGTATATGTTGACTAGATTATGCAGTGTCGTTGACATGCCAAAACTATGCATGTAAAACATGTGTAAGCATTGTGCAATATAGGCCTATGAGACCCAAGTGTCGAACTAAGGGAAACATTTCCTAGAGATTCTAATTGTAACCTAATCAGGTTGGCCTACAAAATATGGCTTATTGGCTATTTTATACCTATCAGAAAGAATTCAATCTAAACTGAATTATTGTGATTAGGAATGGATGGATTCCTCAAGATTATAGTTTCACCTTGGCACGCATTTCATTAACACTTCATTTCATTAACAATTATTCACCCCTAACCCTGGACTAAAGACTTGTAGAAATTATTGCCAACTTTTGTAGTGTAATTCACTACCTAGACTAAGACAAACCCCACTTCTATAGAATTTTAGGAATTATGTAGGTAAATTATGGATATCTATAGGTTCTTCTATCACAGTGGCAAACTCTCCCCCGAGGCACGATATAAACTATTTGGACCTATGTTTTTCCAACCCCTAATCCCTCTCCTGAAGCAATTATCTATCTATTATATTGATTATGGTGATCAAAAAATTAACAATTCAGTAAGAGATCATTGATTCATGTTCAGAATGAAGGGAATATATTATTATTCATAAAATTCAAGTATAAAGCAACAACAAGATACTCTCAGATCCTAAGGAATATGGGATTTAGACCCGCATGATTTCAATCATCATACAAAGAGAAGAAGAGGGAAAAACTAGACTAAACATTAGAAAACCAATGTAAAAACCCCTAGAGAAGTCGTCTTGGTGATCCTCTCTAGTAGACACCTTGATCTACAATGCTCGAGCCTCAAATCCACCTTATAGAAGTGCTCAAAGCATCTAGTATGTGGCTATCTCCTTTTTCTCCTCATCTCCTGGCTTCATACTCAGTTGCAACAAGATAGAACATGATATCCCCCTTTGACCAAACTCCCCTTAGGTAATAAGTGGGGCTTTGGCCTTCATTAAGCTGCAGTTGTTGGATCTGACGTGATTTTTTTATCTGTACTAATCACATAAAGTCGGGACCACTGATAGGATATTAGTGGCACCAAGTTGTCAGGTTACTTGAAACCCTAAAGTTTGTTGGTAATACTGAGTTGTCATATAAATGCTATATTTACTTAAAACAAGGTAAAAATAACATAAGTCTAAAATAGAAGTGATAATTTAGCATGATTCGGTAGAAATACTCAATATTTGATGCAATAGTGATTCACATGCTAATAATGATAAATAATGCATAACATATCTTAAGATGAACTATTATTCACTAAATGCATTGAAAAATAACCTATGAAAAGTGAACAAAACACATTACATCAAAATCCCCTAAGCTTGAATGTTACTCGTCCTTGAGCAACACTACATTTAGATTTGTTTGAAATAGTCAGCAAGAGGACAAATCCTATGAACTATATTTCTCAAATACCCCCACATGGTGGTCCCAAACCTACCCTTACCAACCAATGAAAAAATAGCTACCCTAAAGTTCCCAAAGAGGTTCATTAAAAAATAACCCCCCTTAGATCAATGAGACACTACAAATAAATAATAGTTAACATCATAGTCAATAGGGCATACACTTTATGCACCATGTGATTCCCTATTTACATTTGTAATGACCCAAACTTTTCTCTCTCTTCATGTATGTGTTAATGCACTTGTCCTTTCACTATTCCACACTCTAACCCTAATTTTCTTGAATGAATGAGTCTCAATGCTTGGTTGAATCACCTCATACACGTGTCATTTTTTGACACTCATTTTTCGTTTAAACCTAAGCTTCAACTTCTTAACTTATCACCATATTGTAAATTACTTTTAACCAATTCATGTCCTCAAACATAACCTCCAATGCATCTCATGTCGTAGATCTTCTCTTTATCTTTCCAACAGTGCAAAGATTGCCTCGATCGGACTCCCCTGGCCCAAGTTAGGGCCCTTCGAACATTGGGTCTAATTAAACAATTTACAAGTTGAACATGTGTTTTTATGCCCCTATTGGGTCTAAAGCTGGTGCACGACCCACATAATTTGCCCCTGTTTGCCTCTTGGATCCCTCCTGATTTGGCGTCTTTTTGGCCCCCCGATCTATACCCAGTGATAGCCCGTTGATCCAACGACAGTTGGGCCTCCACCCACCTTACGTCAGCAACAACAATAGAGTTGCTTCGACAGCCCGCTCCCCTCCTCTCTAGCCTTATCTATTCTCTCCCCCATCACTTCATCAGACCACTTTTGCCTCTCCGACCCGAATCCAGCGCCAATGGGCATGAAGGGACTGTTGGGCGGAGAAGGTATGGGGACATACCGACTTCCTTTTCCTCCTTCAATGGCCACTAATCTTCCCTTAACCCTAGACACCACCACACTCCCTCATACTACCTACAAAACCCACTAATAGCACTGCCAGCCTCCCCTCTTTCTTTGTATCCCATCATCAGAGCCCTATGTCCTTCAGTTTTCCTCAGAGTAGTGCCACCTTCCTATGTTGTAGGTTCTATTAATCCTAGCAGAAGGTTAGTGGTGATGTTGTGGGCGTTAGATTGGGAATCCATGTCCCAAGTTCACTCGCTCTCCCTCTCACTCTCTTTCTCTTGCTCTCGCGTTCGCTTGGTGATGCGAACCCCACAGATGGCCACCCACTCATGGAGCGACGTGTGTCCCTCCGACTCCACTGCCCAGGTTTGTGGCGACGACTAGATTCACCTCGGCCCCACCACCCCGATATCTCGACGCTGCTCTGCCCATGATAGGCACGACCTACATCCCCTCATCGCTCCTCATCGTGCGGGGTCTAACCCACAACTTCACTCTCTCAACCGCCGCCTGACGCCCCCAACCTCTAGTGGTCCCCCATGCATGAGGGGTCGCGATGGACCACGTAAGGAAATTCCCCAGTCACTGCTCATCACCATTAACCATAAGTGTGGAGTCCTTGGACGTTTATGGCTCACGCACCTGAGGTCACCCTGGAAGGTCGACCCATTTATCCCCTCCTCAAGGCCCAATCTGGGTAATTCATCCGAAAATCCCTCATTTTATGTTCAAATCTTCCAAACCTCATAATGCCTAACTTGGTTAACCAAATACCTTGATATTATATATCATTTTGATCAGAAAATTGTCATCTATCTAATAATGTTGTTTTATCTTTCTAGTTTGTACAACTAATCCCTATTTTAGTAAAGATGCTTCTTTTATGATATTTGGATTGGTATGCAACTTCAATCATGCACTACATGTGTCTTTAATGATTCCTAGCTACACTAATCACCCAAATCAGTAACATTAGCTAAATTTTTACTATGATTTTGTCTTAGACCATCTATATGTAGCCCAAGGACCTTTTTGACCTTCTTTGTTTACCCTTGACCTAAAGGTGACCTATTTATGTAAGTTGCACGCTATGTCTTGATCAAGTTTTGGGGTTTGGCTTAAATTGCTATCATCTAATCTTGCAATCTTGAAATCAATGACTCTTGTTATGATTGGTGACCTAATGAACTAGGATCCATGCTAAGTGGCCCACTTCTAACTCTTGACACCCCATGTACCCATTAGGAGCACTAAATGACTTAGTTGACCTAGTTGGATCCATATGATGAAATATGATTGTTATGTTAATCCCATGCTCTATCTTGTTCAAACCAGTAAACTGACATGATTTTACCGTGCGTATAACACAAGTGCACGCGTCAATGTAGTATAGGCCCTTGTGAGGCCCGAGTCGAACTCAGAGACACTGAATTATCGGTAGACTACTACTAACTACTCGCAATCAGCTAGACCAATAAAAAGGTTATGAGAGTTGTTTTAAAAGAAAAAGAAAATAAAATAAAACAAAGCAATCGATTAAGTGTTTAATTTAATCAATTCAAATGGAGATCTTTAGGATTGTGGTTTCACAGTGGGTTTTCATTGTATGAATTTCCATATAATAATTCAAGTTCATCTCTCAATCCGGATAGTGGCCTGTAGTCAGAATTGCCCACTTTCGTGGTACAATTCACTACCTATGTCTAGGTCGGTTCCACTGTCATAGTAACCTATACCCTAAACTAGGTGCATTAGAATCGACCTCTGGGTTTCCACCATTAACCTTACATCACCTTGTTCAAGGGATTTGTTAATTAATGTGAATTTCATCTCTTTTCAACTGTTAGTTCTGCTTTCAAAGTAATTAAAGGTATTAGATTATCATTATGGTGATCAAGAATAACAATATAATTGAGAAAACGAAATCATACCATGGATTTAAGGAATAAATTATGAATTACTATGATAAAAAAGTCATATAATGCTTCCCGGGCTACTCCCGGTCCTAAAGATTAAGGGGATTAGCCCCGCATGTTCATCTCGGAGCAAGACATGGTTGGAGAAAGGGAAAACATGGAGAAAAATGTGAATAAAGTAATGAAACCCCCGAACGGAGAAGATCCAAGTGTTCCTTGGCGTAGAATGCACGATCTACAACCTTTTGGCGGTGAAAAACGTCTTCTTCGGCTTCCGTAACGGATGAGGCGTGCTTCTGGCTCTGTTCTTCTCTCCACACCTTCTCGGGACGTGTGCAGCGGCTAATGACGTGATACCCTACTCTTGACTGCCATCATTAGGTATAATCACCGAGTTAGGTTGCAAAAATATCACAGCCGTCAGATTTAGATCAATCTGAAACAAACTTGCATCTGATGGTGTCGATACCATCGACGCGAGTCGATGGTATCGACGCTGCGCGATATCGGCAAGTCTTCTTTCTTTTCGTCGTTGCGCCTGATGCTGACTCGATACCATCGACGCAGTTTGATGGTATCGACACCCTTAGGCGTCGGTTTTATCCCTTTACCGTCATTGAAGCTCCACGTGTCGATAGTATCGACTGTCTTCTCGCCAGCAACCTGATAGTAAGTCACTACCATCGACTTCCCTGTCGATGGTATCGACTCTGTGCTACTCCTCACGGCTGGCTTCCTGTGGTTGTGTCGATGGTATCGACAGCCGTCGATGGCATCGACAGCTGCAAATATGCGTGTTTCCTGAAATTGCAACACAAAACCACATAAGCCAAAATAAAACCTATCATTGTAATCATTTATGCTCAAAACAATAAAATAAGGAAGATTTGACACTAAGAAGGGTCATAGACTAAAGTAAATGAATTATGCAATATTAACCACCAAAATGACCAATAAATGCATAAAACACAAGTAAAACAAGTCTATAAATGTGACTCAAAATCATCGCATCATAAACCTATCATGCTTGCATCACTAATATCAACTTAATCTGTCCTAGGATCTTTTATGATCTTATGAGTTGGTGATATGATCCTATTGCATGGAATTGTTCTATCATGACTTTATTATGATCTTACATGTAAACCATGATAAGAATCTAATCTCATTCTTCCCTGATATCCAAATCCGATATCATATTTATCTAGTATCACTCTTAATGTGGATGGTTCACTGAGACATAAGGTCTAGTGTTAATGCTTATGCTTTATTGAATACTTGCATGCTTGTTTGGAACTAAGATGGATATACTTGAAATCTAGGTATTGGGGAACATCCACATGTATCATATGATGTTTAGTTTATCAAAACCTTTGGATCTAAGACACCATTTGTAAAATCCCAGGATTTGAGGCCTTAGATAATATGATCTTAAAAGGAATGATTGGACTACCCATATCACCAAGGTGCACCTCCTTTTCTGGGAGCCCATCACTAAGGAACTCCATAGTTTAGCGTGCTTAGCTTGGAGTAGTACTAGGATGGGTGGCTAGTCGGGAAGTTGCCTCCGGTTGCGCATGGGTGAGGACAAAACACACAGTTAAGGCTAGTGGTGGTTTGTGGGGCCAGTCATCATTCCTGAAACTCTACTAGAGCCTATGGCAGTGGGCTCGGGTGTTACAAATGGTATCAGAGCCAATTTCCCTCCAGTAGGTGGGGCCCACATCGGCATGTGGCATGCCAGTCTTTGAGCCGTATGGCCCACGCATGTTGGAAAGGGCTATCTGAGTTGATGGAGCCACCCATGCACTGGTAGTGTCCAGGCATGTTGGAAAGGGCTATCCGATTTGACGGAGCCACCCTTGTGCTAGTATCCATGGTCGGGAGATGGGTGTACATGGGTCATTTGGGTCTACACTAAAATGGGGAAAAGATTGTGAGGCCATATATGTGGCAACACATCCCACTATCACACAGACAGCGAGGTGTTACGCGAAAACGTGCGGAAAACACCATAAACCACAAATTACCAAAAACACGAGTTAATTAAAACCGATTTCGGAAAGAGGATAAACTAAGAAACTATTACATTCAAGTCCTCGTCCTACAAGAAAACATGTTATATAAACATTTACAAGTCTTGATACGTGTCCACATCTTAGAGGAACAATTGTCTTGTCATCACATGAGTTCATCACCTGTTTATATATACGTAACGACCCACGTCCGGTCACCAGCAGGATATACAAAGCGTCATCAGCTATACATCGTGAAACAATGTTAAAATGCCTCCAAGGACCTGAGAGTACATGGATGACTCTAAGACTCTACTACAAAACAACCCAAACAACATCATATCTATCTCTTGCCTTCTACTGCTCTTCTTGCTGCTCGGCCGCAACTCCGTGACCACCACCACGTCTAGCTCGAACACCTAAAAAGGGTGTAAACCAGCGGGGTGAGACACACAGTCCCAGCGAGAAACATAACTCCCTGCCGAAACCATAAAACTAAAGAAAGATGAAAGCAAAGCAGCAGATAACTGATAGAAGGTATAACAAGAGCAGTTTATAAAGTAAAGCTATTCATACCATCAAGCTTACCAAGATGTACGTAAGGCATGTACCCAAGTATTTCTTTATGGAACATGATTAACAAGATAAGATTTATTAGATCTTACCATGTAACATAAGGAACGTATAAGTAACTGCAAGTATAACAAGATCAACTACTCAAGCAAGGCCTCAAACCATGTTCCGTGTTTTGCCTTAAGCAGTAAATACTATTCGGATGGATTACATATTATTATGCCCTGAGGAAGTGAGCCGTACCGCTCAAATCCAACCTTTGGTTGTGAAACCCAAGCTAGTGCCATACAAGGTCAATGGAAGAGTCGGACTCCACGACCTCCCACCTCATGGTCAGTGCATGAGTACAACACAAGTAGGACCACAGTCTCATGCTTAAGTGGCCTCAGCCACAGGGTCAGCTCCATAGGCTACCCATCCTCTAGCCCGCCTCGGTACAGATCTCGGCGCTAGTATATCTGAGCCACGAGACTGTTCACCGTGCTCTGAGCCATGAACGCATTCATGCTCTATCAAACTGAGCCATGGGCCTGTTCACCATGCTCTAAATATATATCCTGAGTCTACAAACGCAGCTGCATTAGCATTCTCTCTATTTTAGGCTAGGAGAAACCACACATATTCAATAATATGCACTTCCAAGTTAACCCACAGGAGAACTTGTTTCACCATCACCAGCTCCTGACGATGATGGATCTATGGCCAGGGCAAACTACATGATATGTTCCACTGTGATTAGTTAGTACATTTTAAGTGGATTGTTAAGGCAACCAAGTTGTAACACATGCATAACATAAAACTACATTATTATTACCAACATTATGCTATTCCGGGATCTCAATCCCTCATCACAAGAAACCACTACCTCAACAGGCATTCTCATCACTTGGGATGTCAATCCCAGATCATCATCAGAGGATAACACCTCAACTGGAACTTTAGCCAAACTCAGGTCCTCAGACCAAAACACATCATGCATGTTATCTCATCATCAAGAGTAACCATTAGAGCAGTGTTACTCAAACATATATACCTCATAGCCCTTTACCTGGCTATGCATCTGTGTGAAACACCTGCATGGTTAGTATACACAATCATCATGGATTAACAGAAGGATCATATTCTCAACATAGGGCAACATTGATGATTATGTGCTTTATCATTCATGCCTCAACTTGTGACCATAGACATAGGTCATATCATCATGCAAAGCATCTTATATGCTTACCATTTACTCAGCATTATTTATATAATTCGAGATGATCATAAACACATGAAATGTCATGTCAAGCTATATAGGTGTAATCTACTATATTAGTTACCATCAAGCATGTCAAGGGTCACCATCATAAACCAACATGATAGCCAGAAACAAGATTTAGCATATCGGTTTCCAGAAGGAACAAGACCCTCACTAGAAGTGCCCACTACCTTCACCAGAAGTGTGACGGGTAGGGCACCCTCACAAGAGATAGTATCGGGCAGGGTACTTCCTCATATCGCCCAACACTACAACCTCATCACGGTCAAGCAAACCAGCCACATACCGGCCAAGCACTCTAACCTCCTATCGGCCAAGCAACCAGTAGGGGTGTCAGGCTACCAAAGCGTAACGACCATCAACATATCGTGCAGCTAAGCCTAAGGGCATGTCGTGAAACACTGCATCATGCAACGGCACGTTGTGCATCAAGGAACCAAGGCGTATCGTGCACCCAAGTGTATCGTGCAATGCCATGTATAACATGCATCACAACCACGCCATGACACCCAGCACAGAGCTAACCATATAACTTCATAACATCCAAGATATAACGGGCTCTAGGCTACCATCTCAGGTCAGGTATATCGGGTAGCACCACTCAACAAGGAGTAACACACAAAGGATGCAACTCAAATGGGTGACAAAGGAACCTGTCATGCAATAAGGTGAAGACTGTGGTGTGACGCCCGACACAAGACTAGACCACAATGCTCAAGACGTTCAAGGTGTGAAAGCACCAAGCAACCACCTGAACAAGGTGTATCGGGCAGGGCATTCAGCCAGATGTGACGCCCGACACACACACAAGGAAGGAAACAAGGGTAACGCTCATACAACCTTCTCAAGACAACCAACACTCTAGATCAAGAGGGGTATCGGGCAACATAAACCCCAAGCCATATCGGTCAAGATGCAACCCAAAAAATTCATCATCAACCTCAAACACAAGGGCACCAAAACCCTAATGGATCAAGAAGATGTCTCACCTCTCAACAATCAAAAGAGAGGGGTTTTGCACACCATCTTTTCACCAATCGGGCAACACAAGGATCAACCCTACCAAAGGTCTACATCCACTACAAAACTCACCTCTCGAATCCATGATGAGAGAAGGGTGTTTCTCAACCAACTAGAACACAAGCTCACCTCTCAACTCAAACGAGAGAGGAGTATTTCCCATGTTACTAGAGTTCAAGCTCACTTCTCTAGACCAAAGGACGGAGAGGGGTGTTGCTCAACAAGAAAACCCTAGAACAAGGTTCGGCCAAAAAGAAGCAACTAAGCAAGAAACCAAACTAGCAACTTACATAGTTGATCATAAGCAACATACAAACAAGAACATAGAAGATGGTAATGTAGTTAGGGTTAGGAGTTATGTAACCCGCCTTAAGCAAGCTCCAAGCTCCAAGCTCCACCATAAGAAGAGAGCAAGACACTCTAGGGTTCGGCCACCACTAGAGGAAGAAGGAGACTCCAAGAAGGGTCGGCCACCAAGCTTGCAAAGGAAGAAGGTGTTGTGCACCAAGGGAGAGGGAGACTAAGGAACTAAAGGGATCCTTAGCAAGAGAAAGGGAGCACATATATAGAAGAGGGTGGAGGAGAAACCAAGTTAGAACAAGGCAAGGTGTCACCCACCTAGGGACACTTATCCATGAGCAATGCCACCACTCTAACATGCCCTAAACACATGTCCAAGGCCATTGCCACATGCAAGCATCAAGCACCAAGTGTCCACTAGTGGTGACACAAACAAGGTCAAAGAGGGTCAAAGGGTCCATGGGTGATACACCTCCACACCATGGCTGACACACACCCTGGGCGACACAACTCAGGCCGACACAAGCATGGCCGACACACCTAGGCTGACACAAGGCTCACTTGCCCGACACAAGGTCCAAAAAAGGCAAAGGCAAGGCACACAAAGGCCCACCAAGGCTCAACCAGCCCAAAGGAACTCAAGCAATGAGCCCATTCTTTCCTCTCAACACTAGAGGAAGCAAGGAGAGGGAGGAACACCTCACAAGGTGACAAACTTGCCCACAAACCCTAGACTTGGGTTAATTGCAAGTAGCACCTCCAGCTCTCAACAAAGCACCAACAAACCCTAATCACCACTAAAGGTGATTAGCAAGCAACTAAGCATCAGGGTTACGGAGGTCAGGGTCCTTACAATATAGTTGAGCCTTGACGAGGAAGTCAACAGTCTAAGTAGGGGAGATTGTAACATCCCAAGATTTGAGGCCTTAGATAACATGATCTTAAAAGGAATGATTAGACTACCCATATCACCAAGGTGCACCTTCTTTTTTGGGAACCCATCACTAAAGAACTCCATATTTAAGCATGCTCAACTTGGAGTAGTACTAGGATGGGTGACCAGTTAGGAAGTTTCCCACGACTTGCGTGTGAGTGTAGAAAAAGTGCACAGTTAAGGCTAATGGTGGTTTGTGGGGCCAGTCATCATTCCTGAAACTCTACTAGAGCCTATGGAAGTGGGCTCTGGTGTTACACCATTCTATATCTTTTACTTGTGAGGTACCCTTGGTTTGGATAATCTCTAGGACCTTACTCAAGAATGCTTAATCTTATACTCTACTAGTAAGGTACACTTACTCTCTTGACCCTACTCTTATATTGGCTTATTTGTATGTATGCTTGTATAAATTCTTGGCTAGTTAATTACTTATTTGAGCTACTTGTTCCCTATGATTAGTTTATTCATTTTGCTTGAAATATGTTCAACAAACCTTGAACATAATTGAACTTGTCCATTATACAAACCTAGTATACCTGCCTATATTCTTGGGGTAAGGACACAAGGTTGGGCGTCTTACTTGAGATGCCAAGATAAGGTAGACCATGTCGATAAAAGGGGAGCTAGTCTTGAGCACCCTTACAGACCCTTCCAATGGAAGTTGGTCAATGGCCATAATATAATATTGAGTATAATGGTAATACACCTAACATATGCTTTGGATAAAAGAATGTCCTTAATTGTTCTCGCCTTGTTTCATCTTCTTGCTTATATGATGTTTCTAGCCAAGCAACTTTTATAGTATTCTTAAACTGTTTACATGCCTTTGCATAGCGTACTTAATGCTTTAACATTAATATATTTTGTTTATCAAATTTGTAGTTTCCATATGCAGATCCACTGCACTCAAGACTCTAAGCTCTACAATGAAATACAAGTGGGTATACTTGAATCTAGAAATGGGTACATGTCTCTCTATCCCCTTTTTGTATCTTGTTATATCTTGTTTTACTAATTTTATAGATATATACTACTTGTGTGAAATATGTTATGAAATCCATTCTAGGGACGGACGCCCCGACCCACTCACCTTTGGCTGTGTAGCCATTAGGAGTGTGGATTACGGTAACAAATAGTTCTATGACAAATGGTATCAGAGATATACACATATGCCTCTATATATGTTTAAGGCATAACACCTCTTAAGAACCCAAGATGGACTAAAAATCCATTCCTTCAAGTCTAGAGAATCATCTAGCATCTCATCTCTTCTTTAAGGACCACCTAAGCCACCCAAGTAGTTGATGATCAGTTAATCTTCTCGTCTCCTCATGTGATTCTTCTCTCATGAGTATTAATCACATGATTCCTCGATTATGGGTAGCTTATGTATGGAAAAACTAAAATTTAATCGAAATCATGGAAGTTAATGAAGATGATAATGCCATGATCTGATCTTAAATTTAAAGCACTATTTGATGTAAGATAGTACTCATGATGGTGATGTACTCATGCAAACTCAATATTACCATATTAGATATAAATGCTTTCTATGTTTGAGGTAATTTGATAATATGGTGAAATAAGGTGGAACTCATGTTGTACACCTCACTTTGATGAGGTACTTATTGATTTAGCCTATGTTTCTCTATTGTTGATTAAACCTCAAACATATTTAACCAAACTCTTTCCCTATTGATATGTACCATGCCACCTACTATGGTATGACTATGTCTTTGGAACCCTAGATCATGATGTGAGGACTTGCTACAAGAGAAGACCCCCTATTGACTATTATTCCTCTTTGTTGGCTCAATTTGAATGATATGGTGGACCTAGATCAAAATCTTGCACTGTTATGTACAAACCCTCGAGTTCTCAATTTGACTTCTCGATTTCCAGAATCTACCCTTACCTTGATCATGAAAAGAAGGGAACACAATTTGGCCTTAATATTATAAATTCTTAAAACATGGTTTCTCTATTATGGCCTTGATCTTGTAGAAAAGGAATCTTGAAATATGATTTCTCTATTATTATCTTGATATTTGACTCTTGATCTTGTGAGATACGATTTTATAGTTGAAAATAGCCCTATTTTGATATGTTTGATGACTCATGATTAATATGGACTAAAGTTCTTGATTAGGGTGGTAGTAGACTTATGACTTCCCTAACCCAGGTCACATATCTATTTTTACTACCTCTAAATTCTCACTTTATGGATTATTTAGAGTTTGGAAAGGTTACCTCTTCCACCCGATTTTGATTTCTTGGCCTAAGCCTCTAATTAGTCAATTCCATGATGGTATTAATACTCGATCTTGAATCCTAATTTAATGATGATCTTGAAATATGACAATGTTGACTATATCTTGTGGTTGACTTCCTAGAAAGACCTACGTCTAGATCATTCATTGACCTTGAATACCATGATAATGGACTTGTTATTGATATCTCAAAATGTTGCTCATTTCTTGAGTATTGCTCAAACGTTGCTCGAAATGTTGCTAGATTGTTAATCGATTCTTGTATAGGGGTTAATGATTGCCTTTTAGGTCTAATTAGAAATCCAAACCCTATCTCTGAAATATTTGGATATATGACTTTGATATCCAAACTTGACTCTCGATAACAAAATCTTGATTTATGATTAATGATTGATTTTGACTCGACTCCTATGATCATCCTATTTGGATCTTGAGATCACCCTTGATATATGACTGATGGCATTCATGTTCCCAAATATCGAATTTGAAATGACGATAATGATGATTTTCTTGATTTATGACTTAAGGGTGAGCTCCATGTGGACTAGGGTGGGACCTTCCATTGATTGTGAGCACGGAATTACGATGTTGAAATATGATGTATGTCTTGAATTGTGGAAATATGAATGATTGATCATGGATGTATAACCCCACCTAGCCCAATGTAGAAGCTAGGACCCTAATTGTTGGGAACAAAAGACACTCTTGACTCTTGATTCAAAGAGCTCTATTCAATTGACCTAAAAAATGTGATCTCTCTAAATTTGTGATCTTTAGGACAATCTATCTCGATCTGGGACTCATGTGATGATACTTCCAATTCAATGATCCATGTGACAATGTGTTGACTTTAATGCTTGATTGCTTGAAATGGGAATGGGATTGATTTTACAAGTGGTGATACCTTATGAGAAAACAATAACAATTTTGACATTGAAAAGGAAATCCCAATCTCAATTGATGACTTGATTTAATTTTGGGGACTAAATTTCTTTTAAGGTGGGGAGGATGTGATGACCCATGCTTTTCTCTCTCTTCATGTATGTGCTAATGCACTTGTGCTTGCACTGTTTCGCACTCTAACCCAAATTTTCTTGAATGAATGAGCCTCAATGCTTGGTTGAATCACCTCATACACATGTGTCTTGTTTTGACACTCATTTTGCTTTTAAACCTAAGCTTCAACTTCTTAACTTATCACCATCTTGTAAATTACTTTGAACCAATTCATTTCCTAAAAAATAACCTCCAATGCATCTCATGCCGTAGATCTTCTCTTTATCTTTCCAACGGTGCAAAGATCGCCTCGATCAGACTCCCCTGGCCCAAGTTAGGGCCCTTCGAACATTGGGTCTAATTATATGATTTACAAGTCGAATATGTGTTTTTCCACCCCTATTGGGCCTAAACCTGCACGTGACCCACATAATCTTCCACTGTTTGCCTCTTGGATCCCTCCTGATTTGGCGTCTTTTTGGCTTCCTGATCTATACCCATGGATAGTCTATTGATCCAATGACAACTGGGCATCCACCCACCTTGTGTCAGCAACAGTAACAAAGATGCTTTGATAGCCCACTCCCCTACTCTCCAACCTCATCTACACTCACCCCACCATTGCATCAGGCCACTTTTTCTCGTCCGACCCTCATCTAGCACCAATGGACGCGAAGGGACTACTGGGTGGAGCAGGTAAGGGGTTAGGACGACCTCCTTTTCCTCCTCCAATGGCCACCGATCTTCTCTTAACCCTAGCCACCACCAAACTCCCTCATACCGCCTATAAAACCCACTAGTAGTGCCGCCGACCTCCCCTCTTTCTTCCTATACCATCACCCAGACCCTGTGTCCTTAGTTTTTCCTCAGGGCGGCACCATCTTCCTCTGTTGTAGGGTCTGCAAACCCTAGAGAAGGTTAGTGGTGACGTTGTGGGTGTTAGATCGGGCATCCACAACCCAAGTTCACCCACTCACCCTCTCGCTCTCTTTATCTTATGCCCATTTTCTCTTGGTAACACGAACCCCATGGATGGCCGCCCACTCGTGGAGCGACGGGTGTCCCTCCGGCTCCACTTCCATGGTGCGTGGCGATGTGTGGATTCACCTCTAGCCCCATCATCCCAATCACCTGATGCTTCTCTACTCATGCTAGGTGTTACCTGCAATCCCCCCATCACTCCTCATTGTACGGGGTCTGACCCATAGCTTCACTCCCTTGACCACCGCCTGACACCCCCAACCTCTGGTGGTCTCCCCCATGCGTGAGGGGCCGCGAAAAACCACGCAAGGAAATTCCCCAGTCACTACTCATCGTCGTTGACAATGAGTGTGGTGTCCATGGACGCTACTGGCTCATGCACCTGAGGCCTCCCTGGAAAGCTGACCCATTTATCCCCTCCTCAAGGCCTAATCAGGGTAATTTATCCAAAAATCCCTCTTTTTATGTTCAAATCTGCCAAAACTCATAACTCCTAACTTAGTTAACCACATACCTTGATATTATATATCATTTTGAATAGAAAATCATCATCTATCTAATGATGTTGTTTTATCTTGCTAGTTTATACAACTAATCCCTATTTTAGTAAAGATGCTTCTTTTATGATATTTGGATTGGTATGCAACTTTAATCATTCACTACATGTGTCCTTAATGATTCCTAGCTACACTAATCACCCAAATCAGTAACAATAGCTAACCTTTTACTGTGATGCTATCATGGACCTTCTATATGTACCCCATGGACCTTTTTGACCTTCTATCTTCACCCTTGACCTAAAGGTGACCTATTTATGTAAGTTGCACGCTATGTCTTGATCATGTTTTGGGGTTTGTCTTAAATTGCTATCATCTAATCTTGCAATCTTGAAATCAATGACTCTTGTTATGCTTGGTGACCTAATGAACTAGTATCTATGCTAAGTGGCCCACTTCTTACTCTTGACACCCCATGTACCCATTAGGAGCACTAAATGACTTAGTTGACCTAGTTGGATCCATATGATGAAATATGATTGTTATGTTAATACCATGCTCTATCTTGTTCAAAACAACAAACCTATCATGCTTGTATCACTAATATCAACTTGATCTATCCTAGGATATTTTATGATATTATGACTTGGTGATATGATCCTATTGCATGGAATTGTCCTATTATGACTTTATCATGATCTTGCATGTAAACCATGATAAGAATCTAAATCTCATGCTTCCCTTATATCCAAATCTGAGATCATATTTATCTAGTATCACTCTTAATGTGGATGCATGGTTCACATAGACCTAAGGTCTAGTATTGATGCTTATGCTTTATTGAATACTTGCATGCTTCTTTGGAACTAAGATGGATATACTTGAAGCCTAGATCTTGGGGAACATCCACATGTATCATATGTTGTTTGGTTTATCAAGACCTTTAGATCTAAGACACCATTCTATATCTTTTACTTGTGAGACACCCTTGGTTTGGATAATCTCTAGGACCTTACTCAAGAATGCTTAATCTTATACTCTACTCGTAAGGTACACTTACTCTCTTGTCCCTAGTATGGTATTGTCTTGTTTGTATGTATGCTCATATAAATGCTTGTCTAGTTAATTACTTGTTTGAGCTACTTGTTCCCTAAAATTAGTATATTCATTTATGTTGAACAAGAAAAAACCTTGAACATAATTGAACTTGTCCATTATACAAACCTAGTGTACCTACCTATATTCTCGGGGTAAGGGAACAAGGTTGGGTGTCTTATTTGAGTTGTCCAGATAAGGTGGACCATGTCAATAAAAGGGTAGCTAGTCTTGAGCACCCTTACGAACCCTTCCAATGAGAAGCTGATCGATGGCCATAATATGTTATTGAGTACAATGGAAATACACCTAAAATATGCTTTGAATAAAAGAATGTCATTAACTGTTCTCTCCTTGTTTCATCTTCTTGCTTATATGATGTTTCTAGCCAAACAACTTTTATAGTACTCTTAAACTATTTACATGCCTTTGCATAGCGTACTTAATGATGTAGAATTAATATATTTTGTTTATCAAATTTGTAGTTGCCCAATGAAGATCCACTGCACTCAAGACTCTAAGCTCTAAAATGAAATACAAATGGGTATACTTAATCTAGAAATGGGTACATGTCTCTCTATCCCCTTTTTGTATCTTGTTATATCTTGTGTTACTGCTTTTACATATATACTGCCTGTGTGAAATATGTTATGAAATCCAATCTAGCTATGGACACCCCGACCCACTCACCTTTGGCTATGTAGCCATTAGGAGTGCGGATTAGGGTAACAAATTGTTTCATGACAACATTGCTCTAGTCTACCTACATAACTATGTTGGATGCAATTACCTGTATAGAAATATATGAGGTGGTTAATCATATATGTGGCTTACCATATAGAGAAATGGGTAGAAATGTAATAGGTAGATATGAGAAAGAATCACAAGTAACAACCAAATTATGTATGCATAAATAAAATATGTTGAGCCTACAAAATGAAGGGAATGAAAAATGCATGAATCCTAATGCCTACTACTATGGTAGAATAATGAATGCACCGAATCTCTCATTCTCATGATGAGTGTTGGTGAAAGGGTACATACATATAAATTGTTTTCACCTTCTCCATGAAGAAAATTTAGATTGAGTTCAAGGCATTCTTTTCTCCTTTTTATTGGATTTCTCTTTTTTTTACCCTCTTATTTAGCATGATTTATGATTAATGCTTGAGATTTATTCATGATTTCTTTCTTTTGATATTTTTTTTGTACTTTGAAGGGATATGGATGTAAATCATTTCACTTTATTCATGGAGAAAGCTACATAGATATATGTTGCACACAATAATGCAAAACTAATAGAAAAGAAAATTGCAATCAAGATGAAATTTGTTATGCAAATATAATTTCTCTACTTGATATAATGAGAGGTACATCTTTCTAACTTTTTTCAATGCACTCACAAAGTACTAACCATCATACTACCTACTATTTTCACTGCTACAGATCTAACGTCTAATGTCACTTTTGGTGATGTCGGTTCCTTAAAAAATCGACACCAATCTACCAACAATGTCGGTTCTTCATGCCAACCATCACCTTATGTCAATGTATGTGATTTAGAAAAGATAGGGGTACCACTTTTACTTTAACGTCGGTTTCTTTTCATAGAAACCGACGTCTAAAATTGCCCACAAAATACAATTTTTTAGGGAAAAAATTTGCCTCTAAATTTTTTAGTCCGGAGTCAATTTTGTATACAACTGATGACAAAGTGTTCACGCCATGTCCCCGCAAAAAAAAATTTACTCCATTATTCGTCAGTTCTAACAAAAAACTGACAATTTAGATCCCTTGGTGAGACAAATTTTTTTTGGAGATGGGTCTAAATCATCGTGCCATGTCCCCGCAAAAATATTTTCCCCCAAATTGCTTCTTATTCGACGATTGTTCTATCTAAACTGAAAACTATACACCTAACCTGAGGGCAATTTTTTCATTTAGATATGTAGTTATTCGTCGGCTTTTACAGACTTAACCGATAAATATGGCACCAAACCGGTGTCTATTTTTTTGGTTTAGGAGTTAATCGTAGGGTTTTTAGTAACCAAATACTATACC
Source organism: Alisma plantago-aquatica (assembly GCA_963693085.1). NCBI lineage: Eukaryota > Viridiplantae > Streptophyta > Magnoliopsida > Alismatales > Alismataceae > Alisma > Alisma plantago-aquatica. Next base: position 423,355,086 of record OY856415.1, read on the forward strand.
CCTAACCCAAGGAAAATTTGTTTTTGTTTGGATGTGTAGTTAGTCATTGGTTTTTACATACTTAACTGATGACTATGTCCCCAAAATGGTGTCTGTTTTTTTGCTTTAGGAGTTAATTCTTAGTTTTGTATGATTAACCAATGACTACGTGCTTAGTTTTTAGTTTTTCTAAACAATAAGAGACTATGGGTAACTTAATAGCACCCACACAAAATAGACTTTTTGCTAGTCTATATTTTGTTGTGATTTCCACCTAGTTCTCTAGCGATTCTGTTTCCATTTCCGTTGCTCAATTTTCCGTCGCCGCTGTCAATGCTCTTCCTCTACTCACTGCCACTCCACACTTTCTCTGCTGGTCACTGCCACTCTTCTTCCAGCCACTCTTGCTCTCGATGTGCTCACCTGAGGAGATTTTCACCACTAGGAGCTTGGGCTTGAGGACACTGGAGGAGCAATTTATGCTAGCCTCCAGAGGAGCTATTATTTCTAGCTTGGGAGGATGCCTGAGCTAGCCACCGCCACCTAGGTCTCTTGAGCTTCTACCAGAGCTTCTACTAGTTCTACCTTCATCTCCACCACCTAGTGAGCTTGGGCTGGAGCTTCTACTAGTGAGATTAGGCACCTGCTTCCCCTACATCTAGGTAAGAGAGCTCCCTTATGCGACCATCTCACCCATGGCCAACTAATAGGATGTGATTCATAATCTACATTACTCCTTGTTTTAATTTTTGTTTCATAGCTTAATTGTTGGATGTATGTGCATGATTATGGCTCTTAAACATGGTTGAAGGTTACATATTCCCCAAATAGCCCAATATTGTAGTTACCATATTGATAGTGAATCACTATTTTATGGTTAATTACTTATTGCTCTTGCATTGATTAATGTTCATTAGGATTTCTATATGTTAGTGTAATTTTCCTTATTTCCTTTGTTTGTTAACCTTAATTTATATTTTACCTTAGGTCATATTTCCCTCCCTTAGGTCATGAACATTTTATGTCTTGATACATGTGCATTGGAGATATTGAAATCAATGTTATAGAATATGGTACCTAGGCTAGGGTATGATTAATATTACAAGATATTGTTGTTGTAAATCAACTCATACATTGTTTGTAATCTTAGGACCTCTTTGAGGGACACTTTACAAAGATATAGTCAAGAATATCAAATCAAGGTGCCTAATCTAGTTCTCTTAATTAATATTAATGTTTTCTTTCTCTCTTGATTAACTAATCCAAATGGAAGAATGAATTTAATTAAATGATGTTAAATAAAACCTAGGATATGAATGATGAAACTAGGATCATAGGTATAGGAATAACAACTTACATGTATTTTGTTGGACAAGAAACCCATCTGAGAATTACTCATTAGGAGTAAATCTTGGATAGCCCCTAGTTTGGGACTATTCCTAAACACTTAATCTCATTTAGGATGTAAGTGTATAATGTATATTTGCTTTTCAAGATGTTTCGTGTACACTTCCCGATTTGTTCTAAGTACATATGTTGGTGGACATTTTCCCATCTACATCGGTGTACTTGGATAACTACGGGAAAATGCTACCAAAATTTTCTTGAAAATGAATACACATTATACACTTACTAGTGAGATTAGGTGTTCAAGAATGGGATAGGTGGTACACACATTCATTACTAAACCCTAAACCCTAATATGTAAATCATAAACTCTAATCTTTAAACCCTAATCTATAAACCCTTATCCCTAAATCTAAAACAATAAATCCTAATTTATCAGTAAATCCTTAACCTAATCTGTAAACCCTAAACCCTAATACTTGTTTTCTCTTTGATCATAAAATGGATAGATCATGTATGTACATTCTAAATTGATGCACCCCCGGAGTTTATTACTGGTCTCGATCCGTTTATAAGATTTGCCCAAGAACATAGGAAACAACCTAGAGATAGGTTCTATTGTCCATGTCGGCATTGCAGTAACAGCTTGAAAGTCAACACTGGTGATGAAATCAAAATTTATGTCATGTGCAACATGATTGTATAGGGATATATAGAATGGTATTGGCATGGAGAGATTCCAAAATTGATATCATTAGATGTCGATACCAGTACTTTTGTTGAAGAAGAAATTTCTGCCAATGATGTAGATGTGAATGAACTGATTCTGATAGACATGGTTGATGCGATGCTATATAGTTGTGGGGTAGATCACACTGATCCACCTTCCTTATATAGGAATATTGTGCATGATGCTGAGAGACCATTATCATAGGTTGTACTAAGTTTATAAAGCTGAGCGTTGTGTTGATATTGTATAATCTGAAGGTTAACAATAGATGGAGCAACAAAAGCTTCACGTCATTGTTGTCTTTGTAAAAAGAAATTCTTCCTAAAGGTAACGAGCTTGTAATCTCAACATATGAATTAAATAAAATGTTATGCCCAATGGGAATGAAGGATAGGAAGATACATGCATGCCTGAATGATTATGTGTTATTTCAAAAGGACTATGTCTATTTGAAAGATTGTCCAAAATGTGGGGCGTCAAGGTATAAAATGACAACTTCAGGGAAGTCCAAAACTATCTCTCCTGCCAAGGTGATGTGGTATCTACCTACAATACCACAGTTTCAACGCTTGTTTTCCAATTCGATGGATGTAGAGAATTTAAGGTGGCATGCAGCGGTTAAGAAAAATAATGATGGGATCCTACTACACATGTCTGATTCCCCACAGTGGAAGAAGATTGATTTATTATACCCTGAATTTGGTGAAGATGTAAAGAATCTAAGACTTGGGCTTTGTAGTAATGGGATAAATCCATACTGCATATTGAGTAGCCAACATAGCACTTGGCTAGTTATGTTTGTTATATACATTCTTCCTCCCTGATTATGTATGAAAACTAATTACATCATGTTGTCATTGTTGATATCAAGCCCTAAAAAACCTAGAAATGATATCGACATTTATCTTGAACCTCTAATTTATGGATTAAATATACTCTGGGGTGAAGGTGTGATGACTTAGGATGCTTCACGTAGAGAGACATTTCGTTTGCATGCTATGTTCTTTTTCACTATTAATGACTTTTTGACATATGGGAATTTGTCTGGATACAGTGTAAAAGGATCCAAAGCATGCTCTATATGTGAAGAGAACACTGATACAATACCACTAAAACATGATAGCAAGTCTGTATATCTTGGTCACTAAAGGTTTCTTCCAAAAGTCCATCCTTATCGAAGGTTGCACAAAGCATTCAATGGATTGAATGAGGAACTGAGTGTCCCTAAACTTATACCAAGGGAGGTTATTTATGAAAGAGTAAAAGACTTTATCAATGAACGGTAAGAGATCAAAATGTACCATTCCCACACAGAGTGACAAATATTTATTCAAGAAGAGGTCAATATATACCAGGGGAGGTTATTTATGAAAGAGTAAAAGAATTTATCAATGAATGGTAAGAGATCAAAATGTACCATTCCCACACAGAGTGACAAATATTTATTTAAGAAGAGGTCAATATTTAGGGATCTTCCTTATTGGAGTTCTTTAGCCGTTAGGCATTGTATCGATGTCATGCATGCTAGGAAAAATGTTTGTGATAGCATCATTGGTACTCTGTTGAATATACTAGGTAAGACTAAAGATGGCATCAAATCCAGAGTGGACCTATGTGAAATGGGAATAAGGAAAAAATTAACAGAAGTAGCAAGGAGTGATAAAAAAACATAGTTACCTCCTGCTTGTTACACATTGTCTAGAAAGGAGAAGAAAACATTTGCGAGTGCTTTCTTAATGTTAAGGTACCACAAGGATATTCTTCCAATATCTGTAGACTGGTATCAATGAAAGATCTGAAGATGATAGGTCTGAAATCACATGATTTTCACACTCTAATGCAACAAATATTGCCAATGGAAATTCGATCTATATTGTCGAGGCATGTAAGGTTTGCAATCACCAAATTTTGTTTCTTCTTTAACACTCTATGCAGCAAAGTTATTAATCCTAAGAATATTGATATGTTGCTAAGAAAAGTGGTTCTTACCCTATTCCAGGTTGAGATGTATTTTCCTCCTTCATTCTTTGATATCATGGTACATCTTGTTGTTCATTTGACTAGGGAAGTGAAAATGTTGGGACCCATTTTCCTACATTGGATGTATCCTTTTGAACGACACATGAGTGTTTTTAAAGGTGATGGTCAAAATTTATCAACATGAAGGGAGTATTATTGAGGGTTATGTGGTGAGGGAGGTTATGTTCTTATGTAGTGACTTTCTGAGTTGTAATGAAGCTCATGTAAATGACAAGAATATTGAGGACTATTCTGGCAAGGGACTTTAGGAGCACGAGTACAAGTAATTAGTCTTGAGTTGTAAGAACAAGATCACTTGTATATTTTACACAACATAGACGAAGTGAGTGTTTATATCACTGAACCTACCAATATTACCAAGAAACAATATCCTAGAGGTAGCTCTGTAAGACCCTTGACCTATGTATCAGGTTAACCCTATTTTTTTTGCTTGATTGAGTTCTTATAATCTTTCTATAATCCTTTGATATGTTTTTATATCTTGTGGAGCACTTAAGTATCCAGTTTGAGCCTGTTTAGATGATGCCTGTGCTTTATGTGCTTATTTTGGTTCAAGTTGCAATTTACCCAATTGATAGGGTTATATTGCAATTTTCCACACCTAGTATGCACCTTATGTTTTTTGGATTCATAAGAGAGAGTGTGATGCTTTGGGATGCCTTGATTGGGCCTTCGATGAGTGGTGACACCCCTATAGGTGATTATGGTTTCAAGGGTTTTGATGTGTCTCGACCATGCATGCATGGTTGAGTGTAGCGACCATTATCTCGACCTTAAGGATGTGCCTTGTGAGTGTTTCGATCGAGACACCCTCTCGAGGTGGTTTTGTCTCCACCGTGATGGTCTTGGAGTGGTTTGGTCGAGATGATTGTCCTTTTGTGAAGTGTCTCGACCTTGGTAGTCTTTTGTCTTGAACATGTTGTGTGTGATGCTCTTCGTCTCAACCCCCTTGGTGTGTCTCAAATAAGACCAATGTGTTAGGGACCTAAGTGGTCAAGACCCAACATTGGTTGTATCACCATCTCGTGCATGCATGCATATAGTGGTTGCATGTTGGTTTCTTGAGTGGACAACTGTCCCTTGGGTGCCTCTAGGTGTAGACACCTCATACCCACCTTTCTTCTCTCCTCACTCAAGTATATAAACCCTCTTCTCACCATGCAAGTGACCCTTTTTTATCCTCTTCCTTATCCTTCCTTGCTTGCTTGTCTTTGGAACCTTGACGATCTAGAAGGACTGATCCTTGGAGCTTTGGTGACCGAGATCCCTTGCATGTGGTGACTTTTGGTCATCTTCCACCTTGGTAAGTGTTTTACTTTCCTTGGTGACATTTTCCTTTGATCTTCTACCCCATATTCTTCTCTTTTCTCAGCCATAGACCATGGATTCTCCATGGTGGTCGTTTTAGAGAGAAACCCCTCATCACAAGGGTCATAGGCCATGTTTTGACAAGGTGGTACCCAAGTGAGAGGAAGTTTTTCTCTCTCTTTCTCCCTTCTTTTGGTTCGGGATAGGGTTCCTTGATCTCTTTTCTTGAGCAATCTTTAACCTTGGTACCTTGTTATTCTTGAGTTGATCTTTTGGCTGAAAGTGGAGCCTTTGGTGGATGTTCATCACCCTTGGTGATCGTGTGCTTGGAGCTTGTGATCCTTAGAGTTGATCTTCCATAAGGAGGGTGATATAACACTCTACCCTCTCTATTATTGCACTTCTCCTACATGCATGTTGCTGAATATCTCTCTAGATTATAATCCTAATATTCTAGTAGATCACATCATGTTCTACTATTTGGATGATGGTGGTTATCATGCTTGGTTTGCTTAGAGTTCAAAACCCTAATGTAAGGTACCCTATTTTAAAGATGGTTTTGAAATGGTGGTTTTCTCCCTATATTTTGATCTTGTTTTTTATCACATGCATGAGGTTCATGTACCTTGATGTATCATCAAGTTTAGGTTATGTTTTGGAGATGTTGAACATGGTTTTTTTCCCTATTGCATGAGGTTCTTCCATGATGATTTCATGACACATGCTTTTAGGGTTTTAGGTGAATGTTTTACATGTGGTTTTTCCTCCTTGAAGATGATGGTTTTTCCTTGATGTAATCTTTTATTTTGGTCATGGAATACCTCTATTTTGATCTTGGTTAATCCCTATTTTGATGTTGGCCTTTTTCCTTGGTGGTAGCTTGACCTTGGTGGTCGCTACACCATGTTTTTTCTTGGGTCGAGACACTTTGTAGGGATGGTCGAGACACTTTTGTCATATGTGGTTTTTGGTCAAGATAAATGCCCTGGTTTTGGTTGCGACACACGCCTTGTGTTGGTTGTGACCTTGCTTTGGTTTGAGGTTGAGACATATCTTGTTTTGAGGTTGAGAAAACTTTTGGTTTGAAGTCAAGACATATGTTTTCGAGGTGGTCGAAACCCTAACCCAGGTGGTGGTCATGACCATGGTGTGTCTCGGTCGTGACCTGGTTGGTGTGCCTTGTATTGGTGGGAGGTTGAGACACACATGTGTTGTGAGTGGTCAAAACCTCTAGGTGTGATGGTAGGTCATGACACATGTAAACTTGATATGGTAATCTCATATGTAAATGCACATGTTGTCCGATACCTAATGTAGGATGGATATTTGTTTAATTAATATTATAATCATGTACATTAACCCTAATGTGTTCTAAGAAAGTGGGTGATGGTGTATCTAGGGTTTGGTGATTGAATGAATCTATGAAACCCTAATCAGCTATGTGTGTGGGACCCTAGCCCTGATTTTGGGCCATATGATGTGTCTTGCTTATCATGCTTGGAATGATTATCATATTATAATATTTTTTCTCTCTTGTTTATGAACTACTAACCTTGTAGGTGAAATGAATGTCAGGGCTTGTGTATTCTATGGTGATGATTATATGATACAGAGTGTTGCCTATGAGCCTTAATTGGACATGTCAGATCAGATTGATGTGATGGTTCCTATAACCTGATGAAGGCTTAATGCCTATTGTGAGGTGGTTTCCTCTAGTGATATGATTGAGGGATTGATATACCATAGTGATGTGATATTCATGGTGGCCTTGTGAATGGAAGTTCTACAAGTGTCACGTGGTGATTATGTGACTAGTTTACACCTTATACATTTTATATCTTCTCAAGTTGCACCTGTGACAACATAGTTTTACACCATGCATCCATGTATGATAACAAAGTAGCTTGAATATCAAAAAAATGAGAACATAACTATTGTTCTCTTGGAAAATACATGAGATAAAGCGTTTTTTCCTCTAGGGACTACAATGCTAAAAGTACTAAAGAAAAGAGGATCACACAGGACACCTACCTTATGCTCCTTTGCCATTTAGTCTCCAATCTCAGTAGCGAAATCTTCAACGTGTGGCGGTCCTTCTATCCATGAATTTCCCTGAGGGAAATAAACAACACATGGACCCCATAAAGGGAAAAAAGGGTCAGATAGGCTGGTACTAATTCAATTATTAAACTATTAAAAAAATAAAGAGTTATAGATCAAATTAGGGTAAGATTTTTTGGTGGGCTATGATAATAGCAAAAAGAATGAACTAGCTACCATGATAGTTTCAAAAGGGGTACAATAATGTAGAGTGGTAACTAGAATCAACAACGAGTTTTCTCAAAACAAATATCAACATATCAAATTATTCAAAATGAAATGATTTATCTATTGGCACAATCAATCTAATATTTTGTCTTTGCCAGTGGCTAGGTGCCTAATGTTCTCCCCTCTATGAGAGAATGACACTTCGCCTGTAGGGGTAACCAGTACTGGGGTACCTCTAGCTGTCCATTATCCACTACACAGGGTTGAGGGTCATAACCCACCAGATCTAGCGAGCCAAAGCTCTTTAGCCAATATTTTGAGTTTTTGTGCCAATGTCTAAATCTACAATATTTTGAATTCTCTATAATGTTCCACATTCAAACGTAGTTGTTGTAAAATATACCAAAAAGGAAAATGCTAATAAAATGGTTCACCACTTTTTCAAAGTTACGTATATGAAATTCAAGAGGGAAATAAATAGTTCAATAAATAATTAGAATTAAGTACCTTCTCTCAAGCCAAGATTCCATGTTGTTTCACACCCAAAGTTCAATGATCTCCACACTTAGATATCTAAAAATGAATTTCTATGTCATCATAGGGTTATTTCTTAGAAATCAAATGCTATCAGGGTTATCCTCTTAGGGTTATTATTCCATATTTACCATTAGTCTCATTTCTAGGGTTTCTAGATAGGTTATACATAATCCATATTACATACACAATTGTTTTATCACATTTTCTCTATATTAAATCCTAAAAATGTTATTTTACTTTGTATGTAATGGAATTTCATTTAGTCACTAGGATCAATTAGGTTATTTTACCAATATAACTTATTGGTGATCTTAGGTTTGACTTCATAAAGAAAAAGGTTATAATTGTGTTAGCAATATTATTGCTACATTTATCAATTATCTCTATTATTGACATTCTAACATATAAATATCTTAGCACATATACTAATATCACATGATTTCCCATCAACCTAATGATTATTATCACCATCCATCTATTATATTATTGTTGACTAATCAATAACACCCAATAGAGAAGGATTCAACTAAATTTCATATATTAGGATCTCTGGGTATTTATAAGCTAATGTATATAGTCCTAGGTAGATTATCATGATATGTATTTTAGTATACAATTAACTAACTCATATTAGTGCTAGGATTATGTTGTATGTGCATCAAGATATGAGACCTTTGAAATAAGTCTATATGATCTCAACACGCACACGTACCATCTTTCATATAAATAATATTATCATTAAAATAACACCTACTATAGTTTTTCGTATAGAGGTTGTATATAATATTCCTTCTCTAACCATTTATATTAGGGTAAATTCACATATTTCCAATTGATAGTTATGTGTAAAAATTAATGTGTTATTTACAATATGCACTTTACTGGAATTCAGAAAACTTAATTACTAACTTACTAGTAATAATACACTATGTATCTAATTGTATTGTATATATAGTATTATAATAAAACTTTCTGTAATACATTGTCTATACTGATATCCTAATATCTCAGTTGGCTTCACATTTTATATTTAGTTAGGTCCCTGCATGCTAAGAACAAATGTGAACTATAAGGCCAAAGAACTCACCTACAGATTGTTGTTGCAGAGTCTTGCTTCAACAATTGCTCACCTTCAGATTGGAGTTTCAAACAGCTATAGAAGTTGGAGTCTAAGAATTCAGTTGCAAGGCATGTACACCAGCGAGGAGTTCGTGGGATCAATGATGCCCGTATAGTTGGGGTATATGTGGTGGCCGCTGAAGTCGGAGTTGGTTGTTGTTTGCGACTGCTGGTTGTAGCTTGCATTGGTAGACACACAACAGGTCAAAGAAGGGATGGAAAGGAAGAAGATACGAGCACGAAGGATCGTCGGTGTGACTAGGCCGGGTGATACTACTATTGGTAAGGAGGAGGAGAATAGGGAGTCTGTGGACCAGGAGGATGGCCGACAGTTCAGGGAGGAAGAGACATGTCACTGCCGTTGTAGGCGGTGGTGCTGCTGCTGCTGTCGTAGTGGTGGAAGTTAATGGAAGAATCTGACAGCAGTTTAGAGAGGAGAGGGCGGGGAAGGAGGTGCGATGGTGGGGGATTGTTGGCATGCACCAGGTCGAGTGTTACTTCCATCGATGAGGAGAAGGAGAACAAGGAGTCTGAGGGTCATAGGTGGTTGTGTTGTGGAGGGTGGAGCAGATCTTGTAGATGCATCTAGGTGCCTAGTGAGGTCCTGACTATGCTAGAGGCACAATAGATTGAGGGAGGTGGAGATGCTGTGAAATGTTTGTAGCTTTAGGTACCTTGGCGTCGAGATTGATGGGGATATATATATGAGCTAACTGGTGGATCTAGGGTTTCCATAGCAAGGTGGAGCTCTGTCAAACAGCTCTGGGCGGTGCAACGTAGGGATTTGAGGCTCGCCAGTTTCTGTGAAGCTCTAGGAGGCTTAATGGTAGATCTTTCTGTGGTAGTTTGGGCACCTCGTAACCTAGCTGTCGAGTTGGAGGATTGAAAGATGAACTCAATGGACTTTTAATCAATTTAAATGGATGAAAATCAAGGGAGAACAACCTGGTTGTTTCTCCTTTGTAGGCAGCGGCCACGACACTGATCCAATGCAAAGGAGCGAGGCACAAGGTCAAACCTGGTTTGACCAGATCAATTTACTTCCTTTCTTAGGTGTTTTTTTAATAACTTCAAAATTTTGTATCTCTTATACCCTTTGTTAGTGAAATTTTCAACATTGGTTCATATGTCATTATTCTAAATATAGAAAATAGTAACTCCCTTAGTTATGAGTCCAAGATGGTTAGAATAATTACTCTCACCATTAATTTTAATATAAATATCTAAATATCCAATATCTATATATATTTTTGATTTCAAGTCCAAGAATTTGTTACCGAGTTCAATTTATCAAGTGTGTGTCCAAGAAGGGATAATTTGATCAGAATGAGGACAAACTACATTTAGGTGCTCAAGTTTCAACATAATTCAAATGAAGTGTAAATATGCATGAAAAGGTTAAAAAAAGATTTTTTTTATATCTCAATAATTAAATTTTGTACAGAATTTTGGTATGTTATGGAACCTTTCCCTTACCTTGTAGAGTTTGTTTTGAACTTGTACTTTGTAACTTAATTGATGATAAAAGACACTCAATTGGCATAACTATTAAGGTGAAACCCTAATCATGTAGGTTCCCTATGCCATAGATCCATTCTAGTGTCAGTCTTAGTGTTGGATGGTGAAATGAGTTATTCCTATGGGAAACTTGGAGTGCATATATTTAAATATGTGGGGGTGCAAGTCGAGTATCTCCTTGCATCCACAATTACAAGTTGTGTGAGATGGCAATGAGTGATCTGATCTCCTTGTGATATGGATGGCCATGCATGAGCCAATCCTTCTTTTTAGAACGGCCATGCATGAGCCTATTCTTCTAGCACCATTACATGTATAGAGGTGGGCTAGGTGTTTTTATATATGGATGGGTACGTGTGAACCAATCCTTCAGCATGACTATATGTCATTGTTTTAGTTGATTGATACATCTCTACTGTGTTTTCTCTTATGTTGACCAAGAGGTGTTGGGGAGGTCATGGATTTCGGCTCTCCCATTGACCTTGTATGGAACGGATTTTGACTTAGTAGTGGTCACTTGGATTTGGGTGGTATGACTCAAATCCTTAGGGAAATAATAAAATACGTAACACAACCGTGTGGGTTGCTTACTTAGGGCCAAATGAGAATAACATTGGATGAACCCCTTTTCCTTATCTTTGTACTAATTTCTTGAATTATAATGTGGTAAGAGAAATCAACTATTATACATGTTCTTCATATTCCTTTTTAGAACATTAATTATTCTACTGCCCAGTGGTAATTGCCTAGTTTTGCTTAATCTACTTTATTTGTTAGATACATATCATTTAGTCAACATGCTAAGTATTCTGCCTGCCTTCTTAGTTATCTATGCCTTAATAGACATTGGAGGAGAGTTATATCTCTCACTTGGACATTTGGTCTCACCCTGTGGGTTTCTACATCTTTTAGGTGGCCGTGCACAAAGAGATAGAGGTTGTGCAATGTAGGAAGAGCAACAACAAGAGTAGTAGCTGATAAGGTTGGATTACATGTTAGTATTTTGGCGATAGAGTCCTCGATGTCATCCCTATATACTCAGGTCTTGGGGGGGGGGTTCTCGGTGTGTTTTGTGGATATGTTATCCATACGAGGTTTTTGTCCTGTGAGCCATGGTTGTACAAATATGGCATGTGTATATGTGTATATGTGGAACATATATCTCATGTAATAGGTTGATGACATGAATGACGGTGTATGATGATGTAGGCACCTTGTGATGTGATATGTAATGCACGTGATAAACTTGTGGACTTATTTGTGATAAATTTTTGTCTTATGGTGCTTTTGAGAAATCGATTGTAATTTCATGTGTTTTCTCATAATCTGATCGCTTAGTTATAATTCTATGTTTAGTTTTGAGTAATCTGATTTGTGGCATGTCAGGGTGTCACAATTAAGGTTGGTATCAGAGCTTTAGGTTCATCGAGTCTACAGGAACATAGGACTAGGGTTTGTGTTTGTTCTAGTATCCTCCAGTATGTCTTATAGTGACTTTTGCTTGTGCAGAAAAAGAAGAAAAGTAGAAAATATGTCTGGAGAACACTAAGAGCACGCTATGGAGAGCAGTGTTGCTGAACCTAGAGGTGGTGCAAGGGAGAAGGCACAACAAAATCGGGTGCCTGAGGTACCCCAACTTGACCCGAACATGGTGGAAAACCCTACCTTTCAATTTTTGTTTGGGAAGTTCATGGCAACGATGACGCACATGGCAGACAGAATGCCTGCACCACAACCAAGGGAAACTATTCTGAGTGTTGAATCTCTGTGCTCTGGGAAGACCTTTGAGAAGTTGATACATTTTGGGGCTGTGGAGTATGCTGGTATAGCGGATCAATGGATGCAGATCTTTGGTTGACGGAGTTGGAGAAGGCCTTCAAGATCCTCAACATCATCGAGGTGGACAAGGTCAAGAATGTTGTGTAACTTTTGAAGGGAAGTGATAGACATTGGTGGGCCATTGAAGAGGAGAAGAGGTATGGTGTTTCTATTAGTTGGGAGGAGTTCTGATGTGAGTTTGTCAGTTAGTACTTTCCTCAAACCTATTTGGATGAGAAAATATCCCAATTTGAGAGGATCCAGTAGAGATCCATGTTGATCAATGAGTATGAAGTGAGATTTATGGAGCTGTTGATTTTCTATCCTCATATGTCTACTACAGATCAAGAGAGGATCCAAAACTTTGAGAAGGGGTTGAGTTTGGAGTTTTCAACTTTAGTGGATGCTTTGGAGAATCGTGAGTAGTTTGCCACATTTGTGGAGTCAGTTTCAAGGATAGAGAGATCAATGATTAAGAAGTGTGAGAAGAGTGCCAAGAAGAGGCCAACACAGTATCATGGAAAATTTTCTAGAGGCTTTAATAAGCCTAAGTTCTCGGCACCTTTGGAACCACAGAGGTCAAGTTCACAAACGTAGTGGTGACTAAGTAGAGGTAGAGGCCGCAGCCTTCCACCAACAAGGGCCCATAATACATCTTCAATGTCAATGACAGGGCCGTCTAGGCCAATGTATGAGAACAAGACTTGCTACAAGTGTGGATAGATCAGGCATAAAAGATCGTATTTCCCTTTGAAGGATGATGAGGTGACCCAACAACTAAGGCAGATTCAATAGGGCTCGTAGAGGTAGTAGTTTAGTAGTGGTGGAGGCCGAGGACGTGGACAAGCGTCATAGGTTGGTTCTTCTGGATAGGCCAACAGAGGATGGGTTGACAACATGCAACGACTCGATTCTCCACCATGAGTCATCTAGAAGGAGTGGTCAACCCAAAAGTGGTGACAAATCAGATGGATTTATTTCATTTTTATTTGTCTTCTTCCTGCTTTATATCTGTTTCAGTTGACCCAGGTGCGATGCACTCTTATGTCACTCAAGAAGTGATTGATAGTTGTTCTTTACATGTTAGTCATAGACAAGATAGTCTTCATTTAGAAACCATTTTGGTTGGTTCTGTCGAGTTGTGGGAGGTGTGTCCTTCCTATGTCCTTTCTTTTTCATGGAACAACATTCAAGTGGATCTCATACCACTTGATATGCATGGATTCGATGTGATCCTTAGAATGGACACCTTGGATAGGTATTAGGTGGTCTTGGACTATAGTTCTAAAGTGGTGACGTTCGTAGATGGTGATGTGACATGGATCTTCCAAGGAGATAGGAAGATCCTCCCGATGTGTCTGGTGTTGGCGATGGTGGTAGAGAAGATGATGAGATAGGGTTGTGACACATTTTTGGCACATGTGGTGGATTCCAAGGTAAGGCATCTGAGTATCAAGGAGGTGCCAACTGTCTATGAATTTAAGGACATGTTCCCAGATGAGTTTCCAGACATTCCTCCAGTTGGAGAATTCGATTTTGAGATCAATCTAGTTCCAAGAATGCAACTGATTGTACAGACACCGTACATGATGGCTCCAGTCAAGATGGTAGAGTTGAAGAAATAGTTACAAGAGCTGCTTGAGAAAGGTTTCACCAGACCGAGCACACCTCCATGGGGTGATCCTATGTTCTTTGTAAAGAAGAAAGATGATCCATGAGGTTGTGTATAGATTACAGACGGTTAAACAAGGTGACGATAAAGAACAAGAATCCCTTGCCACAGATTGATGATTTGTTTGATCAGATACAAGGTGTTGTAGTGTTTTCCAAGATAGACCTGAGATCAGGGTATCACCAATGGTGGATCAAGATGGATGAAATACCTAAGTCAACTTTTAGAATGAGGTATGGTCATTATGAGTTTGTGGTTATGCTGTTTGGGATAACCAAGCACCGACAATGTTCATGGACTTAATGAATAGGGTGTTTTGGCTGTTTACTGATCAGTTCTCATAGATGATATCCTAATATAATTCAGACATAATCTATAGTATGAACAACATCTCCTTCATCCATTGGCCATGTTAAGACAACATCAGTTGTACGTCAAGTTTAGCAAGTGTGAGTTTTGGCCAAAGGATGTGTCTTTCCTAGGACATGTGATATTTGCTGAGGGTGTTTGAGTGGACCCCAAGAAGGTTGAGTCCTTGTTGGAGTGAGAACAACTAAAGTTGTTGACAAAAGTGTGCCGTTTTCTAGATTTGTCATGATACTACAGGAGGTTCATTAATAACTCCAGCTCAATAGCATTCCCCCTAAGAAAGGTGATGAGGAAAGATGTGTTGTTTGTATGGGATGAAAAGTGTGAGTGCACTTTTTAGTTAATGAAGGAGAAGTTGACTAGTGCACCAGTGTTGGTTTTGCCTGAGTAAAGAGAGGATAGATAATTTTCTATGATGTGTCAAGGAATGTATTTGGATGTATGTTGATGCAGGATAAGAATGTGATCTCTTTTGCATCACGATAGTTGAAGAAGCACGAGGAGAACTACCCAACCCATGATCTGGGGTTAGTTGTTGTAGTTCATGCATGGAAGATCTGGAGACACTACCTTTATGGTGAGAAGTGTTAGATCTTCACAGATCACAAGAACTTGATGTACAATAGGAGTTGAACTTGCCGAAGAGACATTGGATGGAGTTAATCAAGGGCTATGACTGCACCATTGATTACCATCTAGGGAAGGCAAATGTCATGGAAAATGTGTTGAGTAGAAAGTCTTCTTTGTCATCATCTGTGAAGAAAGCACAGTTGTGTTCCTTGGTGTGCCATACGAGAGACATGTTGGTCGCCTTATATCAAATGGATGTACAATTGGAAGTTTCTTTGTTAGCTAGGTTGTTGGTACAGTTGGAGGTGAAGCCTAAGTTGAGGCAGCAAATTAGAGAGGCATAGTAGGTTGATACTATGATACAACAAATATGATCAGAGTTTGGCAATGAGAAGCATGATGGATTCCATGAGTTAGAGGATTTGACAGTGTGTTATCAGGGTAGAGTTGTGGATCCCGATGTTGATAATTTGAGTAAGATTGTTTTGGAATAGGCTCACTCTTTGATTTATGCTATGCACCCTGGTATCACTAAGATATACCACAATCTGAAGGATCTATATTGGTGGCTTGGCTTGAAGCGTGATGTAGTTGAGTTTGTGGCCAAGTGCACAATATATCAATAGGTTAAGGAGGAGAACTAGAATCTTGTAGGGATGTTGCAACCATTGCCTATACCTCAATGGACATGTGATCATGTTACAATGTACTTTGTGGTTTTTCTACCAAGGAAAGCCAAAGGTCATGATTCCATTTGGGTGACCATTTATAGGTTAACCAAGTCAGCACACTTTTTGCTAATAAAGATGACATATACATCAGAAAAGATTGCTCAAATATATGTTAATGAAGTTGTGCATTTTTATACTATTCCAGCAACTATCATGTCAGATAGAGGTCCTCAGTTTATGAGTCACTTTTTGTAGTGATTGCACACAACTCTGGGTATGCACTTAAGGTTTAGTACTGCTTTCCACCTATAGACAAATGGTCAGTCTGAGAGGACTATACAGACTTTGGAAAATCTATTGAGAGCTTGTGTCTTGTAGTTTTTGGGAAGTTGGAATGTTCTCTTGATAGAGTTCACTTATAATAACAGTTATTAGAGGAGCATTGACATGGAACCTTATGAGGCATTGTATGGGAGACGTTGCAGATCTCTATTGTGTTGGTATGAGACAGTTGAATACCATCTTCTAGGACCTGAGCTTGTGTAGCAGACGGCAAAGAAGATCAAAGTGATTCAACAACAGTTGAAGGAAGTACCAGATAGGAAAAGTTGTATGATGATAACCGTCACAGACCCTTGGAGTTCCAAGTGGGAGACATGGTGTATCTCAAGGTATCTCCTTGGGAGGGTATTTTGATGTTTGGGAAGAAGGGTAAGTTGGTTCCCAGGTTTATGGGACCTTACCCTATGGTGGCACGTGTTGGAAAGGTGGCCTACAGGTTGTAGTTGCCACCTGAGTTGCACAGGTTGCATCTAGTGTTCCATGTGTCTATGTTGAGGAAGTGACACCCTGATACCAAGTTAGTGCTTCAGCAAGTGGAGGTTGAGTTGGAAGAAGACATGTCGTATGTGGAAGGATTCATGTTGATCTTTGATAGAAGAGTGAAGAAGTTGAAAAAGAAGGATATAGTGTTGGTTAATCTTTAGTGGCATCACCTGGCATTGAGGAAGCCACGTGGGAGCTTGAGGAAGAGATGCGTAGGAAGTACCCATCTCTTTTCACTTAGGATTTTGGGGGTAAAATGCTTGTTATTGGTTTATGGCTTGTAAGACCCCTAATCTGTGTTTTGGGTTCTATTTGTTTTTATTCATTAAGTTCATAGAACCTTGATATAACTTTTGAGATGTTCTTAGATCTTGTGGAGAGCTTAAGTCTCCAGTTTGAGCTTGTTTGGATAATGTTTGTGCTTTATGTGCTTGTTTTGGGTCAAATTGCAATTTACCCATTTAAGAGGGTTATCTTGCAATTTGCCACACCTAGTGTCTCCTTATTGTCTTCATAATGGATAGTGTGATGCTTTGGGGTAACTTGGTTGTGCCTTGGATGAGTGGTGACACCCCTAGAGGTTATTAGTGTTTCTAGGGTTTTGATGTCTCTCGACCATGTATGCATGGTCGAGTGTAGCAACCCTTGTCTCAACCTTGATGACGTGCCTTGTGAGTGTCTCGACCAAGACACCCTCTCTAGATGGTTTTGTCTCAAACATGATTGTCTTGGAGTGGTTTGGTTAAGACAATTGTCCTTTTGTGAAGTGTCTTGAACTTGGTAGTCTTTTGTCTCGACCATGTCGTGTGTGATGCTCTTTGTCTTGATCCCCTTGATGTGTCTCGATCAAGACCAATGTGTTGGGGACCTAAGTGGTCGAGGCCCAACATTGGTTGCATGACCATCTCATACAACATGCATATAGTGGTTGCATGTTGGTTTCTTGAGTGGACAAGTATCCCTTGGATGCCTCTAGGTGTTGACACCTCATCCCCACTTTCCTTCTCTCCTGCCTCAAGTATATAAACACTCATATCATCATGCAAGTGACCCTTTTCGATCCTCTTCCTTCTCCTTCCTTTCTTGCTCATCCTTGGATCCTTGAGGAGCTAGAAAGACTGATCCTTGGAGCTTTGGTGACTGAGATCCCTTGCATGTGGTGACTTTTGGTCATCTTCAACCTTGGTAAGTGTTTGCATTTCCTTGGTGACATTTTCCTTTGATCTTCTACCCCATCTTCTTCTCTTTTCTCGACCATTGACCATAGATCCTCCATCATGGTCATTTTGAAGAGAAACCCCTCATCACAAGGGTCATAGGCCATGTTTTGACAATGTGGTACCCAAGTGAGAGGATGTTTCTTCTCTCTCTTTCTCCCTTCTTCTTTTGGTTTGGCCTAGGATTCCTTGCTCTCTTTTCTTAAGAAATCTTTGACCCTGGTACCTTCTTCTTCTTAGGGAAATATTTTTTCTGAAAGTGGATCCTTTGGTGGAGCTTCATCACCCTTAGTGATCGTGTGCTTGGAGCTTGTAATCCTTGGAGTTGATCTTCCATAAGGTGGGTGATATAACACTCTTCCCTCTCTATTATTGCACTTCTCTTACATGGATGTTGCTTTTTATCTCTCTAAATTATAATCCTAATATTATAGTAGATGATATCATGTTCTAGTGCTGGAATGATGGTGGTTATCATGCTTGGTTTGCTTAGAACCTAAAACCCTAATGTAAGGTACCCGATTTAGTGATGGTTGTGAAATGGTGATTTTCTCCCTATATTTTGATCTTGGTTTTGATAACATGCATGAGGTTCGTGTAACTTGATGTATCATTTAGTATAGGTTCCATTTTGGAGGTATTGAATGTGGGTTTTTCTCTCTTGCATGAGGTTATTCCATGATGATTTCTTGACACATGCTTTTTAGGGTTTTCAATGACTATTTTGCATGTGGTTTTTCCTCATTGAAGATGATGGTTTTTCCTTGATGTAATCTTCTATTTTGGCTGTGTAATACCTCTATTTTGATCTTGGTTAATCCCTATTTTTATGTAGGTCTGTTTCCATGGTGGTAGCTTGACCTTGGTGGTCACTACACCATGGTTTTTCTTGGGTCGAGACACTTTGTAGGGATGGTCGAGATACTTTTGTCATATGTGGTTTTTGGTCGAGACAAGTACCCTAGTTTTGGTCAAGACACATGCCTTGTTTTGGTCATGACCTTGCTTTGGTTTGAAGTCGATACATTCTTAAATTGAGGTTGAGACAACTTTTGGTTTGAATTCGAGAGACGGGTTCTCGAGGTGATCAAAACCCTAACCCAGGTGGTGGTTGTGACCATGGTGTGTCTCGATCGTGACCTAGTTGATGTCTCTCAGGCGTGACTTGGTTAGAGTGTCTCGGTCGTGACCCTTGTGTTGGTGGGAGGTTGAGACACACATGTGTTGTGAGTGATCAAAACCTCTATGTGTGATGGTAGGTCGTGACACATGTAGACTTGGTATGGTAATCTCATATGTAAATGCACATGTTGGTCGATACCTAATGTAGGATGGATAGTTGTTTAATTAAGATGACAATCATGTTTCTCAACCCTAATGTGTTCCAAGAAACTGGGTGATGGTACACCTAGGTTTGGCAACTAAATGAATCTATGAAACCCTAATCGGCTATGTGTTGGACCCTAACCCTGATTTTGGGTCATATGATGTGTCTTGCTTATCATGCTTGGAAAGATTATCATATTATAGTGTTTCCTCTCTATTGTTTATGAACCCATAACCTTGTAGGTGAAATGAATGCCATGGCTTGTGTATGCTATGGTGATGATTATATGATACATGGTGTTGGCTATGAGATTTAATTAGACATGATGGGATCATATTGATGTGTTGGGTCCTATGACCTAGTGAAGTCTTAATGTCTATTAAGAGGTGATATCCCACAATGATGCAATATTGGTGATGGCCTTGTGAATAGAAGTGGTACAAGTGCCATGTGGTGATGATGTGACTACTTCACACCTTATACGTTTTATATCTTCTAGAGTTGCACCTTTCCCTTACCTTGTAAATTTTGTTTTGTACTTGTACATTGTAACTTGATTGATGCTAAAAGACACTCAATTCACATAACTATTAAAGTGAAACCCTAATCATGTAGGTGCCATGTGTCATGGATCCATTCCAATGCCAGTCTTAGTGCTGGATGGTGAAATGAGTTATTCCTATGGGAAACTCGGAGCACATATTTTTGAATATGCGGGTGTGCA
The DNA here is from genome assembly GCA_963693085.1 of Alisma plantago-aquatica. NCBI lineage: Eukaryota > Viridiplantae > Streptophyta > Magnoliopsida > Alismatales > Alismataceae > Alisma > Alisma plantago-aquatica. The sequence continues at coordinate 423,375,125 of OY856415.1, forward strand.
AGTTGAGTATCTCCTTGCATCCACAATTGTAGGATGTGTGAGATGTCCATGCGTGAGCTGCTCTCCTTGTGATATGGATGGCCATGAGTGAGCCCATCCTTATTTTTAGAACGACCATGCGTGAGCCTATTCCTGTACCGCCATTACTTGTACCAAGGTGGGCTCAGTGTTGTTATATATGGATGGCCATGCATGAACCAATCCTTCAGCTTGACTATATGTCATTGTTCCAGTTGACTGATATGTCTCTATGGTGTTTTGTCTTGTGTTGACCAAGAGGTGTTGGGGAGGTTGGGATTCTGGCTCTTCCATTGACCTTCTATGGAACTAATTTTGACTTAGTAGTGGTTGGTTGGATTTGGTTGGTACAACTCAAATCCTCAAGGCAATAATAAAATCTGTAACACAGTCGTGTTGTGTGCTTGCTTAGGGACAAATGCAAATAACATTGGATGAACCCCTTTGCCTTATCTTTCTGTAGATCTCTTGAATTATAATCTAGTAAGAGAAATCAACTGTTACACATGTTCTTCATATTCCTTCTTAGAACATTAATTGTTCTACTGCATAATGGTAATTGCCTATTTTTTTTAATATACTTTATCTGTTAGATACATATCATTTAGCGAAATCTGCTCAACCTGCTAAGTATTTTGCGTACTTGCTTAGTTATCTGTGCTTTAATAGATGTTAGCAGAGAGTTATATCTCTCACTGGGATGTTTGGTCTCACCCCGTGGGTTTCCACATCTTTTAGGTGGTTGTGCACGAAGAGATAGAGGTCATGCAATTGAGGAAGAGAAGCAACAAGAGCATTAGCTGATAAGGTTGGATGTGTTGCTAGTCTTTTGGTGATAGAGTCCTAGTTGTCATCCATGTACACTCAAGTCTTGGCGGTTGTTCTTGATGTGTTTTGTGGATATGTTATCCATACAAGATTTTTGGCGTGTGAGACATGGTTTTATAGATATGGCATGTGCATATGTATATATGTGCAACAAATATCTCATGTAACATGATGATTACGGGAATGAAGGTGTACGATGATGTAATAACCTTGTGATGTGATATGTAATGTATGTGATAGGCTTGTGGACTTATTTGTGATAAGTTTTTGGCTTGTGGTGCTTTTGAGAAATCGGTTTTGATTTCCTATGTTTTCTAGTAATTTGTTTGCTTAGTTATAATTCCTCATTTGGTTTTGAGTAATCTCGTTTGTGGCATGTCGGGGCATGACAAGTTCAATGTGACTTTCTAGAGAGCATACCAAGACATTCATTAGGTGGTTTCAAGATAAAGTCTTACATCCACTATCTCAAACACCAAATAATGTTGCTGAAAATATCAAATGCCCCACCTTTAAACCAAAAATGAATGTTATGTTTTATCAAGGGTTTGATATAAATGGGTTCTCATATTACACAAAGTGTCAAGATGATAATAGTGTCATCAAAAACAATGGGGTTACCTTCAAGCATCTTCATTATTTTTTTCTAGGGTGAAGGAGAAGAGTCCACGTGAAGCTAAAATGTCATATTATGGTGTCATTGAAGACATATGGGAGTTTGACTACATAGATTTCAAAATTCCAGACTTTAAATGTAATTGGGTTGATAACACCAAATGAGTTATAGTGGATGAATAGGGTTTCACATTAGTGAATTTTGAAAAGATTGGTGAGAAGGGTGAACCATTCATAATGGCATCATAGGCAAAGCAAGTACTTTATATCGATGATCCTACAAATGAAAAATGGTCAATTGTTCTTCATGGTAAAAGATAGTTCATTAAAGACCCATAGATGGAGAAGAGTACTATGACAATTAATGTGACTATAGTCCTTTCTCAGTTGGCTTGCCAATACCAAATATTGAAACTGATGCTGACTTATATGTGCATGGAGATCACACTGAGGGAATGCCAATTGATAAATTATCTCAATATTAGAGGCATGTTTTTATTTTTTAAAATGTTACATGTGAATTTTATCATCTTATATTTCATTGTTTGACTATTTTTATATGACATTTTTCCAGATGACGTCTAACCATGAGTATGATGATCGTGATGATGGTTACCATGAGGATGAGCAACATCCTGCTGACATTGGTGTGAGTTGTGTATTGTTTTATCAACACTAAGTGCATTTTACAATATGTCTGTCTTGTTGTATCACATCTAATAAAAATATATATGTTTACGACCTATATGTGTTTTTTTTGTCAATTTTAGGTTGAGGATGTACATCTTGAGGATCTTGTTCATCTTGATGAGAAGCATAAAAAAATAAAAAATAAGGGGTATCACCATGATGAACAAGTTGATACAGCAAAGGGGTAATGGACCAAAGTTGATCATTGAGTTTGATCATGTAGGAAATCCTATTGGAAATAACTAGAGCTCTTTTGTTTCATATCTAGGGGTTCTTACTCATAGCCATTGTAGTATAATAGTAGAATCTTAGCATAAAATTGATAAAAGCAAGAAAGACTTCATATTGAAAAAACTATGTGTGTGATATTATCATTTGCAATTTTGTTTTAAAACTATTCACAATTATCATTTTAAGAATATTCCATTACGTATATGAAATTTTGCGGAGCATATTTGACCTGGATGAAAATATGTATTGCAAAAAGGTGATGCAACGCTCTGGGAGGGTTCTGAGGAATTATAGAACAAATATGACAAGATTATACATATAGGAGGTTGACAAGAGGAATAAGTCATCCACTGAGCAATGGATCTATCTCGACCTGATGACATTGGAGGTGTTTGTTGCTAAGAAAAACACCGATGAATTCAAGGTATTGAGCCTCACTCCCCATTTTGAATACATTCTTATGAATTCATTATTTTACCTTGACATAGTAGGTTATGTTTTACCTACCAATTACTATTGATGATTGTTACTAACCAGGCTACAAGTGATGATCAAAGAGAAAGTCATGCAAAGAATGTACACAACCACACGATGGGTCAAGGTGGCTATGCAAATCTTCGCTAAAAGATACCACAGGTGTCTTCTTCTCAGTAGCCTACTCCTGGGATTACTGAGTCCTCTACTACTACTAGTGAGCCTCTACTTCGCCATGATATATGGATAGCTGGGAGGCAATCCAAATCTTGAGAAATAACTAGCCCTACAACTGCTAAGGCGGTTGTAAAAATGGTAAAATTCAACTCTCAGAGAAATTAGTATTGATGATTGTTATTTTACTTACCAATCACTATTAATGACAATTAGCGGGAGCTTCACGAGTAAAGGAAACAAGTCAAGTTCATCCCTGAGGGAACAAGGGATCAATTGACAGTTACTCTAGGTAACCTAGTGCATCCTAGACGTGTTAGGGATGCAAGCACTGGTGTGGGTATAAGAACATTCTTTGGGCATCAGAGCGCAAATTTGTCCAGAAAGAGGGATTCTGAAAAGAGGAGGTAAAAGAGTTAACTACAAAGAGAATTGAGGAAGAAATGAGCCAATGGGAAGCTTATAAGTTAGCTACTCAGACAGTACCAGGTGTGTTGCCCTGCTCTTCATACGAGGTGGACCCCCCTACGATAGAGGTGGAAGTAATCCTGTAGACCCAACACCTAGCACATATTTTGAAAGTATTTTTATGATGTAGTAGTCTTTTCAAGATGATATGTTTAGGTATATATATAACACTCTATGCAAATTTGTAGAAGTTGAGGCCATGATATCTAAAATTACAAGAATATATTGTTGCTGTGGGTGAGGCTTACCCACCCCTTGCAGGTGCCATGCTTCATGGTGCTCCATTACCCGCCGGTGCGGTTCGCGTGTGCCTAAGGCTTTTCTACGAAGCTTGGAAGAAGTATCCACTACCATATGACCACCCTGACACTGAGACGATAGGTGAAGCAGAAGGCATCATGGTCACGTAGCCCAAAATGGGAGTTATCTATACTAATCATGATGTATGGTAAATTTACATTATGACTATATCTATATATACATGACAATTGATATGAAATTATATATATGCATGACATAGGGCCTAAGAAACCCCTTAGAGATCATCCTCCTCCACCTCCACCTTCTCCTCAATTACTTGGTTGACTTGCACAAGACCTATTCAACTCAATAGGTCCTCAATGTAGGGGTATGGCACTATTTATAGGCGAACATGAAGAAGATTTGCCTATGATGGTTTTTATTAAGGAGAACATTGTAGGTCAACATTATGATACTAGTATATTTCTACAAGATGTTTTGGAGCTCTTTCATTTTGCTTGGTTGAATACATCTATGATAGAAATTTGGATATCGTGAGAACTTATATAACTATATACCTCATTTTATATATGGTGATCTATTTTCTATATATTAATGCATACATGATATATGTTTTGCAGCCACTTACATAGGGTATGTACAAAGTTTTCAATGACCCATGTGGGATTTCTAGCTCCATCATTGATTAGACGTGTAATTAAAGACCCTACATCTGCTACCCTATACTACTCTATCACATTTAAATATTTTGATAAAAAGAAAAAGAGTGTGATATTAGCTCCATACAATGTTGGTTAAGTTTACTTACTTTTCTTTATAATTTTGACTTAAGAAATTACATTTCATTATGGATTTTAAGTTATATTTTTTGCCTTCTTCTCACTCAAGAATAACGATTGGTCTTATTGGTTGTTATCCCTATGATGCTAACTGTTTATTATCTAGATCTTAAGGGTGACAAAATAGACGATGGGGGACACGATTTAAAAAAGGCATTATCATTTTAGTAAATTTTTATATTTACATTTGTTAACATATATATATTACATGACTATTTACTAATGTCAATTCAACATGTTCCATTAACGTATAGGGCTACAATATGCTTAAAAAAAGCCGGAGGAAAGGTGGACACAAAAAAGAAAGTGATAGTTTGGGAGAATGTTGAAGTATTTTTCTCTCCAATGCATATTTATGACAACTATGCTTACTTTTATTTATTAACATTTTGTATATTGAAATTTATAGTAATTTGTACAAGATAGTGGTTGGACATGCACATACTACATGATGTAGTATATGGACATGATTGTTAGATATGCGGCAACAGACGTCGAGGAGATACATAATGTAACCTATATATATATATGTCTATATATATATAGTCTTAATAATCATAAATATATAGTCTCATTAGATAATATGAAAATAAAGAACTTATTAATTATATATGTCATTCTCTTTGCATGTGTTTAAAATGAAAGACTTTGATACGCAAGAAAAGCTATTAGACATACACATGCCCTATACGAGAGAAAAACTAGATGAGACATGAGAATAATGGGTAGAAGCCTTCAAAAGGATGTCAACTTTAATTTTTATTGGGATGAAGGGGATGAAAAAGATTGATTTTTCTAAAGTTTGATGTCATAAATTCTATTATACATGTGGTGCTTATGACTTCTTGCAACTCTAAATTTGATGCATGGATATAAGAATGATGATCTCTATACATGTGTGTGGATGTGAAGATGGATGAATGAATTTTCTACATGTCATGAGAATGAAATTGGTATATATGTAAGTGAAGTAAAGTGTGTGTGAATGAATGTGAAGATCAATGAATTATGATTGCACATGTGATGAAATAGAATTGCATAATGAATAAAATCGTGCATATCATGTTTGCTATTGCAGGTTTGGTGGCCTGTTATTAAGCTGAGTTGACGTGATGTTGTTAGCTTGCAGTTCAAAATTGAACTGTAGGTTCTACATCCTACTGACCAGCCGGGTAGAAGTCTATAGTCCTACCATTAAAAAAAACAAAAATTAGTCGCCAGTTGTATCAAAAAAACTAAAACTATAGTCCTAAGTAATTGGTTTTAGTAAAATAACCTGCATTAAAGGACAAAGCCAACACGGTCATGTTGGACGACACAACCTCGTTGGGTAGTATGCCATAGTTGTCAGTTTTTTAGATATATCCCTCACTTTGCATCAAAAGCTTTAGTTATTTGGGATGCAATCAACACTATACATCATGATAGGTGTCAGTTTATTTTGAAATAACAATGTAGGGTCTTTTACTAATTACAAATGTGAACTGGTATGGCTCTTTCAACGTCAGTTTTTGGCATACAACTAACACCTAGGACCCCTATCTGTGTCGGTTTCTTTTATCCAAACAACTGCCGTTGGATCTCTAGAAACAATTTTTCCTTCCCCAAAGAATCAACATCTTAGACATGTGGTTATAGTGTCACCCACTAGGTGTCAATTTTTAACCGATGTTATAGGGTTGTTTTAACCGACGGCAAATATAGTTTTTGTACTAGTGTGTATGCAATGAAGTCAAGAGAAAATAATTTAGAATACTTGATCATCTTGTGGTGATGATTGGAATATCATGGAAGGTGGGTGAAATCACATGATTAAGATACAATACCTTTCCCAAATATGATATATCCCTCTCCTATCAACTTGTGTACATGGTGACCTTAGAATTTCTTTCTAAAAATCCCATTTAATATCTGGTTATTTTTTTGGTTGGTTTGGGCTTAAACGTCATTATCATACAAAGTTTTGGATAACTTAAAATTTTCATTCATCTCAAGTATCCTCAAACTAAATAACCCAAGCACTTCCTCCCATTGGTGTTGTCTTAGACTTTGCAAATAATTTTAAAAATGTGATCCTTTTTAAGTTTAATGCAAGAGCAAAAAACACACTCTTTTAAATGATAGATACAATCAAAATAAACTATGCTCCATGATTACACTAGATAAGATTGTGGATCCTATTACTTGAAAATAAGCAAACTAAAACATGATAGAAAATAAAGCAAGATAAAGTCATTCCGTAAAACCCCTAAGATCAAACTTGACTATGTACTTATTGAAAACTACTAGAGGGGGGGGGGGGGTGAATAGAGTTTTATAAAGATTTTAATAATTAATTTAAACTCAAACAACCACAATGAAGATATTGGACAAGGAGACATAAGGTTTAGAGTGGTTCCAACTATAGCAAATACTATAGCCGTCAGTCCACTACCCGGTTGCTTACCCAACCGGGATTTGAAAAGAAATTTATTTTATTACCTCGCAAGGACTTTACATAAAATACAATTTCTTTTCCCAAACCCTTCAAGCAGCCTTCACCTAGAAGTAATCGCCCAACCTTGAAGCAGCCTTCCCTTGAAGTAGATGCACCAACTCCCGTTGCACCAACCTTCTGAAGTAGCTTCCCTTGCGATAGCCTTCTTGAAGTAGCTTGAAGTCCCCTTCTCCACCTGAGAAGTCAACTGTCTCCGATCCGCAGCCTCCAACCCTAGGAGTAGCAAGGAGAGTACAAATAATAAAAAGGAACAAGAAAGAAAAAGGAAATTACAACTTATCCTTTAAGCCCAAGGCTTGATATGCCTAGATCAAGCGTATAGATCTCCTAACCAAGTGTGTGAACTTGTGATTGCTGTAGGTAGGAGATTCTAGCCTATAGGACACGAAATTGAGCTAAGGAGAAAGTAGGCCAATGATCACAGTGCTCAATTTGCTTGCAACAGATTGCTGAAGTATGCTCAAGTATTTCTCAAGTGTAACAAGTGTAAAACAAGTGAGTCTAGGTGTCCTATGGCTTGTCCTATTTATAGGAATGGCCTAAGGATGCTTAAGGACGTTCTAGACAACTTCTAGGGGTTTCTAAGTGCTTAACTAGCCGTTAGGTACAAAGTTGTTGCTTTAACAACGGCTAATTAATTAATTCTGCAGTTGCTGTCAGAGACCATCTCGGTCAACAAATGGTCGACCGAGATACCTACTCGGTCGAACTTTTGTCGACCGACAGGCTCTCTGGAACAAGTGATTTGCAACGTCTTTCTTCAACTGCCAACTAACTTGTCTGTTGTGTCTAACGGCTACTTTGGATCTTTCTCGGTCGAGAAGATTGTCGACCGAGAGTGTCTCGGTCGAGGAGTTTGTCGACCGAGATTGATCCTGTTTCAAGGTTTCAATTTAGGCACTAATTATGTGTGTGAGTGTGCATAAGTAATCCTATTTGAATGGGATGACTTGTCTAACTGTGGTGTTTAGCTAGGGAGAATCTAACGCTTGATTTACATGCAATTCTAAGTACTTGTACATTATATTTTTGTACAAGTTTTTACAACAGTGATTACATTGCATGAAAAATATAAATATGTAAGCTTGTAGATTTTCCCTTGTTGCTTTGTCATCCTGCACACTCAAGTAGCTCGTTAGATTAATAAGAATGAAATGTTTGTCATAATCAAAACAAAGGGATTTATAGATGTCCATTTAGCCAACAATCTCCCCCTTTTTGAAGATGACAAACATTTCCAAAATATAAATAAAGGAAATATAAAAGATATGAGTTTCATACCTTTAGATTACCTTTTGTAGCTTTTTCTCTTGTGTATAAAATGTGTTCTTATTATTCCCCATGAATTATGGAACATGAAATCTAGATCATTTGGGAATATAGCAACTTTCAATGTAAAGCCAAGAGTTTATTTATGAAACTCATTAATTGAGTTTGACTAAATGTTAATTTTATATTTATCTCTCCCCCTTTGTCATTTCAAAAAGATAACCGTTAAGAATAAAAACTCCCCCTTAATTAGATATCCTATTAGGAACATGGATCATATTTTTCTAATTTAGCCACAATTTGTTTCTCAATCATTTGCAAAAGATGTTAAGCCTTGAAATGATATGAGATCCTGTTAGATACATGGCATATGTATTGATTTCTCATCCATTTTACAAGGAATGTTAAGCCCATAAAATGATATGAGAATCCTTTAATCTCAGAGTACATAAAAATGTCTCCATCCAAATGCAAGGGATGTTAAGTCCCGATTTGTTTAGAGAGTTCCTTTAAGTACAAGTTATATCATTTTTCTGAAATTCATAGATTTCTTCATAACAAAAAAAATACTAAGGTCGTAATTAGCTCCAAATAATGTTTTTGTAAGCTTCTTAATCAAATAATCAAATTTGTTTTTATGAGCTCCCCCTTAATCTTACAATTAAAGCAATTTAAGGCTGCTAAGGTCACAAATGATTTTAAGTTTTGATTTTGACCTTTATCAAAAGTATACTAAGATTAAGTACATTAAAATGATGTCCATATAACAACCAAGATCTTGTGTTTAAGTAGCACCAATATCAAAGAAAACATCTTCCAAAGTGGAAGCGGTTTTGCCAATTTTATCTTCAACATGATGAGGAGAAACATGATTAATTTGCGAATATATTCAGTTTTATTGCAAACTTGACAACAGAAACCTGCTCGGTCGACGATCTTTCGACCGATAGTGTTCTCGGTCGAACAGTTTCTCGACCGAGAATGTGTCTGGATTTGTTTCATAGCTGTTCAATTTTGCCACAATTATAAAGGTTGCATTTTTATTTATTACTCCCCTTATTTGGTATGTTCTACAATGATGATCTTATAATCCATATTTTGAATATGTCTCACATAAAAATATCCATTGGAATCAAGTAAAGATGGCCAATTTTATTAAAAGCATGTATTACAAGCATAAAAAGATAGACATATCATATAGAGATGACCTATTACAATTATTCAAAAGATATCATTACAATAACTCCAACATTTACTGGAAAGACTTAAGGATTACATCAATGTCAGGGTCTTTCCCAAGAAAAGGCTCAGTTCCATAATACTGGACCAGTGTTTGCCAATCTAGAGCACCTGTCTTAGTTAGAGCATATGCTTCAAAGAATGTAGGTACTCGGTCAAATCGGAAATGAGCGGCAATATCTTGCAGTTGCATGGATGAAAACTGAGTGTGTGTAAGATCCACAGATGGTGGAGGTGGAGTTTGATAATAGTTGTATGAAGGATTGTATGGATTGAGCATGCCAGGATTTAAAGAATACGGATATTCATCAGGTTGGTTTGGTGAAAGGGTTTGCATTCTTTGGTTTATATAGGTCATGGCATGATGGTTATAGTCTAGTTGTTTGCTCAGGTGATATTGGGAGCCAGCAATATAAGTAAGAGTGTTTTGAATGGGGTCATGTGATAGGTTAGTAGAAGGAGGGGGTGGTGGTATGTCTTGATGAGATGTTTCTCCTTCAACTCTAGCCCTTTTATGACCAAAATCAATTCCCATTTTTTCTACTGTATTCTTACTTATCTTTTGTGGTCTACGCTCCCATGTATATCCCATATCCTCAAGTTGGGTCTTAAGGAAATGTTGAGTAATTTGGCATACAAAATCGGCACATGGAGGATTTCCAGAAAACTCAAGCATGTTTTTAAGAATGATGCGGATAAAATTTGTGGGAATACGTTGAATAATGGCATATATTAGACACATGCGAAAAACAGGAACTTCAGACTTATTGGCTCTAGGATGTATGTTTGTTGAAACAATGAGGTTTACAATCCTAGCAGCTGGTTTAAGATTTATAGCATAATATGTGCCTCTATCTTCGTGACAGGTTGTATTGGATTTAAAAATGGTCCTTTTGATGTCACTAAGACTAATGGTATGGTCATCTTGGAGGAATTGGTTAAGGGGGTTTCCAGAAGTAAGGTCAAGGGTGTCTTGATATTCATCTATGTCAATGTTTAGCATTTCAAGAATATCCCCTTCAGTAAATCGGAAGCTATGCCCATTGACCATAGTGTAGAAGAAGATAGTTTCATTTTCAGAGTGGGAAATGAGGTTTGCATAGAATTCATTCACTACCTTGATTGAATAGGAAGGAAAAGAAGGGTTGATGAATTCTTTTAACTTTTGTACTTCGAAAAGGTCCTCCAAGTCGACGATGTTGATGAAGTCCATAACTTCAACTGGTCGTCATGGGAGAGGAGCTTTAGAGGAAAGCCGTAGATATCGATCACCAGCATCTCCATCGACGAAGGCAATGTCGTTGATGATCGTCAGTGGTGGAGTAGCTTCCCGAGCTTCCCTTCCTTTCCTGTCGGCGACCTTCTTCTTCCCACGAGCAGATGATGAAGCCATTGTGTTGCTTGAAGGTGGAGAAGAAGCAAGGAAGGCTTGGGGATGAGGATGCTAAAGAGTTGCACAAAAATGCACTAGAGAGAGCCTATGGAAGCAAGAGTATGCAAGTGTGAGGAAGTGACCCGTTTTTGGTTCCTTTTATAACATTCCAGCGACCTGATCGGTCGACGACTCGTCGACCGAGCGTCCGCAACGGTCATGTTGCAGACGCGCCACTTGGCTCCCCAACGGTCATACAACGGTCATAAACAGTCATAACGGTCGGTTTACAACGGTTATATCCAACGGCTATTTCTCGGTCGAACAATTGTCGACCGACATTGTCTCGGTCGAACATTTGTCGACCGAAAGTGTGTCTGATACTAAATCTGTATAGATTCTGTCGGTCGAGAGAGAGGGACTGACCGAGAGGTTTTCAGTCGAAGAGTTCGTCGACCGAGAGACTTACTGAGTACGAATTTGAAGCTGATTTTTAAGACTATTTTTGTAGAGCACACATATATAGATTTTCCAAGGGATTAATATTGTGTTTATTATTGACAATATTGGGACAAGTTGTGATCATAAATTAATTTCTTTTAACCATAAAAGGATATACAAAATAGTTATTATGTCAAACTTATTTTAGGTCGAATTTGACTACGACCATAGCGCCCCTTAGTCAAATTTTATTTTGACCAAGAGGCAAATTTTGCAGATTTCTCAGATTGAATATATTGAGTATAATATCTGCATAAAATTTAATTTAAATATCAAGTTGAAGCATACTACTTAATTGGAGGCACAATTAATTATTTCAAAGATACTAAGTTAGAGATTTTTTTGCAAGAAATAACATATAACTAATAAATTATTTTGCTTGCTTATATATTTTCATGGATCCATGCATACAATTATCTATGCGCACCCAATGATGAAAGCATGGTATAATGGTAATAACAGCATACAATGATAATTCCATTTTATGATTAGTATATGAATAGACCAGAAAATACTTTTATGAAAAATCATATGAAAATAGGAATTTTCTTTTCATTTGACTTAAACTTTAAATCATCTAGGGAACAAAACTAATATTAATTTCATTTACATTTGTAATTATGTAGAGTTGAGATAGACATAGAAATATGCAACTAATGTCTTTGGTCATATCTCAACTTGATTTTGTTTATTTAGTTTGGAGGTTTTGGAACCCAAACTAACTCTACATCTTTTCTCTTATAAGGACATGAAAAAGAGTAATGTCCAAGACGTGAGCAATAATGGCAACATATAGAATCAACCTCAAGTCGTTTTCTATGGTTTTGTTCTAGGTTGTTCTTTGGTAAAAATGTATTTGTTCCTTTCGGTACATATATAGATTGATGGGTTTGTGACTTTTTCCAACTAGGTTGATAGGACTTCCCTTTAGGCTTATAACCTAGTCCTCTTCTCCCAATCTGATGATAGGAATTATCTAAGATTTGATCAAGAATGCCATTATTATTTAAATTACTGACTTTTTGTTGTAACTTGGTAATCTCTTCCATTCTCTTCTTAATATCTAGTTTTGCTTGGTCTAGATTAGATGTCAATAAATTTCTTTCTTTAACAATAGTGTCATAGTCTATATGGGTGCACAATAATGGTTGTTTTTGAAGATCGTTTACTTTAGTCTGTAAGTTTGAATTTTCAACAGAAAGGAGCTTGCAATCGACTTCCATAGATTTTAACTTAAGATCAGAAAATTTATTTCCCTCTTTGAGATCCTCATTTTCAGATGCAAGAGCAAGAAGTTTAACATTTAGATCATCATTTTCCTTATTTGATTTCTTTAATTTCTTTTTGCACTCAACATATTTATTATGTGTCTCTTCAATAATAGCAACTAATTCTTCCTTAGATAAATCAAAAAGACTTACCTCTTCTTCTTCTTCACTAGTTGTAGCAATAAGACATTCTTTGTGCTCTTCCTTTGATCTCCATGGGCATCCGGTTGTTTTGTGACTTGTTCCTAAACACCAATTGCAGCATGTTGTGGTTTTGTCCAAACAACACCTTTCACCATTTCCCTCCATTCTTCAAGACTTGGTTAGGGTTCCTTGAAGCCTGCTCTGATACCAATTGAAAACTACTAGAGGGGGGGGTGAATAGAGTTTTATAAAGATTTTAATAATTAATTTAAACTCAAACAACCACAATGAAGATATTGGACAAGGAGACACAGGGTTTATAGTGGTTCCAACTATAGCAAATACTATATCCGTCAGTCCACTACCCGGTTGCTTACCCAACCGGGATTTGAAAAGAAATTTATTTTATTACCTCGCAAGGACTTTACATAAAATACAATTTCTTTTCCCAAACCCTTCAAGCAGCCTTCACCTAGAAGTAATCTCCCAACCTTGAAGCAGCCTTCCCTTGAAGTAGATGCACCAACTCCCGTTGCACCAGCCTTCTGAAGTAGCTTCCCTTGCGATAGCCTTCTTGAAGTAGCTTGAAGTCCCCTTCTCCACCTGAGAAGTCAACTGTCTCCGATCCGCAGCCTCCAACCCTAGGAGTAGCAAGGAGAGTACAAATAATAAAAAGGAACAAGAAAGAAAAAGGAAATTACAACTTATCCTTTAAGCCCAAGGCTTGATATGCCTAGATCAAGCGTATAGATCTCCTAACCAAGTGTGTGAACTTGTGATTGCTGTAGGTAGGAGATTCTAGCCTATAGGACACGAAATTGAGCTAAGGAGAAAGTAGGCCAATGATCACAGTGCTCAATTTGCTTGCAACAGATTGCTCAAGTATGCTCAAGTATTTCTCAAGTGTAACAAGTGTAAAACAAGTGAGTCTAGGTGTCCTATGGCTTGTCCTATTTATAGGAATGGCCTAAGGATGCTTAAGGACGTTCTAGACAACTTCTAGGGGTTTCTAAGTGCTTAACTAGCCGTTAGGTACAAAGTTGTTGCTTTAACAACGGCTAATTAATTAATTCTGCAGTTGCTGTCAGAGACCATCTCGGTCGACAAATGGTCAACCGAGATACCTACTCGGTCGAACTTTTGTCGACCGACAGGCTCTCTGGAACAAGTAATTTGCAACGTCTTTCTTCAACTGCCAACTAACTTGTCTGTTGTGTCTAACAGCTACTTTGGATCTTTCTCGGTCGAGAAGATTGTTGACCGAGAGTGTCTCGGTCGAGGAGTTTGTCGACCGAGATTGATCCTGTTTCAAGGTTTCAATTTAGGAACTAATTATGTGTGTGAGTGTGCATAAGTAATCCTATTTGAATGGGATGACTTGTCTAACTGTGGTGTTTAGCTAGGGAGAATCTAACGCTTGATTTACATGCAATTCTAAGTACTTGTACATTATATTTTTGTACAAGTTTTTACAACAGTGATTACATTGCATGGAAAATATAAATATGTAAGCTTGTAGATTTTCCCTTGTTGCTTTGTCATCCTGCACACTCAAGTAGCTCGTTAGATTAATAAGAATGAAATGTTTGTCATAATCAAAACAAAGGGATTTATAGATGTCCATTTAGCCAACACTTATAGTAAAAAATCAAAGTAAGAGGTGAAATAGGGGTAACAAATGCTCAATATTGTGGTTGGTGATGGGTGGAAAGTTCATAGATTCGTCATTGATTAGGTTCTGCTGGCATGTTTGACATTCTGTGTTGATTAGTCCAACATGAGTGTTGGTAATATCAAGATGTGACTGCCTTTGTCCTTTCAGCTTGGTGTGCTGCTACCGTTGAGATGACCCTCAGTGTATCAACGGTCAATTTCTTGTAGCACTAATTTTTTTTGATAAAAAATGCCAGTGGCAGGTGCTACAAACTTTCTATAGACTCACATGTCAGGGATTTGAAATTTCTTGTATTCCCTATTGAAAATTTTAAGTGGGCTAATGCCACTGACACTGGGATTGGTGGTATTGACACTAATTCAGCCTGCACACCACACACAAACATTAAAGTATCTTTTATACATCAATTAAAAATCTAACATGACAAATACAAAATGTAACTAATCAAAAGTACTAACAAAATGTAAATAAAAGAAAAAAAACTGTGTTGTCTCCCACAAGCGCCCTTGTTTAATGTCCTATGATTGATAAGGTGATTTTCTTTTGCCTGAGTTCTCATAGGATGGTTGTGGAGGCTCATCTGGCATTCTGAACTCCACTCTATCATCATCTATCTTGAATGTTAAGTAGCATATACCCATGGTAATGATTACATCTGTTGAATCTTGGAATGACCTTCCTAACAACATCTCAGATCCTCGCATCTCAATATATCCATGACCAAAAAGTCAATATGATAAATGAAGTTGTCAAGTTTGACTAAAACATACTTTCATATCTTGTAAGGCCTCACAATTGATCTGTCTGTCAATTGGATTTTCATCGACGTCTTCGTTGGTTTCTTTAATCTCACCTTCTGAAAGGTAGAGAGATGAATGAGATTTATTCTTGCCCCAGAGTCACATTGTGCTTGTAGGAAATGTTTGCTGCCTTTGGAACAACAGATGTAGAAGCATCCTAAGTCCTTTCTCTTTATCAGCAACCTAATATGTCTTTTCTTCTTAGTGATATCTTTCATCTTCCAAATGTAGTGATCTTTTCTATCGCCTCCACAAGTGGAATTTTGATGTGGATCTTTCAGAAGATGTCTAAGAATTTTTTTTAAATTTCTTTTCGTCCTTTATTAGCTTTAGACTATCTAGGAATGGCACATGTGTCTTCTATGCATGCTTGTGAGTAGGAATGTATGGGACAATAGGGATCTCCTTGCCTAAACTTACATCAATGCCACCTCCTAGGATAGAATCTGACACATCTCCTATGGACGATGTGACATGTGGATGCTCCTTCTCAATTGTGGGTGCTTCCTTGTTGATTGTCTGCTCCACTACAAAGTAGAACCTTCACCTACTCTTATAGCACGGTCACCTTTTCTGAAATAAAAGAGTTGACATTGAAATGGTGAAAATTTGATGTTCCTTCTCTTACAGAACCAACATATATGGGGAGTCCTTGTTGTTTCTTGCAGACATTGTATTGAGTGAGGTGTATGTGTGAGAATAATGCCCTAGCGTTCTACATCCTCCTAGTCTTCCATATAGGCTATAGGTAAATGGGACTTTTGCCACATACACCCAATCTGGATTTGGAGTGTGTTGATCTGGTGACTCTTCAGTTCATCTTCGTTGAAGATAGAGACAAAATTTACTTGATTATGTTGATGAGTTGTCTTTTTGTTCCTAGGAAATCCCTACTGAATAGGATTCTTTAAAGTTGACACCTCTTCTGCTAATTGAGAGATTTAATTTCCAATATTGCATATATGAACCCCTTGATTTTGTTGCACCCTTTTTGTTTAATCCAATAAGGCCTTGTTCTGACTAACAAGTCTTCCTAGTATGTCTAAAATCTTATCTATTTTATCCTATTGATATTGTTGATGCAAGTACATGCACTCCTCCTATTCACCTCCAAATGAGGTGCCACTTTTTGATGAAGCTGCACAATGAGTCTGTCCATCTGGGCTTTGAATTCTATGACTCCTTGATTCCATAACACTTTTAATTGTTGATGGTGCTTCTCACTCCTCCCCCAAGATTGATTCCTGGCCATGTTCTTTAGAATCTCATGACATCCTATAGACTTGTTGTTTAGGAAGAAACCTTCTCCTACACTGTCATGACTAGTCCTCTTTCCTTTTTGTAGTCCATAAAAAATCTCTTCTCTTTTGCATACATATCAATCCCATGATGAGGGACCTTTCTAAGCATATCCAGACATCTCTCCCATGCTTTGTAATATGACTGCTATGCATGTTGCTTGAAATTACTGGTTTTTCCCACCATTTCATTTGTCATATAGGGAGAAAAATATCACTCAAAGAGTGCATCTATCATCTTCCCACAAGTTTCTATGGACTCTAGCAATAGACCAAGGAACAATAATTTGGCTTTATCTACAAAGAGCATGAAAACAATCTCAGATAAATAACCATGGCTATAACCATGTCTAGCTTCAGCATGTCACAACTTTCCACAAAGTTGTTTATGTGCGCCATCAGGTGCTCCATGCTATGGTTGTAGAATGACTATGATTTGATCAATTCAGTAGTCCCAAATTCCTAATTGGGTTGTGGCTAAATATTACTTCATCTTATCCCATACCATCTTTTCCTCGGGCCCTTCCTCAACATGTTGTTCACCGTTTGGGTCCATGTCTACTACCTATGCATGGTCTGTGTAACATCCCTGACCTGGGTTATGCACTAACCCTAGGTGTTTTGCTTAATTAAGTAATTAGATACCTGTGTTTATACTTTGAAATGTAATTAAAGCTTTTGAGGAACTTATATTTCTATTTCAGTCCTTTTTGAATAATGTCGGAACATTGTTTTGTTAATAATGGACTAAAGTGAAAATTACCCAGATAGGAGGGTTAACTTGCAAATTGCACATGTTAAGATGTTCCTCTAATGTGGAGACCTCATAAAAATGATTATATGTGGTAATATGGATTCCACAAGCTTGAGCACCAAGATATAGCTTGTAAAGCAATCCTTGTGCTTTAAAACCTAGTTTTGGTGTAAAGTACAATTTACCCAAAACCTAGGGTCCAATATGTAAAATATACCCTCTAGAGGATCTCTCATGTTTCTTGGCATCAAGAAGAGCAAATAAAATGAGAGGGGCGCCTCATTTGAATGATCATGGTAGGAGTGGAAATTACTCACAAATAATGATATATTAAGCTATATCCAATAAAGGTTGATATTAATATACTTCTCTTTAAGGTGTTAGTTATTTTCTAATTAACCTTGGATAATGGAGGAGATTTGGATAAGGATATAAGGAGGAAACATGGCCAAGGATGGAGGAAACCTTAGTGGATATGTTTGGGAAATAAAAGCAAATAATTATCTCTTTCCTTTTTCCTTGAAAATACCCATAAATATATAAAGCATCCTTATCAACAAAGCAAGGGATCGTTTTCCTTAGTTCCTTTTCTTATCTTCTTGCTTTGGCAGACCAAGAAGGAGCTCTAGAGCAGAGGAAGGACGACCAAGCTGACTTGGTAAGTGTTGATCATCATCTAACTTGAATTCATGGTGGAAACCCTAAAACAAGGTTGGTTTCTTAGTTTTCTTCACACGATTCTTCTTTCTAGCCATCTTCTTCAATCAAAAAGTGGAGGAAAGACCTTGGACAACTATTGGAGCTCAAGAAACCATTAAATCTACGAAGCTTGAAGCTCTGGATCAGTCCTAGAGGCGGGTTTTATAACTCTAACCCTTAAGTTTTGTTAATGCAACCTTCTTTCCAAAAATCATTGCTTATACTTCTTCTTTAGACACCTTTGTGTGTTCTTGCTATCTTTTTCGTGAAAGAACAGCCCCTATTCTTGAGGTAGAAGAAGATGAAGTTAATTCCAATGTTTATACAAGAATTAACTTTAACAAATGGTCTCCCAACTTTAGCAAATGGTTTGCCAAACCGTTTGGAGCAAACAGTTTCAAACCGTTTGAGTTCAATCGGTTTCACAAGAACGCATGGAAGCAAACGGTCCAAGACCGTTTGGGGGCGTTGACCAGGAATTGAACATTTGGAGGTCTGTTGTAAATCATGTAGACTAATTACCTACCAAAAATCATCCATTAATTCCAAGTAAATCACCAATTGAAGGCCCATCAATCATCTAAACCCTAATCGGGTCAATTGCTGATTTCAATAATAGAATTATGTTGAAGTTTGGGTTGAGTGACCCAAACGGTTTCAAAACCGTTTGGGGATCACCCAAACGGTCTCAAGACCGTTTGGTGATCACCCAAGACCATTTGGAGGTCTGGGGTTAAGTAGGTTTAACCAATTGAGGGCCCAATGATATCAAGTTGATGAATAATTGATTGCTGATTTGGTGACCAAACCTAGGGTTCAAACCTTAGTTGAATGACTTGGTTTTTGATGCAATAATGGGAAAATGGTTTCAAGACCGTTTGGAGGATATCCAAATGATCCCAAGACCGTTTGGGGTCAGGACATGATCAAATTGATTAATGGTTCAATCGTTTCAAATTAATTAGACTCATGTTGAAGTATGTTGAAGGGTCATCGATTTCAAACCATAATCCAATTGATCCAAGCCCTAATTAATGATCAATTGAGGGTCAATTGAGTGTCAAAAAAGTTGAGGGTTAATCTAATTAACTCAATTGATGAGTGTCTAACAAGTGCATGATCGATTGAGGGGTTCAACATTGGCAACCCTAACTCAATTGAAGAGGTTGAGACACTTTTTGGTCCATGCGGCTTTGAGGTGGTTTGGGTCCAAACGGTCTCAAGACCGTTTGGGTCCAAACGGTCTCAAGACCGTTTGGGACCAAACGATCCCAAACCGTTTGATCTCATGTGGTTTCAAGGTCAGTTATGTCCATGCGGTTTCAAAGTCAATCTTGACCAAACGGTCTTCATGAGCAAATGGTCTTCACCTCTACTTTAGAAAACGGTCTTGAGTGTGCACTTTACCAAACGGTTTCAAAAGTCAACAAGACCAAATGGTCTTCAACACCAAACGGTTTCAAGGGCAGTCCAAGACCATTTGGGGGTTTAGTGTGCAAGACCGTTTGAGGTCTAAAAAGGTCAAGATCGTTTGATGCCTTAGTGGTCAAGATGGTTTAGTGATTGATTAACCTAAACCTCATAGATACCTAAAGTGATTAAGGGACCAAGTAATTAGTTGATTAATGCATGTTATAATCAATGGTGAACATTACAAAGGTACCCTTGATGGGATAGAGTGACCAATACCCTTTGATCAAGTGAACCTTAATGACCACAATAGTAATGACACAACCCATGATGTCAAGGTTAAATTGACTTAGCCTAATCAAGGGTGATGTAAACACCATCTGATAGAAAGAAGATAAAGAAAACTCCTTATATGAATGATAATCAAGTAATAAACCTCCAATATGTATGAATATATCTAATTAGGGTATGATCCTTCATAGTGAGATCATGGAAACCCTAATTATGATGGTTAATGAATCTTAACCTAATTTGAGGGCATTAGTAGAAGTAATCTTAATAATTGTGTATAGTAAACCCTAATCTAGGGTAATGTGATGTAATATGAATAGTAAACCCTAATCTAGGGTAATGTGATGTAATATGAATAGTAAACCCTAATCTAGGGTAATGTGATGTAATATGAATAGTAAACCCTAATCTAGGGAAATGTGATGATGTGAACAGTAAACCCTAATTCTGGGTTATGCTTTTAAGCATGAAATTCTATGATTGAATTATGAAATGAGAAATCATTATACCTTTGTAAGCTAAAGGGGTTGGATAACCCTAATTGAATTGAATAGGAAACCCTAACCTAGAAACTAGTCGTGGTGATGTAACACGGTCGTGGTAATCTTTTGTAGCAAGACCGTGCAAGATAGCACGGCCGTGGTCTTCTATAATTGACTTGGGAATAATTTATATTGTGCTGATATAGACATAATGTACATGTTATCAATTGTGTTAGTCATGCATGTCTTTATAAAGAAGTGAGCATAGCCAGGTAAGGGTTATGATGCCATATTCATTGAAGGCACTTTATAAACTTTGAAAGTAATAATATGGTATGTTGCCTAGTAAGCGGTAACATATGAGATGGATAGGCTGTATGAGCCATGAGAAATATCTGTATTTCTACAATCATGTTCATGTTGTTAAATGACTTGATGATAATATGTTATTTGGTAACAAGTGTTTTGATGATCTAAGGGTTTGAACACCCATGTTCCTGAATCATAATGATGAGGTGATTAGGGATTGATATCCCAATGTTAATAAGATGTGATATGAACTTGATACAATTAGTACCCTTTCTTTATAGCAATTGTCTTATTGGTTTATGTTTGATAACATGCCTGATGCTAAAAGAATGCCATAATGTACTTCAATAATCAATTATAATGATATCATGTAGATCCTTGACCATAGATCCATCATTGTCAGAAGTTAAATGATGGTGAAATAGGTTTTCCTAAGGGAACTCCTGGAGAGCATACTTTTGAATATGTGGGGGTTATGGACGCGAATATCCTTACGTCCTAATGTAGGAATTGATGTGAGATGTACATTTATTCTCTCAATCCTTCATTATATGTTTATGTCGGGATGATGTATCACTAGTCTCCCGATGATGTTGTTGATGCCGCATCGATGAGAGATAAACAAGAAATCCCTTGATGGCGAAGAGAGTACAGCACGCCACTGTAACTCTAATAGCGAAGTTGCCAGAATACCCTGGAAAGAAATTATGGCAGATACACAAGATGTCCTGCATGTTGTTCCTCACACTGACTGAGGAAGATGAGGTCATAGGAATCCGGCTCTTCTGATGACCTATGTATGGTAACGATTGCGATTTCGTAATGGTCGGTTGGAGTATGAGAGGTGTAACTAATGTCCTCAGGGCATAAATATGTTTGAAAAATGTAATCAGCCCTATAGCATAATTGCTTAGGTTGAACTACGAGAAATAATGATTGATGATACATTGTTTATAGTGTTCTAGTTGAATAACTAGTATACATGTTCTTCATATTCCTTATTGACATATGTCTTGACATTTAATCAAGTTATAATTGAAATGATTGCTTATAAAATATTGTTCTACTTAGCTTATACAATGTTTCACCTGTTGTTGAATATTTATAGTTCTACTGCTCAATGTTATTTTATTACTGCAATAACAAAGCTTCTGGCGGAGAGTTATAACTCTTGATGGGACAATTATTCAATTGTCTCACCCCCGTGGCATTCAACCTTTTAGGTAGACGCCGAGGACAAAGGAACCCATCAGTGGGTGAGCATCAACCGCAGCAGCAACAACATCAGGGACAGCAGTGATCCTCAGGTGGAGACACTATCTGTCAAGTCTTGTAGATAGAATGTCCTATGTGTCGTCTTTGTACTCTCAGGTCCTAGGAGTTAGTAGATGTCTAATATAGATCTGAGATTTTGGCGTAACGCCTCGATATTTTTGTATCTTGTCTTGTACAGTTAACATGGCAGTTGATGTTTGTAATCCTCGAGATGTGATTTTACAGAGATGTAATGATGGATCAGTTTGTAAATAACTTATCATGTTTCCTTATGAAAGAGTTTTACCGTTTGAGGCTTCCTTTACAAATTTTAAATTTTTGTGATTTTCGATAATTTCGCTGCTAATTAATCGCTTCCGCATCGTTAATAACATTTTTCCTGAGACGTGTCCCACAACTAGTGGTATCAGAGCTCTAGGTTCGCTGAGTCTACAGAGACATAGGACTTAGGTTGTTGAGTTTGTTCTAGTGCCTTCCAGTATATATGATAGTGTCTTCTACTCATTTAGGAGGAGAAGATATAACTAAAGATGTCTGGACCACACGAGGAACACGTTGCAGAAAGTAGTGTCGCTGCACCCAGAGGAGGTGCAAGAAACCTAGAAAGAGAAGAACCTGTGCCTGAACCACCCGAATTCAATCCAACTGAAATGGGGCACCCAGCCGTCCAAGCCATGTTTGGGTAGTTTATGAATGCCATGACACATATGACTGATAGGATGCCTATACCTGCAACTAGGGCACCTACCCATCCAGAAGGATAAGGAACCGACAAGACGTTTGAACGACTTTGCCGAGTTGGAGCCACATAGTATGCTGGAACAGCTGATCCAGCAGATGCTGACTTGTGGCTAACTGAACTAGAGAAGGACTTTAGAATCCTGAACATCCTAGAAGCTGAGAAGGTTAGGCATGTTGTGTATCATCTCAAGGGAAGTGCTGGTCACTGGTGGACCATGGAAGAACAGGAAAGGCCAGGTGTGGAGATTGCATGGGATGTTTTCCGACGGGAATTTATCAATAGATACTTCCCTAAGACATTTCTGGACGATAAAATCTCTCAGTTTGAGAGGTTAAGACAAGGTTTAATGAACATTAGCAAATATGAGGCTAAGTTTATGGAGCTGTTGCGGTTTTATCTGCATATGGTAGCTACATATGAAGAAAGGATTAGGCGTTTTGAGAAAAGATTAAATGCTGAGTTGACCACCCCTGTGTCTGCTCTGGAAAACAGAGAAGGGTTTGCCACCTTTGTGGAGTCGGTCAGGAGGATAGAGAGGTCTGTGTCAGAGAAGAAATAGACCAAGAACTAGAGGATGTACCCCCAGTTCCAAGGATCTTCATCTAAAGATTTCAAGAAACCTAGGTTTTCTGTACCTACACCACCACCTAGATTCAGTACCCAGATGCAATGGACGTCAAATAGGGGTAGAGGACAAAGCCTACCTCTAGAAGGAGCTCGTAGTTTAGCATCTATGTCGGTTACACGACCACCTAGACCACAATAACTGAACATAAGTTGTTACATATGTGGAAAGATGGGACATCTGATGAAGGATTGTAGAGCCAGAGAAGTGAGTGTAACTCAACCTCAAAGGTAGAGTCAGCAAGGATCTCAAAGGCGACAGTTTCCAGGTAATGCTAAAGGATGTGGACAAGCGTCCCATGCTGGATCATCAGCACCAAGTCATCGAGCACCGAATCAACCACAGGCGACGGCAAGGTTTTACGCGATGAATCCACCTGATGCAGTGATCAACCCTCGAGTTGTGGCAGGTCAGATGGAATTGTTATATTCTGATATGTTTAGATCTTGCGTTGTATCTGTTTTGATTGATCCGGGTTCTACGCACTCCTTTATCACTCGAAGAGTGGTTCTTGACTGCAACCTGACTATAAGTCATAGAGTAGACAGTTTGTTGTTAGAAACTCTGTTGATGGGATCTGCTGTGTTGCAGGAGATATGTTCTCCCTGCATTCTCTTCTTTTCTGATCATCACATTCAAGTAGATCTTATACCACTTGAGATGCATGGGTTCGATGTAATCCTTGGGATGGATACCTTGGAAAGGTATAAGGTTGTCTTGGATTGTGAGTCCAAGCAAGATGTGTTCACTGATGAAAGTGACACATGGATCTTTCAAGGAGATAGAAAGATTCTCCCAACATGTCTTGTGTCAGCTATGGTTGCTGAGAAGCTGATGAGGAAAGGATGTTATGCATTCTTGGCCCATGTGGTAGATACTACCATAGAGAGTCCTAATCCTACTGAAGTTCTGATAGTCAGGGATTTTGAAGATGTATTTCTTAAAGAACTTCCAGGTGTACCACTGCCCCAGGAGATTGATTTTGAAATTAATCTAGTTCCGGAAATGCAACCGATAGCACAAACACCGTATAGGATGGCACCTGCTGAGATGGCATAACTCAAGAAACAACTGCAAGAGTTGCTTGAGAAGGGTTTCATCCGACCGAGTACTTCGCCTTGGGGTGCTCCGGTCCTTTTTGTTAAAAAGAAAGATGGGTCAATGCGGTTGTGCATTGATTACAGATAGTTAAATAAAGTAACAATAAAGAATAAGTATCCTCTGCCAAGGATTGATGATCTCTTTGACCAGTTGCATGGTGCAATCGTTTTCTCAAAGATAAATTTGAGGTTGGGATATCACCAACTGCGTATTAAGGATGGTGCCATACCTAAGTCTGCCTTTAGGACAAGGTATGGTCACTATGAGTTCACAGTTATGTCATTTGGACTAACTAATTCACCAACTGCATTTATGGAACTCATGAACAAAATCTTCCAACCTTTTCTCAATCAATGTGTTGTTGTCTTCATAGATGACATTCTGATCTATAGTAGGGATGCTCAACAACACAAACAACATCTTCGTCAGACTCTAAGTTTGCTAAGAAAACACAAGTTATATGCTAAGTTTAGCAAGTGTGAGTTCTGGTTGCCAGAAGTATCTTTCCTTGGATAAGTAATATCTGCCGCAGGAATTCGTGTTGACCCTAAAAAGGTAGAATCTGTTCTCCTATGGGAGCAGCTGAAGACACCGATGAAGATTCAAACTTTCTTAGGGTTGGCAGGCTATTACCGGAGGTTCATTAAGAACTTCAGTTCTATAGCTTTACCCTTGACAAAGTTGACAATGAAGGATGTTCCTTTTACCTGGAGTGACAAGTGTCAACAATCTTTTCAGCTATTGAAGGAGAGGTTGACAAGTGCACCTGTGCTTGTGTTACCTGAATAAGGGAAAGGATATATAGTTTTCTGTGATGCCTCTAAGAATGGACTAGGATGTGTGTTGATGCAGGATAACCAAGTGATTTCTTTTGCTTCCCGACAGCTTAAGAAACATGAGGAGAATTATCCGACACATGATTTAGAGATAGCTCCTGTAGTTCATGCCTTGAAAATCTGGAGACATTATCTGTATGGAGAAACATTCCAGATTTTCATAGACCATAAGAACCTTAAGTATATCTTTTCTCAGCATGAGCTTAACATGAGGCAACGCCGCTGGATGGAGTTAATCAAGGACTACGATTGCACAATTGATTATCATCCAGGGAAGGCCAATGTCGTTGCAGATGCTTTGAGTAGGAAATCAGCAACACCAGCCCTAGATAAAGCACAACTGAATTCATTAGTGTGCTCAAGGAGAGATATACTTATCTCCTTAAGGCAAGACAATGTACAGTTAAAAGTATCATTGTTAGCCGGGTTGTTAGCTGAGATGCACATAAAACCTACTCTGAGATAGTAGATCAAGGAGGCACAACAAGTCGATGTTGTAGTTCAATTGATTAGATCGGAGTATGATAGTGAGAAACGAGATGGTTTCCATGACTCAGATGATCAAGTAGCCTGTTATCATGGTAGAATGATAGTGCTTGATGTGGATAACTTGAGGAAGTTAGTTCTGGAAGAATCTCATTCTTCAATGTATGCTATGCACCCAGGAAGAACCAAGATGTATCGGAACTTGAAAGATATGTATTGGTGGTCTGGTTTGTAAAAGGACATTGTCGAGTTCGTTATGCGGTGTCCTGTGTGTCAGCAAGTTAAGGCTGAACACCAGAAGCCTGCAGGGATAATGCAACCTTTGCCCATACCACAGTGGAAGTGGGATCATGTAACCATGGACTTTGTGGTTAGTCTACCCAGGACAACCAAAGGACATGATTCCATCTGGGTAATAGTTGATAGGTTGACAAAGACAACACATTTCTTACCTATCAAAACAACCTATTCTGCTGAGAAGCTGGCACAGTTATATGTCGATGAGATAGTACGACTACATGGGGTTCCAGTTACCATTGATCTGACAGAGGTCCCCCGTTTATGAGTCATTTTTGGGAGCGACTTCATAAAGCCTTAGGCACATAGTTAAGGTTTAGTGCAACCTTTCATCCTCAGACTGATGGACAGTCAGAAAGAACCATACATACTTTGGAGGACTTGCTTAGAACATGTGTTCTTCAGTTTACAGGAAGTTGGGATCTGCACCTAAGCTTGATAGAGTTTGCCTACAACAACAACTATCAACATAGCATTGACATGGCACCTTATGAAGATTTTTATGGTAGACGTTGTAGATCACCCCTATGTTTTTATGAAACTGGTGAATATCAACTTTTAGGTCATGATCTTATGTAACAGACCACCGAGAAAATTAAAGTAATACAACAACAGATAAAGACTGCACATGATAGGCAAAAATATTACACCGATAAGCGTCGTAGACCTTTAGAATTCCAGGTTGGAGACAGAGTGTACCTCAAAGTCTCACCCTGGAAAGGAGTTCTTAGATTTGGAAGGAAAGGAAAGTTAGCTCCTAGGTTTATGGGGCCTTATCCAATCATTGAACGGATTGGAAAAGTAGCTTATAAGCTAGAGTTACCACTAGAGCTACAAAAGTTACACCCAGTGTTCCACATTTCCATGCTTAGGAAATGTCATCCTGATACAGAATCAGTTCTGCAACCTATGGAAGTAGAATTGAATGATGATGTATCTTATGAAGAAGGACCTGTGACAATCCTTGACAGAAGAATTAAAAAGATGAAAAAGAAAAATATAAGTCTTGTGAAAGTCCTCTGGAATCACCGTGGTGTTGAAGACGCCACATGGGAACTAGAGGAAGAGATGAGAAGGAAATACCCTGCTCTTTTCTCTTAATATGTTTTGTAATGATTTCGGGGACGAAATCCTTGTAAGGGATGGATAATTTGTAACATCCCTGACCTGGGTTATGCACTAACCCTAGGTGTTTTGCTTAATTAAGTAATTAGATACCTATGTTTATCCTTTGAAATGTAATTAAAGCTTTTGAGGAACTTATATTTCTATTTCAGTCCTTTTTGAATAATGTTGGAACATTGTTTTGTTAATAATGGACTAAAGTGCAAATTACCCAGATAGGAGGGTTAACTTGCAAATTGCACATGTTAAGATGTTCCTCTAATGTTGAGACCTCATAAGAATGATTATATGTGGTAATATGGATTCCACAAGCTTGTGCACCAAGATATAGCTTGTAAAGCAATCCTTGTTCTTTAAAACCTAGTTTTGGTGTAAAGTACAATTTACCCAAAAGCTAGGGTCCAATATGTAAAATATACCCTCTAGAGGATCTCTCATGTTTCTTGGCATCAAGAAGAGGAAAGAAAATGAGAGGGGCGCCTCATTTGAATGATCATGGTAGGAGTGGAAATTACTCACAAATAATGATATATTAAGCTATATCCAATAAAGGTTGATATTAATATACCTCTCTTTAAGGTGTTAGTTCTTTTCTAATTAACCTTGGATAATGGAGGAGCTTTGTATAAGGATATAAGGAGGAAACATGGCCAAGGATGGAGGAAACCTTAGTGGATATGTTTGGGAAATAAAAGCAAATAATCATCTCTTTCCTTTTTCCTTGAAAATACCCATAAATATATAAAGCATCCTTATCAACAAAGCAAGGGATCGTTTCCCTTAGTTCCTTTTCTTATCTTCTTGCTTTGTCCGACCAAGAAGGAGCTCTGGAACAGAGGAAGGATGACAAGCTGACTTGGTAAGTGTTGATCATCATCTAACTCGAATTCATGGTGGAAACCCTAAAACAAGGTTGGTTTCTTAGTTTTCTTCACACGATTCTTCTTTCTAGCCATCCTCTTCATCCAAAAAGTGGAGGAAAGACCTTGGACAACCACTGGAGCTCAAGCCACCATTAAAGATACGAAGCTTGAAGCTCTAGATCAGTCCTAGAGGTAGGTTTTGTAACTCTAACCCATAAGTTTTGTTAATGCAACCTTCTTTCCAAAAATCGTTGCTTATACTTCTTCTTTAGACACCTTTGTGTGTTCTTGCTATCTTTTTCGTGAAAGAACAACCCCTATTCTTGAGGTAGAAGAAGATGACGTTAATTCCAATGTTTATCCAAGAATCAACTTTAACAAACGGTCTCCCAACTTTAGCAAACAATTTTCCAAAGCGTTTGGAGAAAACGGTTTCAAACCGTTTGGAGCAAACTATTTCAAACCGTTTGAGTTCAATCGGTTTCACAAGAACGCATGGAAGCAAATGGTCCAAGACCATTTGGGGGCATTGACCAGGTGTTGACCATTTGGAGGTCTGTTGTAAATCATGTAGACTAATTACCTACCAAAAATCATCCATTAATTCCAAGTAAATCACCAATTGAAGGCCCATCAATCATCTAAACCCTAATCGGGTCAATTGCTGATTTCAATAATAGAATTATGTTGATGTTTGGGTTGAGTGACCCAAACGGTTTCAAAACCATTTGGGGATCACCCAAACGGTCTCAAGACCGTTTGGTGATCACCCAAGACTATTTGGAGGTCTAGGGTTAAGTAGGATTAACCAATTGAGGGCCCAATGATATCAAGTTGATGAATAATTGATTGCTAATTTGGTGACCAAACCTAGGGTTCAAACCTTAGTTGAATGACTTAGTTTTTGATGAAATAATTGGCAAACGGTCTCAAGACTGTTTGGAGGATATCCAAACGATCCCAAGACCATTTGGGGTCAGGACATGATCAAATTGATTAATGGTTCAATCGTTTCAAATCAATTAGACTCGTGTTGAAGTATGTTGAAGGGTCATCGATTTCAAACCCTAATCCAATTGATCCAAGCCCTAATTGATGATCAATTGAGGGTCAATTGAGTGTCAAATCAGTTGAGGGTTAATATAATTAACTCAATTGATGAGTGGCTAACAAGTGCATGCTCGATTGAGGGGTTCAACATTGGAAACCCTAACTCAATTGAAGAGGTTGAGACACTTTTGGTCCATGCGGTTTTGAGGTGGTTTGGACCAAACGGTCTCAAGACCATTTGGGTCCAAATGGTCTCAAGACCGTTTGGGACCAAACGATCCCAAACCGTTTGATCTCATGCAGTTTCAAGGTCAGTTATGTCCATGTGGTTTCAAAGTCAATCTTGACCAAATGGTCTTCATGACCAAACGGTCTTCACCTCTACTTTAGAAAATGGTCTTGAGTGTGCACTTTACCAAACGGTTTCAAAAGTCAACAAGACCAAACGGTCTTCAACACCAAATGGTTTCAAGGGCAGTCCAAGACCGTTTGGGGGTTTAGTGTGTAAGACCGTTTGATTATGTTGATCAGTTGTCTTTCTGTTCCTAGGAAATCCCTTCTGAATGGGATTCTTTATAGTTGCCACCTCCACTGCTAATTGAGAGATTTAATTTCCAATATTGCATATATGAACCCCTTGATTTTGTTGCACCCTTTTTGTTTAATCCAATAAGTCCTTGTTCTGACTAACAAGTCTTCCTAGTATGTCTTAAATCTTATCTATTTTATAAGGATCCCTATCCTATTGATATTGTTGATGCAAGTACATGCACTCCTCCTATTCACCTCCAAATGAGGTGCCACTTTTTGATGAAGCTGCACAATGAGTCTGTCCATCTGGGCTTTGAATTCTATGACTCCTTGATTCCATAACACTTTTAATTGTTGATGGTGCTTCTCACTCCTCCCCCAGGATTGATTCCTGGCCATGTTCTTTAGAATCTCATGACATCCTTTAGAATCTCATGACATCCTATAGACTAGTCCTCTTTCCTTTTTGTAGTCCATAAAAAATCTCTTCTCTTTTTCATACATATCAATCCCATGATGAGGGACCTTTCTAAGCATATCCAGACATCTCTCCCATGCTTTGTAATATGACTGCTATGCATGTTGCTTGAAGTTACTGGTTTTTCCCACCATTTCATTTGTCATATAGGGAGAAAAATATCACTCAAAGAGTGCATCTATCATCTTCCCACAAGTTTCTATGGACTCTAGCAATAGACCAAGGAACAATAATTTGGCTTTATCTACAAAGAGCATGAAAACAATCTCAGATAAATAACCATGGCTATAACCATGTCTAGCTTCAGCATGTCACAACTTTCCACAAAGTTGTTTATGTGCGCCATCAGGTGCTCCATGCTATGGTTGTAGAATGACTATGATTTGATCAATTTAGTAGTCCCAGATTCCTAATTGGGTTGTGGCTAAATATTACTTCATCTTATCCCATACCATCTTTTCCTCGGGCCCTTCCTCAACATGTTGTTCACCATTTGGGTCCATGTCTACGACCTATGTATGGTCTGTGTAACATCCCTGACCTGGGTTATGCACTAACCCTATGTGTTTTGCTTAATTAAGTAATTAGATACCTGTGTTTATCCTTTGAAATTTAATTAAAGCTTTTGAGGAACTTATATTTCTATTTCAGTCCTTTTTGAATAATGTCGGAACATTGTTTTGTTAATAATGGACTAAAGTGAAAATTACCCAGATAGGAGGGTTAAATTGCAAATTTCACATGTTAAGATGTTCCTCTAATGTTGAGACCTCATAATAATGATTATATGTGGTAATATGGATTCCACAAGCTTGAGCACCAAGATATAGCTTGTAAAGCAATCCTTGTGCTTTAAAACCTAGTTTTGGTGTAAAGTACAATTTACCCAAAACCTAGGGTCCAATATGTAAAATATACCCTCTAGAGGATCTCTCATGTTTCTTGGCATCAAGAAGAGCAAAGAAAATGAGAGGGGAGCCTCATTTGAATGATCATGGTAGGAGTGGAAATTACTCACAAATAATGATATATTAAGCTATATCCAATAAAGGTTGATATTAATATACCTCTCTTTAAGGTGTTAGTTCTTTTCTAATTAACCTTTGATATAAGGAGGAAACGTGGCCAAGGATGGAGGAAACCTTAGTGGATATGTTTGGGAAATAAAAGCAAATAATTATCTCTTTCCTTTTTCCTTGAAAATACCCATAAATATATAAAGCATCCTTATCAACAAAGCAAGGGATCGTTTCCCTTAGTTCCTTTTCTTATCTTCTTGCTTTGGCCGACCAAGAAGGAGCTCTGGATCAGAGGAAGGACGACCAAGCTGACTTGGTAAGTGTTGATCATCATCTAACTTGAATTCATGGTGGAAACCCTAAAACAAGGTTGGTTTCTTAGTTTTCTTCACACGATTCTTCTTTCTAGCCATCTTCTTCATCCAAAAAGTGGAGTAAAGGCCTTGGAAAACTACTGGAGCTCAAGCCACCATTAAAGAAACGAATCTTGAAGTTCTGGATCAGTCCTAGAGGTGGGTTTTATAACTCTAACCCTTAAGTTTTGTTAATGCAACCTTCTTTCCAAAAATCGTTGCTTATACTTCTTCTTTAGACACCTTTGTGTGTTCTTGCTATCTTTTTCGTGAAAGAACAGCCCCTGTTCTTGAGGTAGAAGAGTATGACGTTAATTCCAATGTTTATCCAAGAATTAACTTTAACAAATGGTCTCCCAACTTTAGCAAATGGTTTGCCAAACCGTTTGGAGCAAACGGTTTCAAACCGTTTGAGTTCAATCTGTTTCACAAGAACGCATGGAAGCAAACGGTCCAAGACCGTTTGGGGGCGTTGACCAGGAATTGACCATTTGGAGGTCTGTTGTAAATCATGTAGACTAATTACTTACCAAAAATCATCCATTAATTCCAAGTAAATCACCAATTGAAGGCCCATCAATCATCTAAACCTTAATCGGGTCAATTGCTGATTTCAATAATAGAATTTTGTTGAAGTTTGGGTTGAGTGACCCAAACGGTTTCAAAACCATTTGGGGATCACCCAAACGGTCTCAAGACCGTTTGGTGATCACCCAAGACCATTTGGAGGTCTAGGGTTAGGTAGGGTTACCCAATTGAGGGCCCAATGATATCAAGTTGATGAATAATTGATTGATGATTTGGTGACCAAACCTAGGGTTCAAACCTTAGTTGAATGACTTGGTTTTTGATGAAATAAGGGGAAAATGGTCTCAAGACCGTTTGGAGGATATCCAAATGATCCCAAGACTGTTTGGGGTCATGACATGATCAAATTGATTAATGGTTCAATCGTTTCAAATCAATTAGACTCATGTTGAAGTATGTTGAAGGGTCATCGATTTCAAACCCTAATCCAATTGATCCAAGCCCTAATTGATGATCAATTGAGGGTCAATTGAGTGTCAAATCAGTTGAGGGTTAATCTAATTAACTCAATTGATGAGTGGCTAACAAGTGCATGATCGATTGAGGGGTTCAACATTGGCAACCCTAACTCAATTGAAGAGGTTGAGACACTTTTTGGTCCATGCAGTTTTGAGGTGGTTTGGACCAAACGGTCTCAAGACCGTTTGGGTCCAAACAATCTCAAGACCGTTTGAGTCCAAATGGTCTCAAGACCGTTTGGGACCAAACTATCCCAAACCGTTTGATCTCATGTGGTTTCAAGGTCAGTTATGTCAATGCGGTTTCAAAGTCAATCTTGACCAAATGGTCTTCATGACCAAACGGTCTTCACCTCTACTTTAGCAAATGGTCTTGAGTGTGCACTTTACCAAATGGTTTCAAAAGTCAACAAGACCAAATGGTATTCAACACCAAACGGTTTCAAGGGCAGTCCAAGACCGTTTGGGGGTTTAGTGTGCAAGACCGTTTGAGATCTAAAAAGGTCAAGATCGTTTGATGCCTTAGTGGTCAAGATGGTTTAGTGATTGATTAACCTAAACCTCATATATACCTAAAGTGATTAAGGGACCAAGTAATTAGTTGATTAATGCATGTTATAATCAATGGTGAACATTACAAAGGTACCCTTGATGGGATAGAGTGACTAATACCCTTTGATCAAGTGAGCCTTAATGACCACAATAGTAATGACACAACCCATGATGTCAAGGTTAAATTGACTTAGCCTAATCAAGGGTGATGTAAACACCATCTGATAGAAAGAGGAGAGAGAAGACTCCTTATATGAATGAGAATCAAGTAATAAACCTCCAATATGTATGAATATATCTAATTAGGGTATGATCCTTCATAGTGAGATCATGGAAACCCTAATTATGATGGTTAATGAATCTTAACCTAATTTGAGGGCATTAGTAGAAGTAATCTTAATAATTGTGTATAGTAAACCCTAATCTAGGGTAATGTGATGTAATATGAATAGTAAACCCTAATCTAGGGTAATGTGATGTAATATGAATAGTAAACCCTAATCTAGGGTAATGTGATGTAATATGAATAGTAAACCCTAATCTAGGGAAATGAAATGATGTGAACAGTAAACCCTAATTCTGGGTTATGCTTTTAAGCATGAAATTCTATGATTGAATTATGAAATGAGAAATCATTATACCTTTGTAAGCTAAAGGGGTTGGATAACCCTAATGGACTTGAATAGGAAACCCTAACCCTAGAAACTAGCCGTGGTGATGTAACACGATCGTGGTAATCTTTTGTAGCACGACCGTGCAAGATAGAACGGTCATGGTGTTCTATACTTGACTTGGGAATAATTTATATTATGTTGATATAGACATAATGTGCATGTTATCAATTGTGTTAGTCATACAGGTCTTTATAAATAAGTGAGCATAGCCAGGTAAGGGTTATGATGCCATATTCATTGAAGGCACTTTATAAACTTTGAAAGTAATAATATGCTATGTTGCCTAGTAAGAGGTAACATATGAGATGGATAGGCTGTATGAGCCATGAGAAATATCTATATTGCTACAATCTTGTTCATGCTGTTAAATGACTTGATGATAATATGTTATTTGGTAACAAGTGTTTTGATGATCTAAGGGTTTGAACACCCATGTTCCTGAATCATAATGATGAGATGATTAGGGATTGATATCCCAATAATAATAAGATGTGATATGAACCTGATACAATTAGTACCCTTTCTTTATAACAATTGTCTTATTGGTTTATGTTTGAAAACATGTCTGATGCTAAAAGAATGCCATAATGTACTTAAATAATCAAGTATAATGATATCATGTAGATCCATGACCATAGATCCATCATTGTCAGAAGTTAAATGATGGTGAAATAGGTTTTCCTAAGGGAACTCCTAGAGAGCATACTTTTGAGTATGTGGGGGTTATGGACGCAAATATCCTTACGTCCTAATGTAGGAATTGATGTGAGATGTACATTTATTCTCTCAATCCTTCATTATATGTTTATGCCGGGATGATGTATCACTAGTCTCCCGATGATTTAGTTGATGCTGCATCGATGAGAGATAAACAAGAAATCCCTCGATGGAAAAGAGAGTACATCACGCCACTGTAACTCTAATAGCGAAGTTGCCAGAATACCCTGGAAAGCTATTATGGCAGAGACACAAGATGTCATGCATGTTGTTCCTCACACTGACTGAGGAAGATGAGGTCATAGGAATCCGACTCTTCTGATGACCTATGTATGGTACCGATTGCAATTTCATAATGGTCGGTTGGAGTATGAGAGGTGTAACTCATCTCCTCAGGGCATAAATATGTTTGAAAAATGTAATCACTCGTATATCATAATTTCTTAGGTTGAACTACTAGAAATAATGATTGATGATACATTGTTTATAGTGTTCTAGTTGAATAACTAGTATACATGTTCTTCATATTCCTTATTGACATATGTCTTGACATTTAATCAAGTTATAATTGAAATGATTGATTATAATGTACTATTCTACTTAGCTTATACAATGTTTCACCTGTTGTTGAATATTTATAGTTCTACTGCTCAATGTTATTCCATTACTACAATAACAAAGCTTCTGGTGGAGAGTTATAACTTTCGCTGGGACAATTATTCAATTGTCTCACCCCCATGGGATTCAACTTTTTAGGTAGACGCCGAGGACGAAGGAACCCATCAGTGGGTAAGCAGCAACCGCAGCAGCAGCAACATCAGGGATAGCAGTGATCCTCAGGTGGAGACACTGTCTATCAAGTCTTGTAGATAGAATGTACTATGTGTCATCTCTGTACTCTCAAGTCCTAGGAGTCAGTAGATGTCCAATATAGATATGAGATTTTGGCGTAACGCCTCGAGATTTTTGTATCTTGCCTTGTACAGTTAACATGGCAGTTGATGTTTGTAATCCTCGAGATGTGATTTTATAGAGATGTAATGATGGATCAGTTTGTAAATAACTTATCATGTTTCCTTATGAAAGAGTTTTACCGTTTGAGGCTTCCTTTACAAAAAGTTTTTAAATTTTTGTGATTTTTGATAATTCCGCTGCTAATTAATCGCTTCCGCATTGTTAATAACATTTTTCCCGAGATGTGTCCCACAGTCTGCCTGTGGCTGTGTAGTTTGATGAGCTTCTTAGCTAAATCCACAAATTCTTGTTTCTTACAAAAAATCCCCTCGTGGTCTACACTAGTTGGAGTAAATTCTCTATAAACCGTGGTTTGAGTGTGAACCTTACACTATTACCTAAAAATGTGAAATGGCAATGTGAGATATCGAGTACCAATGAATTGACAGAGGAAACATTTTCAATTATTCTCTTGTTCAAAGATAAGGTTAAAAGTAAATAAAAGAACAAGTAATGGCCTAGAGTGGTTGGTCACAACACTCATAGTGCTAGTGTTCCATTTCCTCAGCAGTGGCGCCAAATACTTTATGTGCAAAAAACTATTAGGCCTGAGTCTCGAACTCATGGGAACCTTTTCCAGGGGACTATAACTAACTGTAACTTGATCATCTAGGCATAGAAAATATGGTTTGATAGTTTGTTTTATAACTAAGAGGAAAAATTAAAGCTATATATAATGACTATGATCAGGAATAGATGGATTCTTCAAGATTGTGGTTTCACCATGACACACATTGCATTCACACTTCATTTAAATTGATAATTATTCACCCTTAACCAAGGACTAAAGACATGTCATGCGTATTACCCACTCCTACATCATAATACACCTACCTAGACTAAAATAAATCCTACATCCATAACAATTTAGGAATTATCTAGGTGCATTATCAATATTTCTAGGTTGTTTTTTCACAGCCTGAAGCCCTCTACCGAGGTGAAATATAGGCTATGTGGACCGATGATTTTTCCCATGCTTAATCCCGCTTGTGGAGAAACTAGTGGTCTATTATATTGATTATCGTGATCAAGAATAAACAATTCAATAAGAGATCATAGATTCATGTCCAAAATTAAGAAATAGATTATAAATTCATAAAATCAAAATATAAATAAATACTATACTAGTCTCAAGTCCTAAGGAATATGGGATTTAGCCACGCATGATTTCTATCATCAATCAAAGAGAGAAAGTTAGAAAAACTAGGCTAACCATGAGAAAATAAATGTGAAAACCCATGCATAATTCATCTCAGTGATCCCCTATGGTAGACACCTTGATCTGCAACGTTACAGTTGTGATTGATCTTGTAGAATTTCCCAGTGTGTCCTGTCTGTGCTTATCTCCTTCATATCCTCCTCTTCTAGCTTTGTACTTTGTTGTACTGAGATGGAATGTGATATCCCCCTTTATCCAAACTCTCCTTAGGATATAAGTGGGGTTTTGTCTATCATTAAGTCACAATTGTTGAATCTGAGTAATTTTCAATCTGCAATGATTGTGTATAGATGGTACCACCAACATGATATTGGTGGCACCAACTTACTGGTTGACTCGAAACCCTCAAAATGTGTCCCAAAAGATGTGTCAATAGAAATGAGTTGCATTATATGAGTTCTGATGTAATTTAAGTACTAAAGTCAGTACCACCAACTGGATGGTCAGTATCACCTAGAACATTAAACTTAGTTATTGATGCTCCCAGGATTGTGAGTCGGTAGCACAAAATCCTTGCTTTGATATCATTGACACCATTCTCAATAGCACCAAGAGTTGTCTTGATTGCACCAAGATTTATGAATTTCCCTATTGGAATTTTTTGTCACGTTAGTACCACTGACACATGTATCAGTAGAAAATGAGACATTATATAAATGCTCAATTTACATGAAATAAGGAGAATACAACATAAGTTTAAATTATACGTGATAATTTAGCATGATTCGGTAGAAATACTCAATATTTGATGCAATAGTGATTCACAAGCTGATAAAGATTAAATAATGCATAACATATCTCAGAATGAAAAATTATGCACTAAATGCACGGAAAAGTTAACATGTGAAAAATGACTGAAACTCAATGTATTAAAATCCTCTAAGCTATAATGTTTCTCTCCTTAAGAAACACTGCCTTTGGATCTGTATGAAATAGTCAAGAAAAGGACAAATCCTATGAAGTACATTTCTCAAATACCCCCAACTTCCGGTCCCAAACCTGCCCTTACCAATCAATGAACAAATAACTGCTATGAAGTGATGTAAAATATTCATTAAATATATCCACCCTTAGATCAAAGAAAAATATTAATAGAGAGCAGTTAACATCATAGTCCATAGGTCATACACTTGATGCACTGTGTAATTTCCTATCTACATTGCTCTGGTCTACCTGGACAACTATGTTGGAAACAATTCCCCATATAGAAATGAATAAGGAGGTTAATCATACATGTGGCTTACCATATAGAGAAATGGGTGGAAATGAAGTAGGTGGATATGAACAAGAATCACAAGTAACATCCAAATTATTTATGCATAAACAAAATGTAATGAGCCTACAGAATGATGGGAATGAAAAATACATGAATCCTAATGCCTACTATTATGGTAGAATGATGAATGCATTGAATGTATCATCCTAATGATGAAAGTGGGTGAAAGGTTGCATACATATAAACTATTTTGAACTTCTCCATAAAGAAACTTTAGACTGAGTTCAAGCTGTCTTTCTCTCCCTTTTTTATTTGTTTTCTCTTTTTTTTCTTCCCTCTTACTTTAGCGTGTGTTATGATTATACTCAGACTTTCTTCATCATTTCTTTCTTTTGATATATATATATATATATATATATATATATATATATATATATATATATATATATATATATATATATATATATATATATATATATATAGGGCATCGATCCAGAGAGAAACATATCTTGTGAGAGCATGAGAGGCATTTGAATAACTCTTTGTATAGGTCAATTTTTAAAAATCCAACCGTATAGATTACAAGTATATATTAATATTTACCTTCCTACAGAATTTTATCACCATCCAATTTGTAGATCATTTACAACAACAAAATACTTTTTGACGCTCTGTATTGAATTTCAGGCTAACTGTTGGATGTAAAAAGTGTATATTGTACATATGGTCATGTAAATAATGTCTGATTGCAATGATTTTTTGTGAGAAGGTAAATGAAATGATGATTTTTCCATCTATGCGGTTGGATTTTTAAAAATAGCTCCCAATTTGTAGTTATTCAAATGCCTCTCATGCTCTCACCGTAGGATGTTTCTCACTGAATCGCTACCCTATATATATATATATATATATATATATATATATATATATATATATATATTCAATGCGAGGGATATGGATGTAGATCCTTTCACCTTATTGTTGAGAAAGGTACATATATATGTTACACAAAAAATGCAAAAATAATGGAAAAGAAGCATAAGATCTACATGAGATCTGTTATGCAACAACAATTTCTCTACTTGATACAATGATATGCACATCTTTATAATTTTTTAATGCACTCATAAAGTACTAGCTATCATACTACCTACCATGATATGCAATGAAGAAAAAAATTTATTTGGAATACTTGATCACCTTATGGTGGTGAATGAAATGTCATGGAGGGGGGGGGTTTGGAATCATATGATTAAGAGGAAATGCCTTTTTAAACTATGATATATCCCTCTCCTATGAACATGTGTACATGGTGACCTTAGAATTTCTTTCTAAAGTTCCCATTTAAGATATCGTTATTTGTTTGTTAGTTTGGGGTCAAACCTCATCATAATACACAAGTCTTGGACAACTTCATATTTTAATTCATATCAAGTGTCCTCAAGCTGACTAACCCAAACATTTCCTCCCATTGGTGTTGTCTTAGACTTCAAAAGTAAGTTAAAAAGATGTGATACTTTTTAAATTTAATGCAAGATCAAAAAACACATTCTTTTTAGTGATATATGCAATCATGATAAACTAAGATCCATGACTACACTAGATAGACTATGGATCCTATTAGTTGGAAATAACAAAACTAAAACATGATAAAAAAATAAAGCAAGATAAAATCGTTCCATCACCCCCTAAGATTGAAATTGACTACATCCTAAGAGGGGGAATGGGGGTACCAGAAGCTTGGTATGGTGGTGGTGGGTGGAAAGTACTATGCTTCATCCCAAATTAGGTTTTGTTGGAGTATCTAACATTCTATATCGGTGCCACTGACATGAGTTTCAGTGGTACTGAGATCTAATGTCCTTTGTCCTTTGATCTTGATGTGTTGGTACTACTAAGATGACTCTTGATGTATGGTACCAAAAATACTATCGGTTCTACTGACTTTCTATGGACTCATCCTATTAGGGATTCGGTGCCACTGACTCTCCTATTGGTGGTACCAAAATTTTTTAAATTCCCCGTTGAAAGTTTTTAAGTAGGTTAATGCTACTAAATTTGCTATCGATGGTACCGATGCTGACTCTACTAGAACACCACACAAAAACATAAAAGTACCGTTATATATCAATCAAAATCTATTTAGAAAAATACAAAAGAAATGCAACTATTGAAATTGGGTTTCCTCCCATAAGCTCCCTTGTTTAATGTCCTAGGCTTGACAAGGTGATTTTCTTCAGCTTGGGCTATTACATGATGGTTTTGAAGATTCATTCAACTATCTAAATTCCACTCTATCATCATTTATTCTAAACATTAGGTAGCCTCTACCCATGTCAATGATCACATTCAATGTAGCTTGGAACGACCTTCCTAACAACATCTCATATCATAGCATATCTTGCATATCCATGACCATAAAGTCAATAGTTAGATGAATTTGTCGAATTTGACTAAAAAATCATTGCATATATCATAAGGCCTCACAATTGATCCTACCTCCAATTGGATTTTCATAGAAGTCTTTGTTGGTTTCTTCAATCCCACATTCCTAAAGGTAGAGAGATGAATGAAATTTATGCTCGCTCCAGAGTTACATTGTTCTTGTTGAAAATAATTACTGCCTATGGAATAAGGGATGTAGAAGCATCATGCATCCTTTCTCTTTCTCAAAATCCTTCCCTGGATCACATCACTTATTACTTCATCAACATGCAAGACATATGTATCTTTACTCTGTCATTTCTTGTTGATGATATCTATCAAAAATCTTCCATATGCAGGTATGTGTTCTATCACCCTCATGAGTGGCATGTTGATGCAGAGTTTTCAAAAGATGCCTAGGAATATATTAAATTTATTTTCCTCCTTTCTTGGCTTTAGACTATCCAGGAAATGTCACATGGGGCTTCTCTACAAGCTTGTCATGAAGAATGTATGGGACATTAGGGATCTTCTCCCCTAAGATTAAATCAACACCACCTCCTAGGATAGAAACTGGCACACCTTCTATGGCCAGGGTGACATGTGGCTTCTCTTTCTCAATTGTGGATGCTTCCTTGTTGATTGTGACTGCTCCACTATGAAGTAGAACCTTCACATGCTCTTGTTGCACACACACCTTTTATGGGGTTGGAACCAAGGTCGTAGCAATGGTGGAAATGTGATGTTCATCATCTTGTAGAACCAAATTGATGGGATGTCTCTGTTGCATTTTGCAAACATTGTATTGCTTGGGGTGCATGTGTGAGAATAATGCCCTATAATTTTACACCCCCTACTCTTCAGTTTAAGTTTTGGGGAAACAAAACTTTTGGAACATATACCCAATCTGGCTCAGGAGTGTGTTGATCTAGTAACTCCTCAGTAAAATGATCCATTTCTTTGAAGATAGAGATGATATTTACTTGATGATGTCGATGAGATGTCTCTATGTTCCCAGGATAACCATGTTGAACAAGTTTCTTTATGGATGCCACTTCTGTTGCTAAATGAGAGATTTAGTTATAAGTATTGCGGATATGGGCTTCTTGATTTGGATGCACCCTTTTTTCCTGGTCCTAAAATGCCTCATTCCGACACACGTGTACCCAACATGTCTTCAATCCTTTCTACTTTACTAAGACCCTTGTCCTATTGATATTGCTGATGCAAATACATACACTCCTCTTCACCTCCAGATGAGGGGCCATATTTTTGATCAAGTCTCTTTGTGAGTTTGTGCATCTGACCTTTGGGTTTTGTGAACTCTCTTGATTCCATAGTACTTCTAATTTTTGTTGGAGCTTCTCGCTGATCCCCCCAACATTGATTCTTGGCCATATTTTTTAGAATCTCATGGCATCTGGTAGCTTTGTTGTTTAGGAAGAAACTTGCTCCTACACTTTCAAGACTATTCCTCTCCCCTTTGTGTCAGCCTTAATAGAATGTCTTTGCCTGCCCATACAGATCAACCCCATGACGAAGGACCTTCCTGAGCATATTCTAAAATCTCTCCCATGTTTCTAAATATGACTCCTCTACATGTTACTTGAAGTTATAGATTTTACCTTCCATTTCATTTGCATATGTGGGAAAAATTATCACTCAAAGAATGCTTCTATCATATCATCCTAGGTTTCCATGGACTCTGGTGGTTGACCGAGGAACCACAATTTGTCTTTATTTGACAAAGAGTATGAGAACAATTTTTAGATAAATAACCTTGGTTGGAACCTAGTCCAGCTTCAACATGTCACAACTTTCCACAAAGTTGTTTATGTGCATCATTGGGTCCTCCATGTTGTGGCCATGGAATGAATGTGACTTGATGAATACCACTAGTTCCAGATCTATCTTGTAGAGGTTCACATTAACTGCTTAACATTTGATTGGTCCTAATGGAGATGTGTCTGAAGATGACTTTATATTCTCCCAAATAGTCTATTCCTCAGTCCCTTCCACAACATATTTTTACCATTTGAATCCATGTCTATTGCATGTGCCCAATCATCTGAATGTGGTGGATTTTGGATGAGCTTCTTAGCTGAAGCCCCAAACTCTCACACCTTATGAAAAATATCCTCATGTTCTATACTACTTTGAGTAGATTCTTCCGTAATCCATGGTTCAAGTGTGAATCATTAACTAGTACATGAAAATGTGGAATGGCAATGTGAGATATAGAGTACTAATGAATTGATAGAAGAAAATTTTCAATTATGTTGTTGTTCAAAGAAAAGGTTAAAAATAAAAGAAATGGCCAAGAGTGTCCACTCACAACACTCATAGTGGTGGTGTTGTCGTTTCCCTGGAAACAACGCCAAAAACTT
The DNA here is from genome assembly GCA_963693085.1 of Alisma plantago-aquatica. Classification (NCBI taxonomy): domain Eukaryota; kingdom Viridiplantae; phylum Streptophyta; class Magnoliopsida; order Alismatales; family Alismataceae; genus Alisma; species Alisma plantago-aquatica. The sequence goes on from OY856415.1 coordinate 423,417,761, forward strand.
GACATGCCAAAAATCTGCTTGTAAAATGCAAGTGTATTTGTCATGTAATAAATGTATGTGAGGCACAAGTGTCAAACTTAAGGTAGAATTTTGTAGAGACTACTGCTAATTGTAACCTAATCAACTAGTCCTAGAAAATGTAGTTTATTGATTGTTATAGATCTAAGGTAAAGAATTAAAACTTAATTAAATGATTGTGATCAGGACTGGATGGATTCCTCAGGAGTGTGGTTTCACCATAGCATGCATTGCATTCACTCTTCATTTTATTTATAATTATTCACCCTTAACCCTAGACTTAAATCTCATAACAAGTATTACCCACTACCACAACAGAATAGGCTATCTTGACTAAAAGAAACCCCACTTATGTTGTGATTTTGGAGTTTCTAGGTGCATTATCGATATCTCTAGGTTGTTCTTTCACACCCGTAAGTCCTCTTCTAAGGTGCAATATAGGATTTGTGAACCTATAATTTTTTCAAACCCTGAATCCCTCTCCGAAGCAATTAGCAGCCTATTATATTGATTATGGTGATCAAACATAAAAAAAATCAATATGAGATCATAGATTTACATCAAAAATCAAAGAAATAGATTAATTATTCATAAAATTTTAATACCAATCAATACCAGGCTACTCCCATGTCTTAAGGAATATAGGGTTTAACCCCAAAATATTTCTATCATCATACAAAGAGAGGAAGAGGAAAAAACTAGCATTAACATTAGAAAGACAATGTAAAAACCCCTAGAGAAGTCGTCTCTGCGATCCCCTCTGGGAGACACCTTGATCTACAATGCTTGGACCATAAATCCATCTCCCATAAGTGATCGGAGCATCCAGTCCATGGCTATATCCTTCGTCTCCTACTCTCCCATTCTCATGCTCTGTTGCACTAAGCTAGAATGTGATGTCCCCCTTTGGGTGAATTCCCCTTAGGTCATATGTGAGGTTTTCTCCATCAATTAAGAGTAGTCATTGGATCTAAAGTGATTTTGAATCTACACTGATTTTGAAATGTTGGTGCCATTGATAGAATATCAGTGGTACTGACTTTCTTATAGATTCAAAAACCTAGAATTGTATACTGACAGATGTGTTGATAGAACTAAGATGCATTATGCGAGTTTTGATGTATGTTAAGTGATGAAGTCGGCCTGATCAACTAGCTAGTTGGTGGCAATGAGACCATTAAACTCGATTACTAATGCTCTATGGATGGTGAGTTGGTTTCCGTGACTTCTAGCTTTGGTAGCATTGACAACATGGTCGTTAGCACCGAAAGTTTCTCAGTTGCAATGAGATTTCTAAATTTCCCTACTAGAATTTTGTGTCATGCCAGTCCAAATGAACATATTTGTTGGTAGCACCGAGTTGTCAAATAAATGTTCATTTTACCTAAAATAAGGGAAAAATAACATAAATCCAAATTAAAAGTGATACTTTAGCATTATTTGGGTAGAAAAACTCAATATTTGATGCAATAGTGATTCACAGACTAAATGATAAATAATGCATAACATATCTCAAAATCAATAGTTATGCACTAAATTCATGGAAAATAACCTAGGAAAAATGACCAAAAATAAATGCGTCAGTCATCCAATATAGCTTTGAAAATCCTATAAAAATAATTAAAACCTCTCATGAAAAGTTTTGTCGTCAAGAATAAGAGTGCTTTTATCTCAAGATATATGATTACTAACAATTCCCTATAACATATGTGATATTTCATGCACTAGAGAGTGGTAGGTGGAGGGCTAAAAAATTGGCACTAAATTTGGATAAATTTAACATATGACAAGGTTTAGTGGATCTATCTTGATCATGTAAAAATGAAGTTAGGTGCCAAAAATAATTTTAGGGGGTAAACCCAAAATACATAACATATATAAGACATGAATTTTCCATTTATGGATATAGGTCTAGTAGAACTATATCAACATAAGTCTCATGACATGAAGATCCTATTTTAGCTATCTCTTTATCTTTCTAATAATATTTCTCAACCTCTCTAAGTCTTGCCTATAAAAATGCATTGTTCATGGTGTTAAACATAGAAAGAGTGCACCACATATATATCATCTCTTCTTTGCATGTGATAGCATCTTATTTGTACATGAAGCACATGAAGATATCGATAATGCACCTAGAAATATCTAGAAATAGTCTCTTGGTGAAAGACATATCTAGATTATCTTAAATGAAAGAATTTTAAATCTAAGTAAACTATAATTCATCATAAGTTGGTCATTCCATTCAATCATAAATATGAAACCCCAAATTTGAGAATACTAAATGGGAAATAGTTACATAATAATACATGACAATTATATATCGTAACATTTATGCCTGACTTTTATGTGTTGATTGGTTATTTTAAACTTACCTTAGGTTTGATTCTCCCTTCTATGCAAGATTATGTGCTAGGTGTACTTAGACTAGGATGAACTACTCATAAATCTTGCTTGTACAAACCTTGAATGATTTCTTCACTTCTTTGATTATGTCTACTAGAGCAAGAAGAGAGGGGAAACAGAGATAAATAACTTGAAGTATTCCTTAGAATTAACTTTTCCCATGGAAAAAGGAACATAATGTAGTATCTTGGATGGGAACTAGAGGGGAGAGGGGCGACTAGACCTAAATCAACTTAAACAAAATTCATTCTTCAAGATATATCACAAGATAAGGTTGCTAATTTGGAATTTGAGTGAAACTAAAACATACATAGAAAAGGAGAGAGAGATAGAACAAGCACAAGAACACAATCTATGTAGAGTGGTTCCGTACTAAAAAGTATGAGTAAGTTCAATCCACTACCTAGAGAAAACTCAAAGATTTTTCAACCATTGCACCTTCCTTATATTCTATTATAAGAGATACAACACATGATATTCCTTTTCCAGGTCAAGGATACCCATCCTTCCCTTTAAGGAGAAGGGAGACAACAACCTACCAAAGGAATTACCTATCAAAGACTGAGTCTTCAACCTCACCCAGGACTTACCCACTTTGCAATGAGTCTTTTTCCTTCACCAAGGACTTACCCACTCCTGTACAAGTCTTCTGCCTTGCAGGAATTACCCACTCTTCTTGGATCTTCCACCTTTGACTTTACCTTCGCCAAACAGAAGCTTTCACCAAGAGACTCCTTCCCTTATTCTTCTTCACCTCTATTCCAAGAGAGAGAACCTTCACCTTCATGGATGAATGATATATTCAGAGATGGAGGAAGTGAGAGCCTCACAAGATATACATGTAGGACAAGGGGATCGGTTGAGTTTTTCACAGGAGAAACTCGAACGAAAAACACCCTATAATGAATTTCAGAAAATGTTATTAAAGTGCTTAAATGTTTGATTTAAGATCTCTTGATTTTTTCTAAGATTAATTACAAGTCATACAATCATTACAAGTGATTTACAACATGATTCTAACAGATATACATCATATTCCACAAAAGTGAACTTGCATTTATTTTGACTTATCTTTTCTCCAAGTTAGGATGCCCAAGCTAGGGAATTTGGAATGTGTCTATACCTAATCTAAAATCACTCAAGTAGAAGCATTAGACACAAATAAGTGGAATGGTTAATCCTCAACAGAATAAGGGTTTATTCATTTTAGACCTTGAGTCAACATTGACCATGAGTCAACATGCTCCCCCCCATTTCTTTTGATAATGAGGAACCCTCCCGGGTTCGAAAACTATTGGACCCCAACCATCCAAGAGTAAACCCTGGGGCCATCCATGTCATTGGGGGGACACCACAACACACCCAATCAAATGCCAGCCATTGTTGCACCATGGACCCCTTTTTGAATATTACAAACCATTCTATAAATGTATTGAAAGCTTTTAAGTAAATCATACCTTTGGAGAAACCTAGGGGTTTCAAAAAGATTGAGTTCATAATATCACCCTCAATTGATGTTCATGAAGTTCTCATACTCACCCTAAATGGATACTATTCTCCTGAATGGCCAGCTTTCATAATATTTATAGAAACTATGTCTTATACTCATATTTTTTTTTACATATATATCTTCTCCCCTTAACATAAGACATACTTTCTCCTCACACATGCCTTTTCCTAGTCTAACATGCCGTCTCCCCCTTTATCATTTCAAAAGGTAGGGGTTTGATAAAACAAAACATGTTAAAAAAAGGATATACCAAATGTTAGAAAGGAAAGTAGAAGAGCAATATTTGGGGCTTGTCAAAGAATAGTATGTAAGGAAAATTAAGACATGAATTTGAACAACCCATAATGTAATTCTAGCAAATATCAAGGTAAGCCTATTTAATAAAGTAGCCCAAGATGGTCGATAAGTAATTCAAAGAACAAGCTTGAGCATGTATGTAGCAAGACACATGCCTAACAAATAGTTGAATACCACTTCATGCAAAGATAAACAAGGCTAGCACTACACATATGTGAACTGCTAATAGAAGATATCACGAGTTAGGATTACTAGTAGGATCTAGATCATAGCAAAAGATGCTCAAGTTAAAGAGAAATCTATGAGTAGATGTAGAGATATATACAAACAAAAAGATATGGAGTTTCAGAAGCAAGAAAGGATATTACTCACTAGAAAAATATGCATCATTACCAAAAGATGATTACCACTAAGAACCTCAAGGTTGTATCAAAACAATATATATAACTAGATATATGTAGCAAGTTAGAGAATAATGGAAGCAATTTAAGACATAACCAAGAGATCCAAAGAGATCATCATCAAAACCTTCATGACAATTCAAGATAATTAATTGCAAGATATAGGGATACCACTTGTGGGATACCAAATTATAGCAATTAGAAAGATAGAGTTGTATGCAAAATAAGAAATGTAAAGCATGGCAATATTCATATCTAACTGTAGTAAAGAGGAGTGCTAAAAGTATAAGGCTATCAGTTGAGAAAATCTAGTTGAAAGGGAAATTATCATCCAAAAAGCCATTTGTATATTTTGTGCATAGTGTTATCGGTCGAGTTTCTGAGTTGAAATTCTCGACCAAAAATATATGTTGAAAACACCTATTGGTGCCTGTTGGTCAAGTTTCTATCAGGACAAACTCAGCCGACAACAACATTTGTCAATAAACACATATATTTCAAACAAACATATCTAGAGGCATGGTAAAAATATAAACCTTTTATGTTAGTAAAGAGGCACGACACCCTAAGTTCACCAAAAAAATAGAAACCATATCCAAACATGTGTAAGCAAGTACGTAGTGCATCATGAAAGCATCAAAAACAATTTTTGATCAAGAAAGTGAAGAGAATCACAATATATAACTTTTGATTCATAGACCAGAAGTATAGTGCATACTAACTTGGCAAAAGCACATTATGATAAGATATGAGAAAAGAGCATTATTACCTCTTCTCTTACCATTTCTTTTACACTTGTTGCCACCCCATACACATGTCACCTTTCTTCTTTTATGTGGATTGAGAACCAATTTGCAAATCCATAACTCATGTCAATCCATTTGCAAGTCACATATAAGAGGAAAGATGAAATGGTCCCCAATCATATTTTTGGGTCTGAAGGGGTTATCTTAGCATCCCAAGTCCTATTTCTCTTGGGTGCTTTCCTAAAAGGACAATATGTATAAAAATGACCAATTTCATTACAATAGTTACATGATCTCCTAGCCTTTGAACTAGAGGATTCTTCATTGAAAATTGAAGGTCCTTTTGTTTTTGTTGTTACTTTGGCTACTATAAAGTCCAAAACCATGTCTACATATTTGTTAGGCAGTATGGTCTAGGATTTGATTAAGATTCTTTTTATAATCTAAAAAATCTTTGCATGAAGATCTCAAATTATGATTATCATGCATAAGAGAAGTAATAATGGAAGACAATTGATTGATATTATCTCTAGCATGCAAAATATTAGTTTCTAAGCAAAGAGCATTGGTCATATAAGAATATCTATCCACACGAAGAGAAGCAACACTATTCTCCCTATATTAGAACTAGAACAAGATTCAAGAACATTGATTTTAGCAAGTAAGGAAACGTTCTCATTTTCAAACAAAGCAATCTTAGAGAGATAAACAATATTTTTAGATTATAATCCTTGCTAAGAAAGATACTTGTCCTCACTTTTAGTTGTAAGCACATTTATATCAAGTATGAGAGAATTCACAACATTACTATGCTCTTCATTAGCACTATGCATAAGAGGTTTATCTTTTAGAAATCTAATCTTATCAATCAAACTAGCATTTTCAAGTTTAAATGAGTCTACTTGACTAAGATAGGCATTATTATAATCTAGCAAGAAAATATTAGCATATTCAAGATCATCCTTTTCTACATAAAAATTATTAACAATTCTAGCAAGATTGTTCTTTTTAATTTTAGAAAACTTAAGATAGGCATGAGTATCATGAATAACAACAATTAAAGATTCTTTATCTGAAGAGTTTAGATTTACCTCATTTGAGTCTTCACTTGTTGAAGTCATGAGAGAAAAATGACATTCTCCTTCATCTTCACTACAACTTGAGCTAGGTGATCCACTATATTCTTCACTTGAGCTTGAGTTGGAGGAGTCACTTGAGCTGGAGTGCCATTTCTCCTTCTTATTGTACTTCTATTCTCTTCTATTGTGATGATGGGTCTTTTTTTCTTGTGGACAATCATCCTTGAAGTGACCCTTCTTTCCACATTTGAAGCACTGAATAGAGGAGGAAGACTTGTATTTGTAGATTCTATCCTTGGAGTACATGGCATCTTCTTCGACTTGAGAGGATGGAGAAGATTGACCAACAATAGCCTCAATTTGTGCTTTGATTTTAGCCTTCTTCATTCTCTTGAGATCTTTCTCTTCTTCTCTTTCTTCTTCATCTTGCTTGTCAAGTTTGACTTCATGAGCTTGTATATTTTCTATGAGCTCTACAATGGGAGTATTACCAAGAGACCTTGCTTATTCAATGGAATTCACCTTGGATTCCCAATTCTTGGGGAGAGTTCAAAATATCTTTGAGTGGATATCTCCTCTAGCCATAGGATAACCTAGGATGGCAAGACCACTCACAATGGTGTTGAGCCTTGAGTACATCTTGGCTATCCTCTCCTCCTTCCCCATATTGAATTTTTCAAGAATCCCTTTGAGCATTAGACTTTGTTTTCCTTCACTTTCTTTGTCCCTTCATATATGATGCATATCTTTATCCATACCTCATAGTTCGTCTCACAAGAGGAAATCCAGTTGAACTCCATGGGGGACATGGAGGCATATAGAATTTTGACGTCTCCTGCATTTAAGGTTGCTTTCTTTAAAGTAGCTTCATCTGATTCTTCTATCTTTGTCTCTGTTAGCTTGTATGGAGGTCCACCATTTGCCATAGATCAAGACTTGATCCTTGGATGTATATTTTAACCTTCTCTTCCAATGGAGGAAGTTACTCCCATCAAAGATTGGAATGTTGATGAGGTACCTCCCACATTGAGAATCTCACATCTTCTCCTACTTGTACAAGTATGCTCAGAGAGGACCCACTCTGATACCACTTGATGGATCTTGGATGGGCTCTAGAGGGGGTGTGGATAGATCTAATTGCACTTAAACAAAACTCATTATACCTTCAAGATATATCACAAGATAAGGTTGCTAATTTGGAACTTGAATGCAATTAAAACATACATAGAAAGGGAGAGACAGATTCAAAAAGCACAAGAACACAAGCTATGTAGAGTGGTTCCATACTTTAAACTAGGAGTAAGTCAGTTCAATACCTAGAGAGGTCAAACTCTAGGATTTTGCAACCATTACACATTCGTTATATTCAATTATAAGAGATACAATACAAGACCTTCCCTCTCTAGGCCAACGATACCCAACCTTCCCTTTAAGGAGAAGGGAGACAACAACCTACTAAAGGACTTACCTATCCAAGAAAAAGTCTTAAACCTTGCCAAGGACTTACCCACTTTGCAAGGAGTCTTCTCCCTTCACCAAGGACTAACCCACTCTTGCACAAGTCTTCTACCTTGTAGGAATTACTCTTCTTAGATCTTTCACCTTTAACTTCACCTTCGCCAATGAGAAGCTTTCACCAAGGGACTCCTTCTCTTTTTCTTGTTCACCTCTCTTAGCCAAGAGAGAGAACCTTCATCCTCATGGTTGAATGAGACATTGGCAGGTCGAGGAAGTGAGAGCCTCACAAGATATACATGTAGGACTATCTTGCTTACAAATTCCCAACTCACTTTAATGGATGTAGCAAGTGATTAAGATTATAGAGAGTGAGAGAGGAGGTTATAGGATGCACTCAACTACAGAATAGGGACCTTCATAGTGCTTGGCTAACCATGGGATGAAGACTAAGGGGTCCTATTTATAGTTGGGGATGCCTACTAACCAGTGGGAACACTTAAGGATGAATTCTTGCCGTTTGGGGCATTGTAACATATATTTTTTTGAGTTTTGCAACACTCCAATGTTTAGAAGCACTTTTTCTATACACTCCATACAGTATATTCAGTCGAGTTTACTTTTGGGAAACTCAACCAATTGTACTATGTGACAAAGCAAATTTGAAGTATCGATTGAGTTTATCTTGGATGAAACTCGATTGATCACTTAAATCTAATTTGTTCAATGTAGGGATTTAAATCTAATTTGTTCAATGTAGGGATCGATCGAGTTCTTTGTATAGAAAACTCGATTGAAATTGGACATTTTCAAAATGCATCAAGGGGATCAGTCAAGTTTTTCATAGGAGAAACACGACCGAAAAGACAATGTAAAATTTTGGAAAATGTCATTGAAGTGATTAAATATTCGATTTAAGTGCTCCTGGTTTTTTCAAAGCCTAATTACAAGTCATACAATCATTACAAGTGATTTCAACATGATTCTAATAGAGATACGTCATATTCCAAAAAAGTTCACTTGCATTGATTTTGACTTGTCTTTTATCCAAGCTAGGATGCAAAAGATAGGGCATTTGGAGTGTGTCTATACCTAATCTGAAATCACTTAACTAGAAGCATTATACACAAATAATTGGAATGGTTAGTCATCATCAAAACAAGGGTTTAGTCAATTTAGACCTTGAGTCAACATTGATATTGAGTCAACATATAAAAGAAATTTTTTTCCTGTGCCTTGAATTCTTACTTTTTAATTAGTGGTATACCCATTTTCTCCTCAAAATTTCCCTCAAAGGCACCACAAATTAGATTTAGGTAATCAACTAGTTATCTAATGGTATTTCTATTCTATATTCCACATTTTATCACATTTGTTTACTTAGATAACAACATTCAAGCCTTCAGGTCAATTACAGGAACCAATTAATTTGTGGTACTCTTACTTCAGTCGATCCATATGTTTTTTCTTAAGTCTAGAAACTTTTATGACATGCATGCGTAAAATTTCAATATACTATTTTGACCTCATTCAAAATGTAAATTAAGAATATAGGCACGACATGTTTTGACCTAAGAAAATTGAAGTTCAATTATTATTCATATTTTGTTTACTAGAAAATTATGAAAAGAAACTAGAAAAATTGCACACTAAGATTGAGATTTCCTTGATCGCATAATTTCCAGCTAATCTAAAGACATTTCTTAACAATCTCAAACTCCATAAGTTTTTTTGCTTGAAACTGAAAAGATTTTCAAATTCTTTTTGCATATTGGATCACAATATTTCCCTTTCTCTTTGTCTCTCATTAGGAAACAATGAATCATGTTCTATGTTGTCTTTTCTTTTTTGAGGTGCAAAATTTGTAATAAAGAACCCAAATGTATGCAAAAATATGATCTTTATAAACTCATTCAAAATGACTTTCCTTTAAAGTTGGCACACTATCTTCAAATTCATTCTCAAGGTCACACACACATATATATTACATGTATGGTTTCAATTAGTTTAGTAATATTATTCTTTTATATACTAGGATTACAATTGGAAACACTTACCTGATATGTTGGTTGAAATTCTTGATTCATGTTAAATTATTTTTATTCTTTTGCTTTCACAAGTGGAACCATATAAAATACTATACCCACATTTTTGGTTTCTTTACTTTCTTTCTTATCAATCATGACTTTCTTATTCTTATTTATTTTTGTGCTTTTGATTGTATATGAAATGATAATATATAGTGAGTTTTGCAACTAAGTATTATCATATTCTACCTACCATTTGTAATTTTTATGCACACAATAATTCAATTTATTTGTCCTTTTATGTTTATAGTGATTTTCTTAGTACTTATATATAACGCCCACACCCAATTCCCATGCCTATAGACAAGATTTAGGAATGATGAATGGCCCCATAGACTAACACTGACCTTAGTTGTACACTTTTTCCTCACTCGCAAACAACTCAGGAAGAATTCTTGGCATGCACCTCATCTTATTGTTACTCTAAACCAAAAATAAATAGATCTGGAGTACCTATTTGGTTACTAGAAATAGAAGTGCACCTTATTGATATGGGTAGTCCAATCATTCATTTTAGGATCATTTTATTTAAAGAATCAAATCCTAGAATGTTACAATTACCCCAATTAGACTCTTGACACCGTCATCAAGGCCATGTAATTTCTTTCCTATTTCAGTACAAGTTGATATTCTCCCATGTACACCCACCTCAAATTCACAACTACCAATGCAAGAGAGCCTTTTCTAACATGGATACATCTTTCCAATAATCCTATATCATATGACTCACAACTTTAATGTCACAAGCCCACATTGGCCCCACCTATTGGAGGGTAACTAGTGTTGATATCAATTATAACATTCAACCCAAAGCCCATGTCACTAGTAGAGTTTCAAGAATGATGATTTGACCCATAGACCAACACTAGCCTGGACTATGTGCTTTTTCCTCAACATACACAAACTTGGGAAGAATTTGTGATAGGTCACCCATACTAGTATGACTCTGGGCTAAGCATGATTAACTATAAAGTATCCATTGATGGATTACTTGAAAAAGGTGGTGCGCCTTGTTGCTATGGGTTGTCCAACTATTCCTTATAGGATCATTTTATCCAAGGCCTCAAGTTTTGGGATGTTGAATTGCCCATACTTCTCAATTTCCACTATCATATTATAGGTTACTTTTAACGACTATATTATATTTCTTGCATCTATATAAAAGTCAACACCATTAGCATCCAAGATAATTCACCAATGACCTATCTTAAATAACCAATCCCCAAAGCATCCTGTGATACACCTCCTTAACTTAAACTTAAGCTCACTTAGCTCATTCTTTATTGACAAATTATAAGTTCATATTTTCTTTTGAGATTTGCTACAATTTTACGCGTTTCTTATACTTGAATCTTTGTTTCTTGCATCTTACATTTTTAAAGGGCTTCATTTTATTTCTTTAAGTTCACAAGATTTATATTGTATCACCATCACTCGCCTCTTGTATATATCTCACGTTTTCAACATTCTCCCACATAATTTCTTTATCATAACCTTCTAGATTAAATTTAAACTTCTTATTATAATATTGTTTTGAATTATTCCAATCATAACTAAGATGTTGATATGAGAATTTATTCACATGAAAATCAAATTAAGCTCTGACTCCCCATAGCGTTAAACGTGATTACTCAAAACAAAACACATGATCAACTACTGATTAATCACATAATCAGAAAAGAGGGTAAATTAAAACTAATTTAAACATTTCCATCATGTTCAGAAATATTTACATAAATGTCCAGCATCTTGCATATCAACACATACCATATCGGGTATTTACATGTATGTATAGTGGACTTAGCCACAACATGTATAAAAAAGATATTGTTTTACACATACATGCCATATATAAACTTCGGCATACTCCCAAAAACTTGATTCGACATACATATCATCTAGAAAAAATCCTCTACCCAAACCTGAGAGTACATGGATGACTCTAGGACACTCTAACTACTAGACAACCTTCTGCTTCTACTTCTCTTCAGGCTTCACTTCCTCATCACCATGATCATGACGATGTCATTGACGACCACCTAAAAAGATGTGGTGACCCACGAGGTGAGACTATCATCCCGACGAGAGATATAACTCAACACAACCGTTATTAATTACAACAAGTTATATAATTACGTAGATTAAGCTAATTAATAAGATTAAACAGATGGTATTAAAGCGAACATGATCCAAATAAATATTTAGATGAAGAGATAAAGCTATCACCATTTAGACAATTAATTTCTCTTACCAAAATTTATAACAACTAAGCAGTATAAGAAACAAGGCAAGGGTTATCAACCAATGTGAATCTTGTTTAACCCGAAACAAATGAGAAACACAACTAGATTATAGCTTTTATAAATCCCTAGGGAGTTTGGAGTATACCACTCAAATTCCAACTCACCACTCCTAAGTCAAAATCTGTTTCATACAAGATCTTAGAGAGTCAGACTCCTAAGATCTCATCCGCCCTCAGTTAGTATGAGTCAACCATAGCAACATAATAGTCCAACTACAAAACAACCTAGTCCGCCTTTGGTATATAGGTCATGACACTAGTAACCAGGGTCTAAAAACCCTATCATATGAGGTACAACTACAGCTGTCCTGAAGCACATCACACACACATTATATATATATATATATATATATATATATATATATATATATATATATATATATATATATATATATATATATATATATATATACACACACACACATTATATATATAAGTATCCAAGATATGACTGCAATCATTCTCCTGCCGAGGTATGACCGTAGAAATCCTCAAAAGAAAACATGTATATACTCAACAATATATGACTCTGAGCTTCCATTAGAGGAATATTCATTTCACCATGTAGCAAGTCGTAACATTGGAATGCATCTACGATACAAGGCACTACATGATTAGGGTTTCACTTGATTAGTTAATGCCAATTGGGTGAGTTAAGGATGCATCAATCACGTTTCATACAAACCCTTAAAGAGTTCTACAAAAGCATGGTATGTTGTAACTTCAGAAGATATAAAATGTATGAAACATAATTTTTATCACATCATCACATAATACCAATCCTTGTCACATCATGAAGAGGATCCCACCTCAATAAGGGCTCAACCATATGCAAGGGTCATTAAGACCATCACATCATTACCTATAACAACATCATTATCTTGCCATGACTTATCAAGGCTCATCAAACCATCACCATACATGTGACATATAAATTTGACATAACATTGCATTTAAGAGCTTATGACGTTCATATGGAAACATTTTAGGGTTATAAAAACATTTAGAGAGAGTATTTCTCATCGTAACAATCATATAGGGAGGCTAAGTATGATTAACCATCATTACTTACTTATATTTAGGGTTAGGTTTAACAAGATGGGTTGAGTTGAAGTTACAAAACAACACTCAAGAATAAACCCTAGTTCTTAGCATTTCCATCGAATCATGAAAGCATGAGGTCAAACATAACCATCTGATTATATACAACCCAAACTCTTGACTCACACCCATAGAATCAAAAACTCATCGATCATAGTGTCAGAAATTATTGGCGACCACTAACGTCAGAAACCTTGGCTACTTCTAGGGTTAGGGATCTCATCAACCACTAGGGTTAGGACAACTTGGCAACCGCTAGGGTTTGAGATCTTAGTTAGCACTATGGTCAGAAACCTCATCGACCACTAGGGTTAGAAACCTTAGTGACCACATGGTTAGGATCCTTAGTGACCCCTAGGGTTAGGATCCTTAGTGGCCACTAGGATTAGGATCCTTAACAACCATCAGGGTCCAAAAACTTGGCGACCACCTTAAATCAAAATCCCAACGACCATATTGAATCAAATCTTGGAGACCACATAAGATGAAAAACTTGGCAACCAAATTGAAGTTCAAAACCATCGATCATGAGGTCAAAGCTTTGGCAACAAAAATGAAGTTCAAATCTTGGTGACCAACATGTTCAAAATCTTGGTGACCATCAGGTTCAAAATCTTGGCTACCAATACAACTAAAACATCTCACCGACCACCAAGAGTCATACACCTAAGAAAGGTCTAGGTTTCTCTAACTTCAAGGAAGAAACATGCATTGGGCTTAGAGGTACATAAAGAAGGATCATATAATAAAAAATCTACCATCTAAACTCAACAATACGCAAAGATAACATCTTTCTACTTGGGAACAACATTTTAGAGAAAAATCATGTACATGCAAGATAAGAGTAAGAAATAATCATAGAGGAAGTTATATAATTCACCTCTAGGATGAAGATGAAGCCCCAAATAGAAAGGTAGCTCAAGGAAGGTAAGAAGAAACCCTATCTTGAGTACTCTACTAAACCAAACTAGCTCCTTCTCCAAAAAGGAAGAAAAATCCTAGGTCAAGGAAGCAAGAAAGAGGTGTTATTCAACCACTATCCCAAGCTCCACCATGGATCCAACCAAGAATAAGAGACACAGAGGTAGGCATCAAGAAAAAAATGAAGGAAAAAGTGAGATCTAACTTACCAAGACTATGAAGCAAAGTAAGGGAGTACCAAAGGACCTCAACAAGGGTGGATCCAAACCATAGGTGCACATTCAAGCAAGATCGACCAAGCTTCTACTCCCTTGGCTCCTTCTTCTCCACCAAACAAGGGGGAACAATCTTCAAGCAACAAGGAGGAAGAGAGAGAGAGAGCTAGGTGTGTAAAGAGCTTGGTGGCATGCAAGGAGGGATATATATATATATATATATATATATATATATAGCTTAGGTGAGAGAGAGACAGAGGAAATGAGAGGTGTCCAGCCATGCATGCCATGTATCCAAGATCCAAACATATTGTCCATGCAACCAAGTTAAAATCCCTAAATGACCAAAATAAGAAAACTTGGCGATCAAGGTGATTAGAAAACTTATTGACTGCCAACCATAGGAATGTTGGAAACCAAGATGAGTCAGAAGTCTCATCAAACACCAACCCTAGATGGATCAAGATGTTGGATCCTAGATGGGTGATTAGATTCTCTAGAGGGGGGGGGGGTGAATAGAGTTGAATGCACTTAAACAAAATTCATTAGACCTTCAAGATATATCACAAGATAAGGTTGCTAAATAGGAAATTTGTGCGCAACTAAAACATGCATAGCAAGGGAGAGAGAGATTGAACATACACCAATTGATCAATTGACAAGCTATTTAGAGTGGTTCCACATTTCAAACTAGAAGTGAGTCAGTCCACTGCCTAGAGAGGTCAACCTCTAGGATTTCTTAACCTTACATCTTCATTATATTCATTATAAGAGATACAATACATGACCACCAAAGGACTTACATATCCAATACAAAGAGTCGTAAACCTTACCAAGGACTTACCCACTTTGCAAGGAGTCTTCCACTTTCTTCCAAGGACTTACCTATTCTTGCACAAGTCTTCAGCCTTGTAGGGATTACCCACTCTTCTTGGATCTTCCGCCTTTGACTTCACCTTCACTCAGAGAAGCTTCCACCAAGGACTTACCCACTTGAGCAAGGAGTCTTCTGCCTTCACTGAGGGCTTACCCACTCTTACTCCAAGTCTTCAGCCTTGATCTTCACCAAGGGATGCCTTCCCTTGTTCTTCTTCACCTCTCTTAGCCGAGAGAGATCCTTCATCTTCATGTATGAAATGAGAGATAGGGAGGTGGTGGAAGTGAAAGCATCACAAGATATACATGTAGGACTAGCTCTCTTACAAATTTCCTACTCACTCTAACGAATGTAGCAAGTAATTAAGCTTAGAGAGAGAGAGAGGAGGCTGTAGGAATCACTCAACTATAGAATACGAACCTCACATAGAGTTTTGCGTTGAATTCTCAACATTAGAATGAAGCCCAAGGGGTCCTATTTATAGCTAGGGACGCCTCTTAGCCTTTGGGAACACTTGAGAATGAAAAGTAGCCATTTTGTGGCTTGCAACGGATATACTTTCACTTGTTGCAACTCCACAATGACTAGAAGCACTTTTCTACACTTTTCCGTACATTGCAGTCGATCGAGTTTCTATAAGGGAAACCGACCGATAGAGTAAAATACAAAGTCGATATTCAGACCATCGGTCGAGTTTGTCCTGGGGAAACTTGATAGACCAATGAAAATCGAATTGGTCAGGTACTCCATCAGTCGACATATGTGAAGTGTAAACTCGACCGATCAAAAGTCATTTTCAAGATCCAATCAGGATCGGTTGAGTTTTGTGTATTGATAACTCGACCGATGAATAGCCTAATGTGAATTTTGGAAAATGTCTTTTGAGTGCTTAAACATTCGATCTAAGTGCTCCTGATATTTTC
Organism: Alisma plantago-aquatica; assembly: GCA_963693085.1. Taxonomy (NCBI): domain Eukaryota; kingdom Viridiplantae; phylum Streptophyta; class Magnoliopsida; order Alismatales; family Alismataceae; genus Alisma; species Alisma plantago-aquatica. The sequence goes on from OY856415.1 coordinate 423,434,099, forward strand.
CAAGCTTAATTACAAGTCATACAATCATTACAAGTGATTTACAACATGATTCTAATGGATTTACATCATATTACAAAAATGTGCACTTGTATTGACTTTGACTTGTCTTTTCTCCAATTTGATATGCACAAGTTTGGGCATTTGGAGTGTGTCTATACCTAATCTGAAATCACTCAAGTAGAGACATTAGACACAAATATGTGGAATAGTTAGTCATCATCAAAACACGAGTTTAGTCAATTTAGACATGAGTCAACATTAACCTAATTGACCTTGAGTCAACAAAAGAAACCTTGGTGACTGCCAACACTGGATGGCTCAACACTCAAGGTCAATTATTGAGTTAGTGCATCCATGAGAGCATACCCTAAGTCAAAACAACACTAGATGTCACTTCTCAAACCAAGGTGTAACAAGATGAGAAAAGCACCACAATATCAAACATGATATGTAAACATGTGAGGAACACTAAGCATGTGACAAATTGCAAGAATAATCCTAGATATGGGTAAATTTCATAAAATCCCAAAATAAGAACATATTTGTATAACTTGCTCAAACAGTGTCCAAACTTGAAACTAAAGCTTGTCAAATGATATAAAAGCACATATTAGGGTTTGATTAAGGTTTTAAGCATTAAATTATGATAAGGAAGCATGCTCAATCATAAATCAAGGTCAGGGGTTCTATAATCATAAACCCCTAACAAGGATTTTTCCCCCAAAATCCTACACAAACAAAGACAAGTATTTCATACACATCTCATCCTATAAATCCCACGTGGATTCCTTCATACCACAGTGATGCCACAAAACCTTCGCTAAGGATATATCCTTCATATTCAACTTCTTCACACTCCTATCCAGGATCAACATAGGACCCTCAACATATGACATGTCTTCCTCCAACTCAATCTTCATTGGCTACAATGTCTACTTTGTATCAGGGTGACACTTCTGTAACATGGAGACATGGAAGACATTGTGCGACCTATGCAACTCGGGTGGTAACTACAACTTGTATCACCCTTTCCAACTCATGCCAAGATAGGGCATGGCCCCATAAAACTAGGGGCCAACTTACCTTTCTTACCAAACCTCATCATACCCTTGCAAGGGGAAACCTTAAGGTACACACAGTCTCCAACTTGGAACTCCAATAGTCTGTGGCAATTATCAGCATACAACTTCTATCTATCTTGAGATGCTTTCAATTGTTGATGTATCACCTTGATCTTCTCTCTAGTCTGCTATATTACCTCAAGATCCAAAAGATGATATCCACTTGTCTCATACAAATAAAGAAGTGACTGACAACACCTTCCTGTATAAAGATTCATGCGGTGCCATGTCTATGCTCCTTTGATAATTGTTGTTGTAGGAAAACTCTATCAAACTTAGATGTACATCCCAACTACCAAGAAAATGCAAGACACATGCCCTCAATATATCTTCTAGCATTTTAATGGTCCTTTCTGACTGACCATATGTCTATGGGTGAAAAGTGGTACTAAACCTGAGCTATTTCACCAAAGTTGAATGTAGACATTCCCAAAGCCTTCTCGTAAATTGTAGACCTTTATCAAATACTATGGCAACTGGAATACCATGCAGACAAACTATCTCATTCACATGTATATATTTGTGCCAACTTCTCTATTCTATATGTCATGTTGACTGGAAGGAAGTGGGATGACTTGGTCAACCTTTCAACTATCACCCAAATGGAATCATGGTCTTTCGCTATCCTAGGAAGACCAACCACAAAATCCATGGTTATATGATCCCATTTTCATTGCGTTATTGGAAAGGGTTGTAACATCCCTATGGGTTTCTGATGCTTTGCCATGGCTTGTTGACAAACTTGACACTTAGCAACAAACTCTACTACATCATGCTTCAAACTTAGCCACCAATACAAATCCTTCAAATTATGGTACTTCTTCTTACTTCCAGGGTGCATTGCATACATCAAGGAATGAGCCTCCTCAAGAACCATCTTCCTCAAGCATTCAACATCTGGAACCATTGTCTAGTTGTGAAAGCATACGGTCCCATCCTCCGACTCATAGAAGACATCATACTTCTTGATGGCAATCTCAAACCTAATATTCTGTATCATGGCATCATTCTTCTGAGCATATCTACTCCGCTATATCAAGGTAGGCTTCAACTTTAATTGTACTAACAATCCTGCTAACAAATATACTCCCAATTGTACATTCATCTAGCAAAGTGACACTAACATGTGCTACTTGTGACACACCATAAAATGTAAATGTGCCTTATATGAAGAGACTACAAAGATGATTTGTTGCTCAACATGTTGGCCGCCACATTCTCCTTTCCTGAATGGTAGTCTATCGTGTAGTCATAGTCCTTTATCAGCTCCATCCATCTTCTCTATCTCATGTTCAGCTCATGTATCAAGAAGATATATTAAAGGTTCTTATGGTCAGTGAAAATCTAACACTTCTCGCCATATAGGTAGTTCCTCAAAATATTCAGGGCATGAACCAGTTGCTAGCTCCATATCAAGTGTTGAGTAGTTTTCCTCATGTTTCTTAAGATGCTACGAAGTAAAAGAAATCATGTTCTTGTCCTGCATCAGCATGCATCCCAAGCCATTCTTTGAAGCATCACATAAGATGATGTAGCCTTTCCCTTTCTTTTCCAACACTAACATAGGAGCACTAATCAACTTCTCCTTCAACAGCTTGAATGAACAATGACACTTGTCATCCTAGACAAAAGGAACACCTTTCCTGGTCAACATGGTTAGGGGTAAGGCTACAACACTAAAATTCTTGATGAATATTCTATAGTCACCAACCAAACCTAGGAAACTTTGAACCTCAGTCAGTGTCTTGGGCTTCTCCCACTCCAAAACTGAATATACCTTCTTCGGGTCTACACAAACACCCTTAGATGATATAATGTGAGCAAGAAAAGATACCTCTATCAACCAAAACTCACACTTGTTGAAATTGGCATACAACCGGTGATGCCTCAACAATGTCAATGCCTGGAAAAAATGTTTCTCATGCTACTAACAATCATTGCATTATATCAAGATATCATCGATAAATAATACCACAAACTGATCCAGATCATCCTGAACACCCTGTTATTCAGATCCATGAAAGATGACATCATGTTGGTTAGCCAAAATGGAATAGCCACAAACTCGTAGTGACTATACCTAGTCCTAAAAGCAGTCTTGGTTATGTAATCTACCTTGATCCTCAACTGGTGATAGCTTGATCTTAGATCTAACTTGGAGAACACTGTACACATCTCAACTTATCAAATAGATCATCAATCCTTGACAATAGGTACTTGTTCTTCACTGTAACCTTGTTCAACTACTAGTAATCTATGCATAACCTCATGGAACCATCCTTCTTTTTCACAAACAATATGGAAGAACCACAAGGGGAAGTCTCAATCTGATGAAACCCTTCTCCAACAACTCCTACAATGATTTCTTCAGCTCCTACATCTCTACTAGTGCCATCATGTAGGGTGGATGGGCTATGGGTTGTGTTCTAGGAACAAGATTGATATCTAAATTAATCTCTCTAGAAGGGGGAACACTAGGAAACTCTTTAGGAAAGACATCCTCAAACTCTCACACAATAGGCACCTCTTGGATACTAGGACTCCTCCTCTAAGTGTGGCATACAACTCATGAAAACATAATTAACTAATGTGGAAGCGTTCACTAAGCAGCGGATTACCAAAAATCACTAAAAATTAAAACCTTTTTATCAAGAGATACATCAAAGGGAAAACTTTCTCACATATAACCAAAGTAACACATTTACATTCTTGTTCGAAGGTACATATTCTGTATCATTTCTTTCTGAGAGTTACAAGCATTAACTGTCCTGTCAAGCTAAACACAGGAAGTATAAAATCTTGAGGCACTGAGCCAAAATCTCGAAAGCACTAACTACTACTCCGAGGACCTGAGAGTACAGAGACGACACATAGGACTCTATCTACATCTATACAAGGCATAACAACCAGTGTCTCTACCTGAGACTTCACTGTTGTCCCTGCTGCTGCTGTTACTGTCCTTCACCTATTGAAGGATTCCTACCTCCTCGTCCGCGTCCACCTAAAAATGTGATTCCCACGAGGGTGAGACAATTGTAAATTTCCCCAGCGAGAGATATAACTCTTTGCCAGAAACATTATAATTGCATCTTAAGAAGATAAATATGAATAGAGGAATCATACTTATTTGGCAGCAGATATTTTAATGTCTAGTAGATTAGAACATTATTCTTATCAAAAGCATTGCAACTATAACTTGATAGAACAACATGTCACTTATCCTTTAAGGAATATGAAGAACATGTATAACATTTATTCACTATAGAATTATTACTACAACATTAACTCTTTTCAGGCTTAGATCATACATCTAATGCCTGACATTGTCATTGCGGAGTCATGGCCTGTAGCCATACTCTTTTCACGAAGTGTTGGGATCTTAGTCCCTCAACTCACCAAGAACAATTCCATTTCTTAATAGGTTCATCATCATGATTATAGTATTTGGGTATTTGAACCCAAAACTCACCATAGGATACTTATTATCACTTATTAGGTAACTTAATACCTTCAGATCATCTGACCAAGGACATCATGATTCTTGCTACATAATGTATTGCACATAGTACACAAAGTTCAATGATTCTTACTACACAAAGCATACGAAGTCTAGTAAAGCCTATAAAACATTCTCAATAACAAAGCATCATAGCCCATACCTGGCTATGCTCATCTTCTCAACATATCTGCATGATTAGTAATCATGACATAATTACATATCAATATCATGCAATACGAGGGTTATCTTATTACATTCATAACCCATTAGTCTGTATTTGAGCTTCACATAGGATTATCCTGTATTAGAATTTCACATAGTAATACCATGTATTGGGGTTTACATAGCATTAACATGTCATAGGATTTCACATAGCATTACCTTGTATTAGGGATCACATAGCATCGACTTGTATTAAAGTTTCACATATCATTACTCTGTATCAGGGTTCACATAGCAAGGAATCAATATGAATAATCATAAGTATTCAGTCATACTCTTTATTCTCATCATTCATCAATCAATGAATTATCAACACACAACATGAGTTTCTCTCTCATCTTTGCCAGAATATGATTACATCATAGTTTATAGGTTTGGATTAACCTTTTCATAAGGCATATTAGCCTACATTCAATAGAGTGCATTACATCTCAATGTAACCATTGACATGACACATCTCATGTGTCATTCATCCAATTATACTGGACTTATAACACATCAAGGTATACCAGTATTGGGGTGTTGGATGTGATATTTATCATATCTTGATGTATCACTTCCTTCAACACCATTATCTTACTTGAGATCATACACTTAGATTGTATTAGGGTATTTCCTCATCCTAATACTTTATGTACCAGTTCATCACATTTATCATGTAAAGTATTGGTCATTAGTCACTCACTTAGAATATACAACCATTGCCAATACTATGGACTCATCCTTAAGTTAGGAACTAACAAAACGGCCATGCTAGGTCACTTGCAAATCAACTCCAAGTCAAGCATAGAGCACCACGGCCGTGTAGTCATGAACGGCCGTGCAAGGGGAAGCCACCACAACCGTGCTACCTTGCACGGTCGTGCTACAAAAGATCACCATGACCGTTTTACACCACCACGGCTGCCATCATCCAACCCCTTTAGCTTAATTAAGAATATTATTATCCATATTTATAATTTGAGGATTCACATAGAATATTCCATACATTTGTGGATTTCACATAGTATTATTCTCCAATAGAGTTTTACATAATCATCCTTCTATATCAAGGATTCACCTACTATTATGTGAAATTAGAATTTCACAACACATCATTCGAGAATGGTTACTTCGTTAATAATGGACGGGGGCAGAGGGGGACGAGGGGGTGGCGGCGGCGGCGACCAAACTCGCGGAGGAAGGGGATCGGGGGGAGGAAGGGGGCCGAAATTCTGATCTGGGGATCGGGAAGTCTTTCCTTTCTCGAGCGGAATACCCAGTAATGTTCAAGGGCAACCGGAAGGTCGGAGAGGAACCACGGACGGAGGCGTTAGGGTTTCCATACCAGAAGTGGGTCTTAACTTCCAGTATTCTGGGATGCGTGGCCATGCATCAGATGATAGATCGGGAGGCAATACAGACACCATCAACCCCAACCTATCATCGGGTGACCAGTTTCCACCGTTGGGGGGATCATCAGGCGACCGACTCAAAAGGTGAAGCTATAATGACAGAGGCGGCGGAAGAAGGGACAAGCGCAAACAAGAATCAAGGAGGAACAACACATAGTAACGCGGAAAGTCAGGGGTCGTTCTTTCTGCAATCCCTGTTCGAGGAGAAGCTTGCCCTATCGGATATCAAGATATCGCAGGTGGACGATATCCCTGCTCTGGAGATAGATCCGGATGCAGAAGAGGATCTTGCAAGGCCCTGGAAATACACGGTGGTGACCAAGTTGATAGGAACCGACGTGGGATATATGACCATGAGGGAGCGAATCCGAACCCTATGGAACCCAGTTGGAAGGTTCAATATGTTCGAAGTGGACCTAGGTCACTACGTGGTGCAATTTTCATGCAAGCGTGACTTTGATATGGCGCTAACCGGGGGGCCATGGAAACTCTTTGGTTGCTGCCTTGCTGTGTGGCAATGGTTTCCCTCGTTTCGTCCGACGGCAGAGCTACCACACTTTCTGGTTACTTGGGCCAGGATTTTGGATCTCCCGCTTCATCTCTATGTGCCGACCATCTTTGAATACATAGGTCTGGCCCTAGGAAGTTTGGTGAAAGTGGACGCCCATACCGCTGCTAGAACGTGAAGCAAGTTTGCCAGGCTCACCATTGATGTGGATACCATGAAACCTCTTGTTCACAACATTATGATTAACAATGATATCTATCAAGTTGAGTATGAAGCTTTCCCTGAAACATGCGAGAATTGCGGCAAGCTCGGACACAACCAGAGGATCTGCACTTCGAGAGGAACTGCAAATGACTCTAATGGCAATAAGGAAGGAGCTCCGCATGGATCGAAAGACGAGGCCGGGAATGGCGGATGGCAGACTAATAGGAGGAAGACTACGGTGACTCACAATCGGTCCACACAACATAATAAAATGAAAGAAGCATCTACTGCAGGTCAAACTAGCTCAAGCTCCAACAAATTCGCTAATCTTGAGGGATTGGAAGAGCAGGAGAAGGAAGATGGTAGCCGGTCGGGGATAGGACCGGAAGACAACTCGTCCACCAAACAAACTGGAGAAGGGAGAGTAGACAAAGTCTGGAAAAAGAAGAAACTAAATACTGCAGATGATAAAAGGGAGGTTTTGAAGGACATTACAAAAACTACCCTGACGAAGCCAAAGGAGAAAGCAGCACATACGGCGGTGACACTACCAAAAAAAGATCCATTCGCTACAATTATACTAGTTACATATATTTTATATGTAGTTTAAAATCAGTTTTCTTTACAAATGATTTTATTATAGGCAAAAAATGTAGTTAATATAATAACAACTAGTTACCTACAATATAACTACAAATATCCTCTTTGTAATTTCAAAAATGAGCACACACATTTTCACACCCGCGCCAAACTTCATTTTCATAAAATTACATTATTCTTCCCCCTCCAATTCGGAGTCTCTCTCTGTCCCCAATGTAGTCAGTCCTCTCCCTAAATTGTCTTTTCCCTAATCACGAGTTTCTTGGTGCAGCGAAAATGCCTCCCTGCTTCCAAATTTCCCACTCCCTTCACCATTCGACCTACTGTTGATTGATCCGTCGGCACTAATGCCAGTGCAAGGAAGACCAGCCACCATGCGAGTAGCACCACCATCGTCACTGTCACTGATCCATGCTTTACTCCTCCTAGTTACGCTTGTCATGTTGTCATTAGCCTGCAATCCATCATGCAAGGTCCCTCCAAATGCTCCATCTCCACCCCAATCGGCACCCTGCCTGCCTCCACCTGTGGTGCTTCCAATCATCTCCTAATTTCCTCCACCACCCATCGACCACCTATCAATGAAGCCTTCATCCCCACACATGCCAGTCCATTGGGTAGAGGAGGAGTTGCAGGAGGCGTAGTGGATACTCGTAACTGCTACGTCACCATTCCTCAGGGGACTCTATACCCCATCCACCCTGGGAAAATTTGTCCAGAGCAGCCAAGGACTAGATGTATGATGGAGCTGCTGTAGCGGGGAGGATTGGTGATTGTCACCTTGGGGCTCTGAGGGTGGTGGTGACAAAGCTCGAGGCCTGGTGTGGTAGAGCACGACTAAGGAAACTAGGAAGCCAAGGATGGCGCAACATGAATTAGTTGGTAGGTGACATAGATCATGCATCCCAAATCTGCCACAGGTAATCTTATTGGTTCATTGAGTGTCAACATACTTTCCTGCTACTCTTTCAATTGGGTTTGATCATACAGTAAAAACCATGATTTATCCTCTATTAATCCAGTGATATGGTTTTCATTGTGATACTTTCATTGTAATTCCTCACCCTAACTGAACTCAATATATTCCTAAAAGTTTATGATCCTCCATCAACAGTAAAGGGGAGGGTCATGATGATACAGTAGTTTGTTCATCAGAGTAATGTAGTTAGGTGATTTTTGTATCAATAAGTGTAAAACATATACTGCAAACTATTTTTTAGCTTTATAATATTTTACTGTAGTGCAGTAAGTCTATTGTTATAAAGATGACATGGTGAATCTTCAAAAGTTGTGGGAACAGGAACTCGTCTGTTGCATATGTTGCACAGTTTGGTCTTCTTTGACCATTAACAATATTGCATTAATATTATTTTCTTGGCTTGTATTTTCATATTAAAGTCAAGACCACACAAAATCTTAGAGGCACACATCTTTGTAGTAGTTGCATCCATTTCCTCAGTATGTTCATTTTTATTATCAAAGCTGTCCCACCTCCATCATCCTAATTTGTCTAGAAACTAGATCAGTTGTAAGTTTTATTTCATATACAATGATTCTCCGAGTGATAAGTGCTTGCTAATTGGTAGGAGAAAAGAACAAACCTCTTTTGCCTTTCAACTCGTATTCCTTCTCCAATTTCAATCTCTCCTCATCATACTTAATAACAACCTCAAGTACAGAGATCAGAAGCTTCAATCTTACATGTTAGATGATAAATATTTAGATGATTAGGTACAAGCAATTCTCTACACCTAATAGCTAGAAGGAGTGTTAATACACTATAATTGTTTCATCCAACATTACCGTAACACCTACAAATGAAACCACTGAATGCCGAGTTCAGAATTTAGCATTAACAACATATAAATGTAAGAAATTTAGACGACCTCCAATAGTTGATTTCCAAATTAGAAATCCACAATGAGATAATATCCATAGAATGTTAGAGAGAGAGATTTTCAATATATACAAACCAAGAATCATTTTATACTAACATTAATAGAGAATGTGCATTCCATAAAAATAGCTCATGCAAACCAACCCAACCTTAGATCATGTTTAAACCAACTTATGAATATGAAAAAGCTAACCAATAGTAGATACATAACTTGATTTGTTTAAATAGCAAGTAAGCATGCATGGAAAGGGAGATCATATGTCATTGATTTTGTTGGTACTAGTGGATTGTTATCAACGCTATTGCAATGCTTTCATTTATATGAAAATGGGCAAATCAATATTGAGTGAGCATTGAAGCTAAGAGAGGATAGATTCTCTCATGCGTTTACAGTTGCCCTACTATCAACACCATAGTAGGAACATTGGCTCAACATCTACATCCAATTTATATCAATTAATAATGTGATAGTTGCTCTTCAAATAGGAGAGAAAGAGAGCACCTTATTCCTTATTATTGGGTACCACTGCAAGACATGCTACTGTAAATGTCCATAGTGAGATATAAACTCAAGAAGTCCTACACTACCAGTATGGTTATCACAAACATGGGAACCTGATCAATCAAATTTGAATTGTTTGATATGGAAGCACGATCTTATGGTGGATATGTGAGACTTGTACCAGTAGTGGTGGAAACTGCTACTGCTGATTTTCAGATTCGTGTTGCAATGGTTATTAATCAACTAGTCCAACTCATTATGCAATATTTCTTTACTCCTTTACAGGTGTACATTGCTGCCAGTGAGACGTCTATCATCTCATCTCAACACCCATCATAAATAGCCTGCATCAATCTTGATTTTGTTATCTTGGACAGCATAGCAGTTGTCTTCACAACCCCCACAACTCACCAGAGTTGGAATATCTATTGGAAACTAAATTGTTATGCAGTGACATGATTTCTTTACTGTTGTAGCTTGTTCAATATCCAAGGGATAATGGAATAAGATCAAACTGGGAGTTGTTTGACAGGTGATATATTGTTATGAAGTGTTTCCTAAGTGTTTATCTAGTCTCTCCCCATGTTTCCATGTTCTGAATGAGAGGAAGTATCTAAGATTGACTTTCTCTATCTAATCTTAGTTCTTACTTTTGGATGAATGTCATAGGCATTAGCCTTCCCATCTCAAGCTATTTTTTCGTTGAATAGTTATTGAGTGTTTGATGATGTTTTGTTGTCCTGGTGATTGAATTAGACTTGTTTCAAAGAAGGTATGTATGGCCTACTACAAGTCAGTTTAAAATATACCTTGCTAGTGTATATATGGTGTCACTAATGACTTTCTTATTTATATACTGAGGCAAGTGATGAACATGCTTTTTTGAAGTCAGATACAAGAATAATGGACATTTTTGTAGCTTTTGAACTACGCAACAACTCTCTAATTTTTCCAGATAATGAAATCACTCTGGTCTGGTGTATGAATTACTACTTCTAACCATGTAATGTTGGATAAAATGATTCATTCAATACAAGATTTTACTAATTAGATGTTGCATTTGCTGGCGAAAGTGACAAGGGCATGCTACATGTACTTAATGCTGCAAGAACCTAAGGAAACTCTGCTACTGGACTGTTAGCCTAGGTCCATGAACTAATGATGATTAGTGGGTATTCCTCCACTTAGGTGAGTTATAACTCAGCTTCCTACAATACCCCACCCATTTTGAATGTTTCACAACCACTGCAGTTTATTTGCCATTTTTTTAAAATATTTTTTATATGGTGCTTTATTATTCCTGATATTGCTTATACCCCTATTTATGGAGTTTCTTTTTATGTTAAATAGCTTCTCTATATGGGTTTGACTGTAGAAACTGATGCATGATTAATTAGCTTGGTCTGACTGCATAATATTCCAAAGCTATATGTCAAGGTAGAATTTGGAACTTGAAAGAAAAAAACTCTGATGTTTTAGGTCCAATCTAATATTTTATGAATCAGGTTCTTAGAACAATGGGGTCTTTGGATCCACATATTCATAAATACAATCATCAAACTTTGCTCAGTTCTAAGGCGATGTCAACTGATCTGTTAGTGATTTTAGTCAGCACATACGTTTTATGGAAGACTAACCTACTGACTTCTGTCCATCGTATTCTACACAAGAGGACTATTATTCTATGGTATTGCATACATGATACCTCAGCAACACATTACAATTACCTGCCCATCTACTATCAAACATTTGACGACTTTGCACTGTAAGGTAGCTATATATAATTCAAGCTATATGGGTTAACATTAGTCTTTTGGGTGGAACACTACAGCTAGTTGCAAGATTATCAATTCTTTTTTATACATTAAGAGCATCCATCTCAACTTCAATGCAATCTTGTCCCTTTGCTTGAGAAATCCACAAAATAAAGAGGATCCCTTGAACTTCAGCTGTGAAAGGACATTAAAGGTCAGTAGTTTAGGTTTATATTAATGTAGTGATACCCTGGTGAATCCTAAATATTGCAGTGACACTGATCTCATTTTTATCAGCTAGAAAGACATCATTAACATTTCTTTTTGTGTATCCCACGACAGTTGATACCCAAGAGGTGGACAACTGGGTAGGTATGGATCAGCCTTAGCTCTATTCTAAGTCTGACCCTCTGAGTAGTTGTGCGCCCAATGTTCCAGTCTGTGAACTATGATGAGTGATAGTACCAACCCTTACATGAATATGTTGAAGCTGCTCCTGAACAAGTTATTCATTCTTCATATTGCTAGCCTGTTATTGGTTTAAAGGTCTCAAAGTGGCAGAGTGTATGATTTTCAAGGTCTCAAATCTCAGGTATTTTGGATGTTTTTCTTTCTTTTTGTGCATTTCTTGATCCTGGAATGCTCTATTTGAGTTGAACGTAGCCAAGTGAATGAATTCCATTGTCTGATTGGGTGCACATTTATTATTTGAGTTGATGTTGATTGAGTCATTATTGTTATTTTGATGTAGGATAAAATGGTGTCAGACAACCACACACAGTGACATCAATACAGAATATCTTATCTGCCACATGAAAGTGGCACAAGATGACCAGAGCAAACATTTAATCATGCCCTCTTTTCATCACTAACCTCAACCAGAGGCTTATCTTCCTTAGAGGAGTTAGAAGTAGAGTTGGTATATTGTGAACAAGGTAAGCATAACCCCTTAATCACGCATAATCACATGTTAGAAACATCTCAACTTCTATCTATTGAGAGCTTCTCTACATAATTTTTTATATAGGCATGTTAATTTTTTTATTATATTTAAATGGTCATTCTAGTTTCTGAAGAAAGGGATAATGAATCACATTCTCAGTTTAAATGTGCAGTAAAAATAAATGCAACCTGCTAAAACTAATCACACATTTCTTGTTGATACTTTAGATAATTTCCCATTCTCTATTTTGATAAGCTCCAATCTAAATCAGAAGTAACAAACTATACCAATGACAATACTTCAGATCCAATTCTGTATATCACTTGCAATGCGTGCCCATTATAGCATACTTCTACTCTGTTTTGTACATTGGACAAGATAGTTATTTACATTTCTTTGTTACTAATGTGTTACTTTAGCAGTTAGAGGGAAACATCCATATCAAGGGGATGGGGCTGATCCCTACTGAATATTAACTGATTTCTACATTCTCATGATGCTAAGAAAAGGATGACAAAGTCTGAAATTTCATTTATGTTCAAACCACATTGAGTTAAAAGTAGAAGCATGCTTGCAAATTTAACTACTTTTAGAATCTCCCCAATTCTAATCTTACATCTAGGAGGTTGTTTTAAACTATTTGTTGTAATAGTTCTTTAAAACTATATGAGTATTTGTTGATTGCTGCAGATGTATGTCAGTTTCCAAAAATTGGCCTCAGAAATCTTTGTAAACTTGTATGATGCTGGAGTAGCTACTCTTATAAGTTGGAAGAAAGATGGAGGCTTCATTGCTCAAAAGGCACTTGAAATCCATAATAGACAAGTAGTTGTTCAGGTAATGCCTCATGCCTCATCTCCAACTTTATTTTTGTTCCAGACTAGTAGATGTTGTTTGATATATTTAAGCTTTTACATCGAAGAACATTCCTTGGTTTTCTCCAAACAAGAGGAAATAATTTTAGTCAATCCATGTTGGGTGGTCCATGGGTTCACGAAGAAGAATGGGGCTTTCTTCCTGTCTGCTTCCACATCAAGATGGTTAACCATAACTTTGTAATCACTTTCATATGAATCCTTGACAAGTCTAGCACTTTTGGATAGTGTCCACAAAGGTGATAGGACAAAACAATCTTGGTTTTGGTATGTTTATTTGTTTTAGCAGGTGTAGAGGTGATCCTTTTACATTAGGTTCCAGCAGGTCGAGAGCATCCATAGCTTCATTAAACCCATCCATTAATTCTTTTGATGGCTCGGTCCTTCCCTTGCTCTCTACATTCTAGCGTACTATATTAATATCACCCATGATAGCCAGGGTTCAATAATGTTGTTGCTTGTTTTCTCAATGTTTCTCCAAAGTCCAGTTCTGTCATTGTCCTCATTTTCCTCGTATGCTGCAGTCAAAACAAAAGTGTTGCTCCCATCATCAACACTGAGGTGATTTTACTGATCACTTTAATCAAATTTGTTTATTCTAAGGTTTGGGTCTTCCCATAGAATAAAAATTCTGCCATGACTCTTAGTGTTTTAGAGCCATTGGTCATTAGGCCATATGCATTGCTTAACATGCAACATTTTTTCCTCTTCACTTTTGTCTCAAACAGAAAGGATAGACACCCGAAGGTGCGGAGGTGAGTGTAGTTGGGTTTGGACCTGTAGAGAAGCTCAAAGGGGCTCTCCATTTGAAGTAGGGGAGTGGGTAGTCAATTTATGAGGTAGACGACAGTGTGGAAGGCTTTTTCCCAGAGATGTTTGGGTAAGTGAGCTTCGAAGAGCATTACTAATCCTAGTTATGTGATGTGGCAATGTTTTCTCTCTACAACACCGGCTTGGGATGGGTTATAGGGGCATGAGGTTTGGTGAAGAATTCCATGATCGGAGAAGAAATGTTTAAGGGAACGGTTGCCAAATTCGCCTCCACCGTCGCTTTGGAAGATTTTAACAGACTTATTAAACTGATTTCAAACCATTTTGTAGAAGGTGACGAAGATGGGGCTAAATTCATTTTTATGTTTCATAAAATAGAACCAATTGAACCGAGAGTAATCATCAGTCAGTAGTACATAGTAGGCGAAGCCATGTTGGGAGACAGTAGGGGCTTCCCCCAGACATCACAATGCACAAGGAGAAAAGCCTCGGTCGACCTTACATGTTTATGACTAACAAGGGCTTCCCCCAGACATCACATACACTTCCTCTGCCAAATCCCCATTGAGAAATGCAGACTTGACGTCCATGTGGTGTACCTTCCATATTTGATGAGCAGTCAGGCCGAGGAGTAGTCACACCATTTCCAGTCGAGTGACCGATGCAAATATCTCGTCGAAGTCGATCCCCTATCGCTGCGCGTAGCCCTTTGCTACAAGCCGAGCTTTATGCTTCACAACATTTCCAATAGAATCACGTTTTACCTTAAACACCCACTTAAGCCCTATGGCTCGGTGTCCAGGAGGAAGCATCGACAGGTCCCATGTCATGTTGTAGTGGATCGCATCCATCTCCGCCTCCATTTCACCACGCCAGGCTGGTTCATCTAGTGCCTCGTCAATGCTAGCAGGTTCCTCGGGGGCCAGGAGGTAGAGTCTGCTGTACTCCAGCTCGCACACAGGAGCCGCATCAATTACACTCACAACAGTCTTATTCCAAAGCGGCGCCCCATCCGTGTCAAGCGTGCTGCCGGTTGGTGGTGACACCCAGCCATCGCCAGCTCCCGGTGTAGTGGGCGTTATTGGTGCAGTAGGCGTTGCTGGCGTCGAATGCGGAGATGGGTTTGCTGATGTTTGTGGCTCACCAGCCCTTTCCATGTTTGTACCGCTCGTGGGCACGTTCAACATGTAGTCAGTGGAATAAATCACTGTGAACTCCTGATCGCTTCTTTGTTGTTCACTGGAGGTCTCCCAATTCCATCTACGCTCTTCTTCAAAGACGACGTCGCGTGTGATGTGGAGCTTCTTCTCTACTGGATCATAGACACGATGGGCCTTGGTGCCCACCTCGTACTCGACAAAGAGAACCGGGCGTGCTCTATTCGATAGCTTGGTCACCCCCGACCCGATGATCTGCATGTGAGCCACGCACCCAAAAGTGCGGAGGTAGTCGACTGTCGGCTTCTTGTTCCTCCAAGCCTCGTAGGGAGTGATGCCCCAGAGGCTCCTTGTCGGAAATCGGTTCAGTATATCAATGGATGTCTTGGCTACTTCACCCCAAAACATGGCCGGAACAGCCATCGCTTTCATCAGGGTCCGTGCCATCTCCACGATGGTTTGATTGCGCCTCTCAACGACACCATTCTGTTGAGGAGAGTATGGCACCGTCGTGTTCCTCCAGATGCCTTGCTCCTCACATTAAGTGTTGAATTCGTTCGAGTTGAACTCACCGCCTCGATCAGTCCGGAACGCCTTGAGTTTTACCCCGTGCTCGTTCTCAGCAAGGGCCTTTATCTTCTTGAAGAACTAGAACACTTCATCTTTGCTCCTGATCACTTATAGCCACATGCATCTACTACAATCATCAAGGATTAATAGGAAATACTTATTACCACTTGCTGTTGCTGGAGTGATGGGACCACACAAATTGCCATGAACCAGGTCAAGTACATTCTCTACACGATATAGCCGGTTCCTCATTCGCTGCACTCGCATGAGTATAACTCGCTGACGGTCGTACAAGCACATTTCACCCTCCTCGATCGCGATCTTGCACCTGTTCTCATCCAGTTGACTGAGGCTTACGATGTTGGTTCGCAACTTCGGGGTGTAATAGATGTTGGACATAGCCATGTGCTTGCCGCTCCTGCAGGTGAACAAAACGACGCCACATCCATGTATCTGAACCACAGAGTTGTCCCTGAACTTGACCATACCTCGCACTGTCTGGTCGATTTCTGTCAGCATCTTCCGACACCCCGTCATGTGGTTGCTGGCACCCGTGTTGAGGTACCAACATTCGTTGTCTGTGGCCACGATGATCACTTGCTCACTTGCCAGTAGCATTTATATTCTGCAGAGTTGGTAGTGCCAAAAATAAGTACAAAGCTGATGTCTTAGAGCGACGTTTTGTCATTACAGTGATGATTTGATTACTCTTTTGTATGCTTACAGGAAGTAGGAATTCGAACAACATTGAAATCAGTGATTTTGGGATAACAATATAAGTTCTAAGTCCATGAGAAGATGCCAACTTACAAACTGTACCAGGAAAGAGACTTCATGGGCCATTGCATAGGTAGAGGGCTCGTTCGTTCATTCTACCAGATAGCTTGTACTCTGGAACAAACTCCACCAATAGAGGCAATATTAGAGATCCTATGGCTGGCTCTACTCATTCCAAGCGTAAAGTGCCACTCTCTTAAGTCTTAAAAATGCAAATGGAAGTTTTGGCACACAGGCTAATATAAAGGCTAGTGGCCTCCTTCCTATAGGGACAACTTATGTAATGTCTTATACAACTAAGTATTATCTTTCATCTTGATGGATACAATAATATTAATACATATTTTGAAATTAGATTGCTTGTTTTAATTGTGCTAGATGGATACCCTATAAAGACGCTGGTTTTGGAGCCATTTCCATGGTGGCAGTCCTGTTTATATGTCCACCCAGCCCCCCTTCAAAATTAGATGGTCCTATTCACGGTAAACTCCTTTCATCTCCTTAATGTATATACACAAAAGTCTCATATTTCTTTGTTTCTATGCCCCCAATGATTCATTCTCTCACTCCCTCTTTGACACTGTTCATATATGTCTTTATTTATATGTCTTTATTTACTTTTCTATTATTTTACATTTCTATATGGACCTCACTGTAATTGTACCACTTATATAAATACCAGGGTATACACGTTGTGTAACCCTATGCTCTCCAATTTTCCTGTTGGTAATGTGAGTTTGCCATCAAGAGTCGGGGTAACAACATAGATGATCATTCATGATCCATGTTTGTACATAGAGGTATGCTACTACCATAATTCTCTTTGTACATAGAGGTGTGCTACTACCCCAATCCTCTTTATCATATATCTCCAGCTCGTTTAGCCACAAGGTGAACAAAAGCTAAGTGAAAAAAAGTTTTGAAGAACACCTACCTGATTTGACAATAGATAAAAGAAAAAGTACAACTGGACTACATATACAAAACAAGTATAAAAGATGAGGAATATTACACTCTTTTCCAGTTGTGATGCTTCCTATTTCCAATTCTATTAGTCACCTTTAACTTTCTCAGTTCCAATTGTGTCCAATTGACTAGCAATGAGGTGACAATAGAGCTGTTTGTAGGGACACTGACAGATAAACAAAGGCTGAATGAATAAACCTTGCAGCCAAGTGAGCTGGAGAGATATGATCTGTGTTGATCATTTTGAGTACCTAAACTTCAATTAATTTTAACGGGGTGTTTGCTTCATTGATCGATATGCTGCTGCTTGCATTTCTTCTTTTAACTCATTACAACACATATTTAAGTGTATAAATACTCATATCTGTAACCTATGTAGAAAAGTAAAGAAAGTGTAATTGTATGCATACAGGTGAATCGGTTTATGTTCATCGACCCTCACATGTATATCGTATTTACCGTTCCCTTCTAACTAACTCCTTTTTTCGTTCATTCTCTCCCCTCTAGAATGAACTATAACCTTACTCCATTTAAGCTCCACTTTCTTCTTCATTGGGATATATTTTATTCACAAGAAAAATGTGTTACTGACATGCTAACTACAAGTTAAGCATACATTTAAACTAGAACAAACATTTTTGTTATTAGCTAAAAGTATTGTATATTATTTGATTTTGCATTACAACATCTAAGAACGGTTGTAATATTTCTTATGCAGCAAAGAATTCGAAGATAATAATTATTTACCTGGAAACGGTGCCAAACTCAGACATACTGGAGGTTTGATCTTAGCAGACAAAAATGCAGAACATAAATCACATAGAGCAGAACTATGCTTATTCAACATATGATTTTCTATTATTTTTCTGATCATGATGATTCCCATATTACTTCTCTTGTGTTCATATCATTTTTTGTAAAGAATACTTTCCCAGGACAAATGATCACTCTGCCAAAAAAGCCGTAGATGTTGCTCTAAGTCTCAAGGTAAAATCGAACTGCCCTTTTTTCCCATTCAATTTCTAACGTTGTAGTCATGTTGTACAAACTATTTGTTCATTTCATGAAGCACCAAAGGGTGATTCATATTGCAATTTTTTTTTTCATCACACTGATGGTTTATGGCATTTTTCATTACTTCTTTTGGCTCACTCAGTGCCATGGCGCAGGAGCTATGGAAGGTTTTTTCAAGGAGGAAGGTCCGATTTCTAGCCTTCTAGGTATGGTTACGACCAAGTCAATAGTTTATTTTTAATATTTTGTTGTCAACTTCACCTATCAAATTTCGTCCTTTACCTAATATCAGCTTGCTTTTGATGTGTGGTTGTTTGATTATCCTTTTTTATAAGTACTTTGTCACCATCTCCTCCATAAGTTTTTGCCTTTACACGTATTCCATACTTCAAACATTGGATAAACTATGTATTTATGGCATCCAAGTCTACCACTATGATTCTCGAGTTAGCTGAAATAGTACTTTGTAACTCATGTTTTGGTAGGGTACTTTGTGTCTCTGAAGTTCATAGATTGTGCACATATCAGGGTTTGATAATGTTGCTGCATATTTTCTCGATGTTTATCTAGAGTTCAGTTATGCCATTCTTCTCAATTTCCCTATACACTATAGTCAAAATAATATTACAATTCCCATCATTAATGCTAAGGTAAGTTTGCTGACCACTTTGAACGCGATGAAGTTCAGCCCACGATATTCGTTGCTTATTTAATAGCATCTTTGGATAATCATCTCTTACTTATATATACACTGAAATGCTAAATGTAGTCTGCTGTCACCTTAGGTCAACATTATAACTGTAACTCTATTTACTCAATTTCTAACTGTCATACAACAACATGTGATGTTAGCTTTAGGACTAGTAGCCCGGGACTTTGTAAGAATCTGATACATATACAAATAGAGGCTATTCGAGCATTTGGGAACCTTTCAAAGGGTTTAAGAAAACATTTTTCTGGAAGCTCACGCTTTCTTCTCCTTTTGCTTGAATGTTTTGTACATTACTTCTTTTTATATTATTTACATACTATATATGGCTATGTGTGGCTGATATATTATTTAAGGTAATAGATCTTCTTTACTAGAAGAATCATAAATGGGTATGAGTATACATGTTCGTTGAGGGATCTAAGTTTACCTTCAATATTTATAAGAATAGTTATACTCTGTAGAGATTCTTCAAAGTATCTAATCATTTGAATATTGCTCTTGAGTTTTCTGCTATGTGAAAAGAGAATATTCTTAGGAATGCTTTATCCAAGGCTTACAGAGTCTCACTCCGACATTGATCCCTTCACTAGTACTATCAAAATTCTCTTATTCCTGAAATTCCTCCTAACAATAGTCATCAATGTTTCTTTCCTTTATTAGTACCATAACCTTTGATACAATTTCAAAATTTTAGCTCACTAGAATTATAAGGATGGGCACAATTATATTATAAGCCACACTAGTATATATTTTAGAATGATTAAATAGTTTGTTTTATTTTGTAATTTACTGTAGAGATGTGCCCATTTATTGTTTTCACTATGGCAAGTGTGATTAACACAATGGAAGTTGACTGATGGAGAACTTTTGGTCATTATTTAGTATTTGGTTTGTTATCCATAACTGCAAGTTGCTCTTGTGACACCTTTTGGTCAATCCTATAAAGATATTTGACTGCTAGCTCTAGATGCTACCCATGGCAGACATTTATTAGATTTTCAATTGATGCTTCGAAGTCAGGGTGTTGCAGATAACATTCAGAATATTTAATGCAGATTATGAAAGTTGGGTTGATATAGAATATTTGTAGGCATGTTCCTACTAATTTTTAAACTTCTCAAGATCTAGAAACTAATTTTGTGTTCATTCTACAAGGTCCATTTACTACATGATCAATGGATGTCAAGATGGAGGTAGGTCACAAACTGGGGTATTTCTATTTATGTTTTAATTAAGTTCTTTCCTACTCTAGCTACAAGGTTACAAAATGATATGAAGTAATGGTAATTGTAGTCATGTTATTTACAAGATGTTACAAATTTACATGATATACGCAACTAAGAAATAGGAAGAACTTAACTTAACACACTACAATATCTGTCTACTTTTTACAATCATTTATATTTAGGATTAAATTTTTACATCAAGATTTTTGTTTTATACACTTTTAGAATTCTTAAAATATAGTCATACATGTGTATTTTCTTGAGATACCTGAACAATTCATTGATGACTTTGTAACCAAGATTAGTCTATATTACTATTGCAATTGATTTTGTTTTCTCTATCTCTCTATCACTCACTCTCACCCCATACCATCACCCCACCCTGCCACTCATCCATTCTCCCCTAAATTATTAAAACATTCAGATCCCAACCTTGTATCAGTGCAAACAGTGATCCAATAAACTTCAGCTTGTACTACATAAATCCCACATTCACTTCTTTGACACTAATGAAAGATGGTGACAATACTTATCAAGATTTATTTGTGTTTTTGTAGCTTGGTGAGAAGGAATTAGTTGTCATAAACAAGGTTGATTGGGCACATGAGCGCAGAGCATACTCATCAAGCTACATGTATTGCCATATTGGATGTTAAATCCTCTTCTAACTATGCTTTCCTTGCACTGAATGGTTGCCAACTATGGTTCCTTGTATCCAACTAGTGTTGACCCTTGTGAACAATCATCATGCATTAGGTTACAGAATCACCATTACAAATTGATAGATTAGGATCTAAGAAACACAAGGGAGAAGTGCATTGAAGTTTCAGTTCAAACACCAAGCCATAGTTTCTAGGGATATATGACAACGACGACTCACATATGCATATATATTTTATGTCATGTAATTTTCATAGGGGCACAACCGGTACATATTGGATTGGGTATAGAAGTACACACCTGAAACTCTGCACCATACCCTTAAAATGGGCATGACAATGGGGGTTGGTGTTGGACAATTGAAGTCTATTTCATCACTTTTTTAAGCTAAACAGGGAAATTAGGCTCTATAAAGAAAATTATACCACTGCATGATTGGATTTGCATGTAGTTTACCTATTCATGTGCATCATATTTTCTAGTCTATGTGCCTCAAATATCGACAGTGGAAAAGACCACAGTCATGCGCCCATGTGGGTATTCATTTCCACAATTATTCTCACTATAGAAATGTTAGTCATTGGTCGAGCACTATTCGTTCAAACTACATGAAATACAAGAAGAACAAATAAAAGTATAAGATTGATGTTGACTCTCACACCCTTTCATGAATTGGGGCTCAGTTAACATTATCCACTGCGGCAGAATCTACTTGTTCAAGTAACTAATGAAAACATCAATATGCTCCTATTGAGTTGAGAATAATCTCTAGCCATATGAGATATACAATCTGAGTAATTATTACTCAGTAATTTCTCATATGCATCATAATATGTTTTCATCATTCATATAGGATTCATACTTTGTTGGATGTTTTGTATCTAGCTGAAAAAAAGTTTGACTTCATAGCTAGAGTCATATGCTCGCAACCATGCTTATTTTAACTCAATGATCATCATCAGTGACATGTGGACTGCTGAATCACTCAGGGCTCTTGGGATTGGACCCAAACTAATATGTTGATTATAAGTAATGGTCTGGAACTGATTCTAAGCTTTGTTTACAAGATTAGTGATAGTATAGACACTCCTTTATGAATGATGGCAAGATTACAGAGTTGGTCGGTGATGCACAAAGGTAGGGTGACAAACATAGGGTGGCAACATGTAATGGACGGAAGGGACATGTAGATTTAAACTTCTCAGTGGCTTTCACACCATATAATCCTCATCGGGATCTGCATATGTTCATATACAGCCACTAATAAACAAGTTCTCTTCACTGTTTTTCAATATACTACATTAATAGTGTCATGCATTGACTAATCACAGCCTCAAGGTAGAGCCTCAACAAAGATGACAACAGCTTGGGGCCAGGGCACCACCCTGGTCGTAGTAGTGGTTAATGCTCACTTGAACATGAAGCCATTTGTGATTGATCTGTAGATAATAAAATTTTAATGAATGTTAGTGCATCCCTTTCCATACACACATTTGTGAAACCTTTTTTTCATGTCCCAATTTCTCTTTAACACTCTCGGAAGGAGATGCAATCAACACTTCGCATGGGGTACTGGTCCATGCTGGCTATAATACTCGTTATGGTCATTATTACTGTTATGTTCGCACCTCCAATGATATGTGATATTCTTTGAATCACGATCCGGTATGAAGTTCTTGAAACATTAAGTTTCTTCATGTTCTTTTCAAGCTATTATATTGTCTATATCGTAGGTGAAAACATGGTTTGCATTGGTCTTTTTTATGTAATACTATCTGAAGCACACAAATTTTGAAGTTATTTTCCATATTGGATTGTAAATCTAGTGCTTAGTACAGATTTAGCATGTCCTCATATTGCGAGTTTGACATTATGTATGTCTTAATTTTGGTTTCCTACAACTTATGCTCCATGATTAATTGGCTACCTCAAAAGTTATTCACATCTTTATGTTGCATGGTAGAAAGGAATGTTTAATGTTTTGATTACTTGAAAGTGATCTCTTGGGACTTTTGACAACCCAATTCCATGCCATTTCAGATTTCAAAATGATGAATAGATTACTAATTTCTGCAGACATTTGATCAAGATTAATCATTTATTCTCAGGTAAGTATATCCATTATCCTGTAGATAGTATATCATTATGGTGGAGAGTAAATTTTTAAAATCCTTTAGATTAACCTACAAGTTGAATCTACATTAGATATACCTTACAATCCTCAGACGAGTAATTTTCAGTAATAACTATTTTGTTTATCAAAAACAAGCAGTTTTGCTCTAGAATGCAGCCATTTAGAAGTTCAAAGAATATGTAATGACAATCAGTGTAATAGATCAAATAATTGATTATTTCTCAATATTTTATTCATAACTACCAAACTCTAGAGCAGATGAATATCTCGATACCAGGTTATTTGTAGGATCTCGCCAATAGAAACCCTGAATAAATGCTGGAAACAGATCACATGCAGCCAGAGATTATATGATTAGCACATTCATTCCCACCCATTGAAACAACAATGTTGGCTTCCGGAAACCTTTCACATCAACCAGTAGAAACTTGCTGTAACTGGAGGTAAAGGACAAAGAATACCAGAAAGTAATTGAAGTTATGGAGTAATGGAAGTTCAGGCAAGTAATTGAATCCCTATTTCCACGTTACATCGATTTTGAACAAGGTGATGCAACACTCGATAGAGTTACGTATGATATGTAAGAAGATTAGTAGCAACAAACAAGTTGGCCAGTCAATACATGATTTGCCTTGGGGATTAAATAAATATCAAGTTCTGAGATTTAGTTACTGGTTACCAATTAGATGTCAACTTATAAATGATCCTGGCTAACACTTATCAAGACATTACAACATGACGGTAAGCACTACAATTTAAGCCATTTGGCATCTTGGATATATCAAACCTATGGGAATATACACCCTGCAGTTTTATACATTATATGTTAGATGAAGACGCCTTAAAATACTGCTGCAAAATTATAGTAATTTGTAAGAGTATAAAGAAGTGATTCTTTTTTGTATATGGTGTTACAGTTTCACAACTGAGAAAAAAAATGCAGCAGTTTACGTAAGGTATATTGATGACAATGGGTACTGATGAAATCAAAGTGATTTGTTAATTAATGTGATACCCAAAGGTATCACTGCTTGCTGAGTGTAAGTTTCATTAATGAGGCAACTCCAGTCAGCAAGGAATTCAAATCCTAACTGATAATCTGAATGTGTTGTACTGGATGATTGTATTTATGTGTGTAAGCCCTTTCATTTTTCTGATTTATTAGCAAAAGCCCAACTTCATTACCCTATTATGAACTAATGGCTTTTCCGGTGATGTTGTTGTTGTGACGTTGGAGTACCAGCTTGATACCCTTATAACAGTGTCCCTAAATGGTGTCTGCGCTACTTCAAAAATATTAATCATGGCTCCTTCAGTTGTGTACAAGTTGTTCAAGTTCGCATATAGGGCAATATACACACTGCATTCACATGCCTCGTTAGTAATTATAAAAAATGCATACAACATTGGTAAAGAGGAGACCAAACCATTTTTTGAGCCTTATAAAAGGTTATAAGAGAAAACTCCCACCCTTGTGTCTAGCACTTGTGCTTTTAGTTTCTTCTTTTCATCTTGTGGTTCATATACACCTAATTTTCACTATTTGATTATTGTACAAGTGAATCAAGTTGCTTTTACCTGGGTGCTTCCTGATTTACTTGCTTTTCTCAATGGTGCTTGATAGAATAACGACAGAGTTCAAGTCATACTTTTATATGCTATTCTATAATATATGCAACCATGCTATGTAGAATTCTACCTATGCTCACTGCACAATGTTGCGAAAATGGAGACTTAAAAGTTTGGGCTCCTCTGGGAGTTTAACCATATCAAGAATGGTTTCAAGGCATGTTAAAATTCAAATACAATGCTTAGTTTCTCATGACGTTGTTTCTAGAAAATTTTGATGTTCGTTTCATGGATTAATGCTAGCAGAACACTATACCATCAACTAATAACATATTATTTGAAGTCTTGAACAGGTTCATCATTGAAGGAAGGTTTTTTAAAGTTCAACTATTGACTCTTGGGAAGGCAGTCATAGTGTGGAGGATTAGTAAGTGATCTCGTTAACAGGTATATGCTGAAAAGTTAGAAGTTGCATGTGTCTGCTTACAAGTTTTGCATTTGATTTCTTCTCTTCACATTGTGGTTTAACAATTTGGTACATCTGACAGTACATATTGGTGGCCACACAAGTGAATGAAGTTTCCTTTACTTCTCGTCTCTTCAAGGTACTAATTCTTTCATCTTATTCTCATAGCAACTTTCATTTATTCCATGTATGAATGCTTATATATCTTTATTAAACTATTTGGATGATCTTTACCTTGTGACATATATGAATATTATCTTCATCTCAGTAGATGTCCATATCTCCCTATTATACTGTTATACAGAGAATTATTTTTGACGTGCTTGCAGCTACTCACATCCTGGAGCTGTATACTATTTTTGATTAATCTTGTGATTCATTTCTCTTTGAAGCATGATGATGCAACTCCATTTGAAGCCCAAGCCTGCCCAGTCACAGCTGCAGCAATAGCCATATGCACAACAGTGTATCATGATATGTTGCAATTTGATATGGCTCTTTGCTGCTATGAGAAGGCTGCATTGCATAGACCTATGTATATATTTGAACAACCACTGTCAGCAGCTGCAAACATAGTGACTAATTTCATAGGGACGATATTCCTTCTATCTCTGTTTGGAGGGTTCCTTTCAGAATCTTATCTCGGGTGCTTTTGGACGATGCTGGCTGAACAACAAGAGCTTGAACAAAAGAAGAAGACAATAAGGATGTTAAAATTGCCCGAGAAAGACACAACTCTTTTGTAAATATGTTAGTAGACCACTGAATCATTGATATATGTATATACTTTTCTTTGTACACATTGTGTAATAGGGGCAAGGTATACGTCCTCCCCATGTACATTTGACGCTTCATTATAAATGAAAGTAAGATTGTTGGCATAATGAGCATCACTTGTTCTAAATACTACAATTTTGTTACTAAAAGAACTTGTGTACTAATAAATTACACTATATATATATATATGAATATATAGTCGAACTAAGCATGTATGTATGTGTACTAAATGGCACTACATATGTAGCTAGATGCATAATCAACTACATATATATGTATATAGTAACTGATGCCTTTCCCTACACATTAAATACATATAAAATGTATTCACTTCATGTTTTTGCTACATACTGACTATATATGCAATTGTAGCCATACATTTAGCTATAATTATACTTATATTTAAATATGTAAGGACAATATCTAGCTATGCTTTCGGATACATATGAATTTGTAGCGAATGGATTATCTAACTACATATTTGAAAAATATAGTTAAAGGCTTTAGCTATACGAACATATACTACAATTTGTATGTGTAAAGAAATATGTAGTTAAAGCCTCTAGCTACAAAATATGGGGTTTTCGCTACAAATTTTTTTTATAGTTAAAGGCCATCTTTTTTGTAGTGTGAATCCCGACGCCGATGAGGTTATTGAGGAGGTCATTAATGTGGAGGAGGATGTAGTCGCTGAAGCCCCAAGTAGCAATGAGACTGCAAACACTGAAACTTCACCTGTGAATGAACCCAACAAGGAACCGCTGGACGGAGAAGGAACAACCAAGAAGAACAACTTTATAGTAGATCCAGGAGATGAGAGCTCTGAGATGGCGGAGGACATCGATCAACCGGATACATCTGCTACCGTCATTGTTGGCTGTCGAATGCCGCCTGGAAGAAAGGTCAAAGGTACTACAGCCAAACTGAAGAATGTAAGGATCAAACCTCCCTACGAGAATAGGAGGAAAAGTCCTAGGCTCAATTCGGAGCAGGAGGATGCTATGGAGGAGGTTAGCAAAGAGAAGGAGAACTATACCCCCGCTGATTTTCAGTAAGGTCACCGGGCCGTTTTTCTCTACCAATGTTGTTTTAATGTTAGATATCCTTTGTTGGAATGTTCGAGGAATCGGCAACAAAGACACCTGCAGTGTCCTCCGAGATATGATCTCACTCAAACGTCCCAAAGTGGTTGCCATTCTTGAACCCAAGATTAGTGGTTCTGCAGCTGCTCAAACTATAAAGAATATCGGTTTCTCCAACTCTCACAGAGTTGAAGCTCGTGGCTTTGCAGGTGGCATTTGGATCTTCTGGAATTCTACCGACTGTGATATTAAGATCATCAACAGTCACTGACAGTTCTGTACTTGCCTTATCAACGACACTACTTTCACAACCTTCATCTATGCGAATTCACACATCTCTGTCCGAAAGGCTCTATGGAAGCACCTGGTTCATATGAGTAAGTCGTTTAATAAACCTTGGATTTTAGCTGGTGACTTTAATACTACCTTAAGCCCCAATGAAAAAAGAGGTGGCAAGAGGTATGACTTTCAAGAAGCAACGATGTTCATTAACACTCTCGTGGAGGCTGGTCTTAGTGACCTGGGTTTCATGGGACCTAAGTTCACCTACAGGCACGGGACCTTACACGAGAGATTAGATCGTGCTGTTGCCAACTCGGCGTTCTTGTCGAAGTTTCCCCAGTTTGTTGTTGAGCATTTTCCTAGAGTTTGGTCCGACCATAATCCTATTTTGGTTAGATCAACTGCTTGCAAAGCTTCCAACCCCCGGTTCACCATGAAAAGCTCCTGGTCGAAGAATACGGAGTTCCAGAATATGTTGCGTGCGTCTTGGCAGTCTGATTTAGAGTTCAGAGATGCACTTGAAAAGGTGAAACCTGACACCCTAAAGTGGAATGCTGAGAATAGCAAGAAAGTGTCGAAAAACAAAATGAGAATTCTTAGAAACCTCAGTATCTTACAACGAAGCTTAGAGGATAATTTCAACAACATCACAGCTGATATGATCGCCGACTTGCAAGTAGAGTATACTGATATTCTTAGAGCAGAGGAGGAAGACTGGAAACAAAAAAGCCACATTCAGTGGCTTACTGATGGAGATATTAATACAAAGTTCTATAACACCTATGTAAAACAAAGGAGGCGTTCCAATAACATTTCCATGCTGAGGAGACCAAATGGGGAATGGACGAGTGACGAAAATGAAATTCAAAGCATGCTTGTTGATCACTTTAAGTCTATTCTGAATGAAGATAATTGGACGGATGCCCATGAGATACATGAGTACCATTGCTATTTTACTACTCTTACTGAAGAACAAAGGAGGACGATATCTGCCCCCCCCCCCGACACTAGCTGAAGTTTATAATATATTGCACTCCATTAATCCCTACAAAGCCAGTGGTCCGGATGGCACGGATGGCTCTTTTCTGATGGCTAATTGGCATACCATCAAGAAGTCGGTCCTTTCTACTATATCCAAGGCGCTTGCTGGAGAAGCGCTCAATGCTGAATTATGCGCAGCTACAGTTGTCCTCATCCCAAAGGTTTCTAAACCTGAGGCCTGTGATCAGTTTAGACCTATATCACTGAACAATATTAGCCTCAAGTTAGCTTCGAAGGTGGTTGTTGAAAGAATTAAATCTTTCCTGGAAGGGTGGGTGTCCCCTATACAGAGTTCTTTTGTTCCTGGTCGCAAGATTACAGATAATATCATCATTGTCCAAGAGATTCTCCACAACATGCGAAGAAAATCAGCCAAGAAGATGATGGCGATCAAAGTTGATCTCTCCAAAGCATATGATCGGATGAACTGGAATTTTGTGGAGGACACGTTGGAGAAGACTGGCCTGCCTGAGACTATTATTCAGTATATCATGGGATCCATGTCTAAAGGACAAATGTCCATTTCTTGGAAGGGCAATTTGACGGACAGCTTCAAAGCTAGTAGAGGCCTGAGACAAGGAGACCCATTGTCTCCTTACATCTTTGTGTTATGTCTAGAAAGATTAAGCCAACATATAGAGAGCAGGGTGAGAGCTAAGGATTGGACCCCGATCAAGCTAGCTACTAATGGTCCAAAGATCTCTCATCTGTGCTTTGCAGATGACATGATCCTCTTCGCTAAGGCAGACTTGAAACAGCTTAAAACGATCCAACAATGCTTCCAGGAGTTTGGTACGGTATCTGGACAAGCCATCTCTGCGAAGAAATCTAACATCCACTTTGCGAGAAGTGTTCCTCATGCAATAAGAAATTTGCTCTGCAGGACGAGCGGATTTGCAGAAGCTGCTGACCTGGGTAAGTATCTCGGAGTGCCACTCCTTCATAAGCGGGTCTCCACCAGTACATATGGTGAAATAATTGAGAAGATATCAAATAGTATTAATTCTTGGTCTGCAAGAAGCCTGTCTCTGGCTGGTAGGGTGTGTATGGCAAAGTCCACCCTCAGTGCCATCCCTACATACACGATGCAATCGGCTGTTATTCCCTTGAAGGTCTGTGACAGAATTGATGCGAATGTGCACTCCTTCATTTGGGGAGGGGGGCATAAATCCAATCCATTATCTCTAGTTGCTTGGAGTAAGGTGACGAACAACAAAGAAAATGGCGGACTTGGCATTAAATCAATGCGCGAGTGGAACCAGACGATGATCAGTAGACATGCCTGGGAGATTGAAACTGAGCGAAAATCGCTGTGGTGCCTTCGTATGAAGGAGATGTACAACAAACACACCTGTAGAACTAATGCAACCACCTCTAGGTTGGGCCATGCTGTCCTGAACTGCAAAGACTTCATTGACAAGAACTCTGTGTGGATTCCCATTAGTGGCAACAACATCAATGTGTGGCACGATAAATGGTGGAGTCACGACACTCGGTTGTATAATCGAACAAAGAAGCCTGTACCTACCGAGTTGGAAGACTTACAGGTGGCTAGCCTTGTTAATCTTAACAATGAATGGGATATTGAGTTCCTGAAGGAGTGGATTACGGATGAGGACATCAAGTAAATCTTAAAAATCCCTGTCCCGGAGGACTCGCAGCTGAATGATGTTCGGGCGTGGCTCCTTACTGATAATGGGAAGTTCTCGACCAAGACTGCCTATAGTACTTTCAGATCATAGAAGGAAGTCCATTGCCAGGGCAGATGGAACATTATTTGGAAGCTCAAGGCCTCTTCGAAAGTTAAGTTCTTTCTGTGGCTAGTGGGTCACAGAGCCATACTTACCAATAGTAGGCGTCTCAGAAGACAAATGATACACAGTGCAGAGTGCCCTAGATGCGGAGGAGATGATGAAACAGTGCTGCATGCTTTAAGGGATTGCCCAAAAGCCATGGACATCTGGAGCAATCTGTTGAGTTCTCAGGAACTGGCGGCGTTGAAAGATGCTAATGACATTTGGTCGTGGCTAAGCACGAATCTGTCAGGGGATAAGAAGCACGCGATTGTGTTCTCTATCACCTGCTGGATGGTTTGGAAGAACAGAAACGAAGAGATCTTTGAAAAGAGAACGACTACTGTCCACCACCTTGCTAGTAGAATAAGAGAAGAAGTGAAGGTGACTGAGGTAGCTTGGCAGAAAGAAGAGAAGTCGAAGAAGCTCGACCGAGAAGAAGGCTGGCAACGCCCAATGCTCCCAGCCTATAAACTAAATGTAGATGCAGCTTTTAAGAACAAGCAAGCAGGCGCGGCGGTAATCTGTAGAGACCATCGCGGAGGTTGGCATGGGGGTTTAGCATGGAACTGTAAGGCTGAGACTTCGCTTGAGGCCGAACTTCACGCCATTGTTTTGGCTATGGACCTTGCACATGATCTTGCGATTGAACATGCAGTCATAGAAACTGACTCCAGACTTGCGTGTGAGGCTGTAGCTTTAGATTATGAGGAGAACCCGAAGTTGGCAAGATGGATCCTGCAAATTCAAAAGAAAAAGAAGGCTAATTGGTCGATTTGCTATATCCATAGAGAAGCAAACAATGCTGTGGATACTCTGGCTAAGTTCCACCTAAAATCTGGGCATGGATTCTGTTACTACAGAATACCACCCAAAACAGTTGAAGGAATCATCCTTAAAGATCTCTGTAATGGTAGTAGTACTACCAAGTTTCATTCTCGCATTTCATATAATGTAGCTACTGTTGTTGAAAATTTAGCTTGCACGAGGAGGGCAAGATGAATAAAATAGCCTCCTAACTTCACCAAAAAAAAAAAAGAATTTCACAACACATCACCCAGTGGAAGGACTTCACATAGAGTTAGTAGCACAACCCTATATTAGGGTTTCATATACCTTTATCCCATTTTAGGGATTAGGGTTTATCATTCACATCCAAGTGGAGTTTCTCTTTCCTCATACCTAAATTAGGGTTAGGATATACAATTCCCATTAAATTAGGGTTCCCTTCATTGTTAAACTAAGCTAGGGTTACATCATCACCCTGGATTTATGATAACACTCAACTTTACCCTAGATTAGGGTTCCACACATAGCATTGCTCTAATTAGGGTTTCACACATAGCATTGCTCTAATTAGGGTTTCACACATAACATTGCTCTAATTAGGGTTTCACACATAGCATTGCTCTAATTAGGTTTTCACACATAGCATTGCTCTAATTAGGGTTTCACACATAGCATTGCTCTAATTAGGGTTTCACACATAGCATTGATCTAATTAGGGTTTCACTTAGTATTACTCTAAATTAGGGTTAGGACTCATTGATTAGGGTTTCATGATCTCATTATTATGGATCAACCCTTATCACATAGTTTACTCATAATGAGATAATTATGGCTTAATTATATAAGCATTCATATCTCTCATTATCTCTCTCATCCTCTTTAGGATGTTAAGTACTCCAAGATTGATCTAGGTCAACTCTTCACTTGAGTACACATAGCTAGGGTTAACCTTGATAATCATCATTGTTCTACATCATTAATAATCACATAGCTAATTGACCTTTGATCATATTAGGTATCCAAATAGGTTCACCATATTGGACCTTCAATTACATGAGATACTCAAATGGATTAACCTTGTTGATCTTCACAAAGTTAATTACTTAGACCCTCAATGATCTTGGTTCTCATACATCAATTGGTTGAAAACCATTTGAACAAGTTATACTTGAAACCAATTGAACAAAGTAGGTATTGAAACCGTTTGCACTTTGGGTCTCCAAATGGTTTGAGATCGTTTGGTCCCAAATGGTCTTGAGACCGTTTGGACCCAAACGGTCTTGAGACCGTTTGGTCCAAACCTTCTTAAAACCGCATGGACCAAAAAGGCACTTCAACACTAAATCGACTCAATGTTTCAATCCATGGACCAATTATAAATTGAACCACTAAAGCATTCATCAATTGGACCACTAAATCACAATTTAATTAGACCTTCAATTTAGGGTTTTGAACCCATTTGAACTAGATTTGATAATCAAGAAAACATCACTTAGGGTTTGAAATTGAGGATCCATCAATGGTTGACATTGTGGAACCAAATCAATAGAAATCAATGAACTATCATCATCACATGATATGACCTGACCTCAAACGGTCTTGGATGACCACCAAACGGTCTTGAGACCATTTGGGTGATCTCCAAACGGTCTTGAGACCGTTTTCCCATTCTATCATCCAAAACCATGACATCCAATTAGGGTTTTGGACCATTGGATTGATTATCAAATCAGAACTTAGTTGCAATTCAATTTGGTACCTTTGGACCTTAAAACACTTAGCCATACTTAACCCTAGACCTCCAAACGGTCTTGGGTGACCCCCAAATGGTCTTGAGACCGTTTGGGTGATCTCCAAACGGTTTTGAAACCATTTGGGTCAATCAACCCAAAACATTATCTCAATCAATTTCAAAATCAGCACTTAGCCGATTAGGGTTTGCAATTAAGGGATCATTCACAATTGAAACCTTCAAGATCAAACCAATTGAAACCATTGGATCAAGATCCAAGAAACACAACATATATCTTCAAATGGTCAACCATCTCAAATGGTCAACCATTCCAAATGGTTTGGAACCCAAACCACCAAACGGTTTGCAAACCATTTGGTGAAACCGTTTGGACTCAACATTGAAACGGTTTGCCCTAGATATTTGGGAAGGTGTGTGCTTATGATGATGTCATCATCATCAAGCTCCAAACTCACGAAATCTGGTGTGATTTCCATGGAAATTGCATCAATCAACCAAACTTAATTTCAGAAATGTAGAAATGATCACCAATTGATAAGGAATTGATTGCAATAATAAAATTAAGGGTTCAAGTTATAAAACCCGCCTCCAATTGAGCTCCAAAGATCCAAGATCACGGCAACAATGGTGGATGCAATTCCTTTCACTATTCTAAGGGTCGTCTTCAAGCTTTGAGTGAAAACAATTGGTTAGAATTGAAGAGGGGATCGAGATATGAAGAATTCATGCATTGATTTTTGATTTTCACCATGGATTCAAGGTGAAAGGAGGTCAATAACCTTACGAACAGGTTGTGGGTCGTCCTCCTGATCCTCCACAGCTCCTTGTTCTTTTTCCAAGCAAGGGGAAAGAAAGAAATCCGAAAAAGCCTTTGTTTTGGCTTGGAAAGGGTACTTTTATAAGAAAATTGATGAGAGAGAAAATCTTTTATAAAAGTCTATTTATTCCAAAATTGTTGCCACCACTTCCCAATTGGTTTCATGCATGCAAGGGAATCTATATCCCCACCGAGCTCCCTTCCATTATCCATGAATTAAGGGAAAAGAAATTAAGGACCTTAACCCTTATAATAAGAATATCCATATGTGAGTGGAAATTCTTTTTCTTATAATAATGGTGAGTGGAGTTTCACCTTCTTAGGATATGCTCATGCCTTTGAAAGGATTTAAGATCATAAACACACATCTGAATCGAACCATTTTAATTTTGGTTGAAGGCCCTTTAATTAATACATTAATTTTTGCCCTAAATTGAATTAGGGTTTCACTTAGGATTAAATCTTGATTATTTTAATATCAATATTCTCTCTCCTCCGACTTAACTCAAATGAGGCACCCCTCTCATTTTCTTTGCTCTACATGATTCCAAGAAACATTAGGGACCTTATTGAAGTGGTAATTTGCATATTGAACCCTAGGTTTTGGGTAAATTGCATTTTACACCAAAACTAGGTTTTAATGCACAAGGATTGCTTTACAAGCTTAATCTTGGTGCCCAAGCTTGTGAAAACCATACAACTACATCATATTCATTCTTATGATGTCTCCACATCATAGGAACATCTTATCATGTGCAATTTGCAAGTTAACCCCTCAACTTGGGTAATTTGCACTTTAGTCCAAAATAAGCAAACATTGCTTCAACATTGTTCAAACAGGACCAAAATTGAAACATAAGTTTCTCATGAGCCCTAATTACTTTTCCCAAGATAAGATTAAGTATCTACTCAACCTTTTTAGACAAAACATCTAGGGTTAATACATAACCCATGTCAGGGATGTTACACTTAGTATCCACGACATGTGCTAAGAAAGCCTCACACCCTTGTCTCATTAGCTTCTCAACTATCATAGCTGACACCAAACACATAGGAAGAATCCTGATATCTCCTTGGAAGATCCACAAAATATCTCCATCACAAAATGTGGCCACCTTGTAACTATAGTCCAAAACAACCTTATACTTCTCCAAGGTATCCAAACCTAGGATCACATCAAATCCATGCATATCAAGTGGCATCAAATGGACATGAATGTTGCACCCATAGAAAGAAAGAATGCAAGATGGACACACCCCCACAATCCAGAAGAACCAACTAAGGGGTTTCTATCTGAAGACTATCAGATATAGTATAAATAGGTAGATAACAACTAGTAATCACCTCTATACTGATAAAAGAGTGTGTTTCACCCAGATCAACCAAAAATCATATGAAAAAAGAAGCAGATAAGTCAGAATGAAAAAGTTCCATCTGACCTGTCACGAGCTGTGGATTGACCACTCCCTTCGGCTGGCTCATAGAATAGAATCTAGCCATTTCTTGTTGTTGTCCGCGACCCCTTCTAGCTGGCCTAGAAGATCCATCCTGTGACGCCTAACTGTGTCCTCTACCACCACCATTGCTATACTATTGCTTCTACGAACCTTGATGGCTCTCCCTCGACTATTGTGTCACTTGTTCATCCGTCATAGGGCATGTCCACCTAAGATGCCTACTTGTCCACACTTATGGCAATTAGGTCATTCTTACTACAACCTAGACAACCCTATCACTAATACAAACGCTGCACTGCATGGTCATCCTGGCAGAAAGTTACGACCTCTACTCTTAATCGGAGACCACTATGAAACACTTCTGATCTCATATCATAGAAGGTTGACCTCTGACGTGACTGTGGTAATGAGAACCTTAGTTTCTTAAATCCACCAGACGACTATCCTTCAAACTGAGCTGGCCCCTTCTTAGCATTAGCTTCCTGCTTCTCGATAGCAAATCTCTCAATCCTCCTCATGAATCCACAAAGGTAGAGAACCTCTCGTTATTCTCTAAAGCAGACACTATTGTAGACAACTCAATGCTCATACCCTTATCAAACCTCTAAATCCTCTCCTTCTCTATCACTGCCATATGAAGGTATAAACTCAAAAGCTCCATAAGCTTTGCCTCATACTTGTTGATGGACATTAGACCTTGACGTAATTTCTCAAACTATGCTATCTTCTTGTCTAGCTACGTCTATGGGAAGTAATGGCCCACAAACTCATGTCATAACTATTCCCAACCTATGAAAAATATTGTTCTTTACTCCTCTTCTATGGCCCTCCAATAACCAACATTGCCCTTTAGCATGTAAACAACATGCTTCACCTTGTCCTCTTCCGAGATGTTCAAGATCTAGAATGCCTTATCCAGCTTTGTAAACCACATATTTGCATTAGTCGGGTCTTCCATACCCGCGTACTCAATCTCCCCCACACATCTCAACCCTTTGAAGGTCTTCCTATAACCCTATCATTTCACATTAGGGATGGATGCTCTAGCTTGAGGTGTGGACGCCCTATCTGCTAAGTGCATAATCATTGCCATGAGTTGCCCAAACATTGACTGGAAGGAAAGATCAAATTGAGGCATCATGTGCTATTCTGGCCCAGTCACTAGCACTCTACTATCATGTGTCAGCCTCCTACCGCCACCTCCTAGCATGACATAGCTACTCTCTGCGTGCTCTTCACATTCTCCAGACATATCTGCATAAGCATAAGCTATGATCAAATATTGGATTATGTAAGAATAGACACAAACCTAGGTCCTATGTCCCTGTAGACTCAGGGAACCTAAAGCTTTGATACCAAACTAACTTTGACACCCCATCACGCTAAATGATATTACACAAAAAACACACGATCAACTATTGATTAATAACATAACCAGAAAATACGATAAATTAAGCTACATTAAACATTTCCATCATGTTCAGAAATGTGATACACTGATCACACCGAACGAGATAACTCAAAACCAAAGCACGCGATCAAAATCTAAACCAACACATTACCACATAATAGGGTAAATTAAAACCAAACTTATGTAACCATCTCAAGAAGAAACATATACATCAAGGTTCTCAACCTGTCACCACATATGCCACATATCATACAATAAAGGTATTACATCACTATACAATGGCCATTCTTCCACATATCTGTTACCAAAGGATAATATGTTCACATATACAAGCCACTGATATTACAACCAAGGCATACTACCAAAACACATATCATTGTACAACATCTACAAAACACCCCATTCAGGACCTAAGAATATAGGGACGAAAGATAGACTCTACTACAACACACTAATAATAGATCCAACCTTCAACAACTACTAATCTCCTTGCTTCTCTTCCTCAACATCACGATCTCTACCACGCCATGCACGACCACCTAGAAAGATGTGGCAAACCACAGGGGTGAGACCCATATCCCAGCAAGAGATATAACTCTCCACCAACACCTACCATAAACCAAAATTATACTTAAGTAGGAAAATAACATTACTAATATTATGAGTATATTCAGCTAAATGAATAACTTAAACTTGTCATACAACCTAAGCAACTACAATTGATAAGTAGAACAAGTATGTTTTAGAAGAAATATGAAGAACTTGCATAACACTTGATTTCTCTTACCACATTATAATACAATTGAGCAATACAAGAAAGAAGGCAAGGGCAATAAACAATGTGAACCGTGTTAATCCCTAAGAAAATATACTACTTGAGTGTGTTACGTATTTTATTAAGCCCTGATGATTCGAGTCATACCACCCAAATCCAACTGACCACTACTAATTCAAAATTAGTGCCATAGAAGATCTATGGAAGAGACAAAATCCATGATCTCACCTCCACATAGACCTATCAAATTGGGTCAAAATCTATGGGTTCCCATGGGTCAACCCGTTTAAGTTGGGTTTGGGTCACAAAATTTACCACCTGCTGGAAAAAACCCAAACCCGTACCCACCCATTTACTTAGCGGGAAACATGGGCAATCCGCGGGCACCCACGGGTGACCCGCTTAATTACACTTGTTTTTTATATCCATGCGGCTCAGTAGTAATGGCCAAATATTAAATCAGTCCTATACTCATCACAATTGCATATTACAATTCAAGTTAACAAAGCACAATAACAGAGACTCCAAAATCGAATCGTGAAACAAAAGCAAACCAAGCGGGAACCTAAGTCTAGCATTAATTGCTAGTCTTAAGTTTCAGTCTGACTAGAACTGACTTAAATTTCAGTCTTTATTTTAGTTTC
Organism: Alisma plantago-aquatica; assembly: GCA_963693085.1. Taxonomy (NCBI): domain Eukaryota; kingdom Viridiplantae; phylum Streptophyta; class Magnoliopsida; order Alismatales; family Alismataceae; genus Alisma; species Alisma plantago-aquatica. The sequence continues at coordinate 423,472,261 of OY856415.1, forward strand.
TAAAATATATTCTTCGTCTCATTTGGATGCCACAATTCATACTAGATATTATTGTATTTTTTGTTCTTGTTTGCTGTAGGTGGTCATTATTTTAGACTAATGTATGAACGTCTAAAGTCTGCAGTACACTGTTGTTCTAGCATTTATGTGATTCAGAAACTTAATTTATCCAGTCAGGCTCTTCTTTAATAGACATGTTGAAACCCTAATCATGGGTGTATTACATTTTGATACTCTTCTTGTAACACGTTTTTGGATATATAAATAAATATTACGTGACAATGTATAAAACGTGATTGTTTTGTGCCATATCTTATATAAACAAACACTAATAATACATTTTATTAAAAAATTTAAGTGGGCACCCGCGGGCAACCCACAACCCGCTGGGTCGGGTTTGGATTTGTCTTTGTTCCACCCGTTTAGAACTACATCTTTTTGACCCGCACCCGCGAGACCCAAACCGGCAACGACCCAACCCAAACCCAACCCACCCACCCATTTGAAAGGTCTACCTCCACCTCTATGTCATTATGAGAGATGCTACAGAGACATAATAGACAATTTCCACTAGCGACATATAGTCAAGTTGAAAAACACCTAGTCCGCCTTGGTACAGGTCACATAGCTAGTCACCAGGGTACAGGAGTCAACCCTACCACCGAGGTACAACTGTAGTTGTCCTATAAAACACACCACATAATATAATCACCAAGGTATTGTAGGGAAATATGGCTATAAAGTAGGTAGTGGAAATAAAAATTTAATCTACCATATTCCCATGACCAGCAGATCACGTCAATTACTATAAGACATGAAAGATGGTTTTGAGGATATACCTAGTCTTGGAGCAAGTCGAGTGCAATCCTCATAATTATAGTTGTGCAACTTTGACTCCTGGTTACACTAGGACTTGTCTGACTGCTCCTCCACAGACAGTAGATGCGAACATCATCTTCTATAGAAGCTCCTCTCGTCACAGACTGTTGATTGACAAAGTCCTCCTAAGTAGTAGACAATAGCCTCCCACCTCTAGAGTAGTCCAAATGGACCACCTTGATCTCCTATCATCCTGCTAGAATGGATAGGAAGGAATTGTCCCTCCTATTGGCATACTAGTCACCAACGTTATCTCCTACAACAATGAAATCAGTTATTTCTCTTCCTTGGCTATTCCTCCCTAGTCGGGTAGGACTTGCCTAGGCTCTCGTGGTTACCACAACTAGAGACGGCAAAGTTTGTTAGATAAACTAATTCTCAATTGTTTGTGTTGTTCTCTAGGAACCCCCCAGTACCCCTCTATTTATAGTAGAGGCCAGGGTCAAAGTTCCCAGTCTGTGAGGGAGTGGAAAGGACCGGAAGATCTTGAATTTTCTTGACCTGCGACCACTATAATGACCGTCTGACACACCAGACATTCGGCTAGCATGTGATACGATCATCTCGTACTGCATGACAGCCATTTCATAGTTTCCCAATCGCATATGAAATCAACAATATGTTTTCCAAATTAATATCACATATTAATTCCTTGCACAACAAGTAATGTGCAACTGAAATGAACTTGGAAATATCTAGAACCTTCCCTCAACCGAACTAGGCCATCTCGCCCATGTGAAATGAATGCCTCATTCACTCAGACAGTCACCTGGTGACCCAAGTTAGGCTGATCGGTTCAATCCATAGACAATTTCAACTCGAATCAGTCTAATACCCATCTCAACCCTTGAGACGGTTGTTTGGCACTCTAGACGATCATCTCATGCCATGAGATGATCGTCTGGAAGTGTCATCACATTGATGGTTGTGTGAATCAATTACCTAAATATTTTAGCAATTAATTTATATGTAATTCAAGATGAAACTCCTCTTCTAGGTTGATACCTAAGTGTGTTACCCTATAGGTCCCATATTACATTGGCAGTGAATATCGATAACAACGTATGACATCACAAGCAATAAGCGGTGCCTAGTCGCACATCAATTCTACCCAAGTAAATGGAAAGTTGGAGAATAAATTCAACCTACAATCTGTGTATGGGGTTGTAGTGTTTATATATTTCCTTTGTCACTGATGTTAAGATTGAATTGGAGGCATGGATCAATCATCCTCTTCATCATTCAATCTTGTTTCATGAACCAAGAGAAGACTGTTTAAGAATATGCATATGTACTCTTAACATCCCTATGTTCTCATTTCAATAAGGCTAATACTTTAAGGCATACATCATTGGGTAATATTATTCTCTAAACATTTATAATGCTCAATAATTATCTCATAACTAAATAAAACAAAATAAATTGGAAGCTTGCCTTTATTTATTAATCAAATCATTTACAAATTATGCCATTACAATCATCACATGATTGGCTCTCTGGGCATACATACCAACAAATCCCACTTTTACTTATAGACAATCACCCACGAATCTTATTCCGATGACCTAACATGATTGTCATGCTTCTGTTGTGAAATTCCTTTGTCAATGGGCCAACAACATTGTTCTTAGTTGGTACTTTGCAAATCTTTAAATCTCCTCACTGTATGATCTCTCGTATGAGAAGATACTTCGTTTGAATATGCTTTGAGCATTGATGCGATCTGGGTTCCTTAGCTTATGCAATAGCTCCGTTGTTGTCATAATGTAGCTCGATTGTGTTGCTAATGCTTGGAACAACCCCAAGTTCTATAATGAACTTCTTGATCTATATAACCTTTGTTGCACTTGATGCAGCAATATACTCATCCTCTATTATAGAATCAACAACTGTCTCTTGCTTGGACCTCTTCTAGCTTACAAATCTCTTGTTTAGGCAAAACATGAATCTCAATTGTGATTTGTAATCATCTTGATCAGTCTGGAAGCTTGCATCGGTGTAACCCTTTACCACCAACTCTTCCTCTCTGCCATAGACCAAGAATTGATCCTTAGTCCTTCTCAAGTACTTGAGGATGTTCCTCACAATTATCCAGTGAGCATCATTTAGATCTGACTGATATTTATTTGCCATGCTCAAGGCATATGAGACGTATGGATGGGTATAGAACATTGCATACATAATTGATCTAATTGTTGAGGCATATGGAAACAGACTCATGCGTTCTCTTTCTTCACAAGAATGGGGACATTGACTCTTAAGGATGGTCATTGCATGCAACATAGATAGGTTTCCTCTCATAGAGTTCTCCATGCCAAACCGCTTCAACACTTTGTCAATGTATGTGCTCTGACTTAGTTCAAGAAGCCTTCTAGATCTATATATATAGATATTTATCCCCAAGATGTAGGAAGCTTCAAACAAGTCTTTCATATAGAATGTATTTCCAAGCCATATCCTTACCATTTGTAAAGTAGGGATATCATTCCCCATCAATAGTATGTCATCTACATACAATATGAGGAATGTCATTATGCTCCAACTAACCTTCTTATACACACAACATTCATCATCAATTTGAATAAAGCCAAACCTTTTGATTGTATCATCCAAATGAAGATTACAGCTCTGAGATGCTTGCTTCAATCCATAGATTGACCTTTGTAGCTTACAAACTTTATTTGCGTACTTTGGTTTGATAAAACCCTCAGGTTGTGTCATATACATATCCTGAACAAGATTCCCATTAAGGAATGTCATTTTAACATCCTTCTACTAAATCTCATGGTCATGATAAGTTGCAATAGCAAGCATGATCTTGATGGACTTAACCATGGCCACTGGAGAAACGTTTTTATCATAGTGAACATCTTGAACTTGTCTGAAACCCTTTGCAACCAATCTTCTCTTACAAATTTGAACTTTTCCATCCATGTTGGTCTTCTTCTTGAAGACCCATTTTCACCCTATGGGTTTTACCCCATCAGGTGGATCCACCAAAGTCCATACTTTGTTGGTATACATGGATTCCATTTTAGATCTCATAACCTCAAGCCATTTCTCAAACTCTGGTCCCTCTATAGCATCTTGATAGGTTATTGTCTCATCATCTATGACCAATTCAATGCCTTCCTAAGTCACAAGATATCCATATCTCTTAGGTTCAAGGAATGTCCTATTACATCTATGATGTTCCTGTGTTACATGAGAAGTTTGAGATTCTACAACATCTTGTGAATCTCTTTCTTCCTCTAGTTCATCTATTGGTTCAATGTTTACTTGTTGGTCTCAAACCTCTTCAAGTTCCACTTTTCTCCCACTAATCCTTTGGAAATCAAATCCACCTCATGGATGTGACATCCCTGACAACAAACACTTTGTTGTCAAATTGGGAATAAAAGTAATATCTTCTAGTTTCCTTAGGATATCCAACAAAATAACATTTACCAAATTTAGGACCAAGCTTATCAGGAAACATTTTCTTTCCATAAGCTTCACATCTTCAAATCCTCATAAAAGACATATTGGGATGCTTCCCATTTTATATCTCATATGGTGTATTTTGAACCATTTTAGATAGTACTTGGTTTAGTGCAAACACGATGGTTTGTAGAGCATACCCCCAGAAGGTTTTTGGAAGCTCGACTAAACTCATCATTGATTTCACCATATCCACTATGATGTGTGATTCCTTCTTTCTAATACACCATTATACTGAGGCATTCTAGGTGGAGTCCACTAGGATATAATACCATGGGATCTAAGAAGGTTCTCAAACTCTTAGTTTATGTATTCTCCACCTCAATCAGAACAAAGTGCCTGAAAATTTTTACTAAGTTGTTTCTGTACTTTATTCATAAACTCCATGAACGTTTCAAGAGTTTTTGACTAATGTTTCATTAAATAAGCATACCCAAACCTACTGAAGTCATCGGTGAAGGTAATGAAGTACTGATACCCACCTCTAGCAATTGTTCTAATAGGTCTGCACACATCAATATGTATGAGTCCTAATACATCAGTAGCACTCTCATTGTTACCACTGAAAGGGGTCTTAACCATCTTTCCCAACAAACATGATTCACATGTCTTTATTGATTCAAAATCAAAAGAGTCCAGATAACCATATTTATGGAGTGTAGATATGCAATTCTCATTTATGTGCCCTAGATGAAAATGCCAAAGTATGTCTTGTTTTAGTCTTTTGGTATTAAAATTATATACATTTGTCTTTAGATCTATCAAATAAAGACCATAAGAGATAGGGTCACTGCCATAAAAGATCCCATCTTTTGAAATAGAACTTCAACCACTTTTAATATGGAATTCAAATGCATCCTTGTCCAAACAAGATACAAAATTGATGTTTCTATTTATAGAAGGTACATAATAGTAGTTCTTTAACTCTATTACAAACCCCATGGGTAGAGATATATTATAGGTTCCAACTATGTTGTCCGCAACTCTTGCGTCATTAGCAACTCATAGTTCTACCTCACCTTTTCCCAAAGGCCTACTTCCTTTTAGATCATGCATATGAGAACACATGTGAGATCCACATCTGATATCTAGCACCCCTGATCATGAAGTAGATATATTTATATCAATAATGTATATAGTTGAAGTGGAGATCACCATCCCCATCTTCTTCTTCCTGAATGCCTTCAAGTACAAAGGATGAGATCCTCTTGCACTTTTCTTTCTCCTTATCTTGAGTGTTGAAGATTTGGATTTATGCATGACCTCAGAACTCTTCTCAGTCTTTCTTTGATCCTTGGACCCAGCCTCACTGATGACCATCATGAGCTTTTCCTTCAATTTTAGTTCAGCATGAATCAACATGGCAAGCAAATATGACATATGTCCAGCTGTATTATTCACATGATAATATGCAATAAAGTGGCTATATGATTCTGGCATTATCTTTAGAATCATATCAGTGGCCAACTCTTGGATCAAGGTGAATCCCAATTCTTCAAGATGATACACATCTGAAATCATATTAATTGAGCACATGTTCTTCTACTGAGGTTCCCTCTGTCAGCTTAGACTTGAGCAACACCTTCATGATATTTTCCCTTTCTTGCTTTGTAAGACCGAGTGTCACTTTCCTAAGATGTGTTACCATCTCAAGAATACTCATGTCTTCACATTGCTCATTCACCTAAGCATAAGGTTATCTCTAAGGCATCATTGGCATGCTTCCAGTAAGCATCCACTTGTTCCCTAGGTGCATCAGGAGCAAGTATTTCTGGCACTGGTTTGTTAAGGATGTAGAGTTTGCACTCATCATTGAGAACCCTTCTCAAAGTCTAAAACTAGTCATGAAAATTTGTCCCACAAGTTTTTCCTTCTTCAAGACTAATTGCAAATCAGATTTGTTCGTCATTTGATTCTACAAGAGAAAAATTTCATTTGTCAAAAACCCTTTTGGATTGAATTGATTTGAATATTTTGAAAATATTAAGTAGGTCTTTAATTATTATCTCTCCCACTATTTTTTTCGAATTGATAGCCCTCAATATCAATTCGGTAATGTCACAGAACTATTTGGTAGCCTAGGCCCATACTCCTAATGGCTACAAAGCCAAATGTGAGTGGACTTGGGCGTCTGTCTGTAGAATGGCACATAGTTTCACACAAGCAATATATATATATATATATATATATATATATATATATATATGAAAAGGCAATAACAAACCAAAGAGACAACAAGATACAAAAAAAGGATATAAGAGATATGTACCCATTTCTAGATTCAATCATACCCATTTGTATTGCATTTCAGAGCTTAGAGTCATAAGTGCAACAGATCTTCATTTGGAAACTATGAATTCAATAAGCAATATATATGAATGCTAAAGCATTAAGTACACTATGAAAAGGCATGTAAACAGTTTAAGAATACTATAAAAAATTTCTTGGCTAGAAACATTATATGAGCAAGAAGATGAAACAAGGTGGGAACAACTATCAACATTCTTTTATCCAAATCATATTTTAGGCTTATTTCCATTATACTCAACAACATATTATGGCCATTGACTAGCTTCCCATGGGAAGGGTCCGTAAGGGTGCTCAAGATTATCTACCCTTTTATCGACATGGCCTGCCTTATCTTGACATCTCAAGTAATACGCCCAACCTTGTACCCTTACCCCAAGAGTATAGGAAGGTACACTAGGTTTGTATAATGGACAAGTTTAATTATGTTCAAGGTTTGGACAACATATCTCAAGTAAAATGAACATACTAATCATAGGGAATAAGTAGATCAAACAAGTAATTAACTAGCCAAGCATGTATACAAACATACATATAAACAAGCAAATACCATAGTAGGCTCAAGAGAGTAAGTGTACCTTCATTAGAGCACAAGATTTACCATTGATTAGAAAACCATAAGTAGAAACTTGACTAGATCTTGGCAATTGAATCATCATAGATATCCTGACATTACAAATGAGTATATTTGGATTAATATCAGCATGATTAGGTATCATTTAATCATAATTTTTGTGGTTGGATGTGTCACCTAGATCTAGGCATCAAAATCCTCATTATCTCCAACTAGGTCATGAAGTATCATAATAATGTTACATCAACTATTGTGGCATCATATAGAACCTAGAGTGACACATCACAAGTAAGATGAGGGGTCAAAAAAAGTGTCATCGGATTACTAAATAAGGTTATCATAAGATTTGAACGAGCTTAGTCAACATAAGCATCAACATGGTCAAACTAGTCATTTTGAATTATAAACATGCAAGGTTGTCACCAGTATAGATGGACTCTACTTGATTTAGATGTCATTAGCCTCACCAAGTTACTGATTTGAGATCATTATATATCAGGGATGATCATGAGGACAAGATTTGCATAAGAACATATATTTGGTTTTCAAAATGCATGCTACATAACATCTCAAGGCAAGAATGGGGTGTAAAGCCACATAGTTCACAAGAATGTTCTGCAACACATATAGGGATACAAGGCATTTATGGTTACCGATTTGGAGTTCGTATAATGTATTTAACTAGCATTAGATCAATACATGAGAAAGGTGCAAGATTTATCATGAAGGTGTCCATGGAAGACATGTTTCAAGGCTCAAAGTACATCATCAAGACAAATTAGGATGCTAGCATGTACAAGTTTGATTTATAGTCTAACATACATAAAAAATTACTGATTTAGGTCAAGCATGTGATTTTTGCATCATTGGATTTGTAAAATAATGTTCTACCACATGGGATACACTTGATAGTAAGGAGAGTTAATTGCATGGGTTCAAATTGAAATACAAGTTGATGATACATAATAGGCACGAACTTAGCTCAAAATACCAATTAGACTCATACCTAAGTGCAAATTGATATTTAATCAAGCTCAAATCTTCAATTGGACATCAATTGCCTCAAATTCATCAAAAAGGAGGTGAGGGAGGTTTTTGAGTACATTAAATAATCAAATGGGTCAAGATGTACATTAATTAGATGAGAGAGAAAAAAATTTAGGTTATTACATCTTTCCCACATTAAAAGGAATTTTTTCCACAAAATTAAAACAAGTGATCAATTGAGATTAAGATTTGCCATTCATAACTATGATTGTCCTAGTATTCCCATACAGTATCATCACCAGTTACCATATCCATATCATTCTGAAATTAAGAAATCGAGCTTTATCATGGTCAACACATGGTCACATAAATCATCAAAATGGAAGTAACATCACATGAGTCACAAATTGGAGATATTATCACATAGATCACCAATTTGGAGAGACCATACTTTTAGGTTAAACAAATAAAGCTCTCGAATCAAGAGTACAAAATGACTTTCCATCCCAACATTTTAGGGTCCTAGTTTCTACATTGGCATAGGTGGGGTTATACATTCATGATTGAGATTTGTATTTCAACAATTTGAGACAAACATCATATTTCAACAATTGGGATTTCGTGCTCAAAATCGATGGAAAATGCCACCCTAGTCCACATGGATCTTAACCCTAAGTCATAAATCATGCAAATCATCATAGTCATTATTTGCATTTTGACATTTGGGAACATGAAAGTCATTAGTCATATATCGAGGGTGATCTCAAAGTCCAAATAGGTTGATCATAGGAGTCAAGTCAATATCAAGATCATTAATCATGAGTCAATATTTCATTATTCAATATCAAGAGTCAAGTTTGGGCATAAAAGCCATAGATCCAAACATTTTGGGGCTAGGGTATAGATTCCTAATTAAACCTTAGGGTGATCATTCATCCGATATACAACAATCGAGAAACATTTTGAGATATGAGAAACTTTTTGAGATATCAATTTAAGTCCATCATCATGGTATTTCAAGGTTGATGAATGATTTAGACTTAGGTCTTTCTAGAAACCTAACCACTACCTATTTAAGACTGTCATTGATTTGAGATTCAAGATCAAGTATCAAAGTCATCATGGAATTGACCTATTAGAGATTTAGGTCAATAAATCAAAATAGTGTGAAAGGGGGTAAGCTTTCCAAACTCTAAATAATCATCAAAGTGAAAATTTAGAGGTAGTCATAAAGAGGGTTGACCTAGGTTAAGGGAGTCATAAGTAAACTACCTCCCTAGTCTAGCACATTAGTCTAAAATAATCATGAGTCATCAAATATGTACACATATTGAGAGTATCGGTTGTCGAATAGAACTTCATAAGATCATGAGTTAAACATCAAGATCATAATAGGGCAACCAAACTTCAAGGTTTGTAAGATCAAGGTCATAATATAATTCCCTTCCTTTCAAAATCAAGGTGAGGGTAGATTTTGGAAATCAAGAAGTCAAATTGAGAACTTGAGGGGTAATGAGCATAGAAGTGCAAGATTCAAATATAGATCCATCATATCATTCAAATTGGGTCTACATATAGGATTAATTGTCGATATGGGGTTTCCACTTGTAGCAAGTCTTCACATGAAGATCTAGGATTCCAAGACGTGGTCATCGCGAGGCATGAATATGGTACATGTCAAATAGTGAAAAGTTTGCTTAACTATGTTTGAAGCATAGTCAATAATAGAGCAACACAGGTTTAGTCAATAGGGACCTCATCAAACATGAGGTGTAAAACATGAGTTCCACTTTATTTCACCATATCAAGAATTTATCTCAAACATAGAAATCACTTATATCTGATTGGGTAACATTGGGTTCCATAACTTTAGATATGAGAACATCACATTCAAGAGTACTTCATACATCAAATAGGGTTTTTATTTTAAGATCAAATCATGGCATTATCATATTAATTGACTTTCATGATTTCAAATGAGTTTTACTTTTCCCTTGCATAAACTACCCCAAAATCGAGAATTCATGTGATTAGTAGTCATGGGAGAAGAATCACATGAGGAGGTGAGGAGACTACCTAATCATCATCTACTTGGGTGGCTTAGGAGGTCCTTAAAGAAAAGATGAGATGCTAGAAGAGTCTCTAAATTTGATGGAAATGATTTTTAGTCCTTCCTGGGTTCTTAAGATGTGTTATGCCTTAAACATATATATAGGCCTATGTGTATAGCTCTGATACCATTTGTCACAGAACTGTTTGTTACCCTAGGTCCACACTCCTAATGGCTACAAAGCCAAAGGTGAGTGGACTTGGGCATCCATCCGTAGAGTGGCACATAGTTTCACACAAGCAATACATATTAAAAGGAAATAACAAACCAAAGAGACAACAAGATACTAAACAAGGATATAAAAGATATGTACCCATTTCTAGATTTAAGAATACCCATTTGTATTGCATTTTAGAGCTTAGAGCCTTGAGTGCAACAAATCTTCATTTGGTGACTACAAATTAGATAAAGAAAATATATTAATGATAAAGCATTAAGTACACTATGAAAAGGCATGTAAACAATTTAAGAATACTATACAAGTGGGCTTGGCTAGAAACATCATATAATAAAGAAAATGAAACAAGACGAGAATAACTAACAACATTCTTTTATCCAAAGCGTATTTTAGGTGTATTTCCTTTATACTCAACAACATATTATGGCCATTGACCAGCTTCCCATTGGAAGGGTTCGTAAGGGTGCACAAGATTATCTACCCTTTTATCGACATGATTTTCCTTATCTTGATATCTCAAGTAACATGCCCAACCTTGTGCCCTTACCCCGAGAATATAGGCAGGTACACTAGGTTTGTATTATGGACAAGTTTAATTATGTTCAAGGTTTGTTCAACATATCTCAAGCAAAACGAAAATACTAATCATAGGGAACAAGTAACTCAAATAAGTAATTAACTAGCCAAGCATTTATACAAGCATACATACAAACAAGCCAATACCATAGTAGGGTTAAGAGAGTAAGCGCACCTTGATTAGAGCTCAAGATTAACCATTGATTAGAAAACCATAAGTAGCAACTTGACTAGATCTTAGAAATTGAATCATCATAGATATCCTGACATTACAAATGAGTATATTTGGATTAATATCAGCATGATTAGGTATCATTTAATCATATTGTGGTGGTTGGATGTGTCACCTAGATCTAGGCATAAAAATACTCATTATCTCCAACTAGGTCATGCATTATCATAATCATGTTACATCAACTATTATGGCATCATCTAGAACCTAGAGTGACACATCACAAGTAAGATTAGGGGTCAAAAAAGGGTCATCATATTACTAAATAATGTTATCATAATATTTGAACAAGCTTAGTCAACAAAGCATCAACATGGATAAACTAGTCATTTTGAGTTATAAACATGCAAGTTTGTCACCAGTATAGATGGACTCTACATGAGTTAGATGTCATTAACATCACCAAGTTACGGATTTAAGATCATTATATATCAAGGATGATCATTAGGACAAGATTTGCATAAGAATATAGATTTGGTTTTTTAGCATTCATGCTATATTACATCTCAAGGCAAGATTGGGGTGTAAAGCCACATAGTGCACAAGAATGTTCTGCAACACATATAGGGATACAAGGCATTTGTTGGTATTGATTTGGAGTTTGCATAAAGGACTTAACTAGCATTAGATCAAGACATGAGCAAGGTGCAAGATTTATCATCAAGGTGTCCATGGAAGACATGTTTCAATGCTCAAAGTACATCATCAAGTCAAATTAGGATGCTAGCATGTACAAGTTCGAATTATAGTCTACCATACATAAAAAAATATTGATTTAGGTCAAGCATGAGGATTTGAAGTGCTTCCAACATGGTTAAGAATTGAGGAAGTTGTGCTTAGCATTAAAAGCCCATTTTTGGTCCTTATACCAACATAAGACCATATGGAGTACAAAGATTGATAAAATTCGAATCTTGATGCATAATGATGTTCAAGTTAATGATATCATGCTAACATCAAGTTTTAAGACATACTATATCAAGGTCACACATTCAAATGGATTAAACATCTTGAAAGACTTAAAAAACATACATTTTCGGATATCAGAAGAAAAGGAATAAGATTTAGAATCTAAAATTAGCCCCATTAGATAGATCTCATTGAAAGGATCAAAATTCATATATTGTATGTGCTAAAAATCCCAATGAATAAAAAATTATGGTCTTTACAATCATTACCTATAAATCAGGTGGTTTTGGACCCTTGGATCAAGATCCAAAGGTCAAGGGACGCATGTGGGTAGCTCTCCCCTGCCCTCTGGCGGCTCCCGACTGACTGTCACTACTCGCAGCGTCACTAGGCGACCAAGCATCACTATCCATCACTGCTCCCCTCCCAACATCTCCCCTTGCCGCTAGCCTTCGCTGCCAGACGATCTCGGTCGCTGCTCTTCACCCACGGTCTGAGCAGTTAAACCTCGAGGGTTCGGCTCAGCGGTGGCTTGTTCGTTGGAGCTCCATGCCAATTGTGAACAAGGCCAACTGAAGGCATGGGGATGGGCCAGTCGGCTTTGCCTGGCCACTGCGAGCTCAGTGGTGGCTTTAGTAGCGCCCGAGGGGTTTGAAAGTTGCTCGTCCAAAGAGGGATTGGTGGCGGTGCATGATCTAGGGAGGGGAATGGGAGGAAGCAAGAGGGTGGCTAGGGTTCACGATTGAGCAAGAAAAAAGAGGGGAATGATTAGAAAGGGTGTTTTATAGGTGGAAGGGGTCGTGATTTGAGTGAGGATGGCATGAAAAGGTGGCTCCATTGGAGATGGGGTTAGGTGGCTACTGGCGTCGAGTACGTTGGTTGGGTGTATGGAGGTTGGAGACGAAATCATGGGCAGTGGTTGGGTCTTCGATCTGTGGCACAAGAGATTGGAGGGCTGAGATCCTTCACTTAAGTATCTGTGCTCTTTGATTGGTCCAAAAGGATGGCAAGGATAGCTGAGTTGAAGAGGCAAAGCAAGGGGGCACCTCCCTTAGATGGGCCGCACGCCTTGTTTTTGTGCCTATTAAGGCTCGAATCAGAAATAAATCACATATATATTGGCAAAGTTTAAAAGGACATATCTTGGGCTACGATGGTCTGATTGATGTGATTTTTACACATCAGATTTGTAAAATAATGTTCTACCACGTGGGATACACTTGATAGTAAGCAGAGCTAATTGCATGGGTTCAAATTGAAATGCAAGTTGATGATACATAATAGGCATGAACTTAGCTCAAAACACCAATTAGAGGTAACCTAAGTACAAACTGATATTTAATCAAGGTCAAATGTTCAATTGGACATCAATTGCCTCAAATTCATCAAAAAGGAGGTGAGGGAGGTTTTTGAGTACATTAAAGACTCAAATGGGTCAAGATGTACATTAATTAGATTAGAGAGAAAAAAATCCAAGTTATTACATCCTTCCCACCTTAAAAGGAATTTTGTCCCCAAAATTAAAACAAGTCATCAATCGAGATTGAGATTTGTCATTCATCACTATGATCGTCCTAGTATTCCCATAAGGTATCATCACCAGTTACCATATCCATATCATGCTGAAGTCGAGAAATCGAGCATTATCATGGTCAACACATGGTCGCATAGATCATCAAACTAGAAGTAACATCACATGAGTCACAAATTGGAGATATTATCACATAGATCACCAATGAAGAGACCATACATTTAGGTCAAACAAATAAAGATCTTGAATCAAGAGTACAAAATGACTTTTCATCCCAACATTTTAGGGTCCTAGCTTCTACATTGGCCTTGGTGGGGTTATACATCCATGACTGAGATTTGTATTTCAACAATTTGAGACAAACATCGTATTTCAACAATTGGTATTTCATGCTCAAAATTGATGGAAGATCCCACCCTAGTCCACATGGAGCTAAACCCTCAGTCATAAATTGTTCAAATCATCCCAGTCATTATTTCAATTTTAAAATTTGGGAACATGAAAGTCATTAGTCATATATTGAGGGTGATCTCAAAGTGCAAATATGTTGATCATAGGAGTCAATTTGATATCAATATCATTAATCATGAGTCAAGATTTCATTATTCAATATTGAGAGTCAAGTTTGGACATAAAAGCCATATATCCAAGCATTTTGGGGCTAGGGTTTAGATTCCTAATTAGACCTTAGGGTGATCATTCATCTGTATACAACAATCGAGCAACATTTTGAGATACGACAAACTTTTTGAGATATCAATTTGAGTCCATTATCATGGTATTTCAAGGTTGATGAATGATCTAGACCTAGATCTTTCTAGGAACCTAACCACTAACTATAGTCAACAATATCATATTTCAAGACCCTCATTAAATTGAGATTCAAGATCGAATATCAAAGTCATCATGGAATTGACCTATTAGAGACTTAGGTCAAGAAATCAAAATAGTTTGAAAGGGGGTAACCTTTCCAAACTCTAAATAATCATCAAAGTGAAAATTTAGAGGTAGTCATAAAGAGGGTGTGACCTAGGTTAAGGGAGTCACAAGTCAACTACCTCCCCTATCTAGCACACTAGTCTATAATAGTCATGAGTTATCAAATATGTCCACATAGGGAGAGTACCGACTATCGAATCGAACTTCATAAGATCATGAGTCAAACATCAATATCATAATAGGGAAACCAAACTTCAAGGTTTTATAAGATCAATGTCATAATAGAATTCCCTTCCTTTCAAAATCAAGATGAGGGTAGATTTTGGAAATCGAGAAGTCAAACTGAGAATTCAAGGGTTTTGAGCACAGAAGTGCAAGATTCAAATCTAGGTCCATCATATCATTCAAATTGGAGCTACATATAGGATTAATAGTTGATATTGGGTTTCCTTTTGTAGAAAGTCTTCACATGAAGATCTAGGATTCCAAGACATGGTCATCTTGAGGTATGATCATGGTACATGTCAAATAATGAAAAGTTTTCTTAACTATGTTTGAGGCTTAGTCAACAATAGAGCAACATAGGTTTAGTCAATAGGGACCTCATCAAACATGAGATGTAAAACACGAGTTCTACCTTATTTCACCATATCAAGAATTTATCTCAAACATAGAAAGCACTTATACATGATCGGGTAACGTCAGGTTCCATGAATTTAGATATGAGTACATCACATTCAAGAGTAACTTCATACATCAAATAGGGTGTTCATTTTAAGATCAGATCATGTCATTATCATATTAATCAACTTTCATGATTTCAAATGAGTTTTACTTTTCCCTTGCATAAGCTACCCCAAAATCGAGAATTCATGTGATTAGTAGTCATGGGAGAAGAATCACATGAGAAGGTGAGGAGACTACCTAATCATCATCTACTTGGGTGGCTTAGGAGGTCCTTAAAGAAAAGATGAGATGCTAGAAGACTCTCTAAACTTGAAGGAAAGGATTTTTAGTCCTTCTTGGGCTCTTAAGATGTGTTATTCCTTATACATATATAGGCCTATGTGTATAGATTTGATACCATTTGTCATAGAAATGTTTGTTACCCTAGATCCACACTTCTAATGGCTACAAAGCCAAAGCCGAGTGGACTTGGGCATCCGTCTGTAGAATGGAACATAGTTGCACACAAGCAATATATATGAAAAGGCAATAACAAACCAAAGAGACAACAAGATACTAAACAAGGATATAATAGATATGTACCCATTTATAGATTCAAGCATACCCATTTGTATTGCATTTCAGAGCTTAGAGTCTTGAGTGTAGCAGATCTTCATTGACAACTACAAATCCGATAAACAAAATATATTAATGCTAAAGCATTAAGTACACTATGAAAAGTCATGTAAACAGTTTAAGAATACTTTAAAAGTTTGCTTTTCTAGAAACATCATATAAGCAAGAAGATGAAACAAGGAGAGAACAACTAACAACATTCTTTTATCCAAAGCATATTTTAGGTGTACTTCCATTATACTCAACAACATATTATGGCCATTGACCAGCTTCCCATTGGAAGGGTCTATAAGGGTGCTCAAGATTATCTACCCTTTTATTGACATGGTCTGCCTTATCTTGACATCTCAAGTAAGACGCCCAACCTTGTGCCCTTACCCCGAGAATACAGATAGGTACACTAGGTTTATATAATGGACAAGTTTAATTATGTTCAAGGTTTGTTTAACATATCTCAAGAAAAATGAACATACTAATCATAGGTAACAAGTACCTCAAACAAGTAATTAACTAGCCAAGAATTTATACAAGCATACATACAATCAAGCCAATACCATATTAGGGTCAAGAGAGTAAGCATACCTTTATTAGACCACAAGATTAACCATTGATTAGAAAACCATAAGTAGCAACTTGACTTGATCTTGACAATTGAATCATCATAGATATCCTAACATTACAAATGAGTATATTTGGATTAATATCATCATGATTAGGTATCATTTCATCATAATTGTGGTGGTTGGATGTGTCACCTAGATCTAGACATCAAAATCCTCATTATCTCCAACTAGGTCATGCATTATCATAATCATGTTAGATCAACTATTGTGGCATCATCTAGAACCTAGAGTGACACATCACAAGTAAGATAGGGGCCAAAAAAGGGTCATCGAATTACTAAATATGGTTATAATAAGATTTGAACAAGCTTAGCCAACATAAGCATCAATATGGTCAAACTAGTCATTTTGAGTTATAAACATGTAAGGTTGTCACTAGTATAGACGGACTCTGCTTGAGTTAGATGTCATTAACATCACCAAGTTACTGATTTGAGTCATTATATATCAGGGATGATCATTAGGACAAGATTGCCTAAGAACATAGATTTGGTTATCAACATGCATGCTATATTACATCTCAAGGCAAGATTGGGGTGTAAAGCCACATAGTGCACAAGAATGTTCCACAACACATATAGTGATACAAGGCATTTGTGGTTATTGATTTAAATTTCACATAAAGGATTGAACTAGCATTAGATCAATACATGAGCAAGGTGAAAGATTTATCATCTAGGTGTCCATGGAAGACATGTTTCATGGCTTAAAGTACATCATCAAGTCAAATTAGGATGTTAGCATGTACAAGTTCGAATTATAGTCTAACATACATCAAAAATTACTGATTTAGGTCAAGCATGAGGATTTGAAAAACTTCCAACAAGGTTAAGCATTAAGGAAGTAGTCCTTAGCATTAAAAGCCCATTTTTGGTCAATATACCAACATAAGACCACATGCAGTACAAAGATTGATAAGATTCGAATCTTGATGCATAAAGATGTTCAAGTTACTGATAACATGCTAACATCAAGTTTTAAGACATAAAAGATCAAGATCATGCATTCCAATGGATTAAACATCTTAAATGACTTAAAAAAAAATTCGGATATCAAAAGAAAAGGAACAAGATTTAGGTACTGGAATTAGCCCCATTGGATAGATATTAATTAAGAGGATCAAAATTCATATATTGTATGTCCTAAAAATCCCAAGGAATAAAAAACTATGGTCGTTACAATCATACCTTTAAATCATGTGGTTTTGGACCCTTAAATAAAGATCCAAGTGTCAAGGGACGCACATGGGTAGCTCTCCCTTGGCCTCTGGTAGCTCCCAACTTCCCATCACTACTTACGGCATCACTAGGCAACCAAGCATCATTGTCCATCACTTCTCCCCTCCTAGCATCACCCCTTGTTGCTAGAGGTCGTTCCCACACGTTCTAGGTCACCTCTCTTCACCTATGGTGTGGGGGCCGTCATACCCCGAGGGTTTGGCTCTGTGGCAGCTTGTTTGTCAGAGCTCCATGCTGCTCACGAAGAAGGCCGATTGGGGGCACAGGGATGGGCCGGTCGGCTTTTCCTGGCCACTATGAGCTCGGGGGTGGCTTTAGTAGCGCCCGAGGGGTTTGCAGGTAACTCACCCAAAGAGGGATTGGCGGCGGCGCATGATGCAGGGAAGGGAAAGGGACAAAGTAAGAGGGTGGCTAGGGTTCACGATTGAGCAAGAAAAGAGAGGGGAATGCTTTGAAAGGGTGTTTTATAGGCAAAAGGGGTTGTGATTTGAGGGAGGATGGAATGAAAAGATGGCGCCATTGGAGGTGGGTTTAGATGGTTGCTGATGTCGAGTTTACTGGTTGGGTCTATGGAGGTTGACGACAAAATCATGGATGTTGGTTGGGTCTTCGATCTAAGGCACATGAGATCAGAGGGCCGAGATCCTTCACTGAAGTATTTGTGCTCTTTGATTGGTCCAAAAGGATGGTGGGGATAACTGGCTTGAAGAGGCAAAGCTAGGGAGGGCCTCCCTTAGATGGGTCTCACACTTTGTTTTTGGGCCCATTAAGGCTCGAATCAGAAATAAATTACAGATTTATTAGAAAAGTTTAAAAAGGACATATCTTGGGTTGTGATGGTCTGTTTGATACGATTTTTACATCATTGGATTCGTAAAAGAATGGTATACCATATGGGATACACCTGATAGTAAGGAGAGTTAATTGCATGGGTTCAAATTGAAATGCAAGTTGATGATACATAATAGGCATGAACTTAGCTCAAAACACCAATTAGAGTCATACCTAAGTGCCAACTGATATTTAATCAAGGTCAAATCTTCAATTGGACATCAATTGCCTCAAATTCATCAAAAAGGAGGTGAGGGAGATTTTTGAGTACATTAAAGAATCAAATGGGTCAAGATGTACATTACTTAGATGAGAGAGAAACAAATTCCAAATTATTACAGGTATATTGCAGCGTACAATGTTTTAGTGGGCCAGATCCTAGATAATTTGACTGCGGCCCGATCAACACCGCAAAACACATTCAATCATCAAGGTGGGAAACTTTTGCGAATTGTGTCATATGCAATTCTAGATATATGATACATGCAACCCCTTTCCATAATCATCTAGATGCCTCTAAGCTCAGATGCTCTAAGAATCACCAGTCACTCCTGACCCAAAAACCAACACGATAATAATGCACCTTGCGGAGGTGGAACCTACATTATTACCATTACGCTTCTACAACATAGACGGTGCACCACACAGAGGTGTAACCTATGCTTATTCGATCAAGATTTTCATGTGTGTCACTTTTGGAAAGCATCTAAGGCTTGACATTTTATTTGAGGGAGTTTGTATAAATGCATATATTTTATCCAATCACCATATATATAGTACATATCATATGCATGTTATATCCCGCAATGAAAACATGCAATAAACAAAAGTGATGGTTATGTCCAGCCTAATGTAATTCCTTGGAGCCACAAGGAATTACATCATCCTAGGTCTATATCACATGCAAAAACATGTTGTTGATGAAGATCCTTGCTTGCGAATCCAAGTTGATCAATTCAACCCTTGAGCCCATCGGCTCGCCTCTGAGCCGATTGTTTGGTCATCTCACCTATGCTCTGGTCCTTCTATCCACCATCTTCTGGCTCCTCCAGCTGATCAGTTGGGCGCACCAATCGGTCGGTTCGATTCATTCACCTGGTCCTCCTTCGTCATCCATCTTGAATGCTCGTCTTCGGGATGTCATCTTCTTCGTCATAATAGGAAAGTAAATTGTTCTGCTTTTACATGATTATAGGGAAACCTTAAGTTACATTCATGGGGAGCAAAGGTAGGAAAGAATTAACTTTACATTAGGAAGATAAGGTAGAGGCTCGGTACACAGACTGAGATAAAAGGATCAACCAACCATACAACCATGCACAGATAATAGGGGTTATTGGCCATAACCATGCTACACATCCACCATCAAAACCTCTTTTAGTGCGACATGTGCAAATTGCACACACACACACACACACACACACACATATATATATATATATATATATATATATATATATATATATATATATATATATATATATATATGGGTGTTCATTCATTGCCAGCGCGGGTAGCATGTATTTTCGCTACCCTGCAGCCAAAAAATTAACTCTCCTAGATAAGAAAGTAACTCTACTGTAAAAAAAGTAACTATGGTGTCAAAAAAGTAACTTTGCTGGCCAAAAAAGTAACTTTGTCCAAAATATACAGCAGATATATATAAGGACGGGTTTTTTGATTTTGGAGGGGAAAATGATATTATTTTTGGCTCAAATTTTTTGGAGAGCTAGAAAATATAGTCCTATAAAATTTCGAAATTTTTTTTTGAAAAAAAGTGATCGGAAGGGTGGGCGGGTAGCTACCCGCGCGGGCAATAAAGATGGGCCCTATATATATATATATATATATATATATATATATATATATATATATATATATATATATATATATGAGATATATGTAAGCTTAATATCACATATTGACTCACATGTTCATGGCCATGATTTCTCAGTCTTGCTAATTGAGAGGCCTAGAACATCAAACTCTTGAAGGAGGGAAAATCCCATTTCTATCATTCACTGTCTATCCCCATTTGTCCAAGTCACCCAATCATCACCTTTATAACAACCCATGTTTTAGGACTACGTTTCATGATGTCAAAGTGTACCCAACGACATGTGATGAGTGCAATGATTTTGAGGTCTAAGAACCGCAACCACCACCATCACTGTGAGATCTGACTATGACTTCCATAAAGATGGGTTGCATGTGTTAGTCTCACGGTGGGTCTATCGAATACATTGTTCTATGACATGAATCTATATGATTGGTTTGGTATTGTCATATCATGAATAATGAGATTCTGACATCAACCAACTCACACTCTGATGTTATGTGTAATTGTTGTCTATGAACCTTCCATAATAACAACCGATCAGGGACATAACGAGAATATGTATATGTACTCTTAACATCCATATGATCTCATTTCAACAATGCTAATACTTGAAGACATACATCATTGAGTAATATTATTCTCTAGACATTTATAGTGTTACATCATTATCTCATAACTGAATTAAGTAGAATGAATTGGAAGCTTGCTTTTATTTATTAATCAAATCATTTACAAATTATGACATTACAATCACCACATGATTGGCTCTCCAAGCATACATACCAACAGATACAACTGCAACCATTCTCAAAACAATTGAGATCATGATGACAATGATGTACTCTCCAAGAACGCCAGATACTCAACAATATGTGCTCCGAGTTTCCCGTGGGAAGACTCATTTCACCATCCAACAAGTTTTGACACTAGAATGGATCTATGGCACATGGAAACTACATGATTATGGTTCCACTTGATTAGTTAAGCCAATTGGTATCTTTTATGTTTCATCAATCAAGTTACAATGCACAAACCATAGAAAGGTTCTACAAAGATAAGGTAGATTGCAAATTCAGAGGATATGAAATGTATTAAGCATAAAGTTGATCACATCAACACATGTCACTATCTCGTTGGCATTCACAAGGCCATCATCGCTATCAAATCACTAATGTGGGATCAATCCCCTAACACAACACCAGATGATACCACCTCAATTGGGCATAAAGCCTCTGCTAAGGTCATAAGACCGATTCACATAGTTCTTGCATAACATCATTATATCATCGTGCCTCATCAAGGATCATAATCACCACATGTGTCGTATAAGAGGTACCATAGCAATCATTATCTACGATGTCCATTCAACCTGCAATTAAGTTTGCAACAAGTAAGAGTGAGAAAATACTTCAATAGCATGTTAGTTACTCAAGCAAGCTAAGCATTACCACCACAATCTCCAATTAGGGTTAGGGTTCCTCATAGATTAACCAATTAGAGTTGCAAAACAACAAATAACATCAACCCTAATGTTCATCACCTTCCCAAATTCTTGAGATCCATAAGATCAAATTTCATCATCATTGTCAACCTAGCATGAAATCGGCAAAGTGTATTACTACCTCTAGCGACTGCTAGACATAGGTTTCCCTAGCAACCTCTACGGTTAGAGTCAACCATAATGACCAACACACATGATCAAACATAGCGACCAAAACAAGAATCAAAGCATAGCGGCCTACATCAAATGATGCACAATGACCACAACAAGGACCTCATTGCATAGAAACCACAAGAGAGAGCTCCATTTATGATGACTGCAAGGAACCATCCCACTTCGGCCAACACATAACGACCAAGAAAATAAAGAAACACCACAACCTTGCAAGGTTAAGGGAACACATAGTGACCATTGTAGCAACATGACAACCAATGGAGTTAGTGTTAGGGTTATAAAGACCAAACCAGAACCCCATACTCAACCACCTTCATGGTCATAGCGATCACATGGGACCAAAGAAACATGGCGATTGAAACATATGTGAAACATCAGGAATCCAAAGTGTTACCAAGGTGAAAACTCCATGAAGATGATAAAAACTAAAACCCTAAAACATGATCATCACAAGGTCAACATAAACACCATGATAAGAGAGAGAAAACCAAACATTGTGCACATGCATGTGAGAATCGAAACCTCTATCTTCAACAAGATAGTTGAACTATTCTCATAAGGATAAAACCAACATTCAAGATGTGCATGTAAGATCCAACAACTCCAGCATCCACTAGATCTCAGGTACAAGAATTAAGGTTTAGGAAAAGAGTTAATCTATGCAATATAACCACATAATTATAAACCCTATTTCAAGATATCATCATAAAGAAACTTGTAATCACATATTAGAGATAGATAAACTTGCATGTAATATTAAGTGCAACGTTACTTGAGGAGAGAGTTATATAACTCGCCTTAGATTGTGAAGAACAGGCCCAAACCCAAGAAGTTCAAGAGAGATAAGAAAGCCAAAGCTTGGATCAACTCCACGACCAAGTAATATCACCTCTAGAGAAGAAGAACAAACCTAGGTCAAAAGGTGCACAAAGAAGAGAGGGTACAAAACCTAGGCTGATAAGAAAGGGGAAAAGAGGAGATCTTCATATCACTGAGGTACTACCATGGCAGAACCACAGATTCAACCTCTATTACAGCAAAATTCCTCAAGAGAACTTCCATGGAGAACCATAGATCAGCCAAGAGAAGAAAAGAGAGGGGTAGAGTTGGCAAGAAAATGAAATCAAGAAGGATAAACCACTTACTAAGATCAAGGATCATAAAGGATCAACAAAAAGAGATGATCCAACCCTAGATCACCACATGCAAGGGTTTAGACTCCTTTCTCCAAGGTTGAGCTCTATGACATCCCCAAATTTTCGAAAACTTTATCTGATGTATGGCGTTCAAATTGAAACCTCACCTCAGTGAGAATCCCAATTTGAGCACCACACACTAGGATAAGAAGAAGAAAATCAGAGGAAGTCATAAGGAAACAATCAGTAGCACATGCACATGAACAATAATAAAACCACAACACATGTTCACCATTCAACATATAATTACAACATGAATTGTTACAAAATTTGATATTACATATTGAACAACAAACTTATACATATACATGTACTACCACTAAACAACAGGATCTTAAGACAACAGGTCCACCTGTACATCAACTCGCCACACAACTCTACTCTCTTGGATTTTCAAGAGCATAACCACAACCTAAACAAAAGATTGCATGTGGTACACGTCATCACAATATTCAAGAATATTGTACTGAGTACACCTACATGTCTTTTATTTACCTCTCATCATATCTTGGCAATAAAATAAAACAAATATACTTGGCAGTAACAGAAGAATATATGAAAAGTGTATACTTGCACAAAGATGTTTGTTAACAAAAGAGAACACATATTTTAAGTACATTTTCCATTATATCTTCCATGCATTGACCGCCGCAGGCTGAATGCACTAAAAGCCTTATGATCTACTACCAAAGAGTTGGATCATTTCATAATGTGATTAGACTACCAAAGAGTTGGATCACTTTCAAGTACTTGACTACCAAAGAGTTGAAGTACTTTATTCCAGCACTTGATTACCAAAGAGTTGAAGTGCTTAGATATAATGGAACAGATATATTATGTTTCATGTGTTCATAACCATAAGTATGGGAAATCAAGCAACACATCATGCAAGAACAATCATTTCATACAGTATCATATGCCAAGTATTTTACTACACATATAACACAAGCATATTGTATAATAAGCCAAGTCAGAGGTAATGGCATACCTTCATCAAGACATATCCTAATCATCATATATCACATTCCTGATGTAAACTATGTATCTCAAGTCAAACCCTGATAAAGATAAGATCACATACTATCATCAGGTTCTCATCATCTTACATCTCATCTTAACCTTAAACGTGTTCATATCAGGGTTTGCTTATCTCATTATGATATTCTCATGATTACTTGTATTCTTCCCTTAGATTTATCTTACTTATGTCATATCCTATATTATAGTTCATCAACTGGATATACTCATGTTTCACAATATTATGTGAACATATTTAACATTATGTCACTTTCATTAACCATATTAGGGTTACATCATGTATTAAGGGTGATCTTCATATAACATGAATTTCGTGTATATGACTAATCTCAGATATACATATATATATATATATACATATATTATCTTCTAGTTATATATATGGGGTTTTTTCTATAAATCTCATCATTTATTGAGCATGCATGTATTAATTGCATCATCTTTAGTGTTATTAGCCCTGATTAGCCATATTAATCAAATTATATGATTTTGTGCATCAACATCATAACTACTGACATCAAATGGATTATAAGTATGAATATAGATTTATTGACATTTAATCATAATTTTAGGCCATCATTTGATATTTATTATCCATCATATGACCATTTCACCACTTACATGATATCACTGTTATTAGTGCATCAAAAGCCTAATATTATGCTTCCATTGTGTTCTACTACTTTTTTTGAGAATTTCCATATATTATACTTATTTTTCTGATAAACGAGCTAATTACTATGATTTATCTAAGATGTGGGATTTTCTGAAGAATATTACCTTTTAGGCCAATGATCCGCTGCCACATGTCCACTTTGGGGGCACACTACTTGCTGTTGGGCCAGTCTAGTTCAACATGGATTTCAGTCGGTTTAGGGTAATTGGACCCGGTTCCCCATCTGAACCACCCTCTTCCTTTCCCTTTCTCATTTCAACGTGATGTGATTTACGCGATCTGAGAGTCCATAGACTCTGTTTCATAGGACCGCTGCCGCACGGCTCAGCTCCGACGAGCAACCGGCCTTGCTCTCCTCATCCTCAAGATCTAACAACACTACCGACAGATTTCTCTGAGCTCCCTTGATTCCTAAGGCCTCTTTGAAATCTGCAGCGCCCTACGGATCTCCACTCCCGCTAGCTCGCCGCCATGGAGGTCCTTTGCGGCGGAGCAAAAAGGGGGGTCTTGCTTATGGACCCCTTTCTCGACCCCTCCTAGTTTGAGAAGCTCTGGTAGACCACCAGGAACCTAATAGCACTCCTAGAAAATGCTTAATAGGCCTGGAGCACCACCCCTAGCTCCAAGCTCCTCTCCAGTCAACATCGACCTCGCCAGCCACATTGTCAGCGCATTAGGCCATGAAAGCACTCGTATGAGACTCGATTGACCTTGACCTTCCCTCCTACCTACTCATCTTCCTCGTATCCTCTTTCTACCCCCTTTCTCATCTTCTTCACACCACCTGTACCACTCGATGGAGATGTAGTGAGGACAGGAAGGTAGAACTCTCTCGTCTCCTCACGACAGGGTACAAAAGAAGGGTCAAGTGACTCATCTCAATGAGCCGAGATGAACTCCTCAGTTGGTTCTCACCCATATCCCACGATCAGTGAGCACCATGACATTGTGGTATAAGTATGCGGTCAAGGAGGTAACCGCAAGGTTAGGGACAATCCGGGGACCCTTGATCTTTAATCCAATGGTCTGGGTGAGTCCCTCACTTGAGCCCATCCGCGACTCATTCAAACTAATGGTCCCAGACGCCAAATCAGATATGGATGGCCAAGATTCGTCCACACAGGCCTAACCCAGACCATGGGGCGTGTGACACTTATTATAATCAACAACTTAGGCTAAACAACACCAATAATGCACATTATTTCACCAATTTCAAACCTAAGTATCTCTCTCTAGGAGGACCCAATTGTCACCAAATTTTAACCATAGCTTCCTCACTACTCAAGGTACCTTGTAAACGAATTTGGTGTCAAAACTCAACTATTAGACCAAACAATTAAATTCCTCAAATAGGCATAAACTTATGGATCTTAATCATTATATAAATCTCAATCAACATTTTAACTTTACTGAAACACTTGAGATTCTCAAAACAATTCAACATGCATGACTTCACTTGTGTCATTGGACATTTTAGGATTCTAAAAGTCCACTTCATCACATCCTACACACCTTAAAAGAAATTCCTTCCTCGAAATTAAGCCAGAAACCGAGTCCATCACAACATATACATCTTAAAAGAGATTTCGTCCGCGAAATTGAGCCATACTCATACTCCAAGGAAAAACTAAGGATCTTATCCCATATGTAGGAAACTATCTTAGGTGCAACATAAATAAAAACAAAGCTACATATCATATCCAACCCACTATTAGGAGGTTTCAAAAGCATCTAGGGTGAAACCTCTCGTTCATATAAACTTGAAACAAAGGTTTAGAAACTCTAATTAGGTTATAACATATCTCATTATTAGGGTTTCATCCTTATCTTTGCCCATGAATTAGGGTTCTATCATCATATTACCATGTTCTAAAGGAGTTAACTAAAGTTAACCCATTATATCATCGTGTCATAATCGTTATGTTGTGCTAATCATCAAACTATTTTTTTTCATCTTTATTAAGCACTAAGATTAACACCTCATGTAACATGTTTCATTCATTTGATCTTATTTCATTTCTCATAATAAATTGCAACATTTACTAATGATTCCATCACAAGATTAACCATCTTTATTATATCATCATTATTCATTTACATGGTTAACCATCTATACATGGAGAGGTATTAAACCGTCTCTAGGTTTTTGATCATGTCATATAATATATCACATCTCAAGATTAGATCACATTCTTACATATATTATATCATGGTTTTGCTAAACAAACTTATGTGAGTGGCGTGTTAATCATATATCAAAACTTCATCTAGTCCAACTGAGGTTCTCCTGACCCATATCATGAGGTATTGTCATGCTCAGTCTCTATGAGTTCACTCATCTCTTTGAGTATCTCATATGCATATACTTTATCTTTGCTCTCTTAGTATAGGGTTCACATGTATACCTCATTGGCACTAGAGATAGCCTTACAAGCTCTAGCCACATAAGCACAACCAAAACATGATATAACATTCTCATCATAGATCTATAACCATGACATACTATATATTATCTCTCTCTTACATGTACACCACTAGAGTCCTAGAAGGAACCACCAACCTGATCATGAGGCTGTACAAAAACTAACATAGCTACCTCCTCCAGGGTCTTAGGCTCTGTCCCTCACCCAGATGGCAGGCACTCATATTTCCTTATTCACATATGCATATAGAACCAACCTCTCTCTGTATCTAGGGTTTGGTCCTCCAAAGGACATCTAGGGTTCAAGAAGACTATAGGAATCACACATAGAGCAACTCAACTCATTCACTCAGGAGTATTCTAGTTTAGGACATATCATATCACATATCTCATAATTCTCATATCTTGGAGTTTAGGTTCTCTGACCTTCTCCCAATGGGTCTCACTCTCTCTAGAGTTAACCCTAAAACTGGTCCTAACACTAGAGGTCCTCCTTTGTAAAAGATCTTGAGACTCGTGCTGACTCACAACCTTGTCTCGTCTTAACATATCTTATCTCATAAAAGCCTAGTTACTTGCATCATCAACACTTATCTCAAATCCTCAAAACTAGACTTTAATCCTTAATGGCAAACATATATCATCATAACCATCTTATATAATCTATACAAGACATACATCATATTATCAAAACTTATTTCATCTATTCCATCTATCACATATTCCAACAAGGCTCTAGACATCTAATCTAGAACTACTCTCTCTTATAGACTGATGTCATTCACTTTCACTTAGGTTACATGACCACCTCCTACTCGTACATGTGTGGGGACACATTTTTTTTCATACATAGATATAATAAAATATTATATAGTTTTTCTCTGATAAAACATGCGTCAGAGAAAACTATCAGGGTTCGATCTAATTGGAATCAAAAACCAAATCCAGAAAACGAGTGTCCCACACATGGTAGAGAGTACAATGTCATGAAAACTAGTGAAAAGGGTGAGAACATGGTGTAGACTAGTGTAGATACCCTAAACAACGAGTGCTATATGTCTAGGATTTCTCTTCCCTTGATGCATGTCATTTCTAAATAATGCAACGTCACATACCACTGCACTATAAGGAAAGAACGACATCTAAGGATCTCCTATACAACAAGCACCAGTCTAGACCTAGTTCTCAGACATCTAGGTTCTAACCTAGAGACTAGGTCAGATCTAGTCTCTAAAAGATGACTAATCTAACCGTAAAGATTATTAAGTTCAAGGTTCTTTAGCTTTGTGTTGCATAATGAGCAAATGTCAGGCTTTGCTATTGTTCATGCTCTGATACCACCTGTGACATCCCCAAATTTTCTAAAACTTAATCTGATGTGTGACGTTCAAATTGAAACCTCACCTCAGCGAGAATCCCAATTTGAGCACCACACACTAGGCTAAGAAGAAGAAAATCAGAGGAAGTCATAAGGAAACAATCAGTAGCACATGCACATGAACAATAATAAAACCACAACACATGTTCACCATTCAACATATAATTACAACATGAATTGTTACAACATTTGATATTACATATTGAACAACAAACTTATAAATATACATGTACTACCACTAAATAACAGGATCATAAGACAACAGGTCCACCTGTACATCAGCTCACCACACAACTCTACTATCCTGGATCTTCAAGAGCATAACCACAACCTAAACAAAAGATTACATGTGGTACACGTCAAAACAATATTCAAGAATATTGTACTAAGTACGCCTACGTGTCTTTTATTTACCTCTCATCATATCTTGGTAATAAAATAAAACTAATATACTTGGAAGTAATAGAATAATATAAGAAAAGTGTATACTTGCACAAAGATGTTTGTTAACAAAAGAGAACACATATTTTAAGAACATTTTCCATTATATCATCCATGCATTGACCATCGAAGGTTGAATGCACTAAAAGCCTTTTGATCGACTACCAAAGAGTTGGATCATTTCATAATGTGATCAGACTACCAAAGATTTGGATCACTTTCAAGTACTTGACTACCAAAGAGTTGAAGTACTTTATTCCAGCACTTGACTACCAAAGAGTTGAAGTACTTAGATATAATGGAACAAATATATTATGTTTCATGTGTTCATAACCATAAGTACGAGAAATCAAGCAACACATCATGCAAGAACAATCATTTCATATAGTATCATATGCTAAGTATTTTACTACACATATAACACAAGCTTATTGTATAATAAGCCAAGTAAGATGTAATGGCATACCTTCATCAAGACATATCCTAATCATCATATATCACATTCCTGATGTCAACTATTCATCCCAGGTCAAACCCTAATAAAGATAACATCACATACTATCATCAGGTTCTCATCATCATACATCTCATCTTATCCTTAAACATGTTCATATTAGGGTTTGCTTATGTCATTATGATATTCTCATGATTACTTGTATTCTTCCCTTAGATTTATCTTACTTATTTCATATCCTAGATTATAGTTCATAAATTGGATATATTGATGTTTCACATTATTATGTGAACATATTTAACATTATGTCACTTTCATTAACCATATTAGGGTTACATCACATGTATTAACGGTGCTCTTCATATAAAATGAATTGCGTGTATATAACTGATCTCAGATATATATACATATATATTATCTTCTAGTTACAGATATGGGGGGTTTTCTGTAAGTCTCATCATTTATTGAGCATGCATGTATTAATTGCATCATCTTTAGTGTCATTAGCCCTAATTAGCAATATTAATCAAATTATATGATTTTGTGCATCAACATCATAACTAATGACATCAAATGGATTATAACTATGAATATAGATTTATTGACATTTAATCATAATTTTAGGCCATCGTTTGATATTTATTATCCATCATATGACCATTTCACCACTTACATGATATCACTATTATTAATGCATCAAATTCCTGATATTATGCTTCCTCTATCTTCTACTCATTTTTCTGAGAATTTCAGTATATTATACTAATTTTTTTGATAAATGAGCTAATTACTATGATTTATCTAAGATCTAGAATTTTCTGAAGAATATTACCTTTTAGGCCAATGATGCGCTACCACATGTCCACTTTGGGGGCACGCTACTTGGTGTTGGGCCGATCAGGTTTAGCATGGATTTCAGTTAGTTTAGGATAATTGGACCCGGTTCGCCATCTGAACCACCCGCTTCCTTTCCCTTTCTCATTTCAATGTGATGCAATTTACGCGATCTGAGAGTCCATAGACTCTGTTTCACGGGACCGCCGCCGCACGGCTCGGCTCCGACGAGCAACCGGCCATGCTCTCCTCATCCTCGATATCTGACAACACTGCAGGAAGATTTCTCTGAGCTCCCTTGATTCCTCCGGCCTCTTTGAAATCTGCAGCGCCCTCCGGATCTCCACTCCCACTAGCTCGCCGCCATGGAGGTCCTTTGCGGCGGAGCAAAAAGAGGGTCTCACTTATGGACCCCTTTTCTCGACCCCTCCTAGTTCAAGAAGCTCCGGTAGACCACCAGGAACCCAAGAGCACTCCTAGACAATGCTTAATGGGCCTGGAGCACTGCCCCTAGCTCCAAGCTCTTCTCCGGCCAACCTCGACCTCGCCAGCCACATTGTCAGCACATTAGGCCATGAAAGCACCCGTATGAGACTGGATTGACCTCGAACTTCCCTCCGACCTACTCATCTTCCTTGTATCCCTTTCTACCCCCTTACTTCTCTTCTTCACACCACCTGTACCACCCGATGGAGATGTAGTGAGGATAGGAAGGTAGAACTCTCTCGTCTCCTGACGACAGGGTACAAAAGAAGGGTCAAGTAACTCATCTCAATGAGCCGAGATGAACTCCTCAGTTGGTTCTCACCCACATCCCACGATCAATGAGCACCATGACATCGTGGTCAAAGCCTGTGGTCAAGGAGGTAACCGTAAGGTTAGGGACAACCCGGGGACCCTTGATCTGCAATCCAATGGTCTGGGTGAGTCCCTCACTTGAGCCAATCCGCGACTCATTCAAACTAACGGTCCCAGATGCCAGATTAGATATGGATGGCCAAGATTCATCCACACAGGCCCAACCCAGACCAAGGGGCGTGTGACACTTACTGTAATCAACAACTTAGGCTAAATAACACCAATAATGCACATTATTTCACCAATTTCAAACCTAAGTATCTCTCTCTAGGAGGACCCAATTGTCACCAAATTTTAACCATAGCTTCCTCACTACACAAGGTACCTTGTACACGAATTTGGTGTCAAAACTCAATTGTTAGACTAAACAATTAAATTCCTCAAATAGGCATAAACTTTTGGATCTTAATCATTATATAAATCTCAATCAACATTCCAACTTTACTGAAACACTTGGGATCCTCAAAACAACTCAACATGCATGACTTCACTTGTGTAATTGGACATTTTAGGATTATAAAAGTCCACTTCATCACATCCTACACACCTTAAAAGAAATTACATCCTCAGAATTAAGCCAAAAACCCTATCCATCACAAGTTCCTTCTCCACCAAGAATAAACAAGGGACGAGCTCTAAGGATGAGAGAGCAAGAGTGTTTCAAAGAGGTTACTTGCATGTGAAGAGAGGGGTATTAATACCCAGGGGTAGGAGAGTGGTGAGGGAGATGAGGTGTCAAGACTCTAGTGAAACTTATCCCTCCAAAATTGGGCCATGCAAACACTAAGGATATGTATGCATCAAAGGACATTAAAACCAAGATAGAGTAGCGAACAACTCACCACCCAACCACTTCGGTCAAAGAGGATCCATGGTGACCAATATGGCAGCGACCGCTACACCATGTCAACCAAAACATAGTGACCAAGATCAAAAGCAAACGATCGCCACAACCAAAGCATCCATCCAAAACACCTTCGACCACAAAAAACAAGGTTCAAACAAGGCATATCAGTTGCTACAAATGAGACCAAGGAAAACACTTCGGTCACAATACACAAAGGATCAACATCAACATCAACTCAAGCATCCATGAAACCCATGCAAAACCCTAACTCTCCATCATGTGATGCCATTTCATCAACCAAGGTACACCAAGGCAACCCTAAGCACCACTCTACTCAACATGATGCAAAAACATAAGATACATGCCAAAAATATGACAAATTTCAAGATAAACCCTCAACATGGGTAAATTGCAATTAGGTCCAAAACAAGCATATAAAGGCATAACTAGCTCAAACAACATTCAAACTGGATGAAAATGAAAACATAAGAATGTCACATGTTATTATGGCACATCACATGATTATATTAAGATTTTAAGCATCTTATTATGATAAGTAAACAAGATTAACAAGGAATCTAGCTCAGGGGTCTTACCATCATAAACCCCTAACACAGATTTCGCCCCTGAAATCCGATGCAAAAAGAGACGAGTACTTCCTACACATCTCATCTTATAAATCCCATGTGGCTTCCTCCACACCAAGGTGATGCCACAAAACCTTGACCAACACTATATCCTTCTTCTTCAACTTCTTCACCCTTCGATCCAGTTGCAACATAGGACCTTAAATATATGACATTTCCTCTTCCAACTCAACCTACATTGGCTGCAACACCAACTTGGGATCTGGATGACACTTCCTCAACATTGAAACATGGAAAATTGGATGCAGCTTGTGCAACTCAGGTGGCAACTCCAACCTATAAGCCACCTTCTCAACACATGCCACCACAAGGTAAGTCTAATAAATCGAGTGGTCAACTTATCCTTCTTACCAAACCTTAGCACACCCTTCCAAGGAGAGACATTGAAATACACCTTGTCTCCCACTTGGAAACTCCAAGGGCCTATGATGATTATCAACATATGACTTTTGTCTATCTTGAGAGACCTTCAGTTGCTGTCGTATCACCTTGATCTTCTCTGTAGTCTATTGTACCAGCTCAAGACCAAAAAGTTGATACTCTCCACTCTCATACCAACAAAGCGGAGATCGGGAATGCTTCCCATACAAATCCTTGTAAGGTGCCATGTAGATACTCCTCTGATAGCTATTATTGTAGGAAAAATCTATCTAGCTAAGATGCACATCCCAACTTCCAAGAAAATTGCAAAACACAAGCTCTAAACATGTCTTCAAAAATCTAATTGGTCCTCTTTGACTGACAATCTATCTATGGGTGAAACATTGTACTAAACCTCAACTGTGTACCCATGTGATGAATGCATATTCATCATAATATTCAGTCACCATCTCAGGCTCATTTTGACTCAATACATCTGATTTCATCTCCTAAATCTCACAATATGCAAAATTGTTTGACTAATTCAATTATCAAGATTATTAATTGTGTTTATGTTGATTTTATGCAGGTCATGATGAGGTTCAACCATCAGATGGCACCCACCTCCATTTGACCCTAATCCATCTTCAACATAATCATCATCACCCATTGCTTCATTCCACCTTTATCTCCATCAGCCATCATCTGAATCAAACCCTAATAAGTGGGGCCCACCTTTCTCAACCCTAGATCTACCTTCACTCAAGATCCTTTCATCCTCGGTCTTGACCAAACGGTCTCGACCAAACGGTCTTGGAAAAAAGATCTTGATCCATTCGGCTTCACCTCATTCGATCTTGGGCTATTCCTCACCACGCGATCTCAGATCAATGTCCCTCATTCACCTCTCCTTTCGATCTCCCTCTTAATGATTTGCCCAAATAGTTTTCCCCTTTCATACGGTATCAAGATCGTGTGAAGCCTCACGGTCTCAAGACCATATGGGCAGTCACGACCCTCAAGACTGTTTGGACGATCGCTTCTCACCAGCAAGGCACCGAAACCGTGAAGAGAACAAAACCTTGAAGAGTAGAGTCGCCCAACACCTGCTTGACATGTACTCCGTCTTCTTCTTCCCTCTGCCTAGACCTACAACCCTAACTCCTTCGGCGCCTGCAGCACCACCTGCTACCACACCGACCGCAGTCGCACCCCCGTCCAGTGTCGCCTTCCTCCTCATCCTCGATCGCATTGCAACCCTAAGCACCACCATCACCTGTCGCGGGATCCACCTACACCTCTTCTGTCGCTCAATGTGCCACCACCGCTAGACCACGTCTTGAGAAAACGTCGGCCTGTGGCACTCGGTCTCAAGACCGTTCGGCAGGAAAGGGTGCAAGACCGCTCAAGCCTCATCAGTCCTCAAGACCGTTTAGTCAGCAATCACACGAGATCATATGGAGGAAAAGAATGCCAGACTGTTTGGAAGCCACAGACGTCGAGACTGTTTAGACACCAAGATCGATCAGTGAAGTGAAGACCGTTCAGTACACATCCTTGAGACCGTTAAGACCGCTGAGCCAAGACTGGTTGGACGATCAGAGCAAGACCGTTTAGAGTACAGAAACCGTGAGACTGCACCTGCATTCCCAAATTGATAGGTCACTGATCAGTTTCCATAAGATCGTTTGAAGTAGGGAGACCGCTTGGATGAGACCATGCAGGCTGTAGGTACCAAGACCATTAGGGCACAAAGATCTCCAAGACCGTTTGGATGACAATACACGAATGTGAAAAGCAAAGACCATTTGGGTGCATGTTCAAGACCGTATGGCCTTCACTAGAAAGGCTGTATTGCCTACGGATATGCCCGAGACCGTTTGGTCATTAAACGGTCTCTAAGACTGTTTGTACATATCAACTCCAGACCGTTTATAAGACTAAACGGTCTCCAAAACCATTAGAGTAAAACTGTGAAAATTGCAATGGGGTCTAGATCGTGAATACCCCAACCAGTGCCTATAAATAGGACCATCAGGGTCCTCATTTGAGGCATTGGATCTGGGACGCCGCGAGGCTGCCCAAATGCAAGATTTGATCCAGATCCATCCACGCTCATCCACGCCATTGTCACTTCATCTACTGCACCTCTTGCTACGAGTAAGGAGGTCAAGAAGAGAAAGAAGGTGGAGAAGAAGGGCTGTCCGGTCTGCCTTGGTGGTTCTTCCTTTTTGTACAAATCTACTCTGACACGACATAGAAGACCGCATCATCTTCACCGAGCTGCGACTACCTTCTGCATCATGCTCATGGAGGAATCTTCCCTCTCTCTTGTTCTTCTTGTTTCTCACATCATGGGTGAGTAATTCTTTTTCATTGGGGTGCGGGGACTAGCCCCGCTGCCCATGCAAGCATGTTCTCTTGTTAAACATTCCATGGCAATGTATATAACTTTTCATTTAGTGTTAATCATTAATGTTTGTAGATTGATTATCTGCTTGCTCTTATGTTGTTCTTCCCTAAGTTGCGAGAACTTCTATATTTAGGGTAGAATGTTGATTAACGAGGTTGACCCCCAAACTAGAAATATAATGGGATTCCTTGAGGTAGTAAGTGTATGATCTGTGAGGGGACGAGCTATCGAGCCCACGGTGATGCTTATGTGGGCTAAACATCCCTCAGGGAGGTCCACAACTTCAATTGGACATCTATATCTTTGTTGTTAATCGTCGATGTTTGCTTGTAGATTAATCACCTACTTGCTTGACGATTAGCGTAGTTGACTTCCAAACTAAAAATAGAATGGGATTCCTTGAGGTCGTAAGTGCATGATCCGTGAGGGGACGAGCCATCTAGCCCACGGTGACACTTCTGTGTGCCTAACGCCTATATAGGGGGGCCACAGCTTCAGTTGGATTTTTGTATCTTCAGACTTGTAAGTGAGTGATCTGAATGGTGATGAGACATCTGATACCTAAGGTGATGCTTATGCAAGCCTAACGCCCGTATGGGGGGTTTGTAGTAGCTCCATTTGGATGGTTATATCTTGCCTGGATGTTTGATGTTTGGATGTGTTTGCATGTGTAGTGGTGGTGAAACATGAGACCATTCCAGTGATTCCATATCATTAATCTAGATCGACTTTAATTCTGCTCTTTACTTTCCTGCAATTAGTTTAATTAACCTCAAATCAACTAATCGTTCTAAATATTAGTCTTACTTCAATTAGACTCAACTAGCAATGATTCTTAAAAATGTTGTACCTTGGGATTTGATCCTCAACTATACTACGATAAGACTCGTCCGCTTGCGGGTGGTATTATTGCACAAGGTTTTGGTAAAAGCTCAAGTATTTCAACCCTAAGTGAATTTGTTAGTGCATTAATAAACCACATCATATTCTGGCACCATTGTCGGGGACAACAGAATTGGTTAATCAAATCTAGTTCTTTTGAGGCTAATCTAGGATTTAGCTTTTTCTTTTGAAATAATTAATCATTCACTTGAGTTCAGTTCTACTCCGTCAATCTCACTTCTAAAAAATCTTTCCATCCCAGGTACCAACAAAGACTAATGCATGCACCGCTCAAACAGTCCTGGTCTCACTACTAACTTTGACCCTGAGATAGACATAACTTTTCTTCGTTAGAACAGAGAGAACCAAACAAGGATGGCTCAAGAGGAGGAAATAGCCCGAAGGGTTTCTCAAGGCCTTGCTGCACAAAGAGATAGGCTTATGCAAGAATCCAGAGCTACAATTGAAATAGAGATCTGAGCAGCTCAAGCAGCAGAACTGCAAAAAGACCTTAGGGAGTTCTCAATCCCTAAAGCTGCTAATGTTCACCACCCAGTACAACCTCCTCCCATCAATGCAACAAATTTTGAGATCCGAGCACATTGGATCACCTCGCTTCAAAACAACCCATTCTATGGTAAACAAGGAGAGGATAGTCCAGAACATCTTCTGAGGTTTATAGATCTATGTGCTATGACAAAGCAAAATGGACTCTCAGATGATGCTATCTGGCTCCGTCTCTTCAAGTATTCTCTTATTGATAGATCTATAAGTTGGTACAATTCCTTGCAATGTGAACCCATCACCACTTGGGAACAACTTCAAAATGTCTTTTTGGAAAAATTCTACCCTCCTTCTCTCACATATAAAATCAGGGGACGTATAACTCAATTCACTCAGGCCCCTGGAGAATCCCTAGTTGAAGCATGGGTAAGATACAAAGAGCTTCTACGCAAGTGTCCACACCATGGCATTCCTAAGAATCAACTCATCAAGATCTTCTATTGTGGTATCGATGATGACATAAAGAGGTTTTTAGACTCCTCATTCGGAGGAAACTTCATGCGTCAGAGTTATGACAGCGCATGGAAGGTTGTCATCCTTGGAGCGGAAAATCAAGCTAATTGGGGTAGATATGTAGGTAAAGGAGTGTTGAAGGTAGCTATGGCTGAAGCTATTCCTGAGTACACATCTATCACTGAAACCCTCGAACTCTTAGTTGCCAAGCAAGACCATATTGAATCATCCCTTGCTACCTATGAAAGAAGACACTCACTCCCACAACAACAAGAACATATCAAGTCAGCTTCATTGTTCTGTGAAGCATGTAAAGGCACTAATCATTCTACGCTAGCATGCAATGTCCTCTATGATGTTGTTATGAGCAACGTTTATGGCCAAGGAGATAATAGTCAAATGGAAAATCTTAATGCCGTCAACACCATCCCAGGACAAGGATATTACAATCTGAATCAGAACAGGAACCATCCTGGTTTTCAATATGGAAATCCTTCAGGAAAAGAAAACTCGCGACAACTTGGTTCAAACAATAAACAACGAAGCCCACCAGGATTCTAGTATAACCAACAACAAAATCTCATAAATCAAGGGAATTAAAGGGGTAACTTTCAGAATAGGAACTACAATAATTATCAGAACAATTTTTAGTTCCAGAACCCCAACCAAATCCCTTACCAGAATGCACAACAAGGGCAACAAGCCGGTCCTATCACTCCTGATGACAAGCTAATGACCATTGAAAAGATGTTATAGTCACAAAAAACCATGATAGCTAACCAACAAGCCCATCAGAAAGCTATTAAATCTCAACTAGCTCAACTTGCAGCTAGTATGAAACCACCTGCTGGAGCCTTTGCTGGCCAACCAGAGAATAAAACACCCTGAGCAACTAAAGGTTGTCACCACTAGGTCTGGAAAAGACTATTCAGATCCCCCTGTCAAGACACCTGTGGTTATTACTGATGAAGATGACTCTGAGGTTCTCCAAGACTCTACAACATCTGACTCTCAACCAAAAGGGGCAGTAACGGCTGATAAGACAGATGTGGAAAGTTCTGAAAAGCCTACTATTACCGAAAAAGAAACACCAGAGCCAGAAGTACCAGTGTACAAGCCTCATGTCCCTTTCCCAGCACGTTTGAGGCAGACCAAGCTTGACACTCGATTCAACAAGTTCAAAGAAGCCATGAAGAAACTCCATGTCGGTATACCCTTTCTAGGTGCGCTGGCTGAAATACCAGGATGGACAAAGTACTTAAAGTCTCTCCTTACAAGGAAGTATATAACCGAAGAATATGAGATAGTTAAGTTAGCAACAACCACTTCCGACATTATTCAGAGAAAGATGCCAAAGAAGTAGAAAGATCCACGATCCTTTGGGATTTCATGCCATATCGACGAATCTTCATGTAAGAAAGGATTGGCTGGTCTTAGTGCTAGCATATCTATCATGCCACTTAGCCTTTGCAAGAGGCTAGGGTTTTCTGAACTGCTCCCGACTGTCATGACCATACAACTTGCAGATAACACCGTGACTCTTCCCTTGGGAATCATTGAAGATGTACCTATCAAGGTAGGAAAAGATTCCTATGTTTCATGTGACTTTGTCATTATGGACATAAAAGAAGACGCCAAATACCCTCTCATATATGGCCATCCGTTCCTTGCCACTGCAAGAGCTCTCATTGATGTTGAAGTAGGAACTTTGCTGCTCAGACTAGGCAAGGAAACTCTCAAGTTCAAAGTTTTTGAAAGTATGTGAAGACCAAGCATGCAAGAAGAAGTCTACTTGATTGAGTGCATAGAGAAAATGTCACTCCTCACGCAAGAGGATTAAGAACAAGAAGATCCTCTAGAAGTGGCTTTGACTAATCCAAATGTAGAAAGTTCAGTTGACGAATAAATGAAGAATTTTGTTCACCACCTCGACACTGCTGAAGAAGATCCTAAAGCCAAATTCGAGGAACTCAGGGCTATGAATGTTACTGAAGAACTGAGCAAGAAACCAGAAGCCCCTGAAATGAAACCCCTACCTGAGGGATTGAAGTACGTGTTTCTAGATGATCTCAAGGTCTTCCCAGTCATTATAAATTCCGACCTAACGACAGAACAAGAAGATAAACTCCTTACGGAATTAAAGGAAAGAAGAAGAGCCATTGGCTACAAGATGAGTGATCTCACTGGGGTGAGTTAGGCGTTTTGCATGCACAAAATCCCCATGATGGAAGATCACAAGCCAACCGTGGAACGTCAAAGAAATCTTAATCCAAACATGAAGGAAGTTGTCCGTCGAGAAATCATTAAACTGCTTACTACTAGAATCATCTATCTGATATCTGACTTGCCATGGGTAAGTCACGTACATGTTGTCCCTAATAAAGGTGGAACTACTGTGATATAGAATGAAGACAATGAACTCATCCCCACTGAAACAGTCACCAGGTGGAGGATGTGTATTGATTATAGGAAGTTGAATAAGGCAACCTGAAAGGATCATTTCCCGATGCCTTTTCTTGATCAAGTCCTAGAGAGGTTGGCTCACCAAGAATATTTCTGTTATCTTGATGGTTACTTTGGATTCTATAAAATACATATACATCCAGATGACCAAGAGAAAACAACTTTTACTTGCCCATTTGGAACGTATGCCTTTAGAAGGATGTCATTCTGTCTCTGCAATACTCCTACAACTTTCCAAGGTTGTATGGCAGATATATTTGCTGGTCTCACTGAAACTATCATGGAAGTTTTTATGGATGATTTTTTTGTATATAGAGATTCATGTGACTCATGCTTGAATCACATATCCCTTGTCCTTAAATGGTGTGAAGAATCACATCTTGTGTTGAACTTGGAGAAGTGTCACTTTATGGTAAAGGAAGGCATTGTCCTTGGTGATAGAGTTAGCAATCGAGGTATCTAAGTAGACAGAGAAAAAATTGAAGTTATTTCCAAACTAACTATCCCGAAAAAT
Organism: Alisma plantago-aquatica; assembly: GCA_963693085.1. Taxonomy (NCBI): domain Eukaryota; kingdom Viridiplantae; phylum Streptophyta; class Magnoliopsida; order Alismatales; family Alismataceae; genus Alisma; species Alisma plantago-aquatica. The sequence goes on from OY856415.1 coordinate 423,512,912, forward strand.
GTAAGAGAAGTTTGTGCGTTCCTTGGTCATGCTGGATTTTACAGACGGTTTATAAAGGATTTCTCCAAGATAACCAAGCCAATGACAAATTTGTTGCTAAAGGACGCTGATTTCAATTTTGACGAAGAATGTGTCAAGAGTTTCAATAACCTAAGGCATGCCCTTACAAAAACACCCATCATCAGAGCTCCTTATTGGGAACACCCATTTGAAATGATGAGTGATGCCAATGATTATGTTGTGGGTGTTGTTTTAGGGAAATGTATAGAAAAGAAACACTATGTGATCTACTATGCATCTAAGACACTCGATGAAGCTCAGAGGAACTACACAACTACTGAAAAGGAACTCCTTGCAGTTGTGTATGCCTTTGACAAGTTTAGATCCTACCTCATTGGTTCAAACATCATTTTCTACAAGGATCATGCCACAATCTGTTACCTCCTAGCAAAAAAAAATGCCAAACCCAGGTTAATCAGATGGATTCTCCTCCTACAAGAATTTGATCTGGAGATAAGAGATAAGAAGGGTACAGAGAATGTTGTGGCAGACCATATCAGTCATATTCAAACTCTAGAAACCGATAAGATCCCAATTAACGATTCTCTTCCAGACAACCAACTAATGAGGGTCTCAGAAGCCACCCCTTGGTACTCGGATTATGTGAACTACCTTGTCACCGGTATCATCCACCCTGAATGCACCGGTAATGCACTAAATGAATTCATGCCTGATGTACAGAAGTATCACTGGGATGAGCCGTATCTCTTTAAGCTTTGTGCCGATGGTCTCTACAGACATTGTATCGCTAAGGAGGAAGTCCAACTCATTTTAGAGCAATGTCACTCAGGCCCAGTTGGATGCCATATGAGTTCTAAGAAAACTGCTTTGAAAGTTTTCCAATGTGGTTTCTTTTTGCCAACCATATCTAAAGATTCCTATAACTTTTTTCTATCATGTGACAAATTTTAGAGAACGGGTAACATAACAAAAAGAGATGAGATGCCACTCAAGCTGTGGCAAGAAATCAAGATTTTTGATGTTTGGGGTGTGGACTACATGGGTCTGATCCCATCTTCACATGGATTTTCCTACATCCTAGTCGCGGTTGATTATGTCTCAAAATGGCTAGAGGCCATACCAACCATCACTAGTGATTACAAACCCATCATCAAGATGTTCAAAGATATTATTTTCCCCCAATTCGGAGTCCCAAGCATTGTGATATCTGACAGAGGATCTCATTTTCTAGAAAGAAGCTTTGAAGCATTGCTGAGGAAATTTGGTGTAACATACAAAGTAGCCTCCCCATATCATACACAAACAAGTGGGTAGGTTGAGGTTTCTAACCGTCAACTTAAGGCTATCTTAGAGAAGACAATAGGCCGCAATCAAAAAGATTGGTCAATGAAAATCAATGACGTATTCTGGGCCTACCGAACCACTTTTAAGACCCCCTTGGAACTACAACATTTTGATTAATATATGGAAAGTCTTCCCACCTGCCTGTTGAACTCGAACACAAAGCATGGTGGGCAATGAAACAACTAAATTCGACATAAAGGAAGTAGGTCAATCTAGGATTCTACAACTTCAGGAGCTGGAAGAACTCTGGATGATAGCTTATGAAAATTCATGAATCTATAAAGAACGTACGAAACTTTGGCACGATGTCCATATGAAAAGAAAGGACATACAAGTAGGAGACCAAGTTATATTGTTCAACTCAAGACTAAAGTTATTCCCTGGAAAACTCCATTCTCTCTCATCTGGACCTTACATTGTCAAGAGCATCTCCCCACATGGTGCTTTCTCTTTATGGAGTGAAAAGTCAGGAGAATTTGTAGCTAATGGTCAATGCTGGAAGAGATATTTCACCTCAGCCGACACAGGCACCAAAGCAATGTTGGAACTCACCAATCCAACATATCCCCCATAAAGTTGAAGGAATCAAGTCGAGCCATCGACATAAAACAAAGGCACTTGTCGGGAGGCAACACGATCAATAAATTCATTTTACTTTTAATTTTGAATTAGAAATTTTCCTTAATTTTGTTTTACTTTCTAGATACTTTTTCACTAAATAAAAATCACATCACGAGATGCCATCTTGAGTTCTGATTAATATTCCTTTTTGAGATTTTTAGATGGAGGATGCACGCTGATTGGAACACAACCACGTCTGGTGGTCAAACCAACATGAATTTTCCCCTCCATCTTGGATTTAGAGTATGCTCAAGACTAGCAAATTTCTAAGTTCGAGGTGGAGGGTGGGTGGTACGTACTTTACTTTCCACCATCACCCATCTAATTCAGACTTAAGATTTCATCGTTGCATTTTTGACCAAAATTTTCAAATAAAATTTTAAAAAATTTTAAAGTTTTTCAAAGAAATTGAACAGATACTTGATGAAGTGTTGTCGCTCTCTATTTCAATAAAAGCCATCTATGCATTTCGAATCATTATACCCTCCTTATCCGAAGCAGATCCTCAAAAGGACCACTTCTTGAAACTAGTCTATTTCAAAAATCATCTTGTGTAGCTTATGAATCCTAACAACATGATCCTTCTGTAAAAATGACAAGTGTCTATTGAACTGATAGGGATCAAACACTTCGTGCTTCCTAACTGACTAGTGGAACAATAACATGGAATCTCCACCGGATCCTCATCAAGTCATTATTTGAGCAGAGTACGATAAAGAGAATGACCTGGTGTGTTGAATTGTAAATCAAGTTGCATTCTGATCTGAACTCTCTTCTACACTTCTTCCATCATCTTCGTACCCCTCTGTCCATAAAAAAGAAACAAAAATAGCCAGAATAATGCCAAACCCTAATTTCGGGGTGGCATGCCACTTCCCTCTATATCCGCTTCTTCCATACCCATCAAAAATTAATAGGGGCATACCACCAAGAAAAGATGCCAAAGCGCACACAAATAAATGCAATCTCGAGTCAAATATAGGAGAGATTCACACAAAAATGCAATAAATGAAATTAAAAATCATATAATAAAAAAAATCTCGAGTCAAATAGAGGAGAGATTGATTTCTTCCTTCCATACCACCCTTCACTCCCTTTTCTACCTAAAGGCACAATGAATGCCTCAACTACCCTGAAAAACACCAGTGTCAGATCAAGTGCACACTTGTTGTTCTGCGGGTATCTCTGGACTCTTACAAAACTCCTAGAAATGCTTGTTGTTGGAAAAAGTGAGGAGGAAGTGATTTTGGAAAACAAACTCAGGAACTAAGATATGGTAAGATGTGTTCAGTGGTCCTAGGAAGTTGAGATGCTTAGTCATACTAAGAAGAAAGAAAACAAACATGATGTGAACAAGAGGCAATCACATGATCAGAAAGTATTCTTTTAGCGATTGTTTCAAGTTTTGCGTTACTCAAGGATGAGCAACATTTAAGTTTGGGGTGTTATGATGAATGCATATTCATCATAATATTCAGTCGCCATCTTGGGCTCATTTTGACTCAATACATCTGATTTCATCTCCTAAATCTCACAATATGAAAAATTTCTTAATTGATTGAATTATCAAGATTATTAAATGATTTTATGTTGATTTTATGCAGGTCATGAAGAGGTTCAACCATCAGATGGCACCTACCTCCATTTAACCCTAATACATCTTCAACATAATCATCATCAGCCCTTGCTTCTTTCCACCTTTATCTCCATCAGAAATCATCTGAATTAAACCCTAATAAGTGGGGCCCACCTTTCTCAACCTAAGATCTAACTTCACTTAAGATCCTCTCATCCTCAGTCTTGACCAAACGGTCTTGGCTAAATAATCTTGATCCATTCGGTTTCACCTCATTCGATCTTGGGATATTCCCTCACCACACAATCTCAGATCAACGCCCCTCATTCACCTCTCCTTTTGGTATCCCTCCTAACGATCTGCCCAAATAGTTTTCCCCTTTCATACGGTCTCAAGACCGTGTGAAGCCTCATGCTCTCAAGATCATATGGGTAGTCACGACCCTCAAGACTGTTTGGACGATCGCTTCTCACCAGTAAGACACCGAGACCGTGAAGAGATTAAAACCTTGAAGAGCAGCGTCGCCCAGCACCTGCTTGACTCATCCTCCATCTTCTTCTTCCCTCTACCTAGACTTACAACCCTAACTCCTCCAGCACCTGCAACCACGCTCACTGCAGTCGCACCCCCGTCTAGTGTCGCCTTCCTCCTCATCCTCGATCGCAGTGCAACCCTATGCACAACCATCACCTGTCGTGAGATCCACTTGCACCTCTATTGTTACTCAATGCGCCACCACCGCTAGACCACGTTCTGAGAAAATGTCAGCATGCAGTGCTCGGTCTCAAGACCGTTCGGCAGGTAAGGGAGCAAGACCGCTCAAGCCTCATCGGTCCTCAAGACCGTTAGGTCAGCAACTGCGTGAGACCGTATGGAGGAAAAGAATGCCATACCATTTGGAAGCGACAGACACCGAGACCGTTTGGATTCCAAGACCGATCAGTGAAGCGAATACCGTTTGGTGCACATCCTCGAGATTGTTAAGACTTCTGAGCCAAGACCGGTTGGACGATCAGAGCAAGACTGTTCAGAGTATAGAAACTGCGAGACTACACCTGCATTCCCAAATCGATAGGCCGCTGATCAGTTTCCACAAGATCATTCAGAGTAGGGAGACTGCTTGGATGAGACTGTGTAGGTTGTGGGTACCAAGACCGTTAGGGCATAAAGATCTCCAAGACCGTTTGGATGATAGCACAAGACTGTGAAAAGCGAAGACTATTTGGGTGCATGTTCAAGACCGTATGGCCTTCACTAGCAAGACCATTTTGCCTACGCATATGCCCGAGACCATTTGGTCATTAAACGATCTCCAAGACCATTTGGACATATCAACTCAGACCATTAGAATACTAAACGGTCTCCAAAATCATTAGAGAAAAACTGTGAAAATTGTAATGGGGTCCAGATCGTGAAGACCCCAACCAATGCCTATAAATAAGACCAGCAGGGTCCTCATTTGAGGCATTGGATCCAAGACGCCGTGAGGCATCCCAAATGCAAGATTTGATCTAGATCCATCCACGCTCATCCATGCCATTGTCACTTTGTCTACTACACCTCTTGTTGTGAGCAAGGAGGTCAAGAAGAGAAAAAAGGTGGAGAAGAAGGGTTGCATGGTCTGCCTTGGTGGTTCTTCATTCCTGTCTAAATCTGCTCTAACACGATGTAGAAGACCACATCATATTCATCGAGCTGCGACTATCTTCTACATCATGCTCATGGAGGAATCTTCCCTCTCTCTTATTCTTCTTGTTTCTCACATCATGAGCGGGAAATTCTTTTTTACTGGGGTGCAGGGACTAGCCCCGCTGCCCATGCAAGCATGTTCTCTTGATAAACATTCCATGGCAATATATATAAATTTTCATTTAGTGTTAATCGTTAAATTTTTAGATTGATTATATGCTTGCTCTTATCTTGTTCTTCCCTATATTGCGAGAACTTTTATATGTAGGGTAGAATGTTGATTAACGAGGTTGACTCCCAAACTAGAAATAGAATGGGATTCCTTGAGGTAGTGAGTGTATGATCAGTGAGGGGGATGAGCCATCTAGCCCACGGTGATGCTTTTGTGGCCTAAACATCCCTCAGGGAGGGCCACAACTTTAGTTGGGTATCTATATCTTTGTTGTTAATCGTCGATGTTTTCTTGTAGATTAATCTCCTGCTTGCTTGCTGATTAGCAAGGTTGACTCCCAAACTAGAAAATGAATGGGATTCCTTGAGGTCTTAAGTGCATGATCCGTGAGGGGACGATCCATCTAGCCCACGGTGACGCTTCTGTGTGCCTAACACATGTATAGGGGGCCCACAACTTCAGTTGGATTTCTGTATCTTTGGAGCCGTAAGTGAGTGATCCAGATGGTAACGAGACATATGTTGTTTGGATGTGTTTGCATGTGTCGTGGTGGTGAAACCTGAGACCATCCCAGTGATTCCATATCATTAATCTAGATCAACTTTAATTCTACTCTATAATTTCCTACAATTAGTTTAATTAACCTCAAATCAACCAATCGTTCTAAATATTAGTCTTACTTGAATTAGACTCAACTAGTAATGATTCTTAGAAATGTTGTCCCTTGGGATTCGATCCTCAACTATACTGCAATAAAACCTGTCTACTTGCGGGTGGTATTATTGCACAAGGTTTTGGTAAAAGCTCAGGGATTTCAACCCTGGGTGAATTTGTTAGTGCGATAATAAACCACATCACCATGGTTGTGTTCAGACACTCCCAAAAACGACTAGTAAACTGAGGACATCTGTCGGACACTATCATCACTGGGATACCATGTAAATAGACTATTTCATCCACATACACATATGCCAACTTCTCAACTGTATATGTCATTTTCACATGAAGAAATTGCCCTGATTTGGTCAGCCTATCAACTATCAACAAGATTGAATCATGACCTTTGGGTATCCCAGGAAGACCAACCACAAATTCCATAGTGATATGATCTCATTTACATTATGGTATAGGCAATAGTTGTAACGGTCCTACAGGTTTCTGATGCTCATCCTTAACCTGCTGACATACATGACACCTTGCCACAAACTCAACCACCTCACGCTTTAGGCCAGGCCACCAGTACAGATCACACCACATATATATAAGTATATGGGATACAACTGCAGTCATTATCCTGCTGAGGTATGACCACATCCATCCTCGAAAGAAAACATGCATATACTCAACAAAATATGACTCCAAGCATTCATTAGAGGAATACATGTTTCACCATCTAGCTTGTCTTGAAACTGGAATGGATCTATGACACAAGGCACTATATGATTAGGGTTTCACTTGATCAGTTAATTCTAATTAGGTGAGTTAAGGATGCATCAATCCAATTACATACAACCCTAAAAGAGTTCTACAAAAACATGGTATGTTGCAACTTCAGGAGATATAAAACATATTAAATATAATTTTTATCACATCATCATAGGATACCAATCCTTGTCACATCATGAAGAGGATCACACCTCGATAAGGGCTCAACCATGCTCAAGTGTCTTTAAGACCATCACATTATTCTCTGTAAGAACATCATTATATTTTCATGCCTTATCAAGGCTCATCAAACCATCACCATACACGTGACATATAAGTTTGACATAAGATTGCATTTAAGAGCTTATGATGTTTATATGGCAACATATTAGGGTTATAACAACATTAAGAGAGACCATTGTTCATCATACCAATCATAAAAGGAGGCTAAGTATGATTAACCATCATTACTTACTTGTATTTAGCGTTAGGTTTAACAAGATGGGTTGAGTTGAAGTTACAAAACAACACTCAAGGATAAACCCTAGTTCATAGAATGTCATCCAATCATGAAAGCATAAGGCCAAACATAAACATCTCACTACATACAACCAAAACTCTTGACTCAAACACATAGAGTCAAAAATGCATCAACCATAGAGTCAGAAATTATTGGCGATCACTTGGGTCAAAAACCTTGGCGACCGCTAGGTTTAGGGATCTCACCAACCACTAGGATTAAGACACCTTGGTGCCCTCTAGGGTTTGAGATCTTAGAGACCACTAGGGTCAAAAACCTCATCCACCACTAGGGTTAGAAATCCTTAGCGACCACTACAGTTAGGATCCTTAGTGACCAATAGGGTTAGGATCCTTAGTGACCACTAGGGTTCAAAAACTTGGTGATCACCTTGAATCAAAATTCATTGACCATATTGAATCAAATCTTGGTGACCAAATAAGATCAAAAACTTGGCAACCAACATGAAGTTGAAAACTCATTGACTATGAGGTCAAAGATTTGGCAACCAAAATGAAGTTCAAAACATGGTGACCAACATGTTCAAAATCTTGGCGACCATCAGGTTCAAAATCTTGGTGACCAACAGAACTCAAACACTCATCGACCACCAAGAGTCACACACCTAAGCAAGGTCTTGGTTTCTCTATCTTCAAGTAAGAAACATGCATCATGATTAGAGATACACCAAGAAGGATCATCTAGTCAAAAATCTACCATCTAAACTCAACACTAAGTAAAGATAACATCTCTCTACTTGGAACAACATTTTTGAGAAAAATCATGTACATATAAGATAAGAGTAAGAAATAATTGTGGAGAAACTTATATAATAAAGCTTGTCCGATCTTGCTTGCATGTGCATCTAGGGTTTGGATTCACCCTTGTTGAGGTCGTTTGGTGCTCCCTTACTTTGCTTCTTAGGCTTGGTAAGTGATATCTCCCTCTTTTACTTAGTTTTTCTTGCTTCCCTTCCTTCCTCTCTCTTCTTCTTGGTCAGATCCATGATGGATCTTGGGCTAGTGGTTGAAGAACACCTCTTTCTTTCTTACCATGGTGTCTTATTCATATAAGAGATTGAAAAATATAACATTTAAGAATATTTATAATTGAATTAATATGGAAATCCTACAAATGATAAGATATGAATATACTAGAAAGATATAGAAATAGACTTATTTAATGTAAAATTCAAGATTTGACAACTAGCTTATAATGAAAACCCTTAGCATGAAAATTTGGCAAGATGATGAAAAACATAGAAATGAATGAGAAGGTCCAGTAAGTGGGCTTCACTTCGTTTTGTGACTTTGATTAGGAATTCCCCCTTTTCCATTCTCAGTGAGGGTGGTTGTTTATTTGTTTGTAGATTCTACAACATAGTGCTTAGATGGAAGACAGTTTCTATAGTGGTGGCATCTTGACTTGCTTATTTTATGGTAGAATAAATTTCTTCCTTGCAGATTTTACCGTCGATTGTGATTTTATTCTGCTTCTTATCCATATGTAAATGAGTAAAATAGATGTTGGAGACTCTCCTTTCATATGATCTCATCTTATCAAATTTGATATATTATCTTCTATAAGGCCTTTTGTTGTGTCACTTATTTTCATAGATTTAAGGTTTTTCTTTTTATTATGGCGACCATTTTCACTTCAAAAATGTATTATTGAGTGAGAAGTAAAGAATGGGCTAAAAGAAATGAAGTATACATATAAAGTAAGGCATTATATATGTTTGATGAAATGGAGAATAAGAAGAAAAATGGTAAAGAATATTGATAAGTACATCAACAAAAAGTATTGTCAAAGCATTGAAGTAAAGAGTATTACTTGAGCATATGAAATATGACATTAAGATAATAAATTAATATGAAATAAATATGGAAAAGGAAAGTAATCAATATGGTATAAAGGAATAAGTTTATGTGATGAGAGGGGAATAAAAATATAGGTTCCCTTTATATTGTTTCTTGATTTTTTTATGATTTTACAAAGTAGCTCGATATTTTTTTTGATTTGTTCAACACATTCTTTGTGATGGAATGAATATAAGAAAGGTAGAGATAAATTTAAGAAAATGTATGAATTAAGAGGATATCAATTGTATGATCAACAAAAATGGGATTATAAATGAAATTCTTGCACCTTACATAAGTAATTTTAAATTAATAATGGGTACAATTGTACTAAACTTAAAGGTAATATTTGTAAAGAAATTTTCATATATATATATCAAGCTAGTAAGGAATGTTAAATGATAATGTTGAATGTATATACATACATATATATATGTATGTATACATATATGTACATATACATAATATTGGTACTCATTATCTTTTTTTTAAGTGAGAATTGGATAAGAGGAGATAAGCATAAGTTCGAAGTAAAATGATCAAAAGTAAACAAAGGTTTGACACAAGAGAAGTAATATGGATGGTAAACTATATATTAACCTTGTTTGATAAAGAAAATATGATGATCAATAAACTATTAGATAGTTGAGTGTATGTTATAAATATTAATTAGATTTGGATGATAGAAAAATTATCCATATAATCTATGAAGAGATACAAATCCAAACATCCTATATATTGTTCTCTCTATCATGTATCTTCTTACATAAATAGAACGTGAAAAAAACATTTATTGAGGATGAATCCATACAAAAATAAGAGGGGTGTTCATAAACATAATTGAATATAGGTCTAAATGATTAAATGAAGAAAGGTGAAAATGAAAAGAAGCAAGATTCTTATGCATGTACATAAATCCCTTGTTAAGGCAAGAATACTAGAGCATGAGTGTACTAACCAAAAAAAAAATAAGATAACATAGAAATGAAATCTATCTATAGGAATGATTGGTCAAATAAGTATTTACTGCTTATGTAAGACACCTAACCTTTCTTTATGGTTTAGTAGATTGACTTCCTAGGCAGGACAAATCATATCAGATTTCAGTATTTTAGAGAGTATAATAATGCATTGTGAGACCTAGTAAGGGTTTGTATCATATGGTTCTAGGTGTTCTTTATCATTTAGCAGGCTCCATACTATGTACTCTTTTCTTCCTTCATGCCTAAAATTAGGGTATCCAGTCTTATGTTCTAATATTATAAACAAAAATTAACTTCAACTAATCCTTAATTACTCTACTCAATTTTAGATTTCAATATCTTTGTGTTTGTACATATTTATCGTCAAGAAACTATAAACATGAGTCAACAAATCATGTTAATGCATCTTTTTATTTGTACATGTATTGATGTGTTTCCTTGAATCCAATAGTAAATCACTACTACCATGACATGAAGCATGTAAAATAATATCCATTTAAAAAAATACATTTAAGAATAATTTCAGTTCTTCATGTGAAGAATATAAACAACTATCATGTAAGTTTCTATTGCACATCGATCTTGACAGAACCAAGTGTCTCTAAGAATTCAACATCTTAAATTTATATTAAAAAGGGATTTTCTATTCTTTTCTAATAAAACTAGAAGTATAAGACATATTACATCCTATTTTTATGCCCTTATTCTTTTAATTATGTTCTAGCCTTATAATTAGCCTTAATGCTTCCAGGGTTTCTCTCTAGGCCATCCTATCACTACATACATGGCCAGGGTTTACAAGGAAGAATATATTGAGTAACTTTATATTATTTGATCCCAATATACAAATACCAAGATAGGCTATCCAAATGCTCATATTTCTTAGATCTCTTGCCATATCACCTTCAAAATAATGTACTTATGGCTATAGTTAACTTAATCATCCATTATAACTCAAAACTATGCTTCAGTGCAAAGCTATCAAACACCAATTCTTGAAATATCTTCTTAGACCATAAGATTAGGATATGAGGTTATCAACTAGGATAAATCAAACACATCTGAAATGTTTTTATCACTATAAATTATAACGCACGGATTAGGATATTCAAATTTACTTTTAGCACTTATGCAAACCACAATAAATTTTCTTATTCGTCAATTGATACATACATCATGTTCATACACGAACATTTAATTAAAAATTGTAATACATATAAGACATTACAATGCTTTACCACTTGACTGACAAATCTTTCTTTGAAACACCATAGGACCTCAAATAGACATGAGTCTAGACAAATTCTATAATAGATACCCTTATAACCACATTTTGCAACATGATTCCTAAAGTATTTTTGTCCACATACAACTGGGTCACCTAAAAATTTTCTTTGCAGAGTGTGAGATGTTGGGTCAATGTGATCCACTATTTACTTAAGTGGATTACAAAAGATAAAATTAAAATACATATGAAATTTAAAAACATAAAAAGGGAAAATATTGTAAATTAGAAAATTGTGAGACCCTCTAACCTTGCTTAAAGTGTTGAACAAGATTAATTATCATAATTTAATTCTTATTACCCTAATATAACATTTTTATATGCTTTGAAATCATAATACAAGGTTAAGTTTCAAATTTAGTCTAATTTGGACACTGTTTGAGCAAGTTATGCAATTTTATGTACATTTTGGACTTTTCTACAATTTACTAATAGATGGGTTTTCTTTGCAATTTGTCACATGAATTATGTTTGTTAGATGTTATCTTATCATTATTGATCTTTTTGAGCCATGGGTTCCTGGTTAAACCTTGGTTTGAAGGTGTTTTCTCCAAGGGTATTTTAGGGTTTACCCCTTTTATGGATGAGCTACCTTTAGGAGCTATCCACTAATGATTTATTTGTTTTGCTTGGAAATTCAAGGAACGAGGGATTATAAGCTCTCTATGATATGTGTGGGAGCTTCTTGTGTGTGCACTCATATATTCTTAATAGTTTAAGTCCATGGACACTTGGAAAGATACTAGAACTTCAAGTTTTTCTTTTTCTTTATCTTAAAGTTTTATATACTTATCCCTAAGCACCCAAACGAACCATTTTCTCTCCACCACTTAACTCCTCCTAAAAAACTTGTTCTCCCTCTATGCTTCTACGAAGTTCATGTCCAAGGAAGAAGAAAGTGGGGATCTTCTTGGGGAAAAAGTTCTAGGGTTGCAATTGACTTCCTTTTAGGGTTTAAAAAGCTTCCTTCTAGTAATCTTGACCTAAAAGAGTAAGAATCCCATTCTTTACTCCGTTTATTTCTTTTTTAGCCTTGCTCATACCTTTCTCCAGGTCAGAACCTTTCTTTTCCATGGTAGAAATTTCTATAAATCTCTAAAACCCTACCTTTCTTGCTCCTTATGCTTAGGGTTTGCTCATTTGATGAAGAAAGGTGCTAGATGGATGAGCTCACAACTTATGCTTGGATTGTCTACCCTACATGCTTGTGTTTTCTTCTGTTTGGGATTTTATCTTCTAATCACAGGAAATTTTTATAACTTTATCCACATTTATTGCTTACCATAAGCTTGCTAGCTCATGTTCTTGCTTTTAAATGATGATCCATGCACTAAAAAGCTATGCTTGACTTGGATTTCAATTTTTATAATGTTCCCTATTCTGATTTCAGTTTTATATGAACCTATAATCATGTGTACGTTATTCCTATGGTAAAATATGACTTGGATCAGGTTGGTTTGACAATCGATGGTGGTAAACACCTATCAACCAATGGTCAATTTTAGGGTTTAAAGTTGATTTCTTCTATAAACACATGACTCAATGGTGGCACCATTGCAACAACCGATGGTGTTGTCTTCATGACAACTGATAGTGGTTACCAAGGGTGTCAAATGACTTTCACCCGTTAGGTCAGGTGTTGGCCTAACTAGAATCTTAGTGATTAACAACTAAGTACCCTAATGATACTATCAATCGATGGTGATTAATGAATATAGTGTTAATCTAACAACCAATGGTAACTTAATGGTCACTACTGGTGATGTATCAGGTCTCCATAACCTATGGTGAGTTAATCATTTAGTTTTAGCATCAATTAAGCCTTAAACCAATGGGTTCTTGGGTCATTTGATGCAATGGTCGGACCTGTACTCCAATTGATGGTTTTAATATATGAACTTGACCTGATGGTTAAGATATAATGTTTCTTCATCTAATAAATTTGAATGATGCCTACATGTAATATTTTTATCCTAATAAAGTGATTTAAATGGTTTCCTTTATGAGATCAACTTAAGAAGCTCATTTACTGATGACTTGTTTTAAATAAACAATCACATGTGGGTTTTACCCTACTCTCAATGGAACATTTTTATGTTGTTAATCAAGGGATGTCTAGGGTTAGATGGTGACTCTTTTTGGAGAACAACTCAATGACTTTATAGGTGGTTTGTTCAAGATGTTTACTTATGTAAATGACCAATGTCTTACCTTTTCAACATTTAATGGTTAGAAGTTGATGCCTCAATATTCCCATTGTTTTGGGTGAAGCGTGTAGTGTAATGTGGGGATTTTGATGATGAGAATTTGATGGTTCAATTCCTTAAACTTGTAGTATTAAGATTTCCCTCGTGTTATTATGATTTATAATCACCATAATGAATTAATGGGTAACCCTAATTAGGTATAGCTTGTTATACCTTGCTTTAATATAACTAAATGATGGTAATTGGGTATGAATATTCATTGAATGACTAATACAATCATGGAGTACTCTCTTATTGTTTTCGAAATCCTAGTATGCTATAAGCCGATGGTTACACCTTGATTTATGTGTGGGTTCATACTTGAGAATAGTATGGAATGTGATGGTGATGCTTCACCTTATGCATCCATGATTCAATGGGAATGACGTAAGTTAGGGTTTGGGTATGAGTGTTGATTAGTGACACTAATATAATTTATCTTGTTGAACCTAACTCTAATGCAAATAGATAAAGATGAGTATTCATGTTTAACCTCTTATATGATGGCATGATGGTTAAATAACCTCCTTAATATGATCATAACCTTGATGCGTTAATTGGTGATTATCATTGCCACATGGTTGATACTTTCTTATGCTAAACATGTACATTATGAATATGATGAGGGTTAATCATATCTAGATTCCTTGCATGTTGATGTAATAAAGGAATATTCTTAATGTTAATATAATTATTCTATGATTGTTTATGAATATATCCTAGATCATTAATGCAATATTGTGCTGATCTGGTGTATTATATGTAAGTGATGTTGTTGAGCCTTGCTATAAGGCATGGAAAGATATTGATGATCTTGCAGGGAATAGTATGATGGTCTTAATGACCTTTGGGCATAGTTGAGCCTTGAATGAGGTGTAATCCTCTTGTGTTGATAAGAGTTGATACCATGTGATATTGTGAAAAGGATTTATATCTTGTAATAGTATGATGACTAGTGTAGATTCATGAATGGAAAGTGAATAGTACCATGTGATGATGAGATGAGAAATTGTGTTTTACACATTTTATAACTTTTGAAGTTGCGATACTTATATTCTTGCGAGATGTGAAATTGGGTTTGTATGTCCATTTATTTGATGTAGCCTTTATTCACCCAATTGGCATAACTAATCAAGTCGAACTCTGATCATGTAGTGCCCTGTGCCATAGATCTGTCTGAGTGTCAGAACTTGTCAAATGGTGAAATGAGTATTCCTAAGGGAAACTCGGAGCACATACTAATGAGTATGCGGGGTGCTTGTCATCCTAATTTCAATTGTTTAGGGAGGATGACTGTGGTCATACCTATCCCTTAGTTTGAGAACGACTACGGTCGTGTCTCGGTGATTATATATGTGATGAGATTAGAGGACAACTGCGGTTGTACCTTATATGGTAGGGTATGCATACCCACCTCCTTTCACTAGTGCCATAATCTATACTAAGGATGGAATAGTCTATAGCAGCTTGACCTTATGTGTTTCTATGGATGACCCGTACTGACCAGAGGCAGAGAAGATCTTAGGAGTCCAGCTCTTCCTAGATCTTGTATGGCACTGATTTTGACTTAGCAATGGTCAGTTGGATTTTGAGTAGTATCCTCAAATTCCTCATGGCATACTAAAATATGTAATACAACCGTCTAGCAAATCTATTTAGGGTTATACATGACGCTTCATATTAGATGATAACCCTTGTTGTTCTCTGTACATAGAGATGATGTTTAATGCATTAAAAGATAGTAGATATTCTTATGTTGTGGATATGCTCATGTTATAAATGTGTACATATGATAGTCATGTTTAAGTTGATAGAGATATTATTACTGTTGTCTATGATTATTACATTCATTATCACATGTTGTTAGCTATGATTATATTGCTAGCTATGCCTTTGTAACTCGAGATGCCTATACTGCTAATCATGCTTATGTAGATAGTTGTAGTTATATTTTTAGCTCTACTTATGATGTTGATATGTTCAAATTGTTAGACATGTTGATGTTGTTAGCTATGCTTATTATACTAGACTTATTTATAATGTTAGAGATGCTCATGCCGCTAGACACCTTATACTATTCATAGGGATATGAGAATAGTTTGGCTAATGAAGATAGTTATTATCTTCTCCTTTATGTATTTTGTTAATCATCAGTAGTGTTGAACTTATTTTTCATATATGATTAAACTATCTCATTACCTAAAAATGTTGGAATCAATAAACATTTTTGGAGGTTATATCTCTTGCTGGGACACGGGTCTCATGGTTCGCCACATTTTTTTAGGTAATCTGAAGTGACAAAAACAAACACATGGAAGCAAAGAGGAGCTATAGTAATGAATCTTTGAGAAAGTTGATTAAATTTCTAGTGTGTCCTAGAGTCATCCCTATACTCTCAGGTCCGAATAGGAAAAGTTTGTATATGGTGTTTCAAACGCATCAGAATTTTGTTAGCATGTTAATGCTTGTTTGTGTGGCATATACAAATATTTTTCTCCTATGTATATATGTTGTATCTAAGGTGATAGAACAATTTGTATCAAATTCTTGTCATAGTATGGATACAAGAAAGACATTGGGCTCTTATGCAAATGTTTCAAAGCGGGTGTTGATGTTGAAATCGGTTTTAATTTACCCATATTTTTGGATATGTGGTTAATTAGTGATCGATTGTGTTTTATGTTTTGAGTAATCTCATTTAGTGTAACATGTTCTCAAACATGATAGATACTAATAATATCTGAAGCTAAATTCTTGGATCCACTTTCTTATTCTTTTATCAATTTTGCTATAGACTTGAACCCACATGAATTGCACCATGACGTGAAACTATCACAATAAGATATGGTCATTGTAAAAAACTTAAGTCGATGGGGATTATTTGTCTACTAAACTAACGCTCTGTATTGCAACATATCTTCACACATATGGCCTCAGTACTATCTTAACTGGACAAATAAACATGACTCATATTCCAAACCTAGGTACATAGTCAATAAGTCAAAGCTTGTTGCCTTGACTATCTACATCAATGGTTTCATAAGGGTTCACTTACTGAGCACTAACTAAACTAGGTACCACCAAGTTCTCTAGATCATGGTAGGTATCTAACTGTAACCATACTAAAAATATGTACCATTAGTATCTATGTTAATTATTGGGTACTACATCATTAGACTCTCTGACTTATTGTTGATACCCCTACTAATATTGAAGAAGTTGTCCTCGTTGGGCTTATGTGACAAAGTGGAGTTTTGCATAAGTACGAAGTAATTACCCTTTTACCCTCCTTATACTCACTCATGATGACCAATCATTTTTCTTGGATTCATAATCATTGTTGAGACTCAAATCTAAAATATGGTGACCAATGTGAATTTTATACACATTATAACATCACAAATTTGATTAATTCATCACTTTGTCCAATGAAGTAAATTGATACATAAAACTTCATCTTTTTGTTCTCAAACTTTTTGTAAAAGTTCTCCACGTTTTTTTGAAGTTTTGGTCCAAATTTGAGAACAACTGGACATTCCTACGATTTTTTATGGATTATTGAATTTTATGGGTTGAAAACCCCTTTTCCCCTTCTATTTGCGCTTTTTCTTAGCTTTGCCATGTCAGCGATCCATACAAGTGATCCGGGGTGACTGTTGGCCCTTGGATCTACCTCTTGTGGATCCAGGCCTGATCTAGTGGCCACAAGGTCATCATCAACCTCCCGCAATCAGTGGGGAGGTGTCTTTATGGTCGAGACTTGCAATCTCGCGCCCTTGACCTCGATTCAAAATTCCAAGCGAATAGAAATGACCGTCACACCATTGTGAAATGATCAAGCCCTATTTTGACTTGGTTTATCACATTGTTGCATCGCTAATGCAAGCTTCTTGCTCCTCCATATCCTTCCGACGGCCACTACTGCTGCACCCAATCAATGGCCCCTAAAACCCTAGCCCTAACACTATATAAAGGGCCTCTCGTGCTCGAAATCTTCATGACAAGCTATGAAACCCTCCCTTGCTCTCTCCCTCAGCCCTGAGCACCCCGATTGCGTCCTTGTATCCTCCTGTTTCCATAGTAGCACCGCTGCATAGATTGAGTTGTGCGTCCATGCTCCTTGCCTCCTTGGTCCAATATTGGACCACCAACCAATCCGCGAGGTCATGGCGAGTTTAGGCGGTCATCTCTCTGCCTCCATTAGAGCCTCCTGTTCCGATTAGCTTTCATGTCGATGAGTGGTCTGCCACATCTGCTTCTCGTGTGTGGGTACTGGATGAAGGGGAAAGAGCCCCAAACCAGCCGGTCCAAATCAGAAACCACCCGGTCTGAAAGAACCCAACAAATCACAATTGAACCATTTATTAGAGATTGAACTGACTAATCAAAGGCCTGAACCAGACCCTGGACTAGAGATCCTCGTGGTACAACCTAAGCCATCCAATCGATATCCAACGATCAACCTCTTTTGTGAAATACGGTATTTACCTTGCTCTCTGGAAAATATTCATTTAAATGGCAAGATCGTGTTTTAATTGTAGAAAATACATCCTAGATCCATAAATTACAAATAAGTAGTCCATTTTGATCAGAAAAATATAATGGATCGTTTAAAAATACTTTTGAGGCCAGATTCTAAATTTATTTTCACTAATATCCCTATATTTGATCTCTTTCTTATTTAGTTTATCAAATGACTCACTAGTGGTGTTTAATCCTTGGAAAACCTAATATCTGACTATAATGATTATCTTGAAATACAAATCTAGATCTAATATAGTTGACTCTTGAAAATGAATCATTAGTGATCTATGATCTAATTACTTGATTCAATCTTGATTATAATCTTTATGAACACTGAGTTATCTTGATATTGATGTTAATCTTGCAAAACACTTGATATAGTTTTGATCCATCAATCTGATCTTGATTTCCAATTATATTAAGTACCATGTTGATAATTTAGAAATTGATGATGACTTGAATAATGATGATAATATTTAGTGTTGACATATGTTCCTCAAAATACCTAGGTAAGTCATCCATTCTTGAAACATGCTTAATACTAGAATAAATGTTAGACATTTGGAAATATTGTTGATGACCTAACCCTAAGGTAGAGATAGGAAATGTAACCCTAATCTCGAATAGTGAAACATGATTCTTTTAAACTATGATCTTGACCCTTGATCCAAACATTGTGTTTTAGGATCTAACTCGAAGGGTCGACCTATTACTAGTGAATATGTATTCGAAATCTTGGTGAAAGGTATGCTATTATATAACTCCTCCTTGATTGTATTGAAGATACTTTTATGTATCTCTTGACTATATACTTGGATACTTACTTGGATGAGCTACTGTTCCCTATGATTAGTCTTCCGTTTTTCTATACTATATTTTGGAAAACATGAAAACATAAATTGCATGCCCATTATGACTGCCCGTATATTGATAATGATGATGATGTTGATAATGTTGATAATGTTGATATTGGGTGCAAGCAAACCCCCTCATTGAGAGGCGGGACTTGTACATTGGCTTCCTATGTTCCTATGGTGAGAAGGATCCTAGTAACCTTCCCCATTGTGTTGGGGTAATAGAGTCACACAAAATATATAAGCATTCTTCTCGAATTACAACATAATGGGAACTCATAATAAAAGTCGAATTGCTTGAAAAACTTGTCGAATAAATGTTGATTTTGCAAATTACTTGTTATTCTTTTGAATATAAGTCCTGCCAAGTATACTATTTTGTTATAAATCACTTTGCTTGATTTTGATAGCGTACCATGCAATTTCATGATTGTGTCTCGATTTTCTTAATTTTAGGCAATACAAATGGAATATTGAATAAGATCGCTTCCGCACTCTACATACTCTGATGACAAAGATAAATTGGATAAATCTCCATATTGGGTTAGTCGTTCTTTAAATATCCCGTTTCCGAGTTAATATTTCTTATTGTATATGCCAGTGTGATAGATCCTATTGGGCCACTCAAGGACGGATGCTTCAATCCTCTTACTACTATCTAGGCAATAGGATTGGGATTGGGGTAATAACGGTTACATGACAGCTTAACTCTATGTGCCCCACTGGAACACTTCGAACCTCCTTTGGCCTATATCTCTGGATCCGTTGTTTCCTCCATTGTGACATAAACCTTTAAACAAACTCTATGGTGATAATGGCATAATATATCTAATTGATTCTTTAATTTCACTAACAAAATCTACCAAAAATTTCTTAGTTAAGTAAATTATTAAACTATTCTCTTGTTTTTATTATGTATTGTGACTATTCTATTGAAACACATGATCTATACTATCTATAATGGATTCATTAGAAGTTCAAGCAGAATCTACACTCTTAACAAACTTGTTAGAATTTATATTGCATTGAGTATATAGTGAAGCAATATGAATACTTTTGAAGCATGGGGAAGACATATAGTGTAACTATGTTTCTATTTTTTTCATGCAATGAACTTGAACTGTGTCAATGGATCATACTTGACAATACTAACATTAATATGCATTTATCATCTTGAATTCATAACTAGAAGCAAACAACATTGTAATCACGTTTTCTACCATTTATTGTATTGCTTTAGAATTAGGACAAACATATGTATACTAGTGCCTTTAAAATTCACTATCTTAGATCAGCATAAAATTTGCATGCAAGAAGTATAAAGTTAGATCTAAATATAATCCACCACAAGTTTGTATTTTATTCGATTACACATGATGAATGCCTATGAATAGTCAAACTGAAAACTATATGTTCTTCTGGTTTATGCTTGATCTTTTGTCAAGAAAAAGGCTAGATGATGATTTTACACTCACATTATGTTAGATTCTCATTTATAGGATCATTTTGTTCCTAGTTGAGCCCATATTTGCTTGAAAATCTCCAAGTATTGCATCTATATACCATGGCATCTTTCCTCCATTCTTTGGTCATAACTACTATATCGAGGAGGAGGGAAAAATATAAAACATAAAGAACTCTATGTGTCCCTTAGTATTGATTCCTCCTATGAAAAAATGGATAGAAAGGTAGAATTTATTAATATAGGTTTCCAGTCCTTCCTCATTCTTTTGAACCAAAATATCCTTCATAACCACCATTTCTAAGGGCTTGGGCTAGTTATATTTGGATATTATGAGAATATGTTTCAAATATAATAACATTTCATTAAGTATATAATAATATATTAGTACTATTGAAATTGGTTATGTTAGAGAAATCAAAATAAGTCACATCGACCATTAGCCTACAACAATTCCTTCAACACCACATTAATCAATCTAGCAATGGGATGATGTGTGATGGACAAAATAAAAGCCCACTAACTACAATCATTCATCATTAGAAGTGGTCATACTTCAATTGGTGGGGCCTAATCAAAACACCACAACTTTGACCAAAGCATCTAGTTAGAGGAGGTGGTCAATGTGGCCCACTTCCAATTGAAGTAGATTTCCTTCAACCCTCAAAGTTGATCCATGGAACCCATCTCTTGATTCCACACTTGCATCAATTAATCCATACATTATTTGTTAAGTTTGATGCTTTTTGGCATGCATCAGCAAAAAAATGTGTACTATTTTCACCTCCTTTTAAGTTTCATTTCAATGTATACTAAAACATATTTTGACTAAGAAATTGAATTTCAAGGCATAATTATCAACAATTAACAAAACAATTATGGAAAGTGGCTACAAAATTGTAAACCAAGAGTAGGTTTACATAAACCTAGTATTACCAAATAAGCTAGAATATGGTTATAACATTATGTATCCCTCAAATTCTTTTCAAATGATTGTTATTGAAGAACCTTTGAGTCAGTAGTAGTCTACACGGGCTTGTTGACCACGTGTAGGGGAGGTCAGCATAGCGTAGATTCAGATTTAAATTAAGTTGAGGTTGTGATGTTAGTGATCTATTCACATTGAAAACATCATATTCAACTCTGGTAATATCTAACATCTAGTTATTGGGTTCAAAATATTAATTGGATTGTACCATTGACGTGTTATATTATCGCACTAACAAATTCACTTGGGGTTGAGATCCCCGAGCTTTTACCAAAACCAATGTGCAATAATACCACCCACAAGTGGACAAGTCTTATCACACTATAGTTGAGGATCGAATCCCAAGAGATAACATTTTTAAGAATCTTAGTCAGTCGAATCTAGTTCAAGCAATACTAATATTCAGAACGATTAGTTGATTTGAGGTTAATTAAACTAATTGAAAGAAATTAAAGAGCAAAATTAAATTTGGATCTAGATTAATGATATTGAATCGCTAGGATGGTACCAGGTTTCACCACCACTACACATACAAACACATTCAAACATCAAACATCCAGGCAAGATATAACTATCCAAATAGAACTGCTGCAAAAACCCCCGTACGGGCGTTAGGTTTGTGTAAGCATCACCTTAGGCATCAGATATCTCGTCACCATCCGGATCACATACTTATGGCTCTGAAGATACAAAATCCAAATAAGGCTGTGGTCCTCCCTAAGGGATGTTTAGACCACAGAAGTGTCACCATAGAATAGATGGCTCGTCCCCTCACGTATCACTCACTTACGACCTCAAGGAATCCTATCAGAAGTTTTCATCAAGGTGTCAACCGTGCTAATCAACAAGCAAGCATGTGGTTAATCTACAAGCAAACATCGACGATTAACAAAGAAGATACAACATCCAACTAAGGTTGTGGCCCTCCCTAAGTGATGTTTAGGCCACAGAAGTGTCACCGTAGGTTAGATGGCTTGTCCCCTTACACATCATACACTTACAGCCTCAAGGAATCTCATTCTATTTCTAGTTTGAGAGTCAAGCTCATTAAATGACATTCTATCCTACATATAGAAGTTCTCACAACATAGGGAAAAACAAGATGAAACATTGCAGGTAAACAACTACACACATAGTCAATTAACCACGAAATGAAAAGTTATATACATTGCCATGGAATGCTTAATAAGAGAAAATGCTTGCATGGGCAGCAGGGCTAGTCCCTACACCCCATTGAAAGGGAACTACTCGTTCATGATGTGAGAAACAAGAAGAATAATAAAGAGAGAGGATTCCGCCATGAGCATGATGCAGAAGGTGGTCGCAGCTCGGTGAAGAGGATGCGATCTTCTACGTCTTATCAGAGTAGATCTCGACGAAGAATGAGGGATGCCAAGACAGACCAGGCAGTCTTTCTCACTCCTCCTTTCTTCTCTCTGTAGTCTCCTTGAGTTGCAGTAGGAACAACAGGTGAAGTTACAATGGCTGGATCAGACCAGCGTACACGAAGCTTGTCGATGTCTCAGAACCGATGCCCAAATGAGGACCCTACTGGTCCTATTTATAGGCTAGTGTTTGGTTCTCACATTTTTGGTGTGACTCCTCCATACGGTCTGGTCCAAATGGTTTGGTCACTTTTTTGCCAAAACAGTTTAGAATAAGAGACCATATGATCTTGCTTTGTACTGACCAAACGGTCTGGGTTGTGTACTTTTTCAAACGGTCTTGTATTCCCTTTTCCATTCGGTTTCGCTTGCATGCTACTTTATCAAACAATTTCACATTTGCATTTTTTCAAACAGTTTGACAAAGCTACTTTTTCATTCGGTCTCATGATCCACTTTATCATACGGTTTGCATGTTACTTTTCCAATCCACTCTATCGGTCTGCTGATGTGCTTCATCAAATGGTCTGACATGCATTCCTCCATACGGTCTTGTATTCTTTTTGCAAATGGTCTGACATGCATTCCTCCATACGGTCTTGTATTCTTTTTGCAAATGGTCTCGCAACTTTTCTTTTTCAAACGGTTTGGTTGCATGTTATCGTTCACGCCAAACGGTCTTGCATTATCAGTACTCCTTCAATCGGTCTTGGAGTCCCTTGGGGATCAAACGGTTTGCTAATGCTCCCTTCATTCGGTTTTCCAGGGCTTGCGGTTTCATGCAAGCTTTCTTTTCAAACGGTCCCATGCATGTGCTTTATCAAACGGTTTGGCAGCCAGCCCCCATACGGTTTTGCAGTCCTATCTTTTTTAAATGGTTTCATACTCCTTTTCCGAACGGTCCTACATGCATGCCCTTTTTCATACGGTTTGGCACTCCAGCTTCAAACAGTCTCGTAGACCGGTACTCCTCAAACGGTCTCGCATTCCCAGCTCCAAACGGTTTTGAGGTGAGTATGTCCATTCGGTCTTGAGATCGTATGGATGAAACCGTATGGGCGAGATGATATGGTCAAGACCAAGGATGAGTGAGGATAGATCAATGGCAGATAAAGGTGGGTCCCACTCATTTGGGTTTGATGTGGATGATGGTTGATTGAGATGAAGATCGAATGGTGGTGATTCCTAAGGATTAGGGTTGAAAGGAGGTGGGTGCCATCTGATTGTTCAACCTCATCAAGACCTGCATAAAATCAACATAAACTCAGTTAAGAACCTTGATAATTGAACTAATTAGGAAATTTAGCACATTTTGATATTTAGTAACTGAAATTGGATGTATTGAATAAAAAAGAGCCCAAGAAGGCAACTGAAAATCATGATGAATGTGCATTCATCAAAACACCCCAAACTTAAATGTTGCTCGTCCTTGAGTAACACAAAATCTGAAATAGTCACCAAATGAATACTTTCTAGTCATGTGATTGCCTACTCTTCACATCACGATTGTTTCCTTTTTGCTTAGTATGACTACACATCTCAACATCCTGAGATCACTGAACACATCTTACCATATCTTCGTTCCTGAGTTTTCTTTCCAACTTCACTTCCTCCTCACTTTTTCCAACAACAAGCATGTCAAAGAGGTTTGTAAAAGTCCAGAGATACTTGCAGAACAACAAGTGTGCATTTGATCTGACACTGGTGTATTTCATGGTGGTGGAGGCATTTATTTATGCCTTTAGGTAGAAAAGGGAGTGAAGGGAGGTATGGAAGGAAGAAATAAATCTCTCCTCTATTCGACTAGAGATTTTTATTATATTATTTGCAATTTTATTTATTTCATTTTTATGTGAATCTCTCCTCTATTCGACTCGAGATTGCATTTCTTTTTTTTGTGCACTTAGGCATCTTTTCTTGGTGGTACGCCCCTATTTATTTGTGAGGGGTATGGAAGAAGCGGATATAGAGGGAGGTGGTGTGCCACCCTGAACTTAGGGTTTGGAACTATTTTGGCTAATTTTGTTTCTTTTTTATGGGTGGGGGGGTACGAAGATGATAGAAGAAGTGTAGAAGAGAGTTCAGATCAGAATGCGACTTGATTTATAGTTCCGTGCATCGGGATGTTCTCTTTATCATATTGTGCTCAAATAATGACTTGATGAGGATCCAGTGGGGATTCCATGTTGTTGTTCCACTAGTTAGTTAGGAAGCACAATGTGTTTGATCCTTATCATTTCGACAGACACTAGCCACTTTTGCATAAAGATCATGATGTTAGGATTCATAAGGTTCACAAAATGATTTCAATCAAAAGGCTAGTTTTCAGAAGAAGGTCCTTTTGAGGGTCGTCTTCAAATAAGGAGGGTATAATGATTCAAAATGAATAGAGAATTAAAAACATCAAAATTTTATCCAGTATCTGTTCGAATTTCATTTGAAAATTTTAAATTTTTGAAACTTTTATTTGGAAAATATATTTTTTAAAATTTTGGTCAAAATTACAACGATGAAATCTTAGGTCTGTAACAGATGGGTGAAGGTAGAAAGTAAGATATGTACCACCCACCCTCCACCCCAAACTTAGAAATTCTCTCATCCCTAGCAAACTCTAAATTCGAGATGGAGGGGAAAGTTCATGCCGTTTGGACCACCAGATGTGGTTGCGTTCCAATCAGTGTGAGTCCTCCATCTAAAAATCTCTAAAATAAAGACCAATCAGAACTTAAGATAGCATATCACGATGTAATTTTTATTTAGTTAAAAATTATCTAAAATTTAAAAACAAAATTAAGGAAAATTTCTAATTCAAAATTGAAAGTAAAATGAATTTATTGATCGGGTTGCCTCCCGACAAGCGCCTTTGTTTTATGTCGATGGCTCGACGTGGATACTATCACCATGGTGGGGCTCTAGGTGGAACTTGATTGACATGTTCTTTTGGTGGTTTGTTTCTCAACCATTCATGAATCTTCACTTTGATTTTATCTTCTTGTATCCTTCCCCATATAGGATGAGTAATTTCAGAGCATATAGGGAAACAACCTGAGTTACGTTGACTTGTTCTTTGTTGCTCAATTTGAGGTAGAAAATAGTTGTATGGAATCTGAACGACATCATTGATAATGTAGTGTTGTTGAGTCTCAGAAGAAAAGTTCATTTGTTGATGCACTATCCCTTCATCGTAGTAATGCTGGTTATTAACATCTAACAGATATGGATCTGAGGGATGTTCTCAGTAGAAACTGCAGTCCAAATTTTGTTGTGGAGGGAGGACGAAATCAATAGTCTCTGTCTGTTGGGCTACTGGTGCATTCCCGAGGATGGTTGCTTCTAGATGGGGAGGCTCATTGACACCTAAAAATGGTTTGATATGTGTCATGACAGGGTTTGGAGGTGTCTCATCCTTTCCAAAAATGTCTTCAATAGTTTCAATAGGCTTGAGTTCTTTAAAAGTAGCTTCAACATCTTCTTCTACAGAGTCGAGAAATTCGATGCAATCCTTTACTTGTTCATCAATGGGTTCATTAGCTGATGGGTCCATTAGAGCAACTTCTAAAGGATTGTCTGACTCATGATTCTCTTGAGTGAGAAGTGACATATGCTCTATGCAATCAATAAGATATACTTCTTCTTGCATGCTTGGTCTCTAAATACTTTCAAAAACTTTGAATTTGAGAGTTTCTTTACCCAATCTGAGCAGCAAAGTTCCTGCTTCAACATCAATTAGGGCTCTTGCAGTGGCAAGGAATGGACGACCAAAAATGAGAGGGTATTGGTGGCTTCCTTTATGTCCATTATAACAAAATCACACGGGACATAGGTGTCCTTTCCAACCTTGATCGGGACATCTTCAAGAATTCCTAACAGAGATTTTATCGAATTTTCTACAAGCTGTATAGTCATGCCAGTCAGGAGAAATTCTGAAAATCCTAGCCTCTTTAAAAGGCTAATCGGCATGATCGAAATGCTAGCACCAAGATCATCTAGTCCCTTCTTATGTGTAGAATCACCAATATGGTATGAGATACCAAAAGATCTTGGATCTTTCTACTTCTTGGGCATCTTACTCTGGATGATGTCTGAAGTAGTTGTTGCTAACTTGACTATCTCATATTCCTTAGTTATATATTTCATGGTGAGAAGTGACTTCAAATACTTCGTCCATGTTGGTATTTCATCCAGCGCATCAAGAAAGGGTATATCAACATGAAGTTTCTTCATAGCTTCTTTGAACTTATTGAATCAAGTGTCAAGCTTTGTCTGCCTTAAATGAGTTGGGAAAGGTATACGAGGCTTGTACACTAGTAATTCTGGCTCTGGTGTTTCTGGTTCTGCATCAGTAGGTTTTTCATAACTTGGCTCGAATGTCTTATCAGCAGTTACTTCCCCTTTTGGTTGAGACTCAGATGTTGTAGAGTCTTGGACAGCCACAGAGTCATCTTCATCTATAATAACTACTGGTGTCTTGACAGGGAGATCTGAATAGTCTTTTCTAGACCTGGTGGTGACAGCCTTAAGTTGCTCAGGATGCTTAGGAGTGTTCTCGGGTTGGCCAGCAAAGGTTCCAGTAGGTGGCTTCATGCTAGCTGCAAGTTGAGCTAGTTGAGATTCAATAGCCTTCTGATGGGCTTGCTGGTCAGCTATCATTGCCTGCTACGACTGCAACATCTTCTCAATGGATGACAACTTGTCATCAAGAGAGATGGGGCTGCTTGTTGCCCTTGTTGTTGGTTCTGGTAAGGGGCTTGGTTGGGATTCTGGAACTAAGAATTGTTCTGATAATTATTATAGTTCCTGCTATGAAAGTTACCCCTAAAGTTTCCTTGATTCTCGAAATTTTATTGTTGGTTATACTGGAATCCTGGTGGGTCTCGTTGCTGATTATTTGAACCAAATTGTCGCGAGTTTTCTTTTCCTAAAGGATTTCGATATTGAAAACCATGGTGGTTCCTGTTATGACTCGGATTATAATATCCTTGACCAAGGATGGTGTTGATAGCATTAAGATTTTCCATTTGACAATTATCTCCTTGTCCACATGCATTGCTTAGTAAACATCATAGAGAACATTGCATGCTAAAGTAGAATGATCAGTACCTTTACATGCTTCACAGAACAATGAAGATGACTTGCTCTATTTTTGTGGTTGTGGGATTGAATGTATTCTTTCAAAAGCAGCAAGGGATGATTCAATATGGTCTTGCTTTGCAACTAAGAGTTTGAGGGTCTCGGCGATAGACTTGTATTTAAGAATAACTTCAGCCATAGCTACCTTCAACACTCCTTTTCCTACAGACCTTCCCCAATTAGCTTGATTCTCAGCTCCCAGTGTGACGACCCTCCATGCACTGTCATAACTTTGGCGCATGAAGTTTCCTCCAGATGAGGAGTCTAAAAATCTCTTGATATCGTCGTCCACACCTCTATAGAAGATCTCGATGAGTTGATTCTTGGGAATGACATGGTGTGGACACTTGCGTAGAAGCTCTTAATATCTTTCCCATGCTTTAGCAAGGGTTTCTCCAGGGGCCTGAGTGAACATTGTTATACGACCCCTAATTTCATAAGTGAGAGAAGGATGATAGAACTTTTCCAGAAAAGCATTTTGAAGCTGCTCCAAAGTGGTGATGGGTTCACATTGCAGGGAGTTGTACCAACTTATGGCTCTGTTAGCAAGCGAATACTTGAAGAGCCAGAGTCGGATGGCATCGTTCGAGACTCCATTTTGCTTTGTTATAGCACATAGATCGACAAACCTTAGAAGATGTTCCTGACTATCTTCTGCTTATTTACCATAATGGATTGTTTTGAAGAAAGGTAATCCAATGTGCCTGTATCTCAAAATTTGGATCATGGATGGGTGGAGGTTGGACTGGGTGATGAACATCAGCAACTCTAGGGATAGATAATTCTCTAAGGTCCTTTTGCAGTTCTGCTGCTTGTACTGTTGCTTGAGCTGTTAATATTTATTCTTGAACTGTGGCTCTGGCTTCTTGCATGAGCCTCTCTCTTTGTGCATTGATGGCTTGAGCCACTCTTCGGGTTACTTCCTCTTCTTGAGCCATTCTTGCCTGATTTTCTCTGTTTTGATGATGAAAGGTTCTGTCAATCTCCAGATCAAAGCTGGTGGTGAGTCCGGGACTGTTCAAATGGTGCATGCACTAGTCCTTCTAGAAGTACCTGAAATAAAAAAGATTTGAAGTAAGATTGATGGATTAGAGTTAAATTCAAGTAGATGATCAATGGTTTCAAAAAGAAAAAGTAAAATCCTAGATTAGCCTTAAAAGAACTAGATTTGACTAACTAATTGTGTTGTCCCCGGCAACGGCGCCAGAATTTGACGTGTTATATTATTGCACAAACAAATTCACTCGGGGTTGAGATCCCCGAGCTTTTACCAAAAACAATGTGCAAGAAGGTAAAGAGAAGAATTAAAGTTGGATCTAGATAATGATATGGAATCTCTAGGATGGTACCGAGTTTCACCGCCACTACACATGCAAACACATTCAAACATCAAACATCCAGGCAAGATATACCTATCCAAATAAAGCTGCTGCAAAACCCCCCATACGGGCGTTAGGTTTGCGTAAGCATCACCTTAGGCATCATATATCTCATCACCATCCAGATCACATACTTACGGCTCTGAAGATACAAAATCCAACTAAGGTTGTGGTCCTCCCTAAGGGATGTTTAGACCACAGAAGTGTCACCGTAGGATAGATGGCTCATCCCCTCACAGATCACTCACTTACGACCTTAAGGAATCCTATCAGAAGTTCTCGTCAAGGAGTCAACCGCGCTAATCGACAAGTAATTAGATGGTTAATCTACAAGCAAAAATCGACGATTAACAAATAAGATACAACATCCAACTAAGGATGTGGCCCTCCCTAAGGCATTTTTAGGCCACAGAAGCGTCACCGTAGGTTAGATGGCTCGTCCCCTTATGGATCATACACTTACGACCTCAAGGAATCTCATTATATTTCTAGTTTGAGAGTCAACCTCATTAAATGACATTCTACCCTACATATAGAAGTTCTCAAAACATAGGGAAAAACAAGATGAAAGCTTGTAGGTAAATAACTATACACATAGTCAATTAACCACAAAATGAAAAGTTATATACATTGCCATGGAATGCTTAGCAAGAGAACATGCTTGCATGGGTAGTGGGTCTAGTCCCCGCACCCCAGCAAAAAGGAACTACTCACTCATGATGCGAGAAATAAGAAGAATGAGAAAGAGAGAGGATTCTGCCATGAGCATGATGCAGAAGGTAGTCGCAGCTCAATGAAGATGATGCATTCTTCTACATCGTGTCGGAGCAGATCTTTATGAAGAACGAGGGATGCCACGACAGACCGGGCAGTCTTTCTCACTCCTCCTTTCTTCTCTCCTCTGTCTCCTTGAGTTGCAGTAGGAACAGTAGGTGAAGTTACAGTGGCAGGATCGGACCAGCGTACAGGCAGCCTATCGGCATCCCAGAACCGATGCCCAAATGAGGATCCTACTGGTCCTATTTATAGGCTCAAGTTTGGTTCCCGTTTTTGGTGCAAGTCCTCCATACGGTCTGGTCCAAACGGTTTGGTCACTTTTTTTCCCAAACAATTTAGAATACGAGACCATACGATCTTGCTTTGTACTGACCAAATGGTTTGGGTTGTGTACTTTTTCAAACGGTCTTGTATTCCCTTTTCCATTCAGTTTTGCACACATGCTACTTTATCAAACAGTTTTGCATTTTCACTTTTTCAAACGGTTTAACAAAGCTACTTTTTCATTTGGTCTCATGATCCACTTTATCATACGGTTTGCATATTACTTTTCCAATCAGCTCTATCGGTCTGGTGATGTGCTTCATCAAACAGTCTGGCATGCATTCCTCCATACAATCTCGTATTCTTTTGCAAACATTCTCGTAGGTTCCCTTTTTCAAACGGCTTAGTTGCATGTTATCGTTCACGCCAAACAGTCTTGCATTATCAGTACTCCTTCAATCGGTCTTGGAGTCCCTTGGTGATCAAACGGTTTGCTAATGTTCCCTTCATTCGGTTTGCCAGAGCTTGCGGTTTCATGCATGCTTTTTTTTCAAATGGTCCCATGCACGTGATTTATCAAACGGTTTGGAAGCCATCCCCCATACGACTTCGTAGTCCCATTTTTTCCAAACGGTTTTGTACTCCTTTTCCAAATGGTCATGCACGCATGCCCTTTTTCACATGGTTTGGCACTCCAGCCTCAAACGGTCTCATAGACCGGTACTCCTCAAATGGTCTTGCAGACTGGTAGTCATCAAACGGTCTCTCATTCCGAGCTCCAAACGGTTTTAAGGTGAGTATGTCCATTCGGTCTTAAGACCGTATGGATGAAACCGTATGGGCGAGATCGTATGGTCAAGACCAAGGATGAGTGAGGGTAGATCAAGGTAAGATAAAGGTGGGTCCCACTCATTTGGGTTTGATGTGGATGATGGTTGATTGAGATGAAGATCAAATGGTGGTGATTCTTATGGATTAGGGTTGAAAGGAGGTGGGTGCCAGCTGATTGTTCAACCTCATCAAGACGTGCATAAAATCAATATAAACTCAGTTAAGAACCTTGATAATTGAACCAATTAGGAAATTTAGCACATTTTGATATTTAGTAACTAGAATTGGATGTATTGAATAAAAAAGAGCCCAAGAAGGCGACTGAAAATCATGATGAATGTGCATTCATCAACCATAGGTACTATAACAAAACACACATGTTAGTCAAACAAGGAAGGAACATAAGATATAGGAGCACTTCTTAGAACCCTAAGAAGTGACTTTGAAGATCAATTGGGATGTTATTCTTATAAGTCACAGTGGCATTATAGGTCTTGTGCCTATCATATGAGACAATGATGATAAAAAATATATGATTATGGAGAAATTTAGAAGATCACTAAGTCCTAACATAGAATAGGCCAAGGCATCTTCCATGGTATTTAAGGTGGCAAGACAACAGAATTTACAAAAAGTCCATCTTTATTGAATCTCTCAATAATATATTTGGCATTTGAAGACCATGATGTAGGAGAGACATCTTTCTCTTATGGGAACTTGGTGACCAATTTATCTCTTTGAAATTTACTCATGTAGGTAATAATTTAACTTAATTTTGTGCATGTTTTATCTAAGATATATTTTAATCATTTTGGTAGGGGTGTTGTATATGAGAACTATCATGTAAGCATAGTCATACTAGCCATAATTGATTTAGCTTAAATGAAGGTATAGTGTTGTTTCTAGAATAAAGCTAAAATATTTGCTTATACGTATCAAAACATTCAATGAACAATTTAGTAAGTGTAACTCATAATATAGAAATAAACATCACATCGTTTAGTATCTAGGATGACATTCAGGAGGTGAATGTTAGTTGCGGGCGTCAACCAGTGTGATCTATGCAAGAACCCAGATGTTCCTAGACACTATAATGGACCATTTGGGGTCACTACCAAATTAGAAAAGACTTGGACAAAAAATCTAGAGATGGAATTTTTACAAATGGACAAATCAAGGGGTTCTTCTTGGTATTTTTACCCTAAAATCTTGTATAACCTCTCCCCTTCAATAAAATCTATCAAACTTCCATCTACTTACTCATTCTCACCGTTTTGTGGTGTAAATGAGAAACTTTGGAAGGAGAACAAGAAGAAGATCATAAGATAATCGAATAACAAGTGGACAGTCTCCAAACCGATTCTAAAATATTGCAAATAATTATTGTTTATATACATTATTTTTGTATCTCCTTCCTATAAATTTGATGACTTGAATATAAAATTAACTCTCTTGACTTTCCCTTTGCTTGTCTTCCTACACTAGTTTGACAACGATGTTGACATGTTTTACAAAAAAAGCTCAATTGTATGTTGAATAAAGAAAATAGATAACATGTCTTTATATATGTAATTCAAAAGAGAATACATGTATACAAAAAATAGAATATAGGTTCCCTTGTTATGCATATAATAATGAGTAGGAGTACCTCAATCCGATGGGAAGGTGCCCCCACAAAAAATTCAATTCCTCATAGGGAGTTTTCCAAGGTGACCCTAGTAGTCCCTATGTGTTTTTCCTCAGTGTGGAAGGCATGAGTCAGGCCATTACATGATCTGTCCTAGAACACACATGGCATCCCATTGTCCACAGAAGAAATAAAATACCTCTTCCCCATGTAATTTTGTAGATGAAATCTTTTTGATGCCTGAAGTCTCCAACTAGAAAGCTACAAACATTAACAAGGTGCTCAAGAAATAGGCAAGAGTCCTAGGCCAAATAATTTTGAAGATAAATCTATTTGTTATTTTTCTCCTAATACAACTCGAATGTGAGAAATTGGTGTTCTACAGTATATTGGAAATCTCAAGCACCAACAACCTGGGATGATATTAGGAGTTTCAATCCTTTATCACAAATTAAACAAGTCTACACATGTTTATATTACACACTCCATCAGGGATTGTATGTCGAGTTAGACTGCCCACCATCTTTGATTGGCAAGGAAAATCACACTTGCAAAATCTACCTTTTTAGGATCTTCCTACATATACTATGACATCAGTTAAGATTTCATTGTTGCTATGTGATAATACAAACAGACATATTAAAGATTTTATCTAGTCTAGTGGAAGATAACAAAGGAAACTATCCATGGTTTCTTTGAGGACGATTATGATGAGAAAGAACCAAGGTGGGTCCAGAATTAAGGATGTTAGAGATCATAACAAATCTCTCATGATCAACAATGTATCATACCCACCCTGTGAGTCCATATTATGCATGAAAAGTACATGTACAATGAGGTTGCAAGCCAGAAACCTTGTTCTTCAGCGTAGTCATTCATCAAGAAACACACTGATCTTATCAGATTGTCGAGTCAGAAAACAATCAACTTAGGTTCTTCCATGCGTATGAAATGATCGTTGCACTCAGGGTTATTTAGTTGAGGATCTGAATTTCACTCTTATGATCCCTACTGAGATAATGGACAACTGATCTAATGGAACTCTCAGTTAGTTTCTTAGTCCTAGATGAGATGGAGTGGGATTGGATGTTTATCCACACTTATCTCCCAATGGCCTCTTCGCCACTTATTCAACACATTCCCATCCATGCCCAAAAGCTGGTAGAAACACTTGGTCATGGACATTTCAACTAGGAGGATAATACACAAAAAATTAGATTATTGATGGATTCCTTCGTAGAAGGATATTCCACAACTGGGAAATTGGATGTAAATCTGGAAGTCTCCATTTGCTTTCTCATTCGAAGACCTTTTTGTGGCTACCATGGTATTGTGTTGTCTTGACTAATATTGAGTAGGTTTGTTGGCATATTCCCATATTGGAGACATACCGAGTTAGCAATAATGCTCAAGATACTATTTTCCACTATCTACACGATTGTCCCCTTAGTAAGTCGATGTGGAAATCGCTTCTAGTTAGCCAATCCTTCTTCAGTGTGTTGGAGGATAAATTATTTAATCACATCACTTACTTGAGAGGAGACAAAGTGGAAGATATCTAGCTCATTGACAGCCTATTGGTATATCTGGAAATCATGAATGACTTACTCAATAATTGTAAGAATCTTAGCCTGGAAGCTCGAGTTTCTTTCAGCAAGGATCACGGTAAAGTTATATCTAATGCTCCAAAGGTTTGTCTTAGACCCATGAGTCGGGTGACTAGCACAATTAGGCCACCACCTAGATTTCATCTAATCTTATTTGTAGATGCAGCCTTCCAATATCATTCCAATGAGGTTGGGGTTAGTCTATATGCATTTGATGTTACAAGAAGGAATATCCCAGGTATAGGCATCCTCGACCTAGCTACATCTATGTTGGAAGCAGAACTAAAAGGGATATGTAGTACCTTAAGCCACCACTCATCAAAATTTTGATTAAATTTCCTCATTGCTATAACTTGTAGTGAAATCAATCTACATGCAGCTCAATTGTTCAACATATAATGTCCATAAATATGGAATGGAGATGTAACTTACTACAATGAAAATATCATCTAAATTTGGATTTGATATCCAAAATGAGTAATATTGGATATGTCTTCTTAGTTATCCATTATGCTTGTCTTAGGCATGTAGCTCAAAATTTACACTGGCTAGCATCAAATATGACTAGCTTATCATTTTACACTTATATACCTAAAAGTTTTCATATCATAAAAGCTATAAGTGATTATTAACTCGATTACTTTCCATTATCAAGCAAATATAATACTAGCATTACTAATCGTTATTGAATTGGTGGTTACAATATCGATCTCAATGATGGTATTACAAGTTGTGTGATCTTATATATTCCTAATTCATGATCTTTTCTTAAAGTATTGCACGTGAGCCCGACATGGACAGTGATTATACCTGAGATAGTAAACCAAGTGTGAGTTGGAATATTTAATGAATATTCCAGTTCTTATTTGCAACATTTGATGCTTTATATGTGGTTATCTTAGTTGCATACCTTGTGGTTGCACTAAGTGCAAAGTATAGAAATATGCTAACCGTGTTTTGTTTGTTGGCATAGTATACAATACACATGATAAATGACATCAAGAACAATAAGAAATATATTGAAGGTATTAAAGCTATACCAAGGAATATTAGATAGATGAACACTAATTCTCAATTTATGAATCAGTGCTCATGTAATGTGTATGTAATTCCTTAGAGGGGTATCATTGCGCACCATGTAATTAATATTTGTGAAATTAATGGAAATTATTTGTTGTTATTTATTATTTGTTGAATCTGGATCTTGAGAATTTTAGGTAATGGCTCTCAACTTTAAGGTCTTTCCTTAGTTGGGGGATGTTGAAAAGTGAGGTTGTTACAACTATCATGGGTATAGGCTTCCTCAACCTAGCTACATCGGTGTTGGAAGCGAACCTGCAGGGGATATGTAGTGCTTTAAGACACCACTCAACATAATTTTGATTAAATTTCCTGATTGTCATCACCTGTAATGAATCAATCTACATGCAGCTAAATTTCTCAACATACAACGTCCAACAATGTGGAATGGATGATCTTATTGTAATGCAAATATCATATGAACACAGATTTGATATTCAAAATGATTCATTTTGGATATGTCTTCTTAGTTGTTCATTATGATTGTCTTAGGCATGTAGCTCAATATTCACAAAAGTTAACATCAAATACGTCCATCTTATCATAGTACACTTATTTACCTAGAAATTTTTAAATCATAGATACTACACGTAATTGTTAGTTCAATTATTTTTATGGTTATGATATTATTCTCAACGAAGGTATTACAAGTTTTGTGATGTTATATATTCCTAATTCATGATCTTATCTCATAATAGGGGTGGAATTTGCTAATTTCTTACTAGATATACCTTCTTCAAGAACTAGCAGGCTAAAATGTACACTCTTGGTAGAGGTGTTGATATGAAGAACTGCCCAAGATTGGTCATTGGAAGTGTCTAATCATTATTGCTTTTAGGAGCCTAGTACAAAACATAATACACTAGTACAAAAACTACCTCTAGAATCAGTTAAATTGACCCTATAATGTCGGTTTAAGACTGACACTTAAGTGGGCGACACTACACATAAATGTCTATGACGTCAGTTTTTTGGGGACGCGCAAACCGATGATGGATATCCAACCTCGATTGTTATGATAAAAGAAACTGACACAGTAGGAGTCTGAGTCAAAGTTTAGGAACCTAGATCAATGTCACAAAATACATACCTAGTCATATTTGTAATTAGTAAAGGTTCCTAAGTCGTTGGTTTAAAAACCAACTGACACTGATTTAGCATCTAAGTTGTCAGTTTCAGTCCTAACAATAAAAAATTAAGAGTTATAGTGATGATTATATCAAATAAACTGACGACCATGATCGTGCTGACTAGAACGGGTGTGCTAACCAGCACAACCATTTTTGTTTAGACCTATAATGTCAGTTTTATGCCTATAACTGATAACTCAAACCAATAATGAAGGTTTGTTTGTAATGACTGATGGCTATGTTTTGTTTTCTTTAAATAGTAGGCCTGCAGACCTGGTGCCTGGCTAATCAACAGGATGCAGAACCTACAGTTCAGAACAAGAGTTCTGAACTGCAGATTAACAACATCCTATGAGTTCAGCTTAACAACAGGCCACCAAACCTGCAATAATAAACATAATATGCACATAATTCTATTCATTCTCAATTAAATTCTCATCACATGTGAAAACAGAATTCGATTCATTCATATTCACATTCATTCATACACATGATTCTTCATTCACATATACACCAATTCCATTCTCATGACATGTAGAAATATAATTCATTCATCCATCTTCACATTCACGCACATGTATATAGATCATCATTCTCTGATGTACCAATAATTTACTGCATCAAATTTGAAGTTGCAAGAAGTCATAAGCACCACATGTACATATAGAAATAATGACATCAAAGTTTATAAAACTCAATTTTTATCCCAAAACAAATTCAAAGTTCACATCCTTAATGAAGACCTTTTCCCATTTTATTCTCGTATCTCATCTAGCTGTTCTATCATATAGGACATTTTCATATCAAACACTTAAAAAGAAAATGACATATATAATTAAAAAGTTTGATATTTTGATATATATTATCAAATGATACCATTACTTATGATAAACAAGACTATATATATAGATTGCATTTTGTATGTAGTTGATATCTAGTGCATATCTAGAAATCATCTCTAAATACCACATCACATAGTATCTGCATGCCCAACCATTGTCTTGAATAGTGCACTGTAAATTTCAACATAGAAAATTTTAATAAAAAAACATAGTTGGCATAAAAAAGCATTGGAATCAGAAAACTACATCAACATCCTGCCAGGTTATCACTTTCTTTTTCTTCTCCATCTTTCCGTCAGCCTTTTTGAAATCTTTTATAACCCTATACGTTAATGTAACACATCGAATTGAATTAGTAAATAATCATATAATAATATATGTTAACGGATATAAATATAAAAAATTATTCATGTGAATAATTCCTTTTTCAATTTGTATCCCACACTTTCTACTTCATCACCCTTAGGATCTAGATAATATACAACTAGTATCGCGGGGACAATAACCAATAATACCCAATGGTTATTCCTGAGTAAAAAGAAGGCAAAAAAAATCACAGACAAATGTAATACTTAAGTCAAAACTATAAGAAAAGTAAGTAAACTTACTCAACATTGTACAAAGCTAATCACACTCTTTTTTGCTTTACTAAAATATGTAAAAGTGGTAGAGCAGTATTGGATAACAGATGCATGGTCTTTAACTACATGACTAATCAATGATGGAACTAGAAATTCCACATAAGGTAGTGTGAACTCTTTACATACCCTATGTAAGTGGCTGCAAAATGTATATCATGTATGCACTAATATATAAGAAAATAGAACAAGATATATATAATGAGGTATATATCTATATAAATATCTCACCATATCCAAAGTTCTACCACAGATGTATGTTGGGTTTTAGGGGAGACAGAGAATGCAGCGGAAATAAAAAATTTCTTCTCCCCAAACCCAGAATAAAGGAATCGCGTCAACGTCTATACAGTAGGAAGGATGGTTTGTAGAGGCGTACCTTGTCCCGAGGCTTGCTTGACGACATTACTTTGCAGCTAGTGTAGTCTTCACCTCTGGTCTTGGACGGTGTCTGTGCAGCTCCTGGTCTCACCAGGACTGTCAGGATTGACAGTTGTCCTCTGAGCGGTAGAAGTCTCCCGCCTCTGAAGTAGTCCACACGAGCAACCTAGAACTCTGATCTCCTTGTCCCACAAGGAATTGGAAGGAGTCAAACCCTCCTGTCGGCGTACTATCACCGACGCACTCTCCAGCAACCAGTTGCCTTTCTCTAGTTGTCTTTCCCTTGTTGTGCATCCCTTATCGGGTACCACTTGCTCGGGCTCTCTAGGTTACCACAACCAGAGAGAACAACAACTCTGTAGAGCAATTGGTGTTTTGAGTTGTGCTTTGAGAAGCCCCCAATACCCCTATATATAGGAGGGTCATGGGACAGGGTTCTCTACCCCGGGCAATGCGAGACTAAAGCAGGAGTAGAAGGGTTCGAGATTTTCCACAAAACAACCAACTACGCCAGCTGAACCAATCATTTCAAGCATGAACTGATCGGTTGGGGACCTGATTCGATCGGTTCATACCTGAACCAATCAGTTGGGGCACCTGAGCCGATCAGTTCACTTGTGAAACAATCGGTTCACTGCCCTGGTCAGTTCCCGATTGACTTTTCCTCTTTTGTTTCGAATTGATCTAAATACCAATCCTTTTTCCAATCAAATTGGATGAGTGAAATGAAAAGAAATTTCTCACCAACCTGACTTTCCCAACTTCCTCATTTGGACCAGTTGAGCTAATCGGTTCAACCCTTGAACCAGTCAGTTCACCTATCCTGAGCTGATCGGTTAATCTCATGAGACGATCGGTTCACCAAGATGAGTCGATCGGTTCATCATATGAGCTGATCGCTTGGGAGTGGAGACTGTGTAGAATCAGTCAATTGCAGTTTCAATCAATTTGATACTCTAATCAATCAGTCCAACACTTTGAACACTATGATACTGAGCTATCAATTGATTAAGTGTTTAATTGAACTACTAAACTCCTTTAGTAATTAATATAAACATCATTTGTGGATAAACTCCTCTTCCAGGTTAAATCCTATGTGTGTGACCCTGCAGGCCCATTTCATGTTGGCAGTGAAAGTCCATAACACTTATGACTTCACAAGAAAAGAGCGGTGCCTAGTCGCACATGAGTGCTACCCAAGTGAAATAGAAAGTTGGAGAACAACTTTCAATCCTACAATCTGTGAATGGTGTTACAGTGAATGTATAATTCCTTTATCACTGATATCTCGAATGAACTCAAGGCATGGAACAATCATCCTGTCAACGTTCATTCACTTTCTTGATCTCAGAGTAGACTGGAGGAGATATGTATGACATCAATATCACATATTGATTCACACATGTGTGTGCACGCCTATCTCAATCCTACTCATCAAGTGGCCATGGATATCAAACTCCCTCAGGAGGGACAAATACCATATCTATCACTCACCCCTCAAAAGCCCCATGTGTCAAAGCCACCCAATCATCACCTTTATAACAACCCATGTTTCAGGACTGCATTTGATGATGTCAAAGTGTACCCAATGACATGTGTTGAGTTTAGTGATTTTAGGTCAAAGAATCACACTCACCACCATCACTGTGAGAATTGACTGTGACTACCATGTCATGGTTCCATGTGTCAAACTCACGGTGGGTCTGTTCGGTACACTTGTTCTCTAACAAGTACCTATGTATTTGGTTTGATATCTCCATATCATGACTAATGAGATTCTATCATCAACCAACACCGCAATCTAGTCTTGTGTGGCGTTGTTGTCTATCTACCTTCCACAATGACATCCGACTAGGGACATAATAAGAATGTACAAACTCTTAGCATCCGTATGATCTCATCATTCAGATCCTGAACCTGAAAGCATACGTCATTGAGTACTGTCATTCTCTAGACATTCAATATGTTCTATCATTATCTCATATGACTGAACCAGAAAGAATTGGAAGCTTGCCTTTGATGTTTATCAAACCAATCTTAATGTATCCCACCAATCATCCCATGATTGGCTCTCAGGGCATGCATACCAACAAACTCAAACTTGCACTACGAGCCAATCACCCTTGAATCATATTCATAGTGATCTTCAAACATGTCCCACATGTTACTATGCTCTAGTGCTTACGCAGTGAGTTATGGCAATACCTTGCCAAAGTCGGTATAAACTGCATGTCTCTCATCTCTTCGATGTACATCATACGTATGAGATGGAGTTTTCGTAATATGGGATCTAGTATTCCTTTGCTAACCTTTAGCCACATTGCATGACCAAGCACTCCTAACTTGTCATCAATGATCGAAATAACTATAAGTTCATCTCTATGAACTTCCAGATCCATACTAATGTTCTCTAACATACGGATACTCGACTTTTCCTTTTAAACGACTTTATTGGAACGTTTCCATTTATCAATTCACTTTTATATATCCCATATATATTTTGCGATTAATTTTCTGTCCTTTTTGGAAGTTCGCATCAGTGTAACTCATTACAGTGAACCCTTCCTTATTTCCATAGAACTAGAACTTCTCAAGTACTTATCAAGTTCTTATGGTATTCTAGTAACCTTTACTGGAACTAGACAGACATCCACTCGTCATGTCCTACATACGAGTTATCAGGATGAGCACATCATATTGTCATGTCCTACATACAAGTTGATGAATGCACTTTATTCTTACTATGTCCATACATGCAAGACAGTGGGATAATTACATACATGATGGATTCATATCTATTCTTAGTGTATCCATTCTTCATAAGAATTGGATACTTGGCCTTGGGATACTAACTCCATGTAACATGGACAAGTTTTCTTCCACTGAATCTATGCCACCTGAACCCTTCAGTATAGATTGCCAATGCATGCTCTCTCTTTTTCAAGTCAAGAGGTTTTTGAGAACTATCTCTATAGATCTCTATTCCTATCACATAGGAAACGTCTCTATCTTCCTTAAAGATAATTTCCACAAAGAATTCCATTCTTAGAACATCTCATTCCTCATCAACATGTGGAATGCAAATACACTCCCACTAAATCACAGATCCCTTCTTTATCTTTGACATATCACTCAAACCCTTTGACTATATTATCAAAGTAAAGATCATAGTTCTGAGTTGCTTGTACTCAATCAATCACATTGATTAGTCCATTGTAACTTATAGACTTCATTTGCATTAATGGATTCATAAACCTTATAGGTTGTGTTACATACACATCCCTGTTTTGTTCCTCATAGGAATGCAGTTTTAGTATCCATATGCAAATCTCTTAGTCATTAAGTTGCAATCAACAAGCATCATCCTTCTCAAAATGTTATCCATGTGTCTTAATGCTTAAGACTCATTCACACTTATGGATTTCATCCCAATGGGTTCTACCATCAAGGTCATACCTTATGGTTCACATGGAAGTCATTTAGGATGTAATGGTCATAAACTATAACTCAAAATCCGGTTCCTCATATTCATCTAGATAGTTGACTCATCACATGACCAACTTATCACATAGATAATCAAGGTGTATCTGTCAAGGATATAAGAACTCACAACTCCTTGTGATTCTTAGTGTCCTTTATTAGTGTGGGGTATTCTTTATTTAAGAAGAAATTAGTTATTTGATAATCATCCTCTAACTCCTTAGAGTATGACGCCTTGTTGATTTAGACATCAACATGCCTTAATAATGAGTTCACTATGATACACTATCATAATCACTCATAAGGTTCTCAAACATTTGGTTCAAGTATTTCATTCATTGATCTCATCAACAATTAACACTTTACCAAATTCCTACTTCATCTATGATATTCTTGAACACTTCAAGATATTAATATTGGTATTTCTCTAAGCACCACTTGAAGTATTAGCATTTTCTCCAATAGGTATGTAAATACATCACACGTATTATACCTAATAGGATAATCAATCTCCCACTATGACTAGTGAAGATTGATCATGTCCAAGAGATTCATATCTCTTACTGGTTTTCTAACCAAAAAGAGTCTAGACTTATCCATCATATATAAACTAGAAATGAATTTCTCATGATTCATGCTAATTTGATTGTTTGAGTTATCAATAACTTTTAGGTATCACTTTATCTTATGCATACCAAGTACCACAAGATAAACAAGGCATTTCCACAAAGATCATATCTTTGAAACATAAACTATTATTGATAGTCATCTTGTCACTACAAGATGCAACAATAAAGTGTTTCTATTGGCAAATTGAAACAACAGTTCTCAACTCTATTTCGTGTCCTTTAGGCTGAAATAAACCGAAAGGTACTCCTATCTATGGCAGCAACACTTGCTCCAATGATGAGTACTTCTTTGTTGGTCCTTTCACAAAGGTCATCACTTCTTTGTGGATCTTGTATATCATATATAATAGATCCATATCTTGGTATCATATACCTCAGATAAAGAAGTGTTTATTTCATGATACCTACGGTGGAGATCTCTATCCCCTCCTTTCGTCTTCTTTTGTTCTTCTAGATATAGAGGGAATTTCCCTCGTTCACCCTCTCATGTGCCTTGAGGCTGAAGATGACTTGGGATATTGGCTAGCATCAGAACCCTTCTGAGCTTTTCCCTTGCCCTTGCCCTTGCCCTTGCCCTTGCCCTTGCCCTTGGACTTGCCTTTCTTTCTATTGATCAACATCACAGACTTAGGCTTGTCCTTCTTCATTTGTGCCTTGAGGCTGAAGATGGCTTGGATTGCTGACTAGCATCAGAACACTTCTTTGCTTTGCCCTTGTCCTTGCCTTTAAGACTTACCCCTCATCGATCAAAGATTAGGGTTTTGTCTTTCTTCATCTTTGCCTCTACTGTCCTCAACATGTCCAACAACTCTGTCAATGCTTTTCAAAGTTGTTCATGTTGTAGTTCATCATGAATTGTATGATTCTCGCAACATTTGTAGTATCATACTAGTTGCCAACTGTTGGCTAAGAGGAAATCCCAGTCTAGTCATACCCAATCACATTGAGTGTGTGAATACCTTGTGGATCTTCTTCTGTCATGACATACTAGGATAGTGTCTTGGAGAGATCATATGTCTCATGTTGTCTCTGCAACTCATAGTTCAGAGAACACAACATTAAGCACTCCACATCAATGGCATCTACGGTATGCTTCCATAAGCATCCTTCAAGCCATTGGTGTGGTGGGATCAATTTCATTTGGTTCTGGTATAACTAGGACTTATAGCTTTCGCTCTTTGATTGAGAACACTTCTCAACGTCCTAACCAGTCGTGGAATTATTCCCATTTAATTTTTCCATCTTAAGGACCGATCACAAATAAAGTGATTATTTTTTATTAACCATTTATTGTACAAAAGGAAATATATGAAATTTAGTCCAAAAATTCCTTTTGACTTGATTGATTTGAAAAGGTTTTACGATATAATTAGGACTTTAATTAACTATCACTCCCACTATTTTTTTTCAAATTGATAGCCCTCACCATCAATTCGGAAAATTGCAGCGTACAATCTTCTAGGGGGTCAAGATCCTGAAATCCTCTGAGTCATGGACCAGCTAGTGTTGTCACCCACAACTTAGATCTTCCAGGTAGGCAACGTTTTCCAATTGCATCATATGAAACTCTTGAAAGATGTCATATGCAACTCCTTGCCATGATCACTTCCATGCCTCAAAGTGATAGATCCTATCTAGGTCACCTTGTTAAGTCTGACCCAAAGCCAACACAATGAATATGCACCCTACTAGGGCAGACCCACATATCCATCCTTCACACTTCCACGAGATAGACGGTGCACCACGCTAGGGCGTGCCCACACTTGGCCGATCAATCTTTTCACGCGTGTCGCATTTGGAAGGCATCTAAAACTTTAATATTTAATGAGGGTTTTGGTTTTATAAGTACAGATACATATCCAATCACCACAATATATAGTACGTATCATATACATGTTATATCCCACAAAAAACATGCAAAATGATAAAAACGATGATTATGGCCATCCTAATGTGATTCCTCGAGCCAAGAGGAATCATGGTCATCTAGGTCT
This sequence comes from Alisma plantago-aquatica, assembly GCA_963693085.1. Taxonomy (NCBI): domain Eukaryota; kingdom Viridiplantae; phylum Streptophyta; class Magnoliopsida; order Alismatales; family Alismataceae; genus Alisma; species Alisma plantago-aquatica. The sequence continues at coordinate 423,557,655 of OY856415.1, forward strand.
ACATCACATGCAACCTGTACAAGATGAACTATGTGCTTTTCCTTTGTGGGTTTGATTAACTCATCTCCATGATTGATCGACTCGCCATCAGGCCGGTCGTTTGGGTGCCACCAACTGATCGATTGGCTCCTCCAACCAATCGGTTCACTGGTCGTCGTGCATCTCCTCAGGTCACCACCTGCTTGTCTCGCTCCTCAAACTGGTCATGTAGAACGCCAACCGATTGGTTCATGCCTTGAACCGATCATCTCAGTGGTCATCAGGTTGTTCGCCATTCTTTGACATAATAGGAAATAAAATATCTATCCTATTTTACATTTAAATTGGGAAACCCCGAGTTACATTCGGAGGGAGAAAAGGTAGGAAAGAAATCTTGAGTTATCTCGAGTTACATCAGGAATAAGGAGGTAGGGAATCGGTGCGCAGACCGAGATGCAAGCAACCACATTCAACCAAGCACACATACATAGGGTTTATTGGCCATAACCATGCTATACAACCACCACAAAACTCATTTAAGGGTGATGCATATTGAGTACATTCATATTACATATCATATATGTATATTGGGATTTGTGGATTTAGGATTGGACATGCATAATGCCAATTTCATTCGCATTGTATGTAATAAATAAAGGCGACAAACCAAAATTGATCACATCTATAATCCTAAAGTATAGAGTAGTTGACGTGGCTCTGATACCACTGTTGGGTTTTAGGGGAGACAGAGACGGCAACAGAAACAAAAAATTTCTTCTCCCCAAACCCGGAATAAAGGAATCAGGTCAATGTCTATACAGTAGGACGGATGGTTTGTAGAGGCGTACCTTGCCCCGAGGCTTTCTTGGCGACATTACCTCACAGCTAATGTGGTCTTCACCTCTGGTCTTGGATGGTGTCTGTGCAGCTCCTGGTCTCACCGGGACTTTCAGGATTGACAGTTGTCCTTCGAGCGGAAGAATACTCCCGCCTCTGAAGTAGTCCACACAGACCACCTGGAACTCCGATCTCCTTGTCCCACAAGGAATCGGAAAGAGTCACACCCTCCTGTCGGCGTACTAGTCACCGACACACTCACTACTACAGAAATGCCTTTTAGCATCGGTTGTTTAACCCGCTTTGGCATCGGTTTCTGAGCGACGCCTATGTGGGCGCCGCTAAAGGTCTAACACTTCGGCGTCAGTTTTTTAACCGAAGCCTATTTAACTTAGAGGCGTCGGTTGTTTATAGAAAACCGACGCCAAAAGGATTCGTGCCACAAAAAACGGTGTCATCTAGGACACATTCTGCGTCGGTGTTTAATTGGTAACTGACGCAGAAAGTGTCCTAGATGACGCCATTTTCTGTGGCGTGAACCCTTTTTGCGTCAGTTTTCTATAAACAACCGACGCCATACTTCAAGACGACACGGACATGCTTCCCTGCACGGTCGTGTTTAGTACTATAGGCATCAGTTTTATATGAATAAGAGACACCTTTTCCACCACGGCCGTTCTTTCCTGCACGGTCGGGTTGTTTGTAATATTAGGCGTCGGTTTTTATCCAATAACCGACGATGTAGGTCTTTGCTGACGGTATTCTGTAAATAACTGACGCCTATATTTTTTTCATATCAGTTTGCAGGCCTGCTGTGGCTGGTCAGCAGGATGAGAACCTACAGTTCAGTTTTCTGAACTGCAGGTTTACGACATCCATTGATATCAGCCTACAAACAGGCCACAAACCTGCAAAAGTCCCAAGGAAAATTTCACACAAGTTGATACATTCAGACATCAATTCAATTCTCACATTCACACATATAGAAACATTCAAATACATGTATTAACATTCAAAAATATTCATTTACAAAGTATCATTCATTATCGCTATCAACATCCCAATTATATCTTACAGTTGACACTGCTTGTATGGCTTTTGCCCATTCTTCTCTTATTTCATTTAATGCTTCCATCATATATGGAGCATGTATATTTTTTAAGCGTTTACCTATAGTGTTGTCAGTTTTAAACACCTGCAAAGAGAATGATGTATATATATAAGTAATAATATAAAAATAAGATTGTTATATTTCATACTAACTAATGAGACTATATATAATACCTCATGTATGGTATCGATGTCCAATGCGGCATGGTTGATAATCATCTGCATAAATCGCATCACATAGTATGCGCATGCCCAGCCATTGTCTTGTGTAGCGCACTATAAATTGAAACATACAAAATAATACAACTAAGCACAATTCACATCAATAATATATACATTAAAGTCGGGAACTTACTTGTACGTTCTGCCAATTTATTGGCTGGTTCTTTTTCCTTGGGACCGTTCCTCCAGCCTTTTTGAATGCATCTAAACCCCTACATGTTAATATAACACAGTAAATTACATAAGTAAATAGTAATGTAATAACAAATGTTAACAGATACAAAAATGAAATATTTCTCACCAGAATAATGGCATTCTCATTACGTGTCCAATTTTAGTGTTTAATGTACTTCCCGCGGGATCTAGATAATAAAAAGTGAACGTCCCGGGGACAATAAGTAGTAACTCCCAATGTCTACCTCTAGAGGTAAAAAGTTAACAATTAATAACTCAAAATGCACAATAAAAATGGAATTTTCTAAAGTCCAAATTATAAATAAAGTAAACTTACTTGACATTGAATGGAGCTATTATTATCTTCTTGTTTTGCTGACCAAAAATTTTAAAAGCATCTATATAGTATTGTTGAACACTATCAGGGTCTTTAGCTACCATACTAATCAATGATGGAATCAAAAATCCCACATGATCAAATGCAAATTGTTTGCAATGATCTTCGACTAAGTAGCTGCAAAACATGTATTACGTATGCATTAATATATAAGAAACCAGATCAACGGATCTTACACAAGGTATATGGATGTATAAACAAGATCTCACCTTATCCATGTCTGTATCATTGATGTATTCAACCAATCATACATAAATAGCTCAACAATATCTTGTATAAATAAAGATCTATCGTATGATTGACCTGCATAATCTGCATCTAAAGAAACAATTATCGGGCAATGTATATTATGTGCCCGTAGCCAACATGCCATTCCCCTACAAGCAGGACCTAACGGGTATGTTAGGTCAGTTGGAACCCAAGTTGGTAATGTGGGAAGTGGAGGTGGAGGCCTAGGTGCTCCTGGTGTCTTCTTTTTAACCTGTATATATAATTTCAGATCAGTTGACATCATATATACACATTAACAGTCTAAATCAATGTAAATTTATCTTACAATTTCAGTAGTGTAGACGACATCTGCTTTGGGCCACAATATGACCCCGCCTTCTGCCTCAGCAAGTGTATCAATATCCGGGTGGGGATATGGCAATGTAGCTTCCCTCCAATCGAGTAACACACATAATGGGCCCACACGAAGGTAGCCATGTGGCATTGGAGTCCCGTGAAACCTTTCCCCAGGAAGGGATGGGTAAGCCTGCACCTGTGCAACAACATAGTCTTGTATTCTTAAGCGGCATGGCTTCAATGCCTACAAATTTACGTAAAGAATGCTATACATATATGCATATCATCTTGAAAACATATCATCTTGAAAAGACTAGCTACAATGTCATAAACAATACTTACAGCAGACGTGTTAGGCGATGGGTCTCCAGGATTACTCGCAGTCTGTGCATCAGGAGAAGTGTGGGTCGCCATAGGCTGATTGGAAGCCTGAGATGCCTGCCACCGCAGCAATTCTTCCTTGACCTTCTCAGCAACTACATCGTTGACCTTCTTAGCAACTATATCCTCAACTCTCTTATTCTCCTATACATGGATAAAAGAAACATTAGCTTCTTATTATTGAATTTCCTTTTGCAGTAACATTCTAAAAAAAGAATAGGTTACCTCTTCTTGAGAAAGTCCCGCTCTGGGTTTGCACTGGGATGGCCCAAATAATGCTTTGATTCCCACACCAGCGCCTGCACCCCTAACACATCCAGGATGCTCTGGGTTACCCAGAGCAACTGTCAATTCATCCCTTGTGCCCTGAGGGATGAACGTGCCTTGTTTCCTCTGCTCGTGCAGCTCCCGCTAATCACCATCAATAGAAATTGGTAAGTTAACACCACAAATAATCAATATGCAAATGATTGCTCTAAGAGTTGTATTTTACCATTTTTGCAGCCACCTCAGCAGTTACGGGCTTCTTTATTTCACCCTTCTTGTTTTGCCTCCCACCTATCCAGATATCATGGCGAGGCATGGGTGTGGCAGACTCCTGAGTAGGAGCAGACTCCTGAGTAGCCACAGACTCCGCCTGTAGTCTTTGGCGAACGCTTGCATAGCCTTTTGGAGCCATAGTGTGGTCATGCACATTCAGTGCACGCCTTGCTTTTTGTGCATCACTGAGGGCCTAGTTAGTATGCACATTAATGATTTGGTTAGTAGCACTAAATGTTAATCTTGAATAGGTGAATACAATGTATATTAATTAAATTGGGAGTGACGCCTAATACCTTGAATTCTTCATATTTTCTTGAAGCAACAAAATTGTCCCAATCTTATTTGTCCAAGAAGTTCCATTGTTCAAGGGCTGACTTCTTATTCTTATCACCCTCTTTTATGTATTCTCTGTTCAGATTTGTCATATAATTCCTAAGCATCTTTCCAGCGCGTTGCATCACACTTTTACGATGCAACTTCTCATTCAATGCAAACAGATTCTGTAAAATAGAAATGTTATTAACTAGTATCCAAAATAGAATTGCAAATAATAGAATTTGTAATCTAAAAAATAGAATTGCAAATAATAATAACTCACGCATGAATCCTTCCATATCAAGTCTTTTTTCCCCTGAGGAACTTTATGCCAATTATCATACTTAACACCACAATGGCTTCGAGTGGTACACCCAAGATAGTTTACAAAATTATTGTGGTTCACTCCAATTGCATTTCCTCCATTATCAAACTCCACAACCAATTTGGATCCACTGCCACTTAGCGCTATTAACTTCTTCAACAGAGTGATGCCCCTTTTCTTGTTAAGTGTTTGGTGCTGCGCATCAAGTTGCTCCAGTGCTTCAGTGGGTACATGTGCATCATCAACCTAAAATTTGACAAAAATAAACGCACTGAATTAGCCCAATATAGAAATATAGGATATATGACATAACTAGAAGATAATTAATTTTATAGAAATACAGGATATGTTTTTAGAACTTGCATTGGTATCCTCTCCATGCTCGTCATGGACAACATGCTCATCATGGACTTCATGCTCATCATGGACATCATGCTCATCATGGTCAGCCATCTGAAAATGTCATTAAAAAGGCAAACATTTAGCATTTGTATTAACTAGAAAAAGGCAAACATTTAGCATTTGTATTAACTAGAAAAAGGAAAACATTTAGAATTTGTATAAACTAGAAAAAGGCAAACATTTAGCATTTGTATAAACATACATGTCTCTAAAATTGTGATCTTTTATCAATTAACAATCCTTCATTGTGATCTCCGCGCACATATAAGTCATCATTAGCTTCAATATTTTGTGGAGTTGGCAACCCAACTGAGAATGGACTGGAGTCATCATACTTATCATAGTACTCTTCTTCATCTATAGGATCTTCAATGAACTGTATTTTACCATGAAGAACAACCGACCATTTATCATTTGCAGGATCTGTTGGGTTTTAGGGGAGACAGAGAAGGCAGCGGAAACAAAAATTTTCTCCCCAACCCATACCGAGGAAACGCGTCAACGTCTATATAATAGGAAAGGATGGTTTGTGGAATCATACCTTGTCCCGAGGCTTGCTCGGTGACAATACCTCGTGTAATGCGCGGTCTTCAACTCCGGACTTCGACGGTGTCTGTGCAGCTCCTGGTCACACCGGGACTGACAACTCCTACTCGAACCGGACTGTCGGATGACAGTTGTCCTCCTAAGCGGCAGTGTCCTCCCGCCTCTGTAGTAGTCCACACGGACCACCTGGAACTCCACTCTCCTTGTCCCACAAGGAAGTGGAAGGAGTCGCACCCTCCTGTTGACGTACTAGTCGCCAACACACTCTTCTGCCTCCTGTTGCAACTGCAGTTGTCTTCCCTTGCTGTACCTCCCTTTTGCGGGAAGCATTTGCTCGGGCTCTCTCACAGTTACCAAAACCAGAGAGAATGACAACTCGCAGAGCAACTGGTTGCACTGAGCTGTACTTTGAGAAGCCCCCAATACCCCTATATATATAGGAGAGTCATGGGATAGGGTTCTCCATCCCGGGCAATGCGGGACTAAAGCAGGAGTAGAAGGGTTCGAGAATTTTCCACAAAAAGCAACCGGTTCGCAACTTGAAATGATCGGTTCACAACTGAACCGATCGGTTCGGCCATTGAGCCGATCGGTTGGACCTGAGCCGATCGTTTGGGGCACTCCAACCGATCAGTTGGTGCCCTGAACCGATCGGTTCATGGTCCTAATCCGGCTCAAAAAGACTTTCCTTGTTTCTTTCCCAATTGGTATCGAATACCAATATTATTCCCAATCGTATTGGGCAATTTGAAACGAAAGGAAAATCCTTGCCGACATGACTTTCCCAACTGGTCGGTTGCACCAGTTGAGCCGATCGGTTCAACTCTTGAACCGGTCATTTCAACCTGGGCATGAGCCGATCGGCCTGGACACTCCAGCCGACCGGTTCAGCAACCTCATCTGACCGGTTCATCACATGAACCGATTGGTTGGGAGCACAGGTTGGGCAAAATCAGTCAATAGCGATTTCAATCAATCCGATACTCCAATCAATGCGTCTAACACCTTGAACCATATGATATTGAGCTATCGATTGATTGAGTGTTTAATTGAACTACTAAACTCCTTTAGTAATCAATCTAAACTTTGCTTTGTGGACAAAACTCCTCTTCCAGGTTAAATCCTATGTGTGTGACCCTGCAGGTCCATTTCACGTTGGCAGTGAAAGTCCATAACACTTATGACTTCACAAGCAAAGAGCGGTGCCTAGTCACACTTCAGTGCTACCCAAGTGAAAGTAGAAAGTTGGAGAACAACTTTCATCCTACAATCTGTGAATGGTGTTACAGCGAATGTATAATTCCTTTATCACTGATATCCCGAATGAACTCGAGGCATGGAACAGTCATCCTATCAACGTTCATTCACTTCCTTGATCTCAGAGTAGACTGGAAGAGATATGTATGACATCAGTATCATATACTGATTCACACATGCGTGCATGCCTTTCTCAATCCTACTCATCAAGTGGCCATGGATATCAAACTCCCTCAGGAGGGACAAATCCCATATCTATCACTCACCCCTCAAAAGCCCCATGTGTCAAAGCCACCCAATCATCACCTTTATAACAACCCATGTTTCAGGACTGCATTTGATGATGTCAAAGTGTGCCCAACGACATGTGTTGAGTGCAGTGATTTCAGGTCTAAGAATCACACTCACCACCATCAATGTGAGTACTGACTGTGACTACCATCTCATGGTTCCATGTGTCAAACTCACGGTGGGTCTGTCCGGTACCTTGTTCTCTAAAAAGTACCTATGTGTTTGGTTTGATATCTCTATATCATGACTAATGAGATTCTGTCATCAACCAACACCACAATCTAATCTTGTGTGTCATTGCTGTCTATCTACCTTCCACAATGACATCCGACTAGGGACATAACAAGAATGTACAAACTCTTAGCATCTGTATGATCTCATCGTTCAGGTCATGAACCTGAAGGCATACGTCATTGAGTACTGTCATTCTCTAGACATTCAATATGTTCTATCACTATCTCATATGACTGAACCAGAGAGAATTGGAAGCTCGCCTTTGATGTTTATCAAATCAATCTTAATGTATCCCACCAATCATCCCATGATTGGCTCTCAGGGCATACATACCAACAGACTCCCACTTGCACTGCGAGCCAATCACCCATGAATCATATTCATAGTGATCTTCAAACATGTCCCACATGTTACTATGCTCTAGTGCCAACATAGTGAGTAATGACAACACCTTGCCAAATTCTGTACAAATTGCATGTCTCGCATCTCTTCGTTGTACGTCACACGTATGAGATGGAGTTGCCGTAATATGCGATCTAGCATTCCATTTGCTAACCTTTAGCCACATTGCATGATCAAGGATTCCAGACTTGTCATCAATGAGTGGAATATAAGTTCATCTTATGAACTTTCAGATCCATATAGTATCCATTGATGTTCTCTAACACATAGATACTCGGAATTTCCCTTTTAAATGGTTTTATTGGAACACTTCCAATCATCAACAAACTTTCACTTTTATACATCTCATGTATATTTTTGCGAATAATTTTCTGTCCTTTCGGAATTTCGCATCAATGTAACTCTTTACATCGAACTCTTCCTTATCTCCATAGAACTAGTACTTCACAAGCACTCATCAAGTTCTCATGGTATTCCAGTAACCCTTACTGGAAGCAGACAGACATCCACTCGTCATGTCCCACATACGAGTTATCAGGATGAGCACATCATATTGCCATGTCCTACATACAAGATGATGAATGCATTTTATTCTTGCCATGTCATACATGCAAGATAATGGGATGATTACATACATGATAGATCCATATCTATTCTTAGTGTTCCATTCTTCATAAGAATTGGACACTTGGCCTTGGGATACTAACTCCATGTAACATGGACAAGTTTTCTCCCACTGAATCTCTGCATACTGAACACTTCAGTATAGATTGCCAATGTATGCTCTCTCTTTCCAGGTCAAGAGATTTTCGAGAACTATCTCTATAGATCTCTATTCCTATCACATAGGAAACATCTCTATCTTCCTTAAAGATAATTTCCACATTCGGATTTCCAATCTAGAACATTTCCATTTCACATCAATATGTGGAATGTGAACACGCTCCCACTAAATCACAGATCCCTTCTTTATCTTTGACATATCAGTCAAACCCTTTGACTATATCATCAAAGTAAAGATCCAATTTTGAGTTGCTTGTACTCAATCAATCACATTGATTAGTCCATTGTAACTTATAAACCTTTATTTGCATTAGTGGATTCATAAACCTTATAGGCTGTGTCACGTACACATCCTGTTTTTATTCCTCATAGGAATGCAGTTTTAGTATCCATATGCCAAATGTCTTAGTCATTAAGTTGCAATCAACAAGCATCATCCTTGTCAAAATGTTATCCATGTGTCTTAACACTTAAGACTTATTTGCACTTATGGATATGATCCAATGAGTGCTACCATCAAGGTCATACCTTATGGTTCACATGGAAGTCATTTAGGATGTAATGGTTTTAAACCATAACTCAAGATTCGGTTCCTCATATTCATCTTGACAGTTGACTCATCACATGAACAACTCATCACATAGATAATTGAGGTGTATCTGTTAAAGATATAAGAACTCACAACCCTTGTGATTCTTAATTTCTTTTATTAGTGTGGGGTATTCTTTTATTAAGAAGAATTCAGTTATTTGATAATCATTCTCTAACTCCTTAGAGTATGATTCCTTCTTGATTCAGACATCACCATGCCTTAATCATGAGTTCACTATGATACACTATCATAATCACTCATAAGGATCTCAAACATTTGGTCCAAGTATTTCATTCCTTGATCTCATCAAGAATTAATACTTTACCAAATTTGTACTTCATTTATGATAATCTTGAACACTTCAAGATATTCATATTGGTATTTCTCTAAACACCATTTGAAGTATTAGCATTTATTCCAATAGGTATGTAAATACATCACATGTATTATACCTAATAGGATAATCACTCTCCCACTACATTAGTGAAGATTGATTAATCATGTCCAAGATATTCATGTCTCTTACTGGTTCTATAACCAAAAGAGTCTAGATTTATCCATCACATGGATAAATAGAAATGAATTTCTCATGATTAATGCTAATTAGATTGTTTGAGTTATCTATGACTTTTAGGTATCATCTTATCTTATGCATATCAAATATCACAAGATAAATAAGGCATTGCCATAAAGATCACATCTTTATAAATTGAAACATCTCTTTATTAATTGCCATCATTGTCATACAATATGCAAAAAATAAAGTGTTTCTATCTATTGGCAAGTATGAAATAACAGTTCATAACTGTATTACATGCCTTATTGGCTGAAAATAAACTAAAGTATTCCTATCTATAAAGGCAACACTTGCCCCAAGTAAGAATGCTTTACACTTTACATCTTGATATCATATATCTCAAAAAGTGTTACAAGTTTATTTACATGACACCTTCAAGTAGAGGCTTCAGTCGCCTCCTTCTTATTTTGTTCTTCCAGGTAGAGAGGACAATTCCTTTTCCAATGTCCTGGCTTTTGACAATGGTGGTAATTTCCTTTCTTGGTCACGCCTCCCTTGGCCTTGAGAGCTGAAGAAGGCTTGGACTCCTGGCTAGCTTCAGAACCTTTCTTAGCTTTGCCCTTGCGCTTGCGCTTGGACTTGCCTTTCTTGCTCGTGATCACCATCACAGACTTAGGCTTGTCCTTCTTCATCTGTAACTCGGCTGTCCTCAACATGCCCAACAACTCTGACAGTGGCCTATCAAAGTTGTTCATGTTGTAGTTCATTACAAACTGACTGTAAGATTCTGGCAACGATTGCAGTATCACGTCAGTAGCCAACTCTTGGCTCAGTGGAAATCCCAGTCTCTGCAGGTTCTCCACATACCCAATCATTTTGAGTGTGTGAGGACCAACTGGATCTCCTTCTGTCATGACGCACTTGAACAGTGCCCTAGAAACATTGTACCTCTCTTGCCGTGCCTGATCTTCATACATGTTCCTGAGATGCAGAATCATCTCTATGACACCCATGTTCTCATGTTGCCTCTGCAACTCATGGTTCATTGAACATAGCATCAAGCACTTTGCATCAATGGCATCATCAGAATGCTTCTTGTAAGCATCCCTTTCTGTCCTTGGTGCATTAGGAGCGGGTTCCTCTGGAATTGGAGTATCCAGGACATAGAGCTTACGCTCTTGAGTGAGAACAATTCTCAATGTCCGATACCAGTCGTGGAAGTTTGTCCCATTTAACTTGTCCTTCTCAAGGACCGATCGCAAAGAAAAGTTGTTGTTGTTTGTTGCCATTTGAACTACAAAAAGGAAAATATGCAATTTTAGTCCAAAACTCATTTTTGACTTATTTGATTGATTTGAAAATTTGACGATATAATTAGGCCTTTAATTAATTATTGCTCCCACTATTTTACTTCAAATTGATAGCCCTCACCATCAATTCGGAAGATTGCAGCGTACAACCTTCTAGTGGGCAAGATCCTAAAATCCTCTAAGTCATGAGTCAGCTTTGGCTGATCGCCCACAACTTAGATCTCTCAGGTAGGCAACTCTTGCCAATTGCATCATATGCAACTCTTGTTGAATGAACATGCACAACACCTTGCCATGAACATTCCTTGCCTCTGGGCTTAGACGCTCTAAGAATCACCAGTTAAGTCTAACCCAAAAGCCGACACGGTAGAACATGCACCCTGCTTTGGCAGAACCTACATGTCTACCCTTCACACTTCCACAAGATAGACGGCGCACCACGCTTTGGCGTAACCTACGCTTGGTCGATCGAGCTTTTCATGTGTGCCGCTAATGGAAGGCATATAAGACTTAATATTTTAATGAGGGATTTGGTTTTATATACATATACATATACATATCCAATCACCACAATACATAGTACGTATCATATACATGCTATATCCCATAGAAAACATGCACAAAACGATAAAAAGCGATGATTATGGCCATCCTAATGTGATTCCTCGAGCCAAGAGGAATCACGGTCATCTAGGTCTACATCACATGCAACCTATGCAAGATGAACTCTGTGCCTTGCCTTCTGAGTTGATCAATTCATCACATGAATGATCTGTACTCTCCAGCCGGTCGTCTGGGTGCCACCAGCCGATCGGTTGTCTCCTCCAACTGATTGGTTCACCTGGTCGTCGTGCATCTCATCATGTCCGCCACCCGCACGTCTCGCTCCTCGAACCGGTCATCAACTGATCGGTTCACTCCTTGAACCGACCGTCTGGAAGGTCAAACGATCGGTTCACTCCTTGAACCGATCGTCTGAGCAGTCGTCTTGATGTCCGCCGGTCTTTGACATAACAGGAAATAAAATCCTATTCTATTTATTACATTGCTTTAAAAAGGAAACCCCGAGTTACATTCGGGGGGAGCAAAGGTAGGAAAGAATCTCGAATTATTTTGAGTTACATCAGGAATAAAAGAGGGAAAATCGGTGCGCAGACCGAGATGCAAGCAACCACAAACAACCACACACAGATAGGGGTTTATAGGCCATAATCACGCTACACACATCCACCACAAAACTCGTTTAAGGGCGACGCGTATCGAGTGCATTAATAATACATATCATATATGTAATTAGGGATTTGTGGATTTAGGATTGGACATGCATAAAGCCGATATTATTCGCATCGTATGCAATAAATAAAGGCGACAAACAAAAATCGATCATATCGATATTCCTAAAATATAGAACAGCTGACGTGGCTCTGATACCACTGTTGGGTTTTAGGGGAGACAGAGAAGACAGCGGAAACAAAAATTTTCTCCCCAACCCACACCGAGGAAACGCGTCAACGTCTATATAATAGGAAAGGATGGTTTGTGGAATCATACCTTGTCCCGAGGCTTGCTCGGCGACAATACCTCACGCAATGCGCGGTCTTCAACTCCGGACTTCGACGGTGTCTGTGCAGCTCCTGGTCACACCGGGACTGACAACTCCTACTCGAACCGGACTGTCGGATGACAGTTGTCCTCCTAAGCGGCAGTGTCCTCCCGCCTCTGTAGTAGTCCACACGGACCACCTGGAACTCCACTCTCCTTGTCCCACAAGGAAGTGGAAGGAGTCGCACCCTCCTGTTGACGTACTAGTCGCCAACACACTCTCCTGCCTCCTGTTGCAACTGCAGTTGTCTTCCCTTGTTGCACCTCCCTTTTGCGGGAAGCACTTGCTCGGGCTCTCTCACGGTTACCAAAACCAGAGAGAACGACAACTCGCAGAGCAACTGGTTGCACTGAGCTGTACTTTGAGAAGCCCCCAATACCCCTATCTATATAGGAGAGTCATGGGACAGGGTTCTCCATCCCGGGCAATGCGGGACTAAAGCAGGAGTAGAAGGGTTCGAGAATTTTCCACAAAAAGCAACCGGTTCGCAACTTGAAATGATCGGTTCACAACTGAACCGATCGGTTCGGCCATTGAGCCGATCGGTTGGACCTGAGCCGATCGTTTGGGGCACTCCAACTGATCGGTTGGTGCCCTGAACCGATCGGTTCATGGTCCTAATCCGGCTCAAAAAGGCTTTCCTTGTTTCTTTCCCAATTGGTATCGAATACCAATATTATTCCCAATCGTATTGGGCAATTTGAAATAAAAGGAAAATCCTTGCCGACATGACTTTCCCAACTGGTCGGTTGCACCAGTTGAGCCGATCGGTTCAACTCTTGAACCGGTCGTTTCAACCTGGGCATGAGCCGATCGGCCTGGACACTCCAGCCGACCGGTTCAGCAACCTCAGCCGACCGGTTCATCACATGAACTGATCGGTTGGGAGCACAGGTTGGGCAAAATCAGTCAATAGCGATTTCAATCAATCTGATACTCCAATCAATGCGTCCAACACCTTGAACCATACGATATTGAGCTATCGACTGATTGAGTGTTTAATTGAACTACTAAACTCCTTTAGTAATCAATCTAAACTTTGCTTTGTGGACAAAACTCCTCTTCCAGGTTAAATCCTATGTGTGTGACCCTGCAGGTCCATTTCATGTTGGCAGTGAAAGTCCATAACACTTATGACTTCACAAGCAAAGAGCGGTTCCTAGTCACACATCAGTGCTACCCAAGTGAAAGTAGAAAGTTGGAGAACAACTTTCATCCTACAATCCGTGAATGGTGTTACAGCGAATGTATAATTCCTTTGTCACTGATATCCCGAATGAACTCGAGGCATGGAACAGTCATCCTATCAACGTTCATTCACTTCCTTGATCTCAGAGTAGACTGGAAGAGATATGTATGACATCAGTATCATATACTGATTCACACATGCGTGCATGCCTTTCTCAATCCTACTCATCAAGTGGCCATGGATATCAAACCCCCTCAGGAGGGACAAATCCCATATCTATCACTCACCCCTCAAAAGCCCCACGTGTCAAAGCCACCCAATCATCACCTTTATAACAACCCATGTTTCAGGACTGTGTTTGATGATGTCAAAGTGTGCCCAACGACATGTGTTGAGTGCAGTGATTTCAGGTCTAAGAATCACACTCACCACCATCACTGTGAGTACTGACTGTGACTACCATCTCATGGTTCCATGTGTCAAACTCACGGTGGGTCTGTCTGGTACCTTGTTCTCTAACAAGTACCTATGTGTTTGGTTTGATATCTCTATATCATGACTAATGAGATTCTGTCATCAACCAACACCACAATCTAGTCGTGTGTGTCATTTCTGTCTATCTACCTTCCACAATGACATCCGACTAGGGACATAACAAGAATGTACAAACTCTTAGCATCCGTATGATCTCATCGTTCAGGTCATGAACCTGAAGGCATACGTCATTGAGTACTGTCATTCTCTAGACATTCAATCTGTTCTATCACTATCTCATATGACTGAACTAGAGAGAATTGGAAGCTCGCCTTTGATGTTTATCAAATCAATCTTAATGTATCCCACCAATCATCCCATGATTGGCTCTCAGGGCATACATACCAACAGGATCATTGATATAGAATATTTGTTTCGCCTGTGATGCCAATATGAATGGTTCACCCTTCTCGCCAATCTTTTAAAAGTTCACCAAAGTGAAACCCAATTCATCCACTATAACTCCTTTGGTTTTATCAACCCAATTACATTTAAAGAAAGGAATTTTGAAATCTATGTAGTCAAACTCCCAAATGTCTTCAATGACACCGTAATATGACATTTTAGCTTCACGTGGACTCTTATCCTTTGCACTTGCAAAGTACATAGTCGACGCTTGAAGAGTGACCCCACTATTTTGGAAGACACTCTTATCATCTTGGCGCTTTGTGTAATATGTGAATCCATTAATGTCAAACCCTTCATAAGACATAACATTCGGTTTTGGTTTAAAGGCAAGGCATTTGATAGTTTCTGTAATATCATTTGGTGTTTGAGATAGTTGATGTAAGACTTTATCTTCAAACCACTTAGTAAAAGTCTTATTATGCTCTCTAGCAAGCCACATTGAACTTGCTCGAGGATGTTGTCTCTTTATGAAATTGGTATGTTCCTCGATATAAACACTCACTTCATCCATATTGTGTAAAATATACAAGTGAGCTTGTTCCAACTGCTCACGGCTGATTACTTTCACCCGTGATCCCAAAATTCCTTTGCCCTCCTCAATGTTCTTGTCATTATCAGGAGTGTCATTACCACTGAGAAAGTCATTGCAAAAATCCATAACCTCTCTCGCCACATAACCTTCAATAATACTCCCTTCAGGCCGATAACGGTTTCGAACATCACCTTTAAAAACGCTCATGTATCGTTCAAAGGGATACATCCAATGCAATAAAACTGGTCCCAACATTTTCACTTCCCTAGTCAAGTGGACAACAAGATGTACCATGATATCAAAGAACGAAGGAGGGAAATACATCTCAAGCTGACATAGGGTAACAACCACTTCTCTTTGCAAATTATCGAGAGTATCAGGGTCAATAACTTTGCTGCATAGACTATTGAAAAAGAAACAAAGTCTGGTAATTGCAAACCTTACATGCTTCGGCAATATAGATCGAATTGCCACGGGCAATATTTGTTGCATTAGAGTGTGACAATCATGAGATTTAAGACCTATCAACTTCAGATCTTTCATTGATACCAATCTACGGATGTTGGATGAGTAACAATGTGGCACCTTAACATTTACCAAGCATTCACAAAAAGTTTTCTTCTCCTTTCTAGACAACGTGTAACAAGCGGGAGGTAAGTATGTTCTTTTATTACCCATTTCACGTAATTCTGTTAATTCTGACCTTATTCCCATTTCACGTAGGTCCAGTCTGGATTTTATCCCATCTTTAGTCTTACCTGGTATATTTAACAGAGTACCAATGATGCTATCACAGACATTTTTCTCAACGTGCATTACATCGATACAATGCCTGACTGTCAAAGAACTCCAATAAGGAAGATCCCAAAATATTTTCTTCTTCTTGAATGAAGAATTGTCACTCCGTGTGGCCATACTACATTGTGATTTCTTACCAAATTCATTGACAATGTCTTTTACTCTTGCATAAACAACATCCCCTGGTATAGGTTTAGGTGCACTCCGTTCATCATTCCATCCATTGAATGCTTTGCGCTTCCTACGATACGGATGGAATTTTGAAAGAAACCTTCGATGACCAAGATATACAGTCTTGCCGCCATGTTTTAGTCTTATTGAATCAGTGTTTTCTTCACATATAGGACACACTTTAGCTCCTTTGACACTATATCCAGACAAATTCCCATATGCTGGAAAGTCATTAACAGTGCAAAACAACATAGCGTGCAAACGAAATGTCTCTCTTGCTGAAGCAGCATAGGTCATCACACCTTCAGCCCAAAGTTTCTTTAAGTCATCAATCAAAGGTTCAAGATAAACATTGATATCATTTCCGGGTTGTTTAGGGCCCGATATCAACAACGACAACATAACGTACTTATTTTTCATACACATCCAGGGAGGAAGATTGTATATAACAAGCATGATTGGCCAAGTGCTATGTTGGTTGCTCAATGTCCCGTACAGATTCATCCCATCTGTACAAAGCCCAAGTCTTAGATTCCTATCTTCTTCACCAAATTTGGGGTACAATAGATCAATCTTTTTCCACTGTGGGGAATCAGACACATGTCGTAGGATCCCATCATTATTTTTCTTAACATCTGCATGCCACCTCAAATTCTTCGCATCTTTCGGATTTGCAAACAAGCGTTGAAACTGTGATATTATAGGTAGATACCACAACACCTTGGCAGGAGAACCAGTTTTGGACTCCCCCGAAGTCGTCAATTTATACCGTGACGCACCACATTTTGGACAATCTTTCAAATCTACATAGTCCTTTTGAAATAATACACAATCATTCGGGCATGTGTGTATCTTCTTGGCCTCCATTCCCATTGGGCACAACATTTTCTTTACCTGGTATGTTGAGATTGGCAGCTCATTTCCTTGAGGAAGCATTTCTTTCAACAAAGTCAACAATGAAGTGAAGATTTTGTCGCTCCATCTATTGTTAGCTTTCAACTTATACAATCTCAACACAGCGCTAAGCTTCGTAAACTTAGCACAGCCTATGTATAACGGTATCTAAGCATCATGCACAATGTTTCTAAAGATAGGAGGTGGATCGGTGTGCTCTACCCTACAACTATCCAGCATCGCATCAACGATGTCTGCTGGAACTGGTTCATTCACATTTACGTCATCAGAGGCAATTTCTTCTTCCACCCAAGCACTGCTATCGACATCTACTGGTTTCGATTTTGAAATCTCTCCATGCCAGTGCCATTCTGTATAGCCTTGTACAATCCCGTTGCACATGACATGACTTTTGATTTCCTCACCAGTGTTGACTTTCAAGTTGTTACCGCAATGCCTACATGGACAATAGAACCTATCTGTAGGTTTTTTCCTATGTTCCTCGGAAAATCTAATAAACTGATCAAGACCAGATATAAACTCTGGGGTGCAACGATTACGAATGGACATCCATGATCTATCCATTCTATGATCAGAGAAAACAAGTATATATTAGGAAACAAGTATATATTAGGAAAAGATTAGGGTATACACTTACATCCTAAGTGTATAATGTGATGTCATTCTTATATATAATAAATGTGTACCACCTATCCCATCCTTGAACACCTAATCTCACTAGTAAGTGTATAATGTGTATTGGGTTTCCAAGAAAATTTCGGGAGCATTTCTCCGTTGTTCTCTAAGTACATATGTACTTAGAGAACAAACGGGGAAATGCTACCGAAATTTTCTCGAAAACCCAATACACATTATACACTTACATCCTAAGTGAGATTAGGTGTTCAAGAACAGTCCCAAACTGGGAACTATCCAAGATTTACTCCTAATGAGTCAATCTTGGATGGGTTTCTAGGCCAACAAACACATTTGATGTCATTCTTATATATAATAAATGTGTACCACCTATCCCATCCTTGAACACCTAATCTCACTAGTAAGTGTATAATGTGTATTGGGTTTTCAAGAAAATTTCGGCAGCATTTCCCCGCTGTTCTCTAAGTACATATGTACTTAGAGAACAAACGGGGAAATGCTGTCGAAATTTTCTCGAAAACCCAATACACATTATACACTTACATCCTAAGTGAGATTAGGTGTTCAAGAACAGTCCCAAACCAGGGACTATCCAAGATTTACTCCTAATGAGTCAATCTTGGATGGGTTTCTAGGCCAAAAAACACAATAATAGATATGTACATGTTAGAGTTGCATCACAATTAATGTTAGGGTTTCATCACAATTGATGTTAGGGTTTCATCAATGTTAGGTTTAATCAAATCAAATTAGGATGCTAGAATTTACAAGTTTAAATCTTATTTCAACATGCATCAAAATTTACTGAATTAAGTCAAACATTAGGATTAGAAGCACAAATCTATGCAAGCAAAAAATTTGTTCATATCCTAGGATTTACATAAAACATTACATGAAAATTTGTTCATATCCTTACCAACAGCAAGCACGGCCGTGGCTGTGTTGGCCTACCACGGCAGTGGCTGTGTTGGCCTACCACGGCCGTGCTGGACAGCACGGTCATGGTAGGCCAACACAGCCACGGCCGTGGTAGGCCAACATAGCCATGGTCGTGCTTGCTGCATGTTGGTAAATAGCTAGGGAGAAGGAGAGGTAGTGCTACCTGGAGCTAGTGTGGAGAGGACCGTCGACGGCAGCAACGTGTGGAGGAGCTAGAGCAGCAGTGGCAGCGACAGCAACAAACGACCGGGGGCGGGCAGCAGGCAGAAGCAACTGACGGTCGGAGAAGCAGCAGGCGCCGGCCGGAGAAGCACCAGGAGAAGAAGCAGTAGCGGCGGGCGGCGGGCAGCGGCGTCGGTGAGCAGAAGAGAACCAGAGCAGCGGCGGCGAGCAGCAGCAACCGACGATGGGTGATTTTGGGAGAACGGCGGCGAGCAACAGCACAGAAGAGAAGTCGCGATGAAACAGGAAGAATGGGGGAAGAGCCGGGTATCGGGTCTATTAAGTTGATCAACGGCGTCGGTTATCTACACAACCGACGCCTATTATGCTTTAGCGTCGGTTAATAGTCAAACACCGAAGCCCAAATAGAAAACTTTTACCCTAAATTATTTGGCGGGAACCATTATCAGCGTCGGTTATCCAAGGATAACTGACACCTAAAGTGGAACTTTTCGCGCAAAATTTCATTTTAAATAGGCGTCGGTTAATAGTTAAAAAACCGACGCTGTATGTGGCCCAAATTTTTTTCGTCCGAAAATTGGATTTCACGGGCGCTTTTAGGCGTCGGTCGGTTATAGTCAGCCGACGATGAATACAAAGCGGTACCCATGTCTGGCTGGTCTTCGAATATAGACGTCGGTTTGCCTACATAACCGACGCCTGATATTATAGGCGTCGGTTTTCCTTAATAACCGACGCCCAGAAAAGTGACACTGAACGCTATTTCTGTAGTAGTGACTCTCCTGCAACCAGTTGCCTTTCTGTAGTTGTCTTTCCCATATTGTGCCTCCCTTATCGGGTAGCACTTGCTCGGGATCTGTCAGTTACCACAACCAGAGAGAACGACAACTTTGCAGAGCAACTGGTGTTCTGAGTTGTTCTTTGAGAAGCCCTATAACATACATAAATCCTCTATGTACCTCTTTGTACTCTTTTCTATAAGTTTTTGCCCTTCTTTTCGTTCCATATGTCTTTGGATTTGATTTAGTGGAATTATGATGGTTATTGGATAAATGTTTCCCATATATTCTTAATATAGGGTTGTATGCACAAATACCTCAGTTAGATTTAGATAATGGGACTAAAGTGCAAATTGTACACTAAGCAATAAAAATAATAAAATATTTCATCCTAGAACTTTCTAGCACTTCCTAGAATAAGAGAAATAAGAGAAAATCTGAATTTTATATAAGGAAGAAGATAAATACAATACTTAAAGGTAATATGAGAATTAATGGGTAAAGAAGATAATTAGAAAGATTTTGCACCAAATATTCTAATTTGAAACCATCAAGATAAGTTGACACTTAAATTCGTTTCCTTGAGCAAAAAGTAACTTAAGAGCCAAGTATCATTTAAAGTGGAACATAAATATAAATATCAATAACATTATCAAAAGAAAATAGGAAATATGCCAATAAAGTGAAATAAAATACTTAATGTTCTCAAATCAGGAAAACAACTCCAAATTCGTATTCTAAACATAAAAATAAGCCTTTGGGCAAATTTGCAGCTAATTTGGATAATGTGTGAATAATGGGTAAAATTGGTGAGAGAAAGTATGTGGAATATTCTATTTATTTAATAAATAAATAAATAATCTCAACTGGTGAAGATAATTGCAAAATCGTGTTCCAATCCCTTAAGGAGACTTATGGGTGAAGTTACACAAAATTTAGATAATGTTATCACCTCTTTTGAAGGAGGAAAGAGAAAATAACATTTTAATTATTTTACATATCAAACTTTCTCAAAAGGCAAAACTAACACCATATTTGGATTCTACGCATCAAAATAAGTCATAATATAAAATTTGGTAATTTTTGGACAATGTTTGAGCCTCCAAAAGAAGAGAGAGAAAAACATTTAAGAATTAATTGAATTTTGGTCGAATTTTATTTGCAACCTGCTCCTTGCCTCATCCGCGCGATCGGATGGCCCAGAGTCCATCGTGGACCCGGGTCCATTGATCCGACGACTCACGGTCGTCTTCTACCTCTAATCGTATAAGGCAACAGGCCTTGTTTTCCTCAATTTTTCAAATCGATTTATCTTGAGTTTTACTCGACGGTTTTTGCTCAAACTTGCTTTGTTGGCTTCTTTGCGCGATTCCACACAGGATTATCCCAAAAACTTTGGGATTTGATGAGTTTTGGAGAAATTCCCAATAGGGGCACCGACCTCCTCCTCTTGCCCCAACATAAACCCTAGTCTAGGGTACCTTGCCTATAAATATTACAACCCCAGCGACCGCCATCGCCTTAGCAACTCGCTCGTGCTCTCAATTTGGCGTTTCGTGGACGAACTGACCCCCAATTGGCCGCCGACGACACCTGGCTTGCAGCGCATCTCGCACTCCATTCCCTTCGTCTTTGGTCTAATTGTCGGCAACAGCAGGTCCAACTTCTTCCCCCTTTGCTTTCTGTTTTGTTGTTTTGATGTTTGGTCACGTATTGGGTTTTTCCCCAATTTTTTTTGGTCGGCCGCAGCCTGCTGCTTCGAGTAGCAATGGCGCAGATCGGTAGGAAGGGGATGACCCCACCCAAATTACTATTTTACCCTCCAACGTTCCTTGTTATCCTTTGCATCGCGCTAGGGGTGAACTCGTCTTCTCGCCTGCCTATGACCGTTCGACCCGGCCTTGCGATCGATCGCTGGGAGGATGTTGGGTCCCTGCGCATGCTAGATGGCCATTGGGCCAGGTCAGCAGTGTGGGGCCCACTCCCCTTGTTTCTTTGCTTTGTGCGATCATGCCTTGCCTGCGTGGCAGGCTATGATTGGTCGAGACAGAATAAATCGTATAAATTAATTCTGATGTCAAAAATTAAAAATAAATAGTGTTTTGAAATCAAGAAGACGAGATCTATTCATTAAAAATAATTTTGTGTTTTGGTTTTGATGTTTGCAAAAACGTAATTTTTAGAATGATTTAATTAACTTAAAATCACTAAAATTAACCATAAAAGTCCATATTTTCAAAACATACAATATTATATGTTATCTTGATCAGAAAATCCTAACTAAGATGATGGTGAGGTTTTTGGAGTCTGATTCGATGGTTTGCCCAAAAGTTAGTAATATTAGGGTTTCCCATCTTTAATGAATGCATATAATTCTAATTTATAAATCTAATGATGAATTAGGGAAAGTGGGTTCTAAATTTGTGTGAAGGGTTGGAAAGAGGGATTCTAGAACACCTGAGGCTAAGGTATGTGCTTTGTATGTGCATCTACTCTTCAGTTGGGAAATCTTTATACCATTACCCATAATTTCTTATGAGGCTTAATCTGACCTAAATCCTTGATTCTTGAAACCTAAATTGTTTATTGCCTCAAAAATTAGTTGTAGTATTATCTTGTTTGGGTATTCATACCCCACTACCATGTTACATAATCTTTTTCTTAATCTTGCCATAACTCTTTTGTTAGCATGTAATTAAATGTTCTATTTAATATTAAAGTAGTGGTACTTATGTACAACCACCCATAGAGGGCATGTATATAATCGCCCTTGGGGAATGTTTATAATTCTCCCAAATATATTATAGGTGACTGGGAATGTCTTATTCTACCCTCACCTAAGGTTGGAGGTCCAGTAGGTGCCTCAACCCTACTTAGTTAGGTAGACATATTAATTTACATGCAAAACCCTTATTTAATTTGTTATTGGCAAGTTTCATTATATAAAGCCTCATAATCTTTGATGTCTCACTTTTCAATAAATATCTAGCCTATTTTA
Source organism: Alisma plantago-aquatica (assembly GCA_963693085.1). Lineage (NCBI taxonomy): Eukaryota > Viridiplantae > Streptophyta > Magnoliopsida > Alismatales > Alismataceae > Alisma > Alisma plantago-aquatica. Next base: position 423,580,524 of record OY856415.1, read on the forward strand.
CTTGTTACAACTTTCATGCCACTTTTAGAATAGTCTTGTAACACATACTTTTCTCTCTTTTCCTCTTGCTGGGTGTCTTCCCAACCACCCAGGTGTTGGTGCTGTGCAAGGTGAAGGACAAGCTTGAAGGAAGTTCCCCTCCGGAGTTGATCTTTAGCTTTTGGAAAGGATGGCTAGGTTGCTATAGCTAGATCCTGTTTATCTTATCTTTTCTTTTAGGAATCATTCATGTAATAAACAATAAAGCCATGTAAAGGCTTATTATTTCTTTCTTTCCGCTAATATTGACATTTTATTATGTATCTGGAATCATGCTTATTTATTTGGAATATTATGCAATCATCCTCAAAGTCTATAAATTCTTGTTAAAATTGTGGATGTTTGTATTTCCTTTAAATTTTAGTAAAGAGGTGATCTCACCTCTTTACAGCATGGTATCAGAGCCTTTAGGCGACTATTAGGGCATATAGATGAAGCAAGGGTGTCTAGAAAGGATCAGGGTATCGGGGGCTGGCAAAATTTTCCTCCGCACCACTAGCTTGGTATACGAGGACTCCCGTGCCCATATGATCCGGCCTGGCCTGCGCCGATACGAATTTCCTGAAATAGTATGCTTTTAGGTAATAGCATTCTAGTTATCCTTTTCTCATCTCTATTTCTATTCTCTTCTCATCTATGATTCTATACTCCTGAAAACCTAATATGATAACCCTAATTTTTCAGGAGAGGTGACTTGTTTGACAACGCGAACCAGGAGTCGACCCCTAACAACCCCGACACTCCTGCGACTCCTGTGGTCAACCAACCAGCTTCTGGTGTTCCTGCCTTCACACCTGCGCAAGAACTGGCAATGTTGCGACAGTTGTTGTCCTCCACCATGATGGGACAACTCAACACCATTGCTGCTATTTCCAATAAGCCGAGGGAGTTCACCCTCACCGACTTCATCAAGATGCAGCCACCCTACTTCAAGGGTGAAAGTGAGACTAACATGGTGGACAAAGCCGACGATTGGGTGTTGGCCCTGGATCGGACCTTCGATGGCATGGTGTGTCCTCCTCACCAGAAGGTTCGGTTTGCGACGTACGTGCTGGATGGACCGGCGTGCGTTTGGTGAAACGGTGTTGCCCGCACTCGGGACACCTCTTCGATGGAGTGGACCCAGTTTCTGAAGTTGTTCAGGGAGAAGTACACCTGCCCTGCTTTCTTGAGGAAGAAGGAGGATGAGTTTTACAGTCTCAAGCAAGGAAGCATGAGCGTGGCCGACTACGTTCAGAAATGTCTGCTGTTAGAGCGTTACACCACCGTCCTTGGAGCTGACAGAAGAGCAACCTTGTTCTTGGAGGGCCTGAACTATCACGTGGGTCGAAGCCTCGTTCCGCAGATGCCACTCACGTTTCAACAGATGGTGGACAAGGCTCTCGCCATTGAGTCATATCTAGGGTTTCAAGCTTCTAATGGCTTCAACAACAAAATGAAGAATCTGAACCAGCATGAGAACCGGGGACATGATTGCTACAACAGGTGCAATCGCCACCATCCTCCAGGTAGATGCCCCGCCAACAATGCACCTGCTCGTAATGGCAACCATCCTCCACCAACCTACCATGAGTGCGGCCAAGTCGGGCACATCTGACCCAACTGCCCCCGTTTCCAACAAGGGCAGAATAATGCCCCGTAGACGCAACAGCCAAGACAGAACCAACTGCCGCGGAACAACAATAATAACAACAACAACCAAAACCCGAGGCGTCTGCCAGTGGAAAGGCGGAATGGGAGAGTGTTTTCTCGCAATGCTGAAGAAGAAGGTGAAGGAAATGAAGTGATTGAAGGTACACTGCACCTTAATATGCATCCTTTAAAAGCCATGTTTGATTCTGGTTCCTCTAATACCTTCATATCTAGTCAGTTTGCCTCTATGCTTGAAATTGAATCTGAGTTTATGGATCATGTGTTAGATGTTAAAACTCCTAGTGGTAAAATCTTCTCCTCGTACCTCCAAACTCCTACCTTGAACCTCTATATATCCGGAATAATGTTTCCCACAGTTTTTGTCTTGCTTGATATGACCGTTTTTGACATCATCCTGGGTATGGATTGGTTAAAGAAGTATAAAGCAGTTCTGTTCTGTGAAGAATCTAAGGTTAGACTGGTTCATCCTGACGAAGGAAAAGTGTGTGTCAAGGGCAAGAAGCGAGAAGAGTGACAGTTTGTCATCTCTGCCATTAAAGCTAAAAAGCTTGTCTCACAAGGGTGTAGAGCCTTCCTAGCCTCCATAGTTATCGAAGCTACACCTCCTGCTCTAGATCATGTTGATGTGGTGAAGGACTTCCCAGATGTCTTTCCCGAGGAGTTTCCCGGGTTGCCACCAACTCGCGAGGTGGAATTCTCCATCGAGCTTATACCTGGAACTTCACCGATATCGAAGCCACCCTACCGCTTGGCCCCTACCGAGCTGGCGGAGTTGAAGAAGTAGCTTGAAGAGCTTCTCGACATGGGCTTCATTCGCCCTAGTGTTTCCCCTTGGGGATCCCCTGTCCTGTTCGTGAAGAAGAAGGATGGATCTTTGCAGATGTGTTTGGACTACCGCATGCTTAACTAGGTGACAGTGAAGAACTGTTATCCGTTGTTGTGCATCGACGACTTATTCGATCAACTGAAGTCAGCCATCGTATTCTCCAAGATGGATCTGTGAAGTGGTTACTACCAGATGCGTGTGAAGGATGATGATGTCCCGAAGACAGCGTTCAGAACTCATTATGGGCATTATGAATTTATGGTCATGCCTTTTGGTTTGACAAATGACCCTATTGCGTTCATGGACCTGATGAACTGAGTATTCCACCCATATCTCAACAAGTTTGTAGTGGTGTTTATTGATGACGTTTTGGTTTATTCCGAGACGTTGGAACAGCATCGCGAGCACATGTGGATTGTACTCAACACATTACGAGAAAATCAACTATATGCAAAATTCTCAAAATGTGAGTTATGGATAAAGGAAGTTATGTTTCTGGGTCACGTGATTTCTGCCGGTCATATAGTCGTTGATCCTACAAAGGTAGAAGCTGTGACAAAGTGGAATGCTCCGAAAAACCCATCCGAAATCCGTAGTTTCCTTGGTCTAGCTGGTTACTATCATAAGTTTATTAAAGGTTTCTCTGAGTTGGCTTTACCTTTGACCAAGCTGACTCGGAAGGAGGTCAAGTTCTCATGGACCCCTGAATGTGAGGACAGTTTTCAGAAGTTGAAGATGAGCCTGACTTCTGATCCCGTTCTTGCTTTGCCTGTGGAGGGCGTACCCTATGTCATCTACACCGACGCATCCTGACAAGGCTTAGGGTGTGTTTTGATGCAAGACGGAAAGGTGATCGCCTATGCTTCTCGACAGTTGAAACCTAATGAAGCAAATTGGCCTACGCATGATTTGGAGCTTGCTGCCATAGTTCATGCTTTGAAGATCTGGCGACACTACCTCTATGGTGAAAAGTTTTAAGTCTTTTCTGATCACAAGAGTTTGAGATATCTGTTGACTCATAAGGATCTGAACTTGTGACAGCATAGGTGGATGTAATATATTAAAGATTACAACTTCACCATCACCTATCATCCTGGTAAAGCAAATTTCATAGCTGATGCTCTAAGTCACAAGAAGGATGTTGTTTGTGCTGCTCTGAGATGTTCTGTGTGGGAAAACCTTGAACATGTGGCAAGTTGGAGACCTCAGCCTGACGATTCAGTGGATGAAGATAAGTTGTGTGTTCATATGGCCAGTTTGACCGTTACACCAACCTGGATCTCAGAAGTCGTGGTTGCACAATTAGAAAGTTCTGAGCTTGAAGAGATGAAAGCTTTATCTGAGAAACCGCAATCTGACTTCTCTGTCGGAGTGGATGGTGCTATCTGCTTCAGACAAAGGTTGTGGATTCCCAATGCTGGTGATCTGAGATAGAAGGTTCTGAGTGAAGCTCATGGGTCCAAGTACACTATTCACCCTGGCACAACCAAGATGTACAAGGACTTACATTGAAGCTTCTGGTGGAAGAACATGAAGAATGATATAGCTCTGTTTGTAGCAAAGTGCTTGACATGTCAGTAGGTCAAGATTGAACATCAACGACCCGGTGGTCTTCTTCATCCTCTTGAGATTCCGGAATGGAAGTGGGAGAAGATCACAATGGACTTTTTTACCGGTTTCCCTAAGTCCAAGAGAGGTTATGATGTTGTTTGGGTGGTGATTGATCGGCTTTCAAAATCTGCTCATTTCTTGCCTTTCAAAACCACGTATAAAGTTGATGAGATGGCTTAGTTATATGTGGAGTGGATAGTTCGTCTGCATGGTGTTCCTGCTGTGATAGTTTCTGATCGAGACCCAAAATTCACTTCTCGCTTATGGGGTCAGATTCAAGAAGAGATGGGTACTGATCTGCGTTTCAGTACTGCTTACCACCCGCAAACTGATGGTCAGTCCGAGAGAACAGTTTAGATTCTGGAGGACTTGCTGCGTGCTTGTGTGATGGATTGGGGTGGTGCCTGGGGTCGGTATCTACCATTAGCAGAGTTCACTTACAATAATAGCTACCAAGCCAGTATTGGTATGCCACCTTTTGAAGCTCTCTATGGTAGACCTTGTCGTTCACCTTTGCACTGGGATGATGTTGGTGAACGTTCCCTAGTAAAGATTGATGACATGCAGATGATGCTTGAGAAGGTATAGTTGATAAAGAAACGGATGAAAGATGCTCAAGATAGACAGAAGATGTATGTTGATAAAAAGAGGTCTGATGTAAGCTTCTTAGTGGGAGACTATGCTTTTCTAAAGATCAAGCCTATACGTTCTATTGTAAGATCTAAAGTAAAAGGCAAGTTGAGTCCTCGCTATGTTGGACCATTTGAAATCTTAGATAAAGTGGGAGATTGTGCATATCGCCTAGCTTTGCCTCCTGCTTATGATAAGATCCACAATGTGTTCCATGTTTCTATGTTGAGGAAGTACGTAAAGGATCTGTCTCATGTACTCACCATTGAACCTGTGGAGATGAATGAGAATTTGACTTCTGAAGAACAACCTGTGAAGATCCTTGACTCTCAAGTAAAGCAGCTGAAGAATAAGGAGATAGAGTTAGTAAAGGTTTTGTGGAGATACCATGGTTTAGAAGAAACCACTTAGGAGTTGAGAGACGAGATGTTACGTACTCACCCTTCCCTCTTTGTATGAGATTTCGGGGACGAAATCCTTTTTAAGGGGTGGAGTGTTGTAACTTACCGAAATCCTCTATGTACCTCTTTGTACTCTTTTCTATAAGTTTTTGCCCTTATTTGTGTTCCATATGTCTTTGGATTTGATTTAGTGGAATTATGATGGTTATTGGATAAATGTTTCCCATATATTCTTAATATAGGGTTGTATGCACAAATACCTCAGTTAGATTTAAATAATGGGACTAAAGTGCAAATTGTACACTAAGCAATAAAAAGAATAAAATATTTCGTCCTAGAACTTTCTAGCACTTTCTAGAATAAGAGAAATAAGAGAAAATCCGAATTTTATATAAGGAAGAAGATAAATGCAATACTTAAAGGTAATATGAGAATTAATGGGTAAAGAAGATAATTAGAAAGATTTTGCACCAAATATTATAATTTGAAACCATCAGGAAAATTTGACACTTTAATTTGTTCCCTTGAGCAAAAAGTAACTTAAGAGCCAAGTATCATTTAAAGTGGAACATAAATATAAATATTAATAACATTATCAAAAGAAAATAGGAAATATGCCAATAAAGTGAAATAAAATACTTAATGTTCTCAAATCAGGAAAACAACTCCAAATTCGTATTCTAAACATAAAAATAAGCCTTTGGGCAAATTTGCAGCTAATTTGGATAATGTGTGAATAATGGGTAAAATTGGTGAGAGAAAGTATGCGGAATATTCTATTTATAGAATAAATAAATAAATAATCTCAACTGGTGAAGATAATTGCAAAATCGTGTTCCAATCCCTTAAGGAGACTTATGGGTGAAGTTACACAAAATTTAGATAATGTTATCACCTCTTTTGAAGGAGGAAAGAGAAAATGACATTTTAATTATTTTACATATCAAACTTTCTCAAAAGGCAAAACTAACTCCATATTTGGATTCTACACGTCAAAATCAGTCAGAATATAAAATTTGGTAATTTTTGGACAATGTTTGAGCCTCCAAAAGAAGAGAGAGAAAAACATTTAAGAATTAATTGAATTTTGGTCGAATTTTATTTGCAACCTGCTCCTTGCCTCATCCGCACGATCGGACGGCCCAGAGTCCATCGTGGACCCAGGTCCATTGATTTGACGACTCACGGTCGTCTTCTACCTCTAATCGTATAAGGCAACAGGCCTTGTTTTCCTCGATTTTTCAAATCGATTTATCTTGAGTTTTACTCAACGATTTTTGCTCAAACTTGCTTTGTTGGCTTCTTTGCACGATTCCACACAGGATCATCCCAAAAACTTTGGGATTTGATGAGTTTTGGAGAAACGCCCAATAGGGGCGCCGACCTCCTCCTCTTGCCCCTACCTAAACCCTAGTCTAGGGTACCTTGCCTATAAAGATTACAACTCCAGCGACCGCCATCGCCTTAGCAACTTGCTCGTGCTCTCAATTTGGTGTTTTGTGGATGAACTGACCCCCAACTGGCCACCAACGACACCTGGTTTGCGGCGCATCTCACACTCCATTCCCTTCGTCTTTGGTCTAATTGTCGGCAACAGCAGGTCCGACTTCTTCCCCCTTTGCTTTCTGTTTTGTTGTTTTGATGTTTGGTCGCGTATTGGGTTTTTCCCCAATTTTTTTGGCCAGCCACAGCCTGCTGCTTCGAGCAGCAATGGCACGGGGCGGTAGGAAGGGGATGACCCCGCCCAGATTACTATTTTACCCTCCAACGTTCCTTGTTATCCTTTGCATCGCGCTAGGGGTGAACTCATCTTCTCGCCTGCCTTTGACCATTTGACCCTGCCTTGCGATCGATCACTGGGACGATGATGGGACCCCGCGCGCGCTAGATGGCCATTGGGCCAGGTCAGCAGTGTGGGTCCCACTCCCCTTGTTTGTTTTCTTTGTGCGATCATGCCTTGCCTGCGGGGCAGGCTATGATTGGTCGAGACAGAATAAATCGTATAAATTAATTCTGATGTCAAAAATTAAAAATAAATAGTGTTTTGAAATTAGGAAGATGAGATCTATTCATTAAAAATAATTTTGAGTTTTGGTTTTGATGTTTGCAAAAACGTAATTTTTAGAATTATTTAATTAACTTAAATTCACTAAAATTAACCCTAAAAGTCCATATTTTCAAAACATACAATATTATATGTTATCTTGATCAGAAAATCCTAACTAAGATGATGGTGAGGTTTTTGGAGTCTGATTCAATGGTTTGCGCAAACGTTAGTAATATTAGGGTTTCCCATCTTTAATGAATGCATATAATTCTAATTTATAAATCTAATGATGAATTAGGGAAAGTGGGTTCCAAATTCGTGTGAAGGGTTGGAAAGAGGGATTCTAGAACACCTAAGGCTAAGGTATGTGCTTTGTATGTGCATCTACTCTTCGGTTGGAAAATCTTTATACCATTACCCATAATTTCTAATGAGGCTTAATCTGACCTAAATCCTTGATTCTTGAAACCTAAATTGTTTATTGCCTCAAAAATTAGTTGTAGTATTATCTTGTTTGGGTATTCATACCCCACTGCCATGTTACATAATCGTTTGCTTAATCTTGCCATAACTCTTTTGTTAGCATGTAATTAAATGTTCTATTTAATATTAAAGTAGTGGTACTTATGTACAACCACCCATAGAGGGCATGTATATAATCACCCTAATGGAATGTTTATAATTCTCCCCAATATATTATAGGTGACTGGGAATGTCTTATTCTCCCCTCACCTAAGGTTAGAGGTCCGGTAGGTGCCTCAACCCTACTTTGTTAGGTAGACATATTAATTTACATGCAAAACCCTTATTTAATTTGTTATTGGCAAGTTTCATTATATAAAGCCTCATAATCTTTGATGTCTCACTTTTCAATAAATATGTAGCCTATTTTACTTGTTAAAACTTTCATGCCACTTTTAGAATAGTCTTGTAACACATACTTTTCTCTCTTTTCCTCTTATTGGGTGTCTTCCCAACCACCCAGGTGTTGGTGCTGTGCAAGGTGAAGGACAAGCTTGAAGGAAGTTCCCCTCCGGAGTTGATCTTTAGCTTTTGGAAAGGATGGCTAGGTTTCTATATCTAGATCCTGTTTAACTTATCTTTTCTTTTAGGAATCATTCATGTAATAAACAATAAAGCCATGTAAAGGCTTATTATTTCTTTCTTTCCGCTGCTATTGACATTTTATTATGTATCTGGAATCATGCTTATTTACTTGGAATATTATGCAATCATCCTCAAAGTCTATAAATTCTTGTTAAAATTGTGGATATTTGTATTTCCTTTAAATTTTAGTAAAGAGGTGATCTTGCCTCTTTACAAGGCCCCAATACCCCTACATATATAGGAGGGTCATGGGACATTGTTCTCTACCCCGGGCAATGCAGGACTAAAGTAGGAGTAGAAGGGTTCGAGATTTTCCACAAAACAACCAACTGCGCCAGCTGAACCGATCGTTTCAAGCATGAACCGATCGGTTGGGGACCTGAGCCGATCGGTTCACACCTGAACCGATCGGTTGGGGCACCTGAGCCGATCAGTTCACTTGTGAAATGATCGGTTCACTGCTCTGGTCAGTTCCCAGTTGACTTTTCCTCTTTTGTTTTGAATTGATCCAAATACCAATCCTTTTTCCAATCAAATTGGATGAGTGAAACAAAAAGAAATTTCTCACCAACCTGACTTTCCCAACTTGCTCATTTGGACTAGTTGAGCAAATCAGTTCAACCCTTGAATCGGTCGGTTCAGTCTGTCCTGAGTCGATCGATTCATCTCATGAGCCGATCCGTTCACCAAGCTGAGTCGATCGGTTCATCATATGATCTGATCGGTTGGGAGTGCAGACTGCATAGAATTAGTCAATTCTAGTTTCAATCAATCGAATACTCTAATCAATCGGTCCAACACCTGGAACACTATGATAATGAGCTATCAATTGATTAAGTGTTTAATTGAACTACTAAACTCCTTTAGTAATCAATCTAAACATCATGTGTGGATAAACTCCTCTTCCAGGTTAAATCCTAAGTGTGTGACCCTGCAAGCCCATTTCACGTTGGCAGTGAAAGTCCATAACACTTATGACTTCACAAGCAAAGAGCGGTGCCTAGTCTCACATCAGTACTACCCAAGTGAAATAGAAAGTTGGAGAACAACTTTCAATCCTACAATTCGTGAATGGTGTTACAGTGAATGTATAATTCCTTTGTCACTGATATCCCGAATGAACTCAAGGCATGGAACAATCATCCTATCAATGTTCATTCACTCTCTTGATCTCAGAGTAGACTGGAGGAGATATGTATGACATCAATATCACATACTGATTCACACATGCATGCGCACACCTATCTCAATCCTACTCATCAAGTGGCCATGGATATCAAACTCCCTCAGGAGGGACAAATACCATATCTATCACTCACCCCTCAAAAGCCCCATGTGTCAAAGCCACCCAATCATCACCTTTATAACAACCCATGTTTCAGGACTACGTTTGATGATGTCAAAGTGTACCCAATGACATGTGTTGAGTGTAGTGATTTCAGGTCAAAGAATCACACTCACCACCATCACTATGAGAACTGACTGTGACTACCATGTCATGGTTCCATGTGTGAAACTCACGGTGGGTCTGTCCGGTACACTTGTTCTCTAACAAGTACCTATGTGTTTGGTTTGATATCTCCATATCATGACTAATGAGATTATGTCATCAACCAACACCACAATCTAGTCTTATGTGTCATTGTTGTCTATCTACCTTCCACAATGACATCTAACTAGGGACATAATAAGAATGTACAAACTCTTAGCATCCGTATGATCTCATCATTCAGGTCCTGAACCTGAAAGCATACGTCATGGAATACTGTCATTCTCTAGACATTCAATATGTTCTATCATTATCTCATATGACTGAACCAAAAAGAATTGGAAGCTTGCCTTTGATGTTTATCAAATCAATCTTAATGTATCCCACCAATCATCCCATGATTGGCTCTTAGGGCATACATACCAACAGATTCAACCAAGCATAAGTAAACATCTCCAAAACATCTTGCAAAAATATAGTAGTATCATAATGTTGACCTACAACGTCCTCCTTAATATGGACCATCATAGGAGATCCTTCTTAAAAGTTACCTATCCATAGCACCATACCATTGCAATGAGAACCTAGCGAGTCAAATAAGTCCTTTGTAATCCAACCAAGTAATTTAGGAGGAGGTGGAGGACGAGTTGTAGGGAATTTCTTAGGCGTCGTGTCCTGCATATATATAATCTCATATTAATTGTCATGTATATAAAAATACAAATGCAATGTAAATTTATCATATATCAGTATAGATAACTCCCTCTTTGGTCCACACAACCACGCCGCCTTCTACTTAACCTATCCTCTCATTCTCGGGGTGGTCATATGGCAATGCACTCTGCTTCCAAGTGACATAGACAAATCTCGGTGTCACATGAACCACATCGATGGGCATTATTGGAGCACCATCAATCGTTTCACCTACAAGGGGTGGGTAATCCTCCCCCACAACAACGACATATCCTCATAATAAAAGACAACATGGACTCAACCTCTACAAGTTTACATAGAGTGTTATACACATATATATACCTAAACTCAAACATATTATACAAATAATTTTGAAAGACCAAAATGACATAAAAATACTTATAGTGGCCATGCTAGGTCGTGAGTCAACGAGATTACTCCCAACCACCTCTTTCGTAGGAGGGCCCACGTCATTTGAAGAGTAGGGAACCTCATGTGTGTCTGAGAAGAATGATACTTTCTCATTACTTCCTCTATACCCTTCACAATCATCTCTTGTACATTTTCTTCTGAGAATCCCCCTTTCTGGGCAAATTTATGCTTATGCTCTAATGGCCCAAATAAGTCTCTTATTCCGATACCATCACCAGCAACCCTAACACACCAAGGATGCTTTGGGTTTCCTAGAGCAACTATCAATTCATCCCTTGTTACCCTCAGGGGTGAAGTTGCCTTATTTCCTTTGCTCGTGGAGCTCCCACTAATCATCATCATTAGTAATTGGTAAGGAAAACATAACTATAATCAATACTGATTTCTCTAAGAGTTGAATTTTACCATTTTGCATCCACCTCAATAGTTGTGGGGTTGGGTATATCTACATATTTGGTTTGCCTCCCAATTATCCATAGATCATGGAGAAGTAGAGGTTCAATAGTAGTAGAGGACTCAGTAGCCCCAACAATAGGCTACTAAGAAGAAGGCACATGTAGTAGATGTTGGTGAAGATTTGCATAGCCACCTAAAACCATCATGTGGTTATGCATATTCTTTGCGCACCTTTCTCTTTGAGAATTGCTTATAACCTGGTTAGTCCAAACCATGTGTTAAATATGTAACACAATGATATGAGACTGTATACTTAATGGAATATTCTTTAAAATAGAATTATAAATAACTTTAAAAATTGAAATGTAAATGATAATATCTCACACATAGTTCCTTCCATACACAGTCTTTCTTGCTTGGATTAATTTTATGTCAAGATTCTACATTTACATTCATTTTGTGATGAGTCAGAACCCTTAGATATGACATAAAAAAACTGTGGTTCTTCCCAACATGATTTCCTTGATTATCAAACTCAATGACCAGGTTCGGTCCATTACCCCTTTTCTCTAGTAACTTGTTCATCATGGTGATGCCTCGTATTGTTGCATGCTTACAATGTTGTACATCAAGATTAGCAAGATCCTCAGGGTGCACATCTTCATGTTAAAATTGACAAAAATAACACATAGGTCGTAAAAGATATAAATTATAAATGTGATAAAATAATACAACAAGATAGACATTCTAAAATGCACATCTATGTAATAAAACAATAGAACTTACAGAAGTGTTAGGGTGCTTATCCTCACAGTGCACATTGTCAGGGTGCTCATCCTCACAGTAATCATCATCATGATCATCAAACTCATGGTCCAATGCCATTTGAAATAATGTCATATCAAAATTAGTCAAATAATGAAATATAAGTGATAAAGAATGTAAAATACTTATCTAACATTTAAAAAAATAAAATCACGCTTCTAATCTTTGGATCTTGTATCAATTGACATTCCCTCCTTGTGATCTCCACACCTATATAAGTCTACGTTAGCTTCAATATTTGGTGTCGGCAAGCCAATTGAGAATGGAATAGAGTCATCATACTTGTCACAATACTCTTCTTTATCTATATGATATATAATGAATTGCCTTTTACCATCAAGAACAATCGATCATTTTTCATTTACAGATACCATCGATATAAAATACTTATTTTTCCTGTGGTTCCATTATGAATGGCACACCCTTCTCACCAATCTTTTTAAAATTCACTAATGTAAAACCCAATTCATCCACTACAACTCCTTTGGTGTTATCAACCCAATTACACCTAAAGACCAGAACTCTGAAATCGATGTAGTCAAACTCCCAAACGTCTTTAATGACACCATAATATGACATTTTAGCTTCACATGAACTCTTATCCTTCATACTAGAAAAATACAATGAAGACACTTGAAGGGTGGCCCCACTGTTTTGGACGACACTCTCATCATCTTAATGTTTTGTGTAATATGAAAATCCATTTGTGCCAAACCCTTCATAAGGCATAACATTCATTTTTGGTAGATACCACCTTAAATTCTCTGCATCCATGGGATTGGCAAATAAGTATTGAAATTGTGGTATTATAGGTAGATACCACATCACCTTGGCAAGAGAGCCAGGACTTGCCCTAATTTATCATTTTATATCCTAATGCCCCACAGTTTTTACAATCTTTGAAATCAACATAGTCCTTTTGAAATGACACAGTCATTCAGGCATGCATTTATCTTCTTAGCCATCATTCACATTGGGAATAACATTTTCTTAAATTCATATGTTGAGATTGGAAACTCATTTCCTTCAGGAAGAATTTCTTTCGACAAAGATGACAATGACGTGAAGTTTTTATTGCTCCATCTATTGTTAACCTTCATACCATACAATCTCAACACAGCGCTCAACTTCGTAAACTTAGTACAATCTATGTATAATGGTATCTCAGCATCATGCACATTTTTTCTAAATAATGAAGGTGGATCAGTGTGCTCTACCCCCACAACTATCTAGAATTGCATCAACCATGTCTATCAGAATTAGTTCGTTCACATCAACATCATTGACAACAATTTCTTCTTCAACACAAGTACTACTATCGACATCTATTGATCTCATGGCCATAATCTCTCTATGCCAGTACCATTTTTTATTGACATCTATTGATCTCATGGCCAGAATCTCTCTATGCCAGTACCATTTTGTATCGACATATATTGATCTCATGGCCAGAATCTCTCTATGCCAGTACCATTTTGTATAGCCTTGTATAATCTTTTTGCACATTACATGACTTTTGATTTTGTCAACAATGTTGACTTTCAAGTTGTTACTGCAACTCCTACATCGACAGTAGAACATATCTCTAGGTCATTTCCTAAGTTCCTCCGCAAATCTTACAAACTAATCAAGACCAGTAGTAAACTCTGTGGTGCAACAATTTGGAATGGATATACACGATCTATCCATTCTATAATCAAAGAGAAAATAAGTATCAGGGTTTAGGGTTTACATGTTTAGGGTTTAGTAATTACAAATTAGGGTTTATCATTTAGGATTTAGGGTTTATAGATTAGGGTTTATGGTTTACAAATTAGGTTTCATGATTTAGTAATGAATGTGTGTACCACCTATCCCATTATTGAACACTTAATCTCACTAGTAAGTGTATAATGTGCATTTGGTTTTGAAGAAAATTTTGATAGTATTCCCCCGCATTCTCCAACTACGCTGATGTAGATGGTAAAATGTCCATCGACATATGTACCTAGAGAACAAATGGGGAAGAGTTGAGGAAACATATTGAAAATTAAATATAAATTATACACTTACATCCTAAGTGAAATTGAGTTTTCAAGAATAGTCCCAAACTGGGGGTTGTCAAAGACTTACTTAAATCTCAGACAGTTTTCTAGGCCAACTTATATATATATATATATATATATATATATATATATATATATATATATATGTGTGTGTGTGTGTGTGTGTGTGTCTAAAATTAAGGATTACGATTCATATCAATTATCTTTAAATACAAACCCATAAATCCAAAAGTCACATACACTGTATCATCATAATCATGTATTCATATATTTATTTAGTTTATATGTTCACCCTATCATTCATTACATATTTTAGATATATACTTTTCATTTTCCAACAAGCATCATAAAATTTCTCCTACTTATTCTCAATCTTAGGTTATCTTCTCTCATCAAGTATTTATGTTTCTCATTAGACAACATAGTTCTAATAACATTTGGGTTGTTAATAATCCAAACATTAATTATGAAACACTATATATAAATAACAATCAATAAGGGTCACATTATTAGAGATAACATAATATAATTGGCCACTCAATTTCATACTAGTTATGTAACTTAATAGATAGCTATATAACTAGTGTTTACTAACATTCTCTAACCATGATCATGGAGTACATTAGCAGGATTCATCATCCCATATGTATCACAAAGTCATAGTACAAACATGATTTCCATAAAACCCTAGATTTTAGTTCATCATTTAGGAATCCTACCTAATTAGATAACTAACACATGGTAGGGTCATGCATATATGAACCCATGTATTAATTCACCTCATTAGAAGATCCAGCAATTAGGGAATATGTAATGGTGTGTATAATCTATATATTATCTATTCATCTTATTCAATTTACTAATTTATCAAATGTGATCAAAAGAGGCAAGGGGGTACCTTTTGATAGTTGGTTGTAGATCCTTCACGCTTGGCCAAAGCAACCCGACTGGTGGTGAAGGTGGTTCTAC